>OZ012738.1:187872719-188472719 GCA_963859935.3 Lathyrus sativus | reverse complement strand
TCTAAAGGATGCAAAAACAATCTATCTACGACTGCTAAATCTAAACGGAAGGGAATTGACTCGATAGAGCGTCGCACTCTATGCCTACGTATTCTCAAGAGAGAAAGTCAGAGTCAACGTATTTCGGGACTACGGGGAAATTGGCTCGCCAAGACCTCGCGTCTTGTGCCTACGTACTTCCACACTGCGTGGAAGATCAGAGCTGACGTAGTTCAGGCTAACTACGGCTAGGCTGGGTGTTCTCACACAGCAGTGAGAAATCAAACTGGTTTTAAAGGTACGGGAACCTATGGGAAAAACTACGGTCTGGTCTCAAATGCACTCGGGCAAGAGAAAAGGGTAACAATCAGTCGTCAGCGGGAAAGTCTCGATCGCACAGCAGCGAGAGAACAAAAGGTTAGTTGTTAGTGTGCTCGCTAGGATATCGCACCCTATGCCTACATATTCTCGTCTGGTACGAGAAATCAGAGCAGCTGTAGTTCGGCTACTTTCGGGACCACAGCTCAAATCTCGTTTTATTGATATTCTGGAAAATGGTTACAATGATTGAATACGGGAAATAAACTCCTAGAAAATACTATCCTATCCATCTACCATGGAAAATCAAATGGAAAATAGTCCGCTAACAAGTGGACTTCTAAACTACCCCTAAAAAGGTAAAATAAACTCTATGAAAAAAATATACTCTAAAAAATATTAAATCTACACTACTATTTTTTCTTCTTTTTCATACTTCTATTTTCTTTTTCTTTCTAATATTTTTTTCTATATTTCTTTTCTCTTTTTCTTTTCATATTTCTTTTCTTGATATTTTCCTTTTTTACTATTTTTCTCTTATTCTTTTTTTCTCAAAATATTTTTCATACTCATAAGACTATATAAAAGAAAATAAAAAAAGAAAATATAAAGGGAGGGGGGTACAGCAATACAAGGGATATGTGAAGTAATAAAAAAACAAAAACAGAAACAATATGGGCCCAGCCCAATGCACTAATGCAGAAAATAAGGAAACCAGGGGAGGGGGTGTTGTTAGCGAAACGGGGGGTACTGATAGCAGAAGAGCCCAGCCTAACTAACAACAAAAAAAAAGGGGGGTAAGTGGCCAAAAACGGGGGGTGTTTGGACGGATGAAAATCATGGGCCCAGCCCAATCCTTCACGGACCATCTCCCTTCTCCCTTCTCAGAAAACCCTAATTCTCCTTGTGTCACTGTTCACAGCGTCGTTTCACTTCTCTCTCTCTCTCTCTCTCGTTCCCTCGCTCTCAACCCTTTCTCAGCCTCGTTCTCAATCTTCATCTCAACCCTCTTTTTCCTTCAAATATCAACCACAAACAAAAACCTGGAGTTATGATGGATCGATGGCCGTTAACAGAAGATTGAAGACCTATTGCGTTCGGTGATGAAGCTTTCTGAAGTCGTCTTGAAGAACTGATGATGTTGAAGGTCGAGTCGATGAATC
Source organism: Lathyrus sativus (assembly GCA_963859935.3). Classification (NCBI taxonomy): domain Eukaryota; kingdom Viridiplantae; phylum Streptophyta; class Magnoliopsida; order Fabales; family Fabaceae; genus Lathyrus; species Lathyrus sativus. The sequence goes on along the minus strand of OZ012738.1, from coordinate 188,471,259 downwards.
TGAAGGTTGATGAGGAATCCGGTGGAAAACGAACATGAAGAACATTTCCGGAGCAAAATTCTGATGACGGACGCATGTGGAAGATCCACCTTGAATCCTGATGATGGCGGTTGGAGGAGGTTTCTGGAGATTTTGCATGCGATGGAGTTCTTGGAGCGTCTTGAAGAATTGTTGACGGTCTTGATGATGTTCATTTGGAGCTGACGAACTGGGATGAGGTTCGTTCTTGCTGAAAGAAATGAATCTTTGATGATTCGCTGACGAAGATGATGAATATGCGATGCTGAGTTAAGCTTTCTGGAAGACTACGATGAAGAACGACGAGTGTTGAAGGTTTCTGGAAAACTTGTTGATGATGATGAACGAATAACAATGAACGCCAAGAACACTATGATGAAGTTGGAAGATCTTGATGATTCTGGATCTACGTTGAAGAACACAGGAACGTTCTTGAGGAATGATGAACAACGATGCAGATTTTAGAGGATTTTCTGGAATATTGAGGGAGATCGTTCTCGAATCTGGTGAATATCTGGTGAATCTGATGATGTTGACCGGAGGAGGAAGATGAAGATCATTGAATGTTGGATGAATTTGGACCGGAGAAGATGAATTTCTGGAAAAGGAGATGAATTTCTGGGATTTTAGGGTTTTCCGGCGGGTTGTTACGGCGGCCGGAGGGAGTTAGGGTGGTCGGAGGTGGGAAGTTAGGGTGGCCGGAAATGGTTGGGGTGGTGGTTGCATGGCCGCCGGCCATGCAACCGGTGAGGGTCAGAGGTTGCCAAGTGGCGATAGTGAGTGATGCATGATGGCCACGTGTGGGTTGTGTTGGCAGAGTGTGGAGTGAAAAACGTGGCACTCTGAGTGAAGTGAATTTGTGAGGTGGGGTCTTCTCAGTTGCACGCGTGGCTGAATATATACTTGACACTTGGCACTGCAAAAATGGACAAAAACGACCCTGAAAGATCTGGGCCTCCAAAAACTCTCTGGGCCCAAACGAAAAAAGACCAATAAGACCCAAAAAATCTGAATTAACAATGGATTAATCCTAACTAAAAACTAATCAAAGATTAAGCCTAATTAACTAGTTAAAATCTGACTAATTAATTCTAAAACTACAATTAGATCTAAATGACAATTAAACTAATCTAATCCTAATTAAATCTAACAAACTCTAATTAAAAGATTAAAATCCTAATTAAATCTAAAAGAAGAATTAACATCTAATTAAATTCTATATTAAACTAAAACTAATAAAAAATGAAAAAACTCTAATCACCTCTATTTAAAAAGTCTATTAAAACTCTACTAATTCTAATAAAATCTATATTATTTATTTAAAACTATTAAAAAAACTATTAACCTATTAAAACTCTATAAAAATCTAAAAAATGATTTAAGGCTATTAAAAACATAAAAAAAATTATTTAAATTCTAAAAAAAGATTTAAAGCTATTAAAAATATTAAAAAATCTATTTAAATTCTGAAAAATCTAGAAAGCCTATTTAAAATCCACGAAAGGCTATTAAATCCTAAAAAATCAAACAAAGGCAAATAACCAACATAAAAGAGAGCGCGAGACTAGATCGAAGCAAACGGTAAATCCAGATACCAAAAAACTCAAAAATCACTGCATAAACTGAAAACACCTAGGAAGCGCGCGACTTCTCAAAATAACCTCCGATTACCTGAACCAGTCTGAGATACCCGAAAAGCGACAACAGGGCTGTAATCCCGATAAAATCACCATGATTGAGGAAATGCGCTATATGCAATATGCAAATGCGAATGCGAAATGCGTCGAAGCATAAACCGAAAGTGGCACCGGTTGGTCAAATTTTAGGGTGCAACAAGGGGTCATGTTAGAAATGAACCTGGAGATGTAGTTTAGTCGTCCAAGGAAGCCTCTGACTTATTTTTCTATTTGAGGAGAAGGAATTTCTTGAATTTCTCTGACCTTGTCAGTATCTACTTCAATTCCTCATTGACTAACAACGAATCCGAGTAGTTTACCAGAAAGAACCCCAAATGTGCACTTGGCCGGATTTAGCCTTAGTTGATACTTTCAGAGTCTCTCAAATAACTTCAGCAAATGATCCAAGTGGTCTTCTTCATTTCGAGACTTTGGAATCATATCTTCTACATACACTTCAATCTCCTGATGCAACATATCATGGAAGAGGGCGACCATAGCTCGTTGATACGTCGCTCCTGTGTTCTTCAAACCGAAAGGCATGACCTTATAACAATAAGTTTCCTAAAGGTGTAATGAAAGTCGTTTTTTCCATATCGGCCGGATCCATCTTTATTTGGTTGTAGTCGGAAAATCCGTCCATGAATGAAAATACTGCAAAATTAGTTGTGTTATCCACCAGAGTGTCAATATGTGGAAGAGCGAAATCGTCCTTCGGACTAGCTTTGTTCAGATCCCTGTAATCCACACACATTCTGACTTTGCCATCCTTCTTTGGGACCGGTACTATGTTGGCCACCCATTATGGATATCTTGATAATACTAAAAAGCCTGCATCAATTTGCTTCTTGACTTCGTCTCTGATTTTGAGAGCCATGTCGGGTCTAGACCTTCAAAGCTTCTGTTTGACTAGAGGACAATCTGGCTTCAAAGGGAGCTTGTGCATAACAATATTAATGTCCAACCCTGGCATGTCTTGATAAGGCCAAGCGAATACATCAACGTAATCTTCGAGAAGTGTTATCAGCCTGCTCTTGACTTCTGACCATAATGATGCTCCAATTTTGACTTCTCTCCTTTCCTCTTCAGAGCCCAAGTTGATGACGTCGATCTGTTCTTTATATGGCTAAAGATAGGCATCTTTGTATTCAGTCATCCTCATTAATTCTTCAGGGACCTCTGAACCTTCATCACTCTCTTCTTTGGCTTGAAAGACAAATGGACTACTACCAGAAGGAACCGAATGATCAATGGATTCTATGGGTAATGGAGGTGTTCTGCATGGTTTTTTAAGAATGATCAGACACACACACATGCAGATGATGGGTTGATTTTAAGTTTTCAAAAAAGTTGCCATTTTTCCTTTTAACAAAAAGTGAAAATGATAAGGAGAAAACAAAGCAAGAGTTTTAACAAAAACACTTTTCATTCATATATCTTTTCAAATTGTAAAGTGGCCCATACAAAATGATTCACTGGCCTTGGGCAAGACCATGAATTTAAAGAAAACAAAGCTAACAAGCAAATGTATTACTCTAAAGGTAAAAAGACGGGGATTTCCATAGTTTTCCAGTTGCGCAAAAATGCTCCGCCTCGGATCACCAGGCCTTCAAGGCCGCTTTCTTCGTTTTCAGCTATGACGAAATTCACTTGTACTCCGCCGCTTATGAATATCTCTTTCAAGGACTTCTTCTTCATGACACTTTCTTTAGGTGCAACTTCTAGAGTTGGTTTGTAACCCAACCCTTTTCTGTCGTTTTTTGCACGGGTATTAACTTCGATGACCTCCCCCATCCCAATGGGAGTCCTGTCTTGATGGCAGCTTTTATACTCAGAACGGAAGCAAAAGATGGACCACGGGTTATTGCCGACTCATTAACCAACACAGCATGGGAAATTTCCAAGGCTTGGAAAGCAGTTTCAAGCGCATATTCATCAGCTTCTATATATCTAAAGGAAGACAAGTTACTTACCATCAGATCCTTTTCTCCATGAATTATGACCAACTGGTCATTAATGATGAACTTCATTTTTTGGTGTAGAGTGGATGTGACAGCGCCTGCTGTATGTATCCATGGTCTTCCTAATAGAAAACTGTAAGCCGGATTGATATCCATCACTTGAAAAGTGATTTTGAAGATCTGAGGGCCTATCATGATTGGCAAATCGACTTCCTTTATCACAGTTCTTCTTGAACCGTCAAAAGCTTTCACAACCAGAGAGGTAGGCCTCATTTCAGCTCCTTGGTAGGCCAATTTGGCTAAAGTCCTCTTGGGCATCATGTTAAACGCAGACCTTGTGTCAACAAGCACTCTGGCGAGCGTTTCCTCTTCACATTTGATGGATACATGCAAGGCACGGTTGTGCTTGCATTTCTCAGCTGTTAGATCACTATCATCAAAGCTTAATGTGTTGCATGTTGTGATATTTGCAACAACTGAGTCAAACTGTCCCACTGTAATATCCTTTGTTGCGTGAGCTTGCGTCAGTATCTTTATCAAGGCTTGACGATGCGCAGGGGAGCTTAGCAATAGTAACATGATTGAAATTTTAGATGGTGTTTGGTTGAGTTGATCCACCACTCGGTAATCACTTCGACGGATTATTCTCAAGAATTCTTCCTCGTCATCTTTGAGGACCTCTTTCCCTTTGCTGGTGGGTTCTTTGGAAATAACTTCTTTCGGAACGGCTTCTTTAGGAACAGTGATAGTAGCTTTAGGAATGATGGTTAATTGAGGACCTATAGGATTTGCTCGAGGCTGATATATTCGACCACTTCGGGTCATTCTGCTTGCCCCAGCAATATTGGTGACATCCCCTTGCTTCCTTCCAGCGTTCATGTCATACCAAGAGTAGTCGTACTTGGGAGTTATAGCTCTAGGATAAGGACCGGGTCCCCTTCTTGGATCAAACCTGGGTTGGTCCTTTGCAAACATAGGCACAGGATCATCGCGAAACACCGGCCTGACAGCTTTGTGCCTGATTGTGTTGTTGTTATTATTTATGAAAACTGCTTTCTTGTTGGATCCTTCGGGCATATTGAACACCGGCTCAATCACTGCCACATCTTCTTTCTTCTTTCTGCTACTGATCAGCAACATTTCCTGATTGATTAATGATCGAACATCCTTTTCCACAAGGTCACAACCTTGTGGATTCAGTATGCATCCCTCACAGTCTTCGTGAGAACTCTTGAGTACCGATGCTCGAGCAAGCCTTTTATGCAATTCTACCCATGGTATCTTTACTTCGGAGGCCGTTGTGACTGTCTTCATTTCAGGCTCTTCCCCTTCTTCGGTTATGGCATTTACCTTACCATGATTTGGTAAAGGATTGTCCTTCACGTTTGGGTGATTGTCCTCAAACGAAAATATCCTCTTCTCTATTAATTCTCGAACGATGTACTGAAGTGCAAAACAACCTTCCAGATCATGCCCCACGACATTCTCATGAAAAGGACAATGCGCGTTTGGATTGTAGTAATGGGGTAAAGGATTAGGCGAAGCCTGAGCTTGAGGTTGTTGCGTTTGCTGATTGTTGTGCGGTTGCCGATTATATTATTGATACTGATTGGGTACCCCTTGCTGCGGACCTTGCTGAGCCTATTGATGTTGGAAGACCGGTGTCACCGCTGCTACGTACGGTGATTGTTGATACTGTTGTCGCTGATTTCTTTGATTTTGTACTCTTTTCTCATGTATCAAGACGCTTACTTCACCTTCTTTCATTTTATGAAAGTTGTTGGTAGGTTTCTTAGTTGCACCGGTGCTGGAGCTAGCAGTTGAATTTGATACTTTGCCACTTTTCAACCTTGCCTCAAATTTTACTCCCACAGCCACAATGTCAAGAAGTTCGTTGTGACACTGCTGATTAGTCTCTCATAGAATTCAAGCCTGACTGTATCTACAAACCAGTCGGATAATTCTTTTTCAGTTAGGTGTGGCTCAACTTGAGCAGCTGTCTCGCGCCACCTTTGCGCATATTCCTTGAAGGATTCAGTATTCTTTTGCGTCATGCTAAGGAGCTGACGGTGATTTGGGGCCAGATCCATGTTATACTTATACTTCTGAATAAATGCATCAGATAAACCCTGAAAGCAGTATATCTTTGCTTGGTCTAAACCCAGATACCACTTGGCAGATGCTCCCTTGAGGCTATCCTGGAAACATTGTATCAGTAGCTTATTATTTTCGATGTGCGGAGCCATCCGTCTGCAATACATAATCAAGTGAACTTTCGGACAAGTGGATCCCTCGTACTTGTCGAATATTGGCATTTTTAACTTCAGTAAAAACACCAAACCTGATGCTAGACACATGTATTTGGAGTCTGATCCAAAGACATTGCTTCCTTCAATGGCCCTCATCCTTTTGGCCATGATGTCCATCTCTACTCTCAACTTCTTGTGTTTTTCGTCTTTGATTTCGGAACCATCGGGTATATCGAATATTGGTTGATGGTTGTTGAAGATCGGTCGAACATGTGTTGGACCTCCCGCCTGGGTGAAAATAGGATATGTCGTTATCGAAATAACTTGTGGTTGAAAATTGAATGGTTGAGGATTGCTGAGCGGTGGCAGAAAATCCCTGGATATGCCGAACAGAAACTTAGTTATCGAAGCTGGAATTATAGGAGGATTTACTGCTGATGTAGTGATTTCAGATATCACAGTAGCCTGTGAATCCATCTTTTCCTTTATCCCATTGAGAACTTCCATAATTTGGCTGACATTGTCTTTGATTCCTTCGATGTCATTGTTGATCTGGTCGATTCTCCGGTGGTGATCGGTAATCTTCCTTTGAGCTCTGGCTCGAGTGTTATATCTGTGGGAACTCAGGGTGACTTCTTTCCTCTCTCTCTGGGGGAAAAGAATAACAGATGAGTTGTAGAACCCATGCAAGACTATGCAGATGATATGCAAATGCAAATGCAAAACCAACCATTCAAGGAAAAACAACAATTTTGTTTACAAACAAAAATAGGAACACACGTAACGACGTGCTTTAAAAGCAAATTTTCATTGATAAATTGAGATCCATTACAATATATGGCTCTTGCTAACAAGAAATACCTTTCTTACAACAGAAGCAAACACGGAAAAAGATTATAATCTTAAAGAAAAAACAGGAAATAGGGGAGCTTGATCGTTCTAACTAGACGATCCTTCTCCTTCTTGAGGCCTGGGCTGGAGTTGATTCTGACAAATTATCTCCCACAGTTCAACATTTTCATGCTCTGCTTTGACCAAAGCACACTTCAACTCCTCCCTAGGCATAAGAACCTCGGGCTCCATGGTGATCTCATAGGTACGAATGTAAAACATTCTCAAAGTTATCTCCTTTGAACAAAGTAGATAGGCTCTTGTGGTTAAACAACTCACATTTTCCTCTGGGGTCATCGCTTGCATATGAGGATGACGCCAAGAAAAACTAGCTTGGGTTTCAAGTTCTTCATTGCTGCCTTTTTAAAAAAAAACAGGATCTTAACATATTTGAGTCTGGCTCTGGCCCTGTTGAATATCCATGTTGTCGGCGAGCAAGGATGGGATTGTAGCTAATAACTCCTCTAGTACCGATGAGGGGTATGTTCGGGAAATCCCCACAGCTCTGAATCATAGAAACACCACTGATCTTGGTATCATACCAGTTGATATCATAGTATATGAGGGTTATTAATTTTTCAACCCATGCTTCTTTGTTGGGGAGGTTCCAAAGAACCTGAGTTCTAGGCAAGTGAGAAATAAACCACTTGCTGAGCAAAGCCGTATAGCAGGAGAACTGCCCAAGGTCATACACCTTTCGGTGATGGATGGTGATATATGTATCTGCCAGTAAGGTGTTCACAGAATTCTTGATGATAAAGAGTCAGATGGCCTCTTCACTGATGAATTCGTCACAACATGGGAAGATACAAAACATAGATTAAGAATGCTAGGATTACCTCAAAGATTCCAAGATTTCTTTTATCGTAATGAAACTCGACCATCTCCATGAATGGTCTCGCTTCCATCTCGGAGAAACCACTCCTAGTTACCAATTCAGTGGGCAACTCTGTTGGCCTGATGTGTAGTGCCTTAGCAAGGTCTCTTCTTCTTGGTTTCCCATAAGAAGCTTTGAAGGTCAAAGGAATCCTTAAGTAAGCAGAGTACTCTTCTATTGTCGGGAGTAATTGGAGTTCTGGGAAGATAAAACAGTGATATACTGGATCTTAGAACTCGACTAGTGCTTGCAGCATGTCCTTGTTGACTCGAGTGTTGAGTAGCGGTAGGAGATCTCTGTACTTGGAAATAAAAGCAGCGGGGTTCCTGATAAGGCCTGCCAGTATCATGAGGTTACCCAGTCTTAGGCTTGGAAAAGAAAACCTACTTCTTCGTTCCATATCAATGTCTGCAAAAGAAAGTTTTTGAATTTCCTTGAATGGTTAGTAAAATGCAAAGATGCAAATGCGACTAGTTTTACAAAACTCAGAAGATCAATCATGCCAAACTCTCATTTCATTCATTATTGGAAAAAGTTACTACTTTTGAGACACAATGCAAGAATCCTAAGTTACATCAAGAGACTAGGTCCCATGGTCTAAACTAAGAACTTCAGACGCGAGGCCTCTTCAACTTCTTTAGTATTGCGTTTTCCATTACCAACTTATCCACTATTCCTTTCCAAGCTCTGGAGGTTGGAGGGATATTCGAGTATTCATGAACTCTTTGAGTGGGCTTGATAATAGAGAAAAATACATTTTCCTTTGTTGCTTCCCCATCGATCACTCGTTGTTCGAGCCAACTTACTAATTCATATTTTTCTTGTACTTCTCTGATGAGCCTTGTTGTTTCGGAGGAAAGTGCATGATACTTTGCTTCCCAAGTGTCCCTCTCAAGTTGAGCTCTTGCAAGCAACTCTTGGTATTCCTACATCTTCTCAATGGGAATGGAAGAGGATGACAACACGATGACAAGTTGCGCGTTCTTTTCTGGGAGATATGGCATTTTCAAATCCCTTGCTCTAGACTGGACCCTTTGAGTAAATGGTTCAAAAGCTACATAGTTTCGTTTTCCTAGGTCAGCTTTTGTCTTTTTCTGGATATCCTCCCAAGCATAAACTGTGTTGTTTCTCATACTTTCTGCTGCTTCGGTGTTAAGATAAAAGAAACTGGATAAGAGCACATTGGTGGGTTTATCCTTCATCGGAAAACCAAACTGACGTCTAGCCAAGGCTGGATTATAGCTAATCCCTCCTCTTACTCCTATGAGTGGTTAGTTTGGGAAGCTTTCGCACCGATCAAAATAAACTCCTCAGTCGTAGGCAGGATTGTACCAATGAATATTAGCTTGTGTTAAGGATATTATCCTTTGAGACCATCTCCATCCATTGGGATTTTCTTTGAAAGCGTCGGTTTTCGGCAAATGGTGACAAACCATTTGTACAGCAGAGGTGCACAACAAAGAACATTTCCCTTTCCTTGAAGTGTTGAATGATGAATTGAGTGATAAGTATCTCCTAATAAGGTAGGCACAGGGTTGCCACTTAAACATACGGTAACAGAAGAGAAATTGACAAATTCCTCAACTTCGGGAAACAATACCAATCCATAGATTTATAGAGCTAACACTTTTTCAAATGCATCCATGCTCCCCTCCTTGGCAAGGTAGGAAGCTTTATTGACTAAGAAATCTGAATGGAAACCTTCGATTCCGCCTTTGGTGGCACGATTAGCTTTGATTTCAGACACTTCGAGATGAAAAGCATCTGCTATTTCTTTCGGTGAAGGTAAACTTTCCAATCCATTGTATGGTTTCTGATCCTTCACAGGAACTCCTACATAGTAGGCATACTTGTTGCACCCCAAAATTTGCCCAACTTTTCTTTACCTAGCTTATGTTTCATTTCATTCATGTTAGCATTATCATTTGCATTTCATTGACATGTGTGCAGGAGATCAAGAGGTATGATTACCAATCAAGAGCTATACAAGACTATGGGGATAGCTAAGAAGGTTTATTCAAGTGTTCAAGGGTTGATGTCCTTGTCAGAGAAGTTAAAAGAGCCTCAGAGAGAATGGTTGAAACCAAGAGTGTGTGCCTCCTAACTTGAGAGTTGTGGAAAGCCATCAGATGATTCTGAAGCCATGAAGCTGGACTTGAGGTCTTGAGAGAGCTCATGAGAAGTGTTGAAGATCACTTTGAGGCCTAGACAGGTCATTGTGCAAGATTAAGAAGCCTCAGCCATGATTGGTGCAACTAAGGTTTGACTGGGTCAACCCTAAGTCAATTGATGATTTGAAGAAGGTTGAGACCTAATTCAAGAGCCATGTGATTATGGATGGATACATTGAGATGTTCTAGGGATGATTCCAAGGTTAACTCATCATGATGGAAGAGTTTGAGAAGTTTCAGGCTAGGGTTTCTAAGACTTGACAGTGTAAAATCCCCTGGCTTGACCCCTGACTTCAAGGCCATTTAACTCAAGATGTGATATTCATCTCATCTTGACCCTAACATGATTGTTGTAGGGCATGGTCTTAGATTTAATTTGAGTACTAGAAGTCCTTGATAGGGTTTATACAACTCAAGTTATAAGTCAGACAAGTTACAAGTCATCTGAGGTATGTGAATCTGGAGCTTGAAAGTTACCCAACTTGCATGACACTTTTGCCCTAGAAGGATGATTCCTATGAACTTTTGGTCAACATGAATGTTGCTCCTTATTCTCTTAGCTTTCCATAGAGTACTAGAAGTCCATGATTGGATTTATAGAACTCAAGTTATGGCTTTGACAAGTCAAGGGTATTTTGGGTATTTGGGCATTACAGGTCATTTTGAATTGTAGGTCAATTTCACTATCTTGCAAGCTTCAAATGGAGTTTTTTTCAACATTAAAGTTGCTCAAAATGATGTTTTTATCTCAGCCAAGTATCAAGAGTCCATTGATATGGATTAGATCAAGCATTGGTTGAAGAAATTTCACAAAAAGACCATTTTAATGAATTAAAATGGAAAAATTCAAAACAATTGATAATTGAATGATTTCAAGCCAAATTTGCGCTCATTTTGATTGGAAAATAAGTTCTAAACACTTTGGCATCATTACATTTTTGAATTGAGGTCTATAACATGGTCATTTAGAGGATTACTTCATGATGAAGTAACATATCAAATACACCCTTTTGGTTGAAATCAAAGAAGGAAAACCATCCAATTACACTCCATGACTGTCAAGCAAGAGAATTGAAGTGAATTGAGAGTGATAACAAGTCAAAATCGTGCACACCATAAGTGGATTTTTGGAAGAAAATTGAAAATGAGAAATCACAAATTGGGCTTTGTTTGGGCCTCCAAAGGTGTTAAACAGATTATAAATTGAATTTGGATCATTCTCAGAAGCTTCTAGTGGAAAATTCTGTTGAGAATCAGTTGGAGCAAGTGTGTGAAGAAGCTTGAAACTTGGTTTTCGAATTTTGAGATTGAGAGAGTTTCAGAAGGAATTGGACTTCAAGAATTGTTCATCATCGTCCATTGAAACGATCTGCACCTTTTGGAAGCACGTGGAGCTCTAGAAGTCACCAGATTCGAAGCTTTGTGTCAGGTTTTTCATCTCAAATTTTCTCTTAGATTATGTGCATTTAAGACCTTAGTTACATGTGGTTAAGTTAGAATCGAATCATAGATGGATTCTGGATAGAAAATTCGAAGTTTAGAGACAATTTTAGGATGAACACGTTTTTGGTTTGGATTGGTATCTCTCTGGTTTTGAAATTTCAGCATGATTGAGAAGGATATTTGTGATCCTTGTGAAAAATCCTTCGATTTTCATTCAAGAACCGTTGCATTTCGTTGAGTTTTGAGAGAGATAGATGCTTGAGAACATTACCGGAAAACTTCCGGCCGGTCACGACGCCGGTACTGTTTGTTCACTCTTTGGAAATTCAAATTGGAGAAGAAACACAGCTACCGTCGGATTCACGTGTGAAATGATGATCGAGTCCGCACATCCGACTGCTATCAGCGCGCCACATCAGCGCTCCTCACTCCAACTTTAGTGAATCCGAACGGGCCTTCTCACTTGTTGCTACACGCACCCCACGCCACACGGGCCCAGTCCAGTTTGCCTTTGACTGCTTACTACTTGCACCACCTTCCAATTTCATACTAAGTTCCATTTCTTTTATCTTTTCTATTCTATTACTGTTAGATATTAATTGATTAAAAATAGCTAATAGTTTTATAAAATCATAAAAAAATATGTTCTAGCTAGTTTAAGATGTGTAGAATTTTATCATGTTTTTTATTTTGATTTTCCATTTATTTTCAATTAATTGCGTATTTTCTCCTTTAATGTGTTTTTAATGGTTGAAAATGGACATGCATGAATTGCTGATTTTTGTATTAGCTCATACTTTAGAATTTAGTTCTAATTTTTTTTATGCTAGCTGTACACTCATTAATTCTTTTGTGTAATTTTTCTCAGATTTTTTTAGAGCCTTTAAATGTAGTTTTGGAATTAAATCTTTGTGACCTTGCTCCTTTGGTGATTCATTTGCATACCTCACATTGTTCTTTCTGTTTGAACCATTTCCTTTTGGATTTTCCCCCCATCCTTTTGCCTGTTGATTATGTACATACTAAGGTGCTTCCATGATTTTTGTGGTAATTTTTAGATAGATTTTGGTGCTGTTTTAGAATTAGATCATTAGACCTTCCATTTTAGGGTTATTTTGTGACACGTTGTGGTTTAGGATTTGTTTAGAGACTTTCCCATTAGGTTTGGCCCCTGGCCTTTCTACTATAGATACCTAACATACTTAGGTTCCCCTATAAATTTTCCTAGGATTTTAGAATTAGTTTTGGTATTTTATATTGAATTAATACTTAGGCTAGTCTTAACATGTTCATAACATAGCCTTTCCTTTTGATTGATTTCATTGATGACTTTTAGCATGAGATAATTTCCCTATTTCTCTTAGATGTTGCTTTATACATGTTATAGCTTCTGTTTGCTTGATTATAATGATTGATTTGGAGTTTTAGTTTCCCTTTGATAGCTTTCTTATAGCTTGTTCTGATTAGGGATTAGGAAGAGCCTTAGGTGTTTCTTTCTTTCTTCAAATAAACATGGATAGCTTTGTTTGATTTCCATCCCATCCCATGATTCAAAGTCCTCATGTGAAAGCCCATCTCTCCTTTGGAGGGACGTATGGCATGTCATAATGAGTAGAACTTTTGAGGATGCCTTTCACGGATGCATGGTTGAGTGTCATGATGGATTCCTTTGGTTTCCCTCATGCTTCCCATCATCATGTACTCATCTCGTTGATTCTCTTCATCCTTGTTGAAGTAGCTTGTTAAAGCTTGAAGATGGAGCATTCATTTCCTTCTCTTGAAGATGGTTTGAGCTTGAAGATTGGTTTACAGACTGTAGGTTTGCTTTGCTGTCAGAAGGTTGCCCTGCTTGTTGTCTTGTTTGCTGTTTTCCTTGATTGATTTACTATATTGATGTGACTTGTTTGGTATGTTGCATTAGATTAGGTTTCCATATATATGATTCTAAGCCTAAGAGCATCCTAAAGGTTGAGTTGCTCCCTTTGCTTGTTTGCATAAGAGGATGAGTTGAACTCCCTCTGCTTGTCTGTTATTGATTGGCTTTGCTTGATTGCCGAGAGGTCGAGTGGGTCTCCCTCTTCTTGTATTGTTGCATAGCATGTGCATCTCTACTGTTTATCTGTTTACTGTTTAGCTGATGCTTTATCTATTTCTGTATACCATTGCCATGATCCCCTAGGAATCTCACTTCCTTTGATAAGGAAGTGATGATTAGAACTGTAGGATGAAACCTATGCATGATAACATTTAGGAGTTCCCTATTTCAAACTTCGACCATAGGATGAATCCTTGACATGACAACTGTTAGGACTTGATAGTCTCCCCTTAGTTGAGCCTGTTCTCTCTTCTCATCTTCAAATAGATCAAAAATATAGTAATAAAGGTTAACTGATGTCGTACGTTACGAGCCTTAAGTTGCTTAGGAAATGATTGTTGAAGGGTCACTCTTCAACAATCAGGATGTTTAGTATGGTACCCTTAGGGTGACATGCGACGCATTCACTCCTAAGTCATAGTCTCTAGTGCGATGTTAGTTGCAGACAACCGTAAAAAACACTTCTTCCGTAAAAGACAGAAAACAAACTTCAAACCTTTTTTTGCCCAGTGGGCCCATAACTCAAAGGAAGCTTTTCTGAAGAAAAGAGTGTCGTTAACTCCCAGTTCTACCGCAAACGATAACGCCTAAGTCTCCAAGGGTCGAGCTGCGTACGCCAAACTGCTGGAACTGTTTGTTAACCCTACTCGAAAAACAGATGAATCTGAATCCCCGTAATCCGTATTATCCCAAACTACGTAAGCTCTGATCTTTCAAGCCTGTTGAGAGTACATAAGCACAATACTGACGTATTGGCGAGCCACCTTCCCCCATCACCCGTAGTTAGTCGAACTACGTTGACTCTGATTTCTCATTCTCTGATGAGAATACGTAGGCATAAAGTGCGACGCTTTGCCGAGTCATTTTATTTTCTTTCCAGACCAGCCTTGTTAGGTAGATAGTAAACCAACTTGTCAGATAAACACAACAAGCGTGGATCCCATCGAGTACGATGGACGTGAGGGGTACTAATACCTTCCCCTTGCGTAACCGACTCCCGAATCCAGACATTGGTTGCGATGACCTTGTCTTATACCTTTTCGTCAGGTTTTTCCGATCGTTTCCTTTCCCGTTCTGAGGGATAAATAATGAAAGGTGGCGACTCTTCTGTTTTTCCGACACCATATTTTCGCGGTAGCGACAATACTCTTCCAGAGTCGCATCAACTGATAGTCGGGAAAAGTAAAGCAATGATACAATGGGTCATAGAACTGAACCAAAGTGTTCAGGATCCCTTCTTCCATCCCTGTCCTGACTAGGCTCAAAATCTTTCAATATCTCTTTCCAAACTCTTCTGACACCATGGTCCATAGTTTTCTCAACTCGGATGTATCAGGCTGCTTGAAATTGTATCTCTTGGTGTTCCTTGTTCCAATATCCATGATGTATCTAGGATTTTGCACAAAGAGATCAACTGAGCTTTACAAAACCAGTTGCAACATGAAATGTCGTGATGGGATGATGAGATGATGCACACACAACACAAAGGCAAATATTCACAAATACAATGCACATGTACACAAAATGCTTCCTAAGCTCAAGGTCAAAGCATGAAGTCAAAAGGTCTACCCATCCCCAAGGATTTGTACTATGAGTTAATTCGTACCTGCCAAACGGGTTCTATCAAAGTTCCCAAAGTCATAGTAAATCCTTCGGATATTGTCAACCAACACAACTACTTATGTGAGTCAATGATATTCTAAAGATAAACTCGTCTGAGTGTAGCATCGCGTGACAAATGTTGCGGGACTACTCCCTAACAGTTTCTGCACTATTTTCTAAAAAGTCTTAGTGGGGTAAAAGTGTTACTAAAGATCCTCAGCTTCACAGACTCTCAGGTTGAAATAATTAATGAATACACGACTACTCATGCATCACTAACCATCTCAAGGAGGTCTCCACTGAGCGTGACTACATCATATGTCAAACTTGTTGGGACTACTCCCAACAATCAACTATTGATCATATCACATCCTATCATATGTGTCACTCAAATCCGGATTAGGATTTATCTCACCACTCAGGGCACCCAAAACAAACAGATATATTGACAAATATACAAGTAAGCAAATATTCATAAATATAGCATGTAATCATACAAAAATAGGCTAAACCCTCAAATTTAAGCGATTCCCTAGTGAAGTCGTTTCTAT
This sequence comes from Lathyrus sativus, assembly GCA_963859935.3. Lineage (NCBI taxonomy): Eukaryota > Viridiplantae > Streptophyta > Magnoliopsida > Fabales > Fabaceae > Lathyrus > Lathyrus sativus. The sequence continues at coordinate 188,455,725 of OZ012738.1, read as the reverse complement.
TGCGGTGAGAATCGTGATGTCAAGCTATTGATTAACTTGAATCTTAATTCATTAAATTTACAACCGGAATTTGATTTATCCAAAGGAAAGGTTAAAGAAAGAAAGACCTTTTGCATGATGTAACAACAACGCTAAGAGATCGTGGATCGGGGGTTGGTTATGCCTAGGGTAGGTATTTCACATCTTAAACATCTTAGTACTCTACATGAAACTTTTGTGTGTTTGTAAGCTATACTTGCTAAAAGTTTGTTATGGCTTGGGGTTAGGGTTTAGGTAAATACCTAAGGATATTTCTAAGTTTGCTCGCAAAGATATCGCATTATCAAGGTTCAAAGGGAAGCAAACATAACAATGCTTGCATAGAGTTTAACAAAACTCTCTAGATCAATTGTAGTTCACCTCAATGAGGATAGATGAACACTTAATTATGATCATGGTTCAAAGGGAAGCAAACATAACAATGCTTGCATAGAGTTTAACAAAACTCTCTAGATCTACGTTAAACACTCAAGGGGTCTGACTTTTACAAAAGCCAAGCGGGGAGTAAGTAATCAGGACAATGATCCTTACATAGAGTTAACAAACTCTATCTTAAAGTTCTAATGAAAGGTATTTCTAAAAAGGGGTAGGTCTCCTAGACTTAAAGCAAAGTCTAAATGGGTATAGGTTCTAACTTAACTAAGTTATGGTTCAAAGGGACTTAACAAAGTCAGAGGGAGGGTAATGAGATGTCTATGACCTAAGGGTCAATAGAGAGACTTTCCTTTGGAATGGGAAAAGATGAGGCAACTGGATGAGAACTAACAAGTTCCATCACTTGGGGAATAACTTAACAAATTTAAAAAAAGAATACATAAACATTCATTCAAACATGATGAACATATAAGAGAGTAGGGTAACAACCAAAGAAGAGATGCAAGTATGTGACAACACCAAGCAAAGATTACAATCAAGTCAAATGGTTACTATCAATAAAGCACAAAGATATTACAATATCTAGAGAGGAAACATGGTAGAGGTTCTTACAAGACCAAGCATAGAAGATATAATAATTTTAAGGCATTTTAACAAAGATGAAGAGCAATGAGGTAACAAGGAAGAAGAGATAACAACATGTAATGCAAGCAAGTAACAACTTGAGGCAAGCATATATAAGGATCAAGGGATGTCAAATGTAACAACAAGAGACCAACAATCATACATTGATGACAATCAAGTACAAGTAAGCATACAAGAAGTGTTACAACAGATCAAGTAAGAAAGTTCATAATTTCTGGCGAAGCATACAAGTTCATGGAATCATACATTAATTACAATCAAGTACAAACAAGTCCTAACATATTAGAGTTCTAACAAGACAATTAAATAAGTAGGGAAGTCATGGAGAATATACTCATGAGGTTACAACATTAAGGGATAACATGATTCAATAACAACATGTAACATTATCACTTAGATGCATCAAAAGCAAAGATCAAATATGATAAGACCTTGAATGTAAACAAAACTCAAACACTTAAACAAGTTAACAAACATGTGTAAATCAAGTACAAAACAATCTCAAAAGATTAAATCAAGAAGAAGTTTGAGAACAACCCAAAAAGACACAAGGTAAACACCCTAAAAGTACGAGACTTCCAAGTGATATAAAGTATTTATAGGATGAATATCCTTGAATTATTTTCTCACTATGTGAAAGTAGACATGATTAAGAACACTTTGTAAAAAGAATGGATCAAAAATGTTGAAAATAGTGAAGTTATGAAGTTTTCAAATTTGTGAAGAAAACATAAAAATACAATTGATAAAAAGAAGAAATGCACTTGGTAGGTGTTGAACCCACAACCCTTGGGTCACCAACCTAAAACCTTACCAAACAGGCTAGTGTGCACGTGTGATAATCTAATGGGGGGAGAGATATATATGTTAAAACATGGAAAATGCCAGAAAATAACAAAAGAGTTGATCTCCACACGGATCAAACTCAGGTCATGAGGCAAGGCAAGATACGTGAGCGCATAGGTCATGACCACTGGGGTGGTGATACATCCAATGTATCAAGCCATCCCTGAAATAGATATGCCTTAAGAGGTAAAGTTCTGGGAAAAACAAAAGCAAACCAAACACCAAAACCAGTCAAAACATGAAGGCTCAATCATGATCAAAAATCCATAATTTTTTTGTAAAATTTAGGTCTAACTCATGTGAAATTAAACAAGGAATATGATGGTGCCCTTAGTTTTCTCAAACAATGCACACAATTTGAAATTCGAATGTAACTGCAAAGTGAGGCCTTGAGATGCATTTTCAAATTTTGAGTTCAATGCAAGCAAGCTTGTATTGATTTAAAGGCATGCACACGTTATAATCATGATATATGCAAAGTTTAAACATAAGGATTCATCAAATTTATATTGGAACTAAAAATAGTGTTTGAGTTGTAAAAAATGCAATTTGGATTGAAAATGCAAAACTAGTTGAAACAGAATGGTAGCACAAAAACCATCAAAGCTTCAAACAAAACTCACTCGAACATATCATATCATGGAATGAACACATAGAAATTTGATCTAACTGACAGCCAAAGAACTTGAGAAACACTAGACTGCAAAGTCAATTTGCTTGCAGCAAAACTAAGAGCATGTCACATAAGCAGCCAAATGCAAGACCTTTGAATCAAAGCCTGAACTTTGTATTTCAACAAATGTTCATGACAAATACTCTTATGGTTCAAATCAAACTATAACAAACACATAGCATGTAAAAAACACCTACTTAAAACAATTGTGAATCAAAGCAGAAATAAGTCTTGAACTAGAACTTAAACAGAAAAGCACATCAAGAGCAATATTAGGCACATTTAAAACAGTAGGCACACATAAGACATTGATATATGCATATGATTTTAAGCCAAAACATGAGTTGATCTAGACTGAATTCAAGCAGAAAATATCAATCATATTTGAGAGCAAGTGTCAAGCATAATCTAACAAGATCCTCAAAAGCAATTTAACTAACACAAAACTCAAACATCCTAACCTGAACTAACAGACTCAACAATCAATATTTGCAAAATGGAACAGCCTTAGCATTCAAATCCACACCATCCATAACAGCTATAAACCTAAATCCTCCTAATGTTCATACATGACTTAGGGTAAAGTTTAAGAAAGTTTCAAAGGGTTAACACATAACAGTTGCAACATAATGTGATGATTAACAGGATCTCTAAACATAATGATGAGCAAAGCAAAACGGATTCATACATGAGTTTCTTTTACAGTAGGGAATACTAGAGTTGCAACATAATGTGATGATTAACTTGGCATGTTCATGACAGTTTATGAATGAGATAGTGAATACTAACCTCTTGTAGACCTCCAAGCAAGCTTATGCAGTAGGGAAAATCTTAAAGAGTTCCAACTGATATCCAGCCAATACCTTGATGAAAACACAGTTTTCTTGCACTTGAAGTAAATGAGGGAACTTTGTGACAGATCTCAAAACAAGTGATGCAGAAGGTATCTTAGGTTTTGGACAGTTGGTACACCTTAAACCAAAGGTGTTTGGATGGTTGAGGTGATTAAAATAGGCCTGAGCAAGATTTTATCTGATTTTGGATGAGGAGTCAAACTTTGTTTGGTTGAAAGTTGAATTTTGAGAATATGGAGTTTTGGACTGGTTTAAGAGCTTGACCACCTTCCACACATCGTTTTTGGATTGTGCAGATGGTTTTCAATGAGTTTTAGTGTATGGAAATGATTTTGGAAGGCAAACTGTTCAAGACAGATTTTGAGGAGCTTTGGTGAACTTACTTGATTTTCAAGAAAAGTGGAAGGCAAGGCTTTTGGTGAGTTTGTTCTGGTTTTTTGAGATTGCTCTTGTGTGCAAAGTACATGGAAGAGGTCTCTATTTATAGAGGAGGTAAGGCTCTTGGCAGATTTTGAAAAATGTGGATGGCTTTGTCTATTAGAGGGAGAAAATGCAAATCTTGTTCAAGATCTTGATGCAGCTGGTCTTGAGGGTTCTTGATGCATTGTGATGCATGAGATAAGTTGTATTCAGGCCATAGGAAGTGATTGAGGTGTGTCTAGAGTCTCGGGGCCCTGCTACTCCAGATTTCCTTCAATAAAGTTTCTCTTTCCTGTTGATTTTCTTTGAATATAATAATGCCACTTGACTAGATCTTGCTCATGCTCTTCAATCCTTCTGCATTTCCACTCATCATATATTCTAGAAATCATATCAAAGGCTAATCAATGGTTGAAAATTAATTAGATGGTTGGCAAGTTGGTTTATGTCAAGTTTGAGAATGTGCACTTCAAGTGCTTGGACCCCAACTTCCCTCCTTTGAAACTCCTAGCTCACAAATGCTATGGAGTTCTTGTACTTTTTGGAAAGCCCTCGTCATGATCTACAACTTTCATGTTTTGGGTTTTTTCAAATTCCAAGTGGAACTAGGTCAAACACACCCTTGAAGTTGGATGAAAACATGACTTGAAAAGTGCTAAAAACCATGAAATTTTACTAAGTGTTTTTCCTCTTGCATTGTTTTTGATCCTAACTCAAAATCCATTCATTTTTTTGCATATAGGTCACTTTTTCACTTTTGTAGGACTCCTCAAGACCTTTCCAAAATGCTTTGAACCACCCCAATTGGATGTATGGTTAAGAAGTTATGGTCTTGCCCCTTTCAAAACCCTAATTTCCCGATTTTTCGATTACTCTTCAATCCTTGCTCCAATGGTCACCAAACTTAATGAATAGATGTGATATAACATTAGGAGAATAATTGAATTCCATTTTTTTTTGTCAAAACCCTATTGGTCAATGAGTTGACTTTTTAGTCAGACGAACTAGTCGATCGAAAAAACTCTGAATCGACTGTTGGTGTTCTACGTCCTCTGAGGTCTTGAAACTTCTTGTGTTAACTTCAATAAGTCATATAAGTTTCATCGACCATGATTACACCATTGGAATACCATTTAAAATAAAAGTCAAACCACAGTTGACTTTTTTTTATCAGAAACCATAATCGGGAGTCCTGGACTGCATTGCTCTGCTTCTTTTGGTGATAACCTCAAATTGGATTCATACTTGATCCAATATAGTATCTTTGATGGTGTGGTGAATTGTTTCATGGAGAATCAATCCAATACATTGACTGATCAAACCATCGAAACCCCGATTCTTGACTGTATGGAACCCTAATTTACCTGTATCTTGACAAAGACAAACTTGAGATTGGTTAAGGGTTAGATAAACAAATGATGATGCTCCTAGAATGATGATGAAGACCTAAGGTTCAAAATTTGGGGTATAACACCTGCAATACTCTTAGCTTCAGTAATGAGGAGTTACCAAGGGAGGGCCAGAATCACAACCGTGCTTTACACGTGTCAGTGAGATGTCAGGAAGATAACTTATCAAGGGTGCTTGTAGATACCGATTCCTTTTTAATTGTTTTACCTAAGAGGGTTCTTACCAATTTGGCTTACAAAGAAACTGATATGAGACCTAATTCATTGATAGTCAAGGCTTTTGATGGTTCCCGTAGAACTGTAATTGGAGAAGTGGAGCTACCAATCTTAATTGGTCCACATGTATTCAACATCACATTCCAAGTACTCAACATAAACCCCAATTACAGTTGTTTGCTTGGAAGGCCATGGATTCATCTTGTTGGTGCCTTAAATTCGACATTACATCAGAAGATGAAGTTTGTGATTGATGATAAGCTAGTTATTATGCATGGTGAGGAGGATTTAATGGTAAGCAACCTATCTTTTTTCTGTTATATAGAGGATGACGAAGATGATTTAGAAACTTCTTTTCAAGCACTCGAGATCGCTAATGCTGTCTTGTTGGAAGTTGAAGAACCAATGGGCAAGATTAATCCATCTTTCGCATCTTTCAAGAGCACTAGATCAACGATCGAAGGAGGCATACCTGAAGGTTGGGGAGAAGTGATAAATGTCAAGACAAAGGTGAATCGTCATGGGTTAGGTTACAAACCAACTAATGATAAAGCATCTACATCTGCCAAAGGTCGCCCGAAGACTGTCCAGGAAGTGTTTGTCAGCGGAGGTTTCCAAGTCAATGCTATCGAAGATGATAATGAAGACGAAGACTTGAGCAATCTGGTATTCAAGTGCGATGCAGCTTTGGAAAACTGGGAAGCAATAGAGATCCCTATGATTTTTCCTTTGTCAAAGTAATTTATTTGTCTTTTATTTGTTGTGTTCAAAAATTCCATAGCTATGCCCAAGGCTATTGGATTATTTTGTAAGGCCACTTTTTTACTTTCAAATAATCACCAATAAATGCATTTTGTTAAATTCTCGTTGTTTCTTTTACCGTTTTTTTTTTCTTTTCACTTTAAAATAAATTGTCAATCTTTCAAAAATAGAAAAAGAACATCTTTCTCTTGCACTTGTCTTTGCACATTTAATAAAATAAGCCTTCAAAACATGCAGAATGATCCCAAACCAAGTTGTATCCAATGACCCTGCTTTCACTCCTAACATTGATTCGCCCATTTATCAAGCTGAAGATGAGGTTGAGGAAGATTTCGAAGTTCCCAATGAACTAGCAAGGTTGGTTGAGTATGAGTACACTGAACTTCAACCAAACAAAGAGCATGTAGATCTGATTAATCTTGGCACCGATGAAGAAAGGAAAGAGGTCGAGATTGGTACAACACTTGGGGTTGATGTCAAGCAGAGATTGGTCAAGCTTCTAGAGGAATATGTTGATGTGTTTGCATGGTCATATCAAGATATGCCTGGTTTAGACATTGATATTGTTGTTCACAAGTTGCCACTTAAACTAGAGTGCCCACCTATTAAGCAGTAACTTCAAAGAACTAGACCTGACATGGCTTTAAAGATTCGGGATGAGGTTAAGAAACAACTCGATGCAAGTTTTCTAACAGTTGCAAAGTATCTTGATTGGGTAGCCAACATAGTACCAGTGCCCAAAAAGGACAGTAAAGTTAGAATGTGTGTGGACTACATGAATTTGAACATAGCAAGCCCAAAGGACGATATCCCTCTGCCGCATATTGATACACTTGTGGATAATATAGCCAGCTTTGCAGTTTTCTCTTTTATGGATGGTTTTTCCGGTTATAATCAAATCAAGATGGACCCTGCCGATAGAGAAAATACTACATTTATTACTCCTTGGGGAACCTATTGCTACAAAGTTACGCCCTTCAATTTGAAGAACGCAGGGGCAACATATCAAAGAGATATGGTCGCTCTCTTTCATGACATGATGCATAAAGAGATCGAAGTTTATGTTGACAATATGATTTCTAAATCCAAAAGTGAGGAGGACCATTTGGATCATTTGTTAAAATTGTTTGAACAACTCAGGAAGTACCAGTTGAAATTGAATCCTGCTATGTGTACTTTTGGTGTTAGATCTGGAAAGTTACTTGGATTTATCATCAGCCAACGAGGAATTGAAGTAGACCCTGATAAAGTTTGATCCATTCAAGAAATGTTGGCGCCACAAACTGAAACACAAGTCAAATATTTTCTTGGACGTCTGAACTATATCTCCAGATTCATTTCCAACATGACTGCTACCTGTGAGCCAATATTCAAGCTACTCTGTAAGGGCCAGGTTATTGACAGGAATTCTGATTGTCAGCAAGCGTTTGAGAAGATTAAGGTTTATCTGCAAGAGCCTCCTATCTTGATTCCTCTTGTTCCTGGAAGACCACTCTTCATGTATCTGACTATTCTTGAGAAGTCTATGGGTTGCGTACAGGGTCAACATGATGAGACTGGACGAAAAGAACACGCCATCTATTATTTGAGCAAGAAGTTTACTGATTGTGAAAGCCGATATTCACTTTTGGAAAAGACTTGTTGTGCGCTAGCATGGGCTGCTAGGCGTCTCAGGCAATACATGATTTGTCACACTACTTTGTTGATCTCGAAAATGGACCCAATAAAGTATATTTTTGAAAAGCCTGCTCAAACCGGAAGACTTGCCCATTGGTATATGTTGTTATCCGATTAAGACATCCAGTATGTGACTTAAAAAGCTATTAAAGGAAGTATCTTGCCAGATTACCTTGCAGACCAACCGGTGGAAGATTACGAACCTCTCAAGTTTGACTTTCCTAACAAAGACATTATGTTGATAAAGAAGGACTGTGAAGAGCCAGGCCTTGATGAAGGTCCTGAGTCGGGTTCCCGTTGGAAGATGATGTTTGATGGTTCTTCAAATTATAGTGAGCATGGAATAGGCGCCATTCTAATGAATCCAAACGGTGGCTATACCCCATTTACAGTGAGGTTAGATTTTGAATGTACCAACAATATTGCTGAGTATGAAGCATGCATTCTTGGTCTTGAAGCAACTATTGACCTCAGAATCAAAATTCTTGAAGTAAGTGGAGATTCAGCTCTAGTAATTTACCAATTCAAGGGTGTGTTGTACCCCAAAATTTGCCCAACCTTTTCTTAGCTTGGCTTATGTTTCATTTCATTTTTCTTCTAGCATTTGCATTGCATAGCATTTTTTCATTTAACAGGGGATCAAGAGAGATGTGCATGGCAAGAGAAGGTTACCAAGAGTTCTGAGCCTAAGCAAGGGGCTTTAATCAAGCATGAGTGCTCATCAAGTCACTAAGAAGTGGTCAATGCTCTCTGAAAGAGTTGATGGATGTATGTGGATTATCTCTTGACTTGGAGGCCAATTGGGATCATCAGAGGTTTATGAATTCATTATTATGGATATGGGATGTTTAGGAAGCTCACTGAGTGCTTTGAGGGCCATGGTGGAGCTTATCCAAGTCATTGTATCATGTGTAAGAAGCCACAATCAAGAGTGGTGCAGCTAGGGATTCCATCTGGTCAACCCACAGTCAACTGTGAAATTGAAGGAGATTAAGACTCAATTCTAAGTCTTTGTGATCATGGAATGTTGTGTTAAGATGTCTAATATATCATTTCAAGATACATTCATCAAGAATTAATAGTGTGAGAAGTTGCTAAGCTAGGGTTTATAAGCTTGTCAGTGTAAAATCCCGTGTTTGGTGCCTAACTTCAAGACCACATATCTCAAGATACAAGTCTCATGTCATCTTTACCCCAACATGAAACTTGTAGAGCACATCTCTAGCTTTCTTTTGAGTACTAGAAGTATTTCATCTGATTTCTAGAACTCGAATTATGATGCTGACAAGTTACAGGTCCTCAGATGAATGTGATTTCAGTCAACAAAAGTCAACCAACTCCCATGACATTGTTTACCTAGAAGGATGTTTCTCCTTACTTTGACCCAAACATGAAAGTTGTTCCTCATGATCTTAGCTTTCCAAAAAGTACTAGATGTCTTTCATCTGATTTGTAGAGCTCATGTTATGAAGCTTGCAAGGCAGGGGTATTTTGGGAAAGTAAGATTAAAGGTCATTTTCATTATAGGTCCATTTCATGACTTTGCACATTTCAAATGCAACTTTTCCAAACATGAAACTTACTCCAAATGGTCCCAATTTCATCTTAGAACACTTTTGTCATGGATTTTGCTAGGGTGTGAGGATTGGTGGAAGAATTTTTCATGAAAAAGCCTTAAAAGGAGAAAATGCAATTAAATTGATTTTGAACCATTACAAGTCAAGTTTATGCATATTTTGAGTCACAAGGATATAACAAACCCAATGCACAATTTGAATTTGAGTTTTGGAGTTGTTTTCACGTGTAACTTCATGGCAACTTCAAGTGAAAAGTTTGCAATCCAATCTCAACCATTTGATCAAACCAAGGATTAAATCTCATCCACGTGATCAATTGGAACTCCCAACAAGCATTTTGGATCAGAAACAAGTGAAATTGGCTCCCTTTCACGTGTGCATGGAGCATGACAATTTGAATTTGGGCAATTCTCACAATTGAGCTACAATTGGGCCTCCATCAGCTTGTATATCCATCATATAAAAGGTCTAGGTCATTTTTGAATCAGAAGAGAAGCCATTTTCGTGGAATTAGAGCAGAGCATAGTTGGTTCAAGCAAGCAAAAATTCAAATTCGTGAATCCTGATTTGAGCCATTTCAAGCAGAATTGGAGCATCCTTCTTCTTCCTCAAGTGAATTGGAACGTGTCTGGATCATTTCCTTCAAGTTTAAGCCACTGTGAAGCTCCAACGGAGAATCTCCGTTAGGTAAATTCCAAATCCAAATTTATCACTCGTTATGCAATTACCTTGCGCCATTGTTGGTTTATGCTGAAGTCCTATGTGCATAGGCAAAATATGGTTCATATTTGGATGTGTTCATGATGTTTACAGTTTTGAGCTCATTCTTTGTTTTCTTCGATTTGGTTTATTTATGCATGATTATTGAAAACCAAGCTTGGATTCGTGTTCTATATAACACGAGGATGAGTTTGGACTCAAAGATTGTTTGATTTGGTGAATTTTTGATGATGTCGTGCCAGAGATCTCATCGGAGAAGATGACCGGAACAATGGTTTCGTCATCTGTGTGTTTTTCCGTTTTGATGAGGTGTCTTGCTTGCGTAGCCGTTTGATCTTTTGACCGTAGCCAGATCCACGGTCCAGGTGTGTTTGACTTGGTTGTTTAAATCTTTTGACTGCCAGCTTTTTAATGAAACGCAATGTTTCATTGTTGGGGTGATATGGGCCTTGATTTGCTTTTGGAACACCCCTCCCTGGGCAGCCCATTGATTTGCACTATGTTTCTTACTATTCACACCTTTTCTTGGTTTTATTTTCTTTTCTTTTTCTTTTTTGATCTGTTTTGAATTAATTCATTTTAAAATACTTCCAATGTTGATAAAATCCTACAAAAATATTTTCTAGACATTTTAGGATGTCTTTTATTTTAGAAAATTTTTATTTTATTTTTTGTTTTATTTTTCAATTTAAAAAGGATTTATCAATTGAAGGTGTTTTATGTGAACTATTTCTTGACATGTTCTTGTTCTTGATTTGTTTTTAGATCTTCCTTTTGATCCAATGACTGAAAATCAATCCTCATGTTGTCAATGAGTTGAGTGATTTTTGAGGACCATTTTGCCCCTGTTTCTTTGAGTTTTGGTTTTAATTTGATGGCATTTCATTTGACCCTCGACAATCCTCCTTCACAATGAGGCACCCTATGAATCAAATTCTATGGTGATATTGTGAAGTGACTTTGATTGTATTTTCTTGGCCTTTGGTTGCCAACTTGTTTATGAGCTTCTTGCATTTTATTTGGTTGTTTTTGAGTCATTTTCCTAATTTTAAGGTAACTTGCAAATCAAGTTACCCTTAAGGGAGGTTCACACATACACATTGACCTAGTTTGCTTTGGAGATGACATTTATGGATCCTTTGAGCCTTCAATTCCTCTTGATTCATGTTGCTAACATGTTAAGGTTTCTGGTTGCTCAATTTTAGGTCATGACATTGTGTTTTACTTGTTCAAACTTGTGTTCCTTTTGGAGTTTCTAATTAGGGTTTCCGTAGATGGCATGTTTGCTTTATTTTGTATATGTGCTTGCATTTTCTTTTGGTATGATTCCTTTTGCTTTTGTGCACTCTCCTCTCACCCCCACTTCTATCCAAGGACTTTGGAACACCATTTAGGTTTGTCTAGTCCCTCCTTTGGAGGTATTTGAAACATGACTTGAATGGTGAGCCATGAGGACACTTTTGTTGCATCTTTTGCACAAATCATGATGATGCTTTGGTTGAATGATATTTGGGGATTCCTTGCTATTTTCTTATCTTGTTCTAACCCCTCTTTTAGTTAGGGTTCTTTTCTTTTCTCTTTTCATGTTGTTTGCTTTGTGGCATTGTGGTTGATGTTTGAATGGTTTAGGCCATTTCCTCCCACTTTTGGTGCATTTGTGTGATTTCATTTGTGTGCATTTCTCTTTTTTTCTTCTTTGAATTTATCATATACATGCTTGAGGTTGAGATGAGCTTGTGGAGGCTACTGCCCTACACATATTTCCTCCCTCACTTTCATCCTATTTGTGCATTCTATGTTTGCATATTTGCTTTTTCATGTTCTTTCTTCTTCTTCTTCTTCTTTTTGTCTTTCTTCCCTTAGGATCTCTAACTTCTCTTCTTCAAGAGAGGTTATGATAGAAATTAGGATCAAACCATGCATGATAACATTAGGTATTTCCCTTTTGTATCCCAACTCTAAGTCCACTTTGCATGACAACTTTTAGGTTTGAGATAGTCTCCCTTTAGTGTGTCTTTTCTCGTCTCATCTTCAAACACTTTCAAAACACATAATAAAGAATAACAAGTGTTGTACACTACGAGCCTTAAGTTACTTGGGAAATGGTAATTGGAGGGCTTCCTCTCAATGGCCTAGAGTGTTTAGTGTACACCCTTTAGGTGATATGCGACGCATTCGCTCTTAGGTCATAGTCTTTAGTGCAACATGAGTTACAAATCAAACTCAAAACACTTCTTCTCTAAAAAACACAAAAACACTTCAAATATTTTTCATCCTTTGGGATCTTAATAATGGAAAACCATTTTCATAAAAAAGAGTGTTGTTAACCCTTATTTCTACCACAAACAGACATCGTCCCTAACTGCTGAAACTACTTGTTAACCCCACTCGGGTAAAAACATATGAACAAACCGGTGTTCTTGTTAGCCCGAACTACATTTGCTCTGATCTCTCATACCTGTTGAGATTACATAGGCACGAGACAAAGATGTCTCAGCGAGTAACCTTTCCCCCTTTTCACCCGTAGTTAGCCGAACTACTTTGACTCTGACTTTCCCATTGCACGAGGGAGTACGTAGGCACAGAGCGACGATGCTCTGCCGAGTCACTTTTCTTTTCTTTTGTCCTTTAACCTTTAGCTAGATAGTTTCAATCACCCTTTTAGATAGACAACAAAGCATGGATCCCGTCGAGTACAATGGACGCGAGGGGTGCTAATACCTTCCCCTTGCGTAACTAACTCCCGAACCCGAGATTTGGTTGCGGTGATCGATCTTACCCCTTTCGTCAGGTTTTCTCTGATCGTTTCCTTTCCCTCCTGTTGGGATAAATAATGAACGGTGGCGACTCTTCTGTCATTGCCGACACTTTTTTTCGCAGTAGCGACAGCTGGCGACTTTGCTGGGAACAGGAATATCCCCTATGCGAGTCAATCCTAGCGCTTGTTTGTTTATCTTTTGGGTGTGTACATATGTGTTGTACTTTATTTTCCCGCATTTATTTTCAGCATTGTATATCATATTGTTGTGCTGTTGGGGGGAATGTTCCATTGAGAGATAAGTCAGACCTAGGCTTGAGTATAGACATAACTTTAGTAGTGAAGAGTAGTGGTAGGCGTGCTTGCTTTGCTCGTACTAGTTCACCATGAAAATCGCACTCAGACGAGATTCTCTTTGATGATTTTCTTTCTGGCCCTTTGGGCTCGAAGGGATTTTGGATCTGAGGGTTGTCGACTCTGGGGACCGATCATTTGTGAATCAGCTAAGTGAGGCCTCTTCGGGAGATTATGATGCTAAACCAGAAATGGTGAACATATCATCGTTTCTTAAAAGTCTGTGACGCTGATGAACGCATAGGATGTCGAACCTTATTAGTGGATAGATCCACACCTGTGAGAGGGATTGGGTTATGCAGGAAACCTTGGCTTTCAGACTACCCAGTTTTCTTTACAGTGTGAATCTGTATTCTCGGTACAATGGATCCTAATGTCAGTGTTATGTTCTTGCTAAGGCGGAGTGCTGGTTATTCTTGATTAACAACACAACAATCTTGATCCCCTGTGTGCATTTGCATTTGCATTTTCATCTGCATTTTCATTAACATGTATTTATGTTGCAGGTGCATATTTCCTCCACGATTCTAGTGATCTTGTTCCTTTATTTCTGACATGGAGCCCTTGAAGAGGACAGTGGCCTACAAGCTCCCAGCTCCTGATGTTAGTTCTTTGCTGAGTTTGATTTCCATGGCTAATGGGAAGGTGATGGAAGACTTCAGGCAGTATTATGGGAGGTTGTTAAGATGTGTCTACAAGCCTTCAGTGTACGAGATGGATGGTCTTTATGCTCTCTTGCAGTTCTATGACCCACAGCTGAGGTGTTTTGTTTTCCCTGACTATATCCTGGCGCCTACCTTGGAGGAGTATTCTATGTTGTTAGGCTTGCCTATTCTTGATCGAATGCCATTCTTCCATACTGACGCTAAGCCTGATCTGGCTAAGCTAGCTGTTGTATTGCATGTGGATGCTTCAGAGTTAGAGGGGAATTTGACCAAGTGGAATGGTGTGCCTGGTTTTCCTTTGGTTTTCTTGGTTGATAAGGCTCGGCAATTTGCTAAGGACGGTTGTTGGATTGTGTTTAGCGCTATTCTCGCTCTCTGTATCTATGGCATTATATTGTTTCCTAATCTCCCTGACTTTGTGGATTTGGATGCGTTCCATATTCTGGCTTCGGGAAACCCAGTGCCTACTCTTCTTGGAGACGTTTATCATTCTACTCTTCTTGTTGTACATATGGTTTGCTAGTCATATGCCCCAGACAGGTCCGTTTGTTGCTACTGTTGGTACTTCAGATTGGTCGGAGAGGTTGATGGGTCTATCTGCAGAGAATATTACTTGGTTTGACCGAGATATGCTTGGTACAGAGATCATTTATAGTTGTAGTGGATTTCCTAACGTCCCTTTGGTCGGAAGGAAAGGATGCATCAACTATAATCCATCTTTGTTGGTTAGGCAGTTTGGATACACGCTGAAGGATCCTCCTAAGGAAAAAGAGATACAGGAATCTCTGTATCTCACTAGATTGTTGGAGGGTGATGCCTTAGGCAGACTTGAGCATGCTTGGAACAACATTCACTGGAAGGGGAAAGCCTTATTGGGGAAGAGTAATGGTCGAGCCTATGACCTTTACCTGACTTGGATTCGTGAGAGAGCTGCGAAGTTTCTGATGTTGTTTCCTTCAGTTGCGCCTTTGTATCCTCTCATGATTGAGGAACCCACTACCGTGGACATTCAGAAGTACAATCAGTTATGGTTTGAGAAGGAAGAGTTGAGAAAAGCTAATGAAGAGTTGGTGAAAGAAATCATTCAGCTCCGAAGTGAGAAGATTGAGGTTGTTCACTCTTTCAAGAAACAAACTGAGCTTGTGAACAAATTAGGTATGGATCTGACCAAGGAGACCAGTTCCCGGGAGCGTTTGGGTTTGGATTTTAAAGCTGTTAGTAGTGTTCTTGCTTCCAAGAAGAAAGATTTGGATAGAGCTTACTTAGAGATTTCTAAGTTTAACAACCAATGGAACGCTACGCTCACCAACAACAAAGAGCGCGAAGACAGGTTAAAGCTACAGATCAGCAAGTTGAAGACGCAACTTAGTGTCAAGGACGAGAAGATTTTAGCAGAGGTGTCACTCAGACGGGATAGTGAGTACAGACTGAACGAAGCTATTGCAAACTTGAAGGATTACAGGTTGAGAGCTGATTCCAAGAGATGTAAGCTCGAGGCGTGCTTTGGGGAAGGAGCTTGGGAAGACCATGTTGAGAGTCTACATCACACTATTAGCCAGCGAGAGCTACTTATTCAGGGATTACTTGCTAGACCAGATCATCCTGAGATGCAAGAGTTGCTAGAGGACTTCCGGTCTCGTCATCCAGCTTGACTATCTTGTTTATCTTTTTTGTAGCTTGTTGCTTATTTCTTGTTGGTTGAGTTCCTTTCTATTATACTCAGTTGTTGCTTATACGTTGCTTATTGGCCTGCGTGTATATACGAGGAGTTTCTGTTATATGCTTGTCTGTAGGGCTCTCCATTGTTGTGTTTTTCTCCTGGAAACTAGAATCGAGGGGGAAATTTCCCTGTTGCATATATACATGTCTGCATTTTGCATTTTTGCATTACAGGTGCATCGGAACTGTTAATCTTGTTTCCTGTGATCTGTTAGTGTGTTTCAGAATTGCTGATCAAGCAACTCACCGGAACGCTACAGGGGGAATCAGAGAAGAGTGATGGAGCAAATGCTAGCAGAGATGCAGGAAATGAGGGACCGGATGGCCCAGTTCATGGAGGTAATGCAGGGAGTGGCCAACGGACAGGAGCAACTCCGTACTTTGGTGCAACCTTTGATTGCACGTGTTGATAGCAGTGGTGTGTTGCATGGTGGGAATGATGCCAACCCTCCACATGTTGAGACTCCTCGAACTGATAACTCTATGCATACTTTGGTTATCCCTACTGCTGGAGGGAATGGTAATGCTGCTGGTGCTGGTAATGCTGCTGGCTTCGACAACACTGGTTTTGGTAATGCTGGAAATGGTAATGTTAATGGGAATAGTTATGGTCCTGACACCACTTGTGCTATACATGGTAATATGGATCAACTCTGGAATAAAGACAGACAAGATGATGTGTTCTTGCCGAGGGTTGTGGTTGTTGAGTTGCCCTCCGAAGCTGATAAGAGGATCAAGCTGATTGAAGAAAAAATGAAGTCTCTTGAAAGTCAAAATTCCATGGGCCTTAATATGGCTAATCTGGGATTGATCCCGGATCTGAGAGTGCCACTGAAGTTCAAAGTCCCAGAATATGACAAATATAAGGGTACCACCTGCCCAAGAGTTCATTTGAGATCCTACTATCGTAAAATGTCTGCCTACTTGGACGATGAGAAATTGCTCATGCATTTCTTTCAGGACAATTTGTCTGGTCCTTCGTTGGAGTGGTACATGAGTTTGGAACCTGTGAATGTTCGCAGTTGGAGGGACTTGGCTGAGGCCTTTGTGAAACATTACCAATATAACAGCGACCTTGCTCCTAACAGGGTCCAGCTTCAGAATCTTTCAAAAACGAACAATGAGTGTTTTAAAGAATATGCCCAAAGGTGGCGGGAGTTAGCAGCCAGGGTGCAGCCGCCCATGGTGGGACGTGAGCTCATTGATATGTTCGTCGCCACTTTGCCTGGCGTCTATTACGAGAAGCTCATTAGTAGCATGTCGAGTAGTTTCTCTGACTTAATCATCACCGGAGAAAGGGTGGAAAATGGTATCAAGTTAGGGAAGATTAGTGCTGGTGAAATGCCCTCAGCTAGAGGAGAAGGTAAGAAGGTATTCGGTAACAAGAAATGAGAAGGAGATACCAATTCAGTGCCCAGTTCTCATGGGAGAGGTAGAGGTCAGAATCGTCAGCAACAACAAGTTGCTAGTATTACAATTCCCGCAGTTCAGCAGCAACCACAACAACAACAACGTCAACAACAACCACCGCAATAGGGTTATAGAAGATATCAGGACCGAGGTCGGGCGGCAGTGAATAGACATTTTGACGCTCCTCCCATGCCATATTCCCAGCTATTTCAAGTTTTTCTACAACTGCAGTTGATTCAAAAGAGGACTGTGGCTCCCTTGACTGGGCCACCTCCACCCAGGTATGATGCGAACGCTCGATGCAAGTTTCATTCACGTGCCCCGGGGCATAATATCGATAATTGTAAGGACTTTAAGCATAAAGTGCAGGACATGATTGACAGCAAGGCAATTAACTTCTCCAATGATGTTCCTAATGTCGTACAAAATCCTATGCCAAATCACGGGCAAGCCGGAGTCAATGCAATCGTTGAGGATGATGGGTTAGATTTGGTAACAGATGTTAGCGAGTTGAAGACACCATTGAGCTTCGTGAAGGCTAGACTGTTGAAAGGGGGTGTTTTCCTAGGTTGTGCTGAAGATTGTGCTGAATGTCTGAATGATCCTGAGGGATGTGTGCAGTTGAAGGGCTATATTCAAGATATGATGGATAGTGGGGTATTGCAGTTTGATCGGGCTGTGGAAAGCAAGTCTGAAGAGTTGGTGGCTGAGGAAAGGGATGAGATTGCAATGATTTCTAATCCATACAAAACCGTTACCATTTATGCGCCAAAATCACCAACAATAACCATAACTAAAGTAGGTCCCGTACCGTTTGAAAGCACCAAGCTATTCCGTGGAACTACGGAGTTGAAGTGTATTGCAACGGACAAAAAATAGATTTGAATGTTCCCCTTGTGGATTCAGTGGATAATCTTGTGGGAGCCGGAGGAATTACCCGCAGTGGCCGAGTCTTTTCGTCACCTGAGGTGGTTGCCGACAGGGCTGATAAGGGGAAGAGACCAGTGGTAGAGGAAACTCCGCAGGTTGGAGAGAAGGAATCTTTGTTAAAGGATGCAGAAGAGTTTATGAGGCTGATATGAAAGAGTGACTACAAGATAGTCGACCATTTGCAGCAAACCCCTTCTAAAATATCAATCCTATCTTTGTTACTATATTCAGAAGCGCATCAGAACGTGTTGTTAAGAATACTTAATACTGCTTACGTGCCACAAGAAATTTCGGTTAATTAACTCGAAGGGGTTGTTGCACACGTAAACGCAGGGAATGGATTGTGTTTTACAGACTTGGATTTGACGCCAAGGGGCAGAAACCATAATTGTGCGTTGCACATATTCATAGAATGCCGAGGGGCTGTTATATCTCATGTACTCGTTGGTACAGGGTCGTCTTTAAATGTACTCCCAAAGAAAGCCCTAATGAAATTGGACATGCAAGGTCTGATCTGCAGGCCAAGTGATTTAGTGGTACGTGCTTTCGACGGCACCAGAAGGTCTGTGTTCGGAGAGGTGACATTGCTTATTCAGGTGGGACCTGAAGTATTTGATGCAGTGTTCTATATTATGGACATCCAGCCTGCCTATAGCTGTTTATTAGGCCATCCATGGATTCATTCGGCAGGATTTGTGACCTCCACGCTGCATCAGAAGCTAAAGTATATGGTTGGCGGTAGTGTTGTTACAGTGTGCGGAGAAAAGGATATAATGATCAATCACTTATCATCCTTCAAATACGTCGAGGTGGACAGAGAAATCCACGAAACCCTTTGTCAGGCTTTTGAAACAGTCCGGATTAAAGATAAATCTCCCGTTGTGAGCAAGGTGCCGGAGGTGGCCATGTCTTCTTTTAAGGAGGCCCAAGCAGTAATGCAGGCTGGGGCAGCGCAAGGTTAGGGCCAGATATTGGAGATTTCCAAAAGCAGGATAAGTTTGGTTTAGGATACCGCCCGTCATTTTCTTCTTCTTCCTCGCGGAGCATGCTGCGCTATAAGGGACATGTGCAGTTCACTAAAGGAGGAGTTATCTTCGAAAGGATCAACATAGTTTCAGATGAAAAGGGAGATAGCGATTGTGACATGGACGCTTGGATCAAGCCTTGCACTCCAGAACAGAGTCTGGGCAATTGGTCTATTGAAGAATTCATTCAAGTGACAATAGAACAGTAATACTTTGTTTTCTCGATTATTGTACAACCCTGTGCTCTACCCGTAGCATAGTGGTTTTGTTTTCAGGGCCTTATTGTTTATGTTTGAACATTGCTTTATCAATTAATCAAAAGGCGTTTTTCTCATTCAAATTTTGTGATCCTTGTCTTTCTTATTTTTGTTTTTCACAATAAAATGGCAATGTGGTTTGTACTTGTTTGCATATAATTTGAAGCATTTAACCATTTTTATTGCAGGATTCCCACTGCAGATGACACCGATTCAGAACCTCCTATGACTCGCTTCGACTTTGATCACCCGATATATCAAGCTGAAGAAGAGATTGATGAAGATGAAGACTTGCTAAAAGAGCTAGCTAGACTCTTGAAACAAGAAGAGAAGATTATTATGCCTCACCGGGAGGAAATCGAGGTTGTTAACTTGGGTTCTGAAGAAGTTGTTAGAAATGTTCAGATAGGGGCTACGCTACAGAGTGACATCAAGCAAAGACTAATTGAGATGCTTTTAGAGTATAGTGACATCTTTGCTTGGTCGTACGAAGACATGCCCGGGCTTGACACTGATATAGTGGTTCATCGCTTGTCGTTGCGTGAGCAATGTCCGCCGGTCAAGCAAAAGCTTAGAAGGACAAGACCAGACATGGCGGTAAAAATCAAAGAAGAGGTCCAGAAGCAGTTGGACACAGGATTTTTAGCCGTGACTACTTACCCTCCGTGGGTCGCCAACATCATGCCTGTGCCTAAGAAGGACGGTAAGGTACGAATGTGTGTAGATTACATGGATTTGAATAAGGCGAGCCCAAAGGATGACTTCCCGCTCCCTCACATTAACGTATTGGTCGACAATACTGCTCAATACTCTGTATTTTCCTTCATGGATGGTTTTTCCGGTTATAATCAGATCAAGATGGCGCCAGAAGATATGGAGAAAACGAAGTTCATTACGTCGTGGGGGACGTTCTGTTACAAGGTAATGCCTTTTGGGTTGAAAAACGCAGGGGCAACCTACCAGCGGGCTATGGTCACTTTGTTTTATGATATGATTCATCATGAGATTGAGGTATATGTTGATGATATGATTGCGAAGTCCCAAACGGAGAAGGAGCATCTAGTCAATTTGTTGAAGCTGTTTGAAAGGCTCAGGAAATTCAGGTTGAGGTTGAATCCAAATAAGTGCACTTTTGGAGTTCGGTCCGGAAAGTTATTGGGGTTCATTGTCAGTGAAAAAGGAATCGAGGTCGATCCTGCAAAAATAAAAGCTATACAAGATATGCCAGCGCCGAAAACAGAAAAAGAAGTTTGTGGTTTCTTGGGGAGGTTGAACTACATTGCTTGGTTCATATCTTATCTCACAGCCACGTGTGAACCAATGTTCAAATTGCTAAAGAAAGATCAGGTGGTCGTCTGGAATGAAAATTGTCAAAAAGCATTTGATATGATAAAAGAGTATTTGCAGGAACCTCTGATACGGATACCCCCAGTAGCTGGAAGCCCATTAATCATGTATCTAACGATTCTTGAGAACAGCATGGGTTGTGTTCTTGGTCAGCACGACGAGCCTAGAAGAAAAGAGCACGCGATATATTATCTGAGTAAAGAGTTTACAGACTGTGAGTCCCGTTACTCAATGCTCGAGAAAACATGTTGCGCACTCGCTTTGGCTGCCAAACGTTTGAGGCAATATATGCTTAATCATACAACCATGTTGATTTCGAAGATGGATCCGATCAAGTATGTCTTCGAGAAGCAAGCGCTCTCAGGAAGAATTGCCAGGTGGCAGATGGTACTGACAGAGTATGATATCTAATATGTTTCTCAGAAAGCCATCAAGGGAAGTGTTCTGTCAGAGTACCTCGCTGAACAGTCAATCGAAGACTTTCAACCGATGAAGTTCGAATTTCCTGATGAAGACATCATGTTCCTCAAAATGAAGGACTGTGAAGAGCCATTACCTGACGAAGGTCCAGAGAAGGGTTCTCAATGGCAGATGATATTTGATGGTGTTGTTAACTCGGACGACAGCGGAATTAGGGCAATCATTACAACTCCTCATGGCACTCATATCCCGTTCACTGCCAGGTTGACATTCCCTTGCACTAATAATGAAGCCGAGTACGAAGCGTGCATCATGGGTCTGGAAGAGGCTATTGATTTGAGAATCAAGAATTTGGATGTATATAGCGATTCAGCACTAGTGGTTAATCAGATCATGGGAGAATGGGAAACTCGTCAGCCAAATATAATCCCTTACAAAGATTATGCAAGGAGGTTGTTACCTTTTTTTGACAGGGTAGAGTTTCACCATGTGCCGCGAGCAGAGAATCAGATGGCAGACGCTCTGGCAACGCTATCTTCGATGTATAAGGTGAACTATTGGACTGATGCTCCAAGAATAGTCATCTCGCGTCTTGGTAGGCCCGCGTTCGTATTCGTTATTGAAGAAGCTGCTGATGGCAAGCCATGGTTTTACGACATACAGAATTTCCATAAGAACCAAGAGTATCCGCCAGGGGCGTCGACCCAGGATAAGAAGACTCTGAGAAGATTGGCTGGGAACTTTTATCTGAACCCAGATGGTGTGCTTTACAGAAGGAGCCATGACATGGTGTTATTGTGGTGCGTGGACGAAAAGGAAGCAACGTTGCTTATGGGAGAGGTCCGCAAGGGTACTTTCAGTACGCATGCCGGCGGGCATGCCATGTCTCGGAAGCTGTTACGAGCAGGTTATTATTGGCTAACTGTGGAGTCAGATTGTTTCAAATTTGCGAAGAAATGCCATAAATTCCAGATTTACGCAGACAAGATTCATGTGCCGCCGTGTCCTCTGAACGTCATGGCATCTCCGTGGTCCTTTTCCATGTGAGGCATTGACATGATTGGCAAGATTGAGCCGACCACATCTAATGGACATCATTTCATCTTGGTTGCTATTGATTATTTTACCAAATGGGTTGAGGCAGCCTCATATGCCAATGTCACAAAGCAAGTTGTAGCCCGGTTCATAAAGAAGGACATCATCTGTAGATATGGAGTGCCTGAGTGAATCATTACTGACAATGGTTCGAATTTGAACAACAAGATGATGAAGGAATTGTGCCAGAATTTCAAAATCGAGCATCACAGCTCATCTCCATATCGTCCGAAGATGAATGGCGCTGTTGAAGCGACCAACAAGAATATTAAGAAGATAGTGCAAAAGATGGTTGTCACTTACAAGGATTGACATGAGATATTGCTCTTTGCTTTACACTGGTATCGTACTACAGTACGTACATCAACTGGGGAAACTCCTTTATCGCTGGTATATGGTATGGAAGTTGTCCTACCATTGGAGGTCGAGATTCCCTCTTTAAGAGTTCTGGTCGACGTCAAGCTCGATGAGGCAGAATGGATAAAGAACATATTGAATCAGCTCAGCCTGATGGATGAGAAAAGGATAGCGTCCATTGCATATGGTCGGTTGTATCAAATCCGGATGAAGAAAGCTTTTGACAAGAAGGTGCAGCCTCGAAGCTTTCAGACGGGCGATCTTGTGTTGAAAAAGATTCTCCCACCACAATCAGATCACATGGGCAAATGGACTCCCAACTATGAAGGTCCATAAGTCGTGCAAAAGGTCTTTTCTGGAGGAGCCTTGTTGTTGTCCACCATGGATGGCGAGGATTTTACATCCCCTGTAAACACAGACGCAGTTTAAAAATACTTTGCTTAAAGAGACCCGCTGGAAAGAAAAAAGAATATCCAGGAAAAAATGGGGCATCTCGGCAAACCATAAAAAATAATTGGGTTCGGGCAAAAATTAGGGATAAAAATGAAGAGATGTAAGCCCGCAAAGTCGAAAACTTGAAAAGGCTACTTTGGCAAAAGTGAGTATCCCAGTGAATTGAAAACCTGAAAGGGAGATTCAGGCAAAAGTTAGGGATTGAAAAGCAAATGACTGCGGTCTGCGTTTGACTTCATTGCTTAGTAGATTGGGAGGACCTGAGGGCCATTTATCCGAATCAAACTCTTCTGAAGACGAAGCATCGGGAAAGCATCAAGGTCAAGTGAGTCATAGAGGGATCAGCTCATGGTGTTTGTCTGTGCCACATTGCCGACATTTTTGTACACTTTTGTATATTTTTGTGCATATCTGTATATTTTTGTGCAACTTCCTCTTTTCAGGGGTTGCATCTGTTGTAAAACTTTGCCTATTTACAGGCCATTCGTCAATAAACATATACTATCAAGTATCTTGTTTGTTTTAACTTTTACTGTTTTGTTTGTAAAAAACGGCCAATATTTTGATAAACTTGCACATACATAAACTTGCAGGCATTGGCCAATAATCGTTAAAACTTTGAGTTAATTGAACAACGTTACGAATGATGACTAAGACAGTTCCGTTTGTGTAGGATATCTTGTATGTTTGTTCATTTTTTACAGGGTCGTTACCTTTGGGGGCAAAGAGGCGTGGATGAAATTCGTTTTATCTCCAGCCGGAGTCTATTCCCCAGTAAGTGGAGTTTGCATCTCTATCCCCAGTAGGGTTGTATGCAGATCAAATGAGCAGGTAATGGGCATGCTTACCCTTGGCAGTTGATACGCGTTTAATCCCTGTGAAGGGCATGTTCATACATACTCCCCGGTGAGTCACGATTGGACTTTCTTCCTAGTGAGTAATCTACAGCCAAGGTAGATTCGTCCCCACCTGAGCAATTCCCAGCAGGTTGGAGGAATGTTGTTACCCCGACATTTCTTTGCAGAAAGCCAGCCAGGGTCTGTTTCCTCAGCTTAAGACCAATTGTTATTGGCATGAGCAAGTTGTTTCCCTGGCATGGGTGTTCTCTTTCCCCAGCAGGATGGTTTCCGTATCTCCAGCATTTATTTTGCTAGTTTGGTTTCGTTGCATCTGCATGCGTGCATAACATCTACCCAAACGTGTAGCATTTCCATTTCGTATGGAGCATTACGCCATTTTCAAACATATGCATGTGAAACATAAGCCAGGTTGTTATCTCTTTGTTTCATGTGTATCTCGCAGATGGTTGATATCTCTTCCCGTGTGGTATCTGGACCCCGACTCATGTTATTTCCCCAGCGGAGTTTCATTGTGATTGTTATCATTGGATGATTTTAACTTCGTGTGGATCTTGATGCTTGCTTTTATTTAGCGAAGGCTTGGCAGCAATGTCAAGTGCCCTTATCTTTGGATCCGATGCAGGTTGTATCCCTTGCAGTTTTCTGGCGGCGATGTCAAAATTTTTTATCCCTTGCAGATACCTGGCGGCGATGTCAGGTGTTTTTCAGACTTATGGTTATTGATGGCGATGTCAGATGTTTCTCAGACTTATGGTTACTGACGGCGATGTCAGGTGTTTCTCAGGCTTATGGTTACTGACGGCGATGTCAGATGTTTCTCAGACTTATGGTTACTGACGGCGATGTTAGATGTTTCTCAGACTTATGGTTACTGACGGCGATGTCAGAAGTTTCTCAGACTTATGGTTGTCTGGCGGCGATGTCAGATGTTTATTACATTGTGATTGTCTGGCGGTTGTAACACCCATTTTCATTATTTAGTCTTTTGGTGTTATTTTATTTTTGGTGTGTCCTTTGTGTGGGAGTGTGTCTAAGAACGTTGCTGGGTGCCCTTAATTTATAGGAATTATTTAATAAAATATAGAGTTTAATAATAATATAATATAATTAATAATGATGATAATCTAATAATTAGTATTATTATTATTATTATTATTATTATTATTTGCATTATTATTATTAGTATTATTATTATTGGAATAAATAAAATAAGAAGTTAAAGGGGTATTAGAGATTTTGGAGAGAAGAAAGAGGGAACACGATAAAAATCAGTTTTAGAACAAAGTAAGAGGGAAGAACAAGAGGAAGAAGGGAAGAAGGCTAGGGCTAACGATTCTTGAAGGTTCTTCGTCAATCGGAGCATTAATCGAGGTAAAGGGGGAGAAACGGGTTAAGATTGATAAATTGCATGAACAGGGTAGAGGGGATTCCTTGACCCCGTAGGCATTTGGTGAATATGAATGATATATTGAAATGTTGATGATTGTTGTTGTTGTTATGATGAATTGGATGTGCATTGATGTGTTTATGAGCATGGCTGCCGTCGATGACTTTGGGTACATGTTATTGGGAGATTGGTGAAGTTCTGAGTAACTTCTGTAGTTCTGATGATGAACATAGGTGTGGGTTCTGGAGTTAAAATTGATAGAAAATGATAGAGTAGTGTTTATTGGTTGTAGTATTGATAGGACTGAAGATAGAAGTAGAGTGATAGGCTTGAATTTGAGCAAGATAACAGTTCTGGACTGTGAGGGTTTTGAGAGATCGCAGAACTCGCTAAGCGAGTAGCTAGCGAGCGATTCGCTAGGTAGTTCTCTAGGCGAGCTAGTAGCGAGTGTTCGCTAGGACTTCGCTAGGCGAGATGGGTAGCGAAGGCTTCCAGTAGCCACTGTCTGCCTTCGCTAGGGAGTTCGTTAGGCGAGCAGCTAGCGAGCGTTCGCCAGGGCTTCGCTAAGCGAATGAGCCAGCGAACGTGACAAAATGTGTGTTATGATGTATTGCGTTGTGATTCGTTTTGTAGGATCCCTTGAGCTGGGACAGGTACATATGTGGTGTTTAGTGCTAAAGAGTATATACTTGGTGTTAATAGGTGGAATTATGTAGTATTGAATTTAATCAAAATAATTAAATTGAGGTGTGAGATGTGTATGAGGTATGGTGAGGTGATCAGGGGGATCGTGTGACTTTAATTAAAATAATTAATTAATGAACAATATGTATGTATGATGTATGGTGATGTGATCAGGGGAGCGTGTGCACCTTGTGATCTTGAGTTCATTTGGTGTTATGCATATCATGGTGTTTGGTGGGACGAATCATTGCTCAAAAGGAGTGTATGTGATTCATCCGTACTCCATTGCGGAGAATGGTGGGGATAGATCATGGCCACGGCCGGGTGTATGTGATTTATCTGGGGTTCGATTGAATGAACCAATGAGTAGGTACCGCATACATGGTGTTGAGTTGCATAATTGCATTATGGTGTGTTGTGTTGTTGTTGGACAGTAGGTCATTTTTGATGAATGTTGGGTGATATTTTATATGATTGCTACCTTTATTTCATGTACTGTATTACCGATATTTTGATCATGTTTTCTCACTCCTTTGTTGTTGTTGTGGTCTGTGCTTCTTCGGAAGTACAGATAATCCAGGTGCTTAGCTAGCTTGGATAGTGGTGTGCGAGTCGAGTCTTAGGATGCTCTGATACGTAGCACGAGACTTGGGTGTTTATTTGTTTTTATGTTGCACTTGTTTTATTTCCTGTGACGTATCATGTTGGCGAACATTTTAATGAATCTTTTTATGTAATTCGGCGGATGGCTGAGAATGATGAATTAAGGATTATTTCCGCTTCTTTATTTTGAAAACCTTCTAATGAAGAGTATTATGGATTATGTGATGTGATATGCCACTTGTTGAGGGTAGACTCTGATGTTTATTTGGATTAATCGTATTTTATTTTAATTTTGGGAAGTGGGGTGTTACAATTGGTATCAGAGTAGGTCGGTCCGTCCGGCCAGTGTAGTTATTGAGTATGTCCT
Organism: Lathyrus sativus; assembly: GCA_963859935.3. Taxonomy (NCBI): domain Eukaryota; kingdom Viridiplantae; phylum Streptophyta; class Magnoliopsida; order Fabales; family Fabaceae; genus Lathyrus; species Lathyrus sativus. The sequence continues at coordinate 188,428,821 of OZ012738.1, read as the reverse complement.
TAGGATAGGGATTGTGTATCTTTTAACCTGGTGTTGTTATTGTTGAGCAGTATGGTAGGAAGGAATGATGTTGCTTTAGCTGCTGCTATCCAAGCGATGGCGCAGGTGGTTGCTAATCAGAACCAAGCCGCGGGTGCGCAATTTGGGGATTTGGCATAGTTTCGGAGTAACAAGCCGCCGACGTTTGAAGGAGTTTTGGATCCTGAAGCTGCGCAGAAGTGGCTGAAGGCGATTGAGAAAATTTTCAGGACAATGGGTTGTAGTGATGAGCAAAAGGTGAGGTTTGGTACTCACATGCTGGAAGGTGAAGATGAGGCTTGGTGGGACAACAGTCGCCAAAGGTGGGTGACTGCAGGAACTGCGATCACTTGGAACGTAGTTCGAAAGGGTTTTCTGGAGAAGTACTTTCCGGAAGACATACGAAGTGCTAAGGAGACAGAGTTCCTGAAGCTGAAGCAGGGTAATCTGACGGTAGCAGAGTATGCTGCGAAATTTGAAGAGCTGGTGCAGTATTGTCCTCATTACAATACTGAAGATGCGATGACCTCTAAGTGTTTGAAATTTGAGAATAGGCTGCGTCCGGAAGTTAAGTTAGGGATTGCTTGTCAGAAGATCAGGAATTATCCTGAGCTGGTGAGCAGGAGCAGGATCTACGATAATGATAACAGGGCTAGGATTGCACATTATAAGGTTGTGAATGACCGTAAAGGTAAGTAGAGATTTGGTGGTACTCCTTACAGTGTTCCTGCTGATAAGGGAAAGCATAAGGCTGCTTTTGATAAGAAGCCCAGAGAAGGGAAAACATCTGCTGATCTGAAATGTTTCCGGTGCGGTGGCGCGGGTCACCGTGCTAATGAGTGTCCTAATAAGGTGAAGAAGTGCTTCAGGTGTGGTAAGCCAGGCCATGTAATAGTTGATTGCAGAGCCATTATGCTTACCTGTTATAACTGTGGTGAGAAAGGGCATGTCAGTACGCATTTTAAGAAGCCGAAGAAGTCTCAGGCGTCTCAGGCGTCTCAGGCCAGTGGTAAAGTGTTTGCTGTAGTGGGAACTCAAGCTGCGAGTGAAGAGCGTTCTATCAAAGGTACTTGTTTCATCAATAATATTCCTTTGACTGCTATTATTGATACGGGTGCAACCCACTCGTTCATTTCTGTTGAGTGTGTGAAGAGAGTAGTATTGGTGTCGTCTACTCTTGAGCGACGGATGACTATTGAAACTCCCTCTATTGGTTCGGTGAGTACTTCTTTAGTGTGTTTGAAGTGTCCATTGACTATTTTCGGTAGGGACTTTGGAGTAGACTTGATTTGTCTGCCACTTGGTAATTTGGATGTTATTCTGGGTATGAACTAGTTGGAGTTCAACCGAGTCTACATCAATTGTTTTCGGAAGGTGTTGTTGTTCCTTACTCCAGAAGAGGAAGCATTGGCGAATTCCTTGTCTAATAAGGAATTGAGGATCCTACTGGAGGACGAAGCTAAGATGTTTGCTTTATTTGCATCATTGTCTGTTGACAGCAAGACATCAGTGAAAGAGTTGGCGGTGGTGAATGAATTTCCTGAAGTATTTCCTGATGACATTACGGAATTACCTCCGACGAGAGAAGTTGAATTTAGCATTGATCTTGTTCTTGGTACAAGGCCTATATCTATGGCGCCGTACAGGATGTCGGCAGTGGAATTGGATGAATTGAAATCTCAGATTGGAGAATTGTTGGATAGAAAGTTTATCAGACCGAGTGTATCGCCGTCGGGAGCTCCAGTGTTGTTGGTAAAGAAGAAGGATGGTAGTATGCGTCTGTGTATCGATTACCGTCAGTTGAATAAAGTGACCATTAAGAATAAATATCCTCTTCCAAGGATTGACGATTTGATGGATCAGTTGGTGGGAGCTAGGGTGTTTAGTAAAATTGACTTGAGGTCGGGTTACCATCAAATTAGAGTGAAAGAAGGTGATATTCAGAAGACGGCATTTAGAACTCGGTATGGACATTATGAATATGCTGTAATGCCTTTTGGAGTGTCTAATGCGCCGGGAGTGTTTATGGAGTATATGAACCGAATTTTCCATTCTTATTTGGATCAGTTCATTGTTGTGTTTATTGATGACATACTGATTTATTCTAAGTCTGAGGAAGAACATCCAGGACATTTGAGGATTGCTTTGCAGGTGTTGAAAGATAATAAGTTGTTTGCTAGGCTATCAAAGTGTGAGTTCTGGTTAAAGACATTGAGTTTCTTGGGGCATGTAATATCTAGTGATGGTATGTCGGTGGACCCGTTGAAAGTGAGTGCAGTGTTGCAGTGGGAACCGCCGAAGACAGCGACGGAAATTAGAAGCTTTTTGGGTTTGGCAGGATACTACCGAAGGTTTATTGAAGGTTTTTCTAATTTGGCGCTGCCATTAACTCAGTTGATGAGAAAGAATCAAGTTTTCATGTGGGATGCTGCTTTTGAAGAAAGCTTTGAGGAACTGGAAAAAAAATTGACTCTGGCACCGGTGTTAGTGTTGCCGACTCCGAGTGAACCTTTTGTGGTGTACTGTGATGCGTCTAAGATGGGATTAGGCGGAGTTCTTATGCAAGATGGTAAAGTGGTAGCGTATGCTTCGCGGCAACTGAGGTTACATGAAAGGAATTACCCTACTCATGACCTTGAGTTGGCTGTGGTAGTTTTCGTGTTGAAGATCTGGAGGCACTATTTGTATGGTTCGAGGTTTGAGGTGTTCAGTGACCATAAGAGCCTGAAATATCTGTTCAATCAAAAAGAGCTGAATATGAGACAGAGAAGATGGTTGGAATTCTTGAAAGATTATGATTTCAACTTGAGTTATCATCCAGGAAAGGCGAATGTAGTAGCAGATGCCTTGAGCAGGAACGCAATCCATATGTCAGCTTTAATGGTGAAAGAGATGGAACTAATTGAGCAGTTCAGAGATCTGAGCATAGTTTGTGAGACTACGATCGGTGGTATGATATTGGGCAAGTTGCGGGTGAATAATGATTTCTTGGATATGATTAGAGAAAACCAAAAGCTAGATGTGAAGTTAGTAGATTTGATACCTGGAGTAGAGAGTGACCCCAGTAGTGATTTTAAGTTGGATAGTACAGGTCTGTTGAGATTCAGAGGCAGGATTTGTGTGCCGGATAATGACGAACTAAAGAAGTCAATTCTGAATGAGGGACATCGTAGTAGTCTGAGTATCCATTCGGGAGCTACAAAGATGTACCATGATTTAAGGAAGTTATTTTGGTGGTCCAGTATGAAAAGAGATATAGCTCAACTTTTTTATGTCTGTTTGACGTGTCAGAAGTCGAAGGTAGAGCATCAGAGACCTTTTGGATTTATGCAACCGTTGGAAGTTCCGGTTTAGAAATGGGATTGCATAACCATGAATTTTGTTACAGGTTTGCCAAATACGGCGAGAGGGTTTGATGCTATTTGGGTAATTGTGGATCGACTTATGAAGTCTGCACATTTTGTGTCGATTAATATCAGCTTTCCGTTGGTGAAGCTAGCAGAGATTTATATTCGGGTAATTGTGAAGCTACATGGTGTTCCGTCGAGTATCGTGTCGGATAGAGATCCGAGGTTTACTTTCGAATTTTGGAGGAGTTTACAGGAAGCTTTGGGTACTAAGTTGAAGCTAAGTTCAGCTTACCATCCGCAAACTGATGGTCAGTCCGAGAGGACTATTCAGTCGCTGGAGGATTTGCTAAGAGCTTGTGTGTTGGAAAAGGGTGGTGCGTGGGATACTCATTTACCGTTGATAGAGTTCACGTACAACAACAGTTACCATTCTAGCATCGGAATGGCACCGTTTGAGGCTTTATATGGTAGGAGGTGAAGAACTCCTCTGTGTTGGTATGAAACAGGTGAGAATGTGGTATTGGGACCAGAAATTGTGCAGCAGACTACTGAGACCATTCAGATGATTCGTGATAAAATGAAAGCGTCTCAGAGTAGGCAGAAAAGTTATCATGATAACCGACGGAAAGAACTGGAATTCAGTGAAGGTGATCACGTGTTCCTAAGAGTTAACCCAGTGACGGGTGTGGGTTGTGCGTTGAAGTCCAAGAAGCTGGATCATAAGTTTATTGGATCGTATCAGATTTTGTAGAGAATTGGTGTTGTAGCTTATAGAGTGGCATTACCGCCTGAGCTTTCGAATCTGCATGACGTGTTTCATGTGTCGCAACTTCGAAAGTATGTCTCGGACCCATCTCATGTGATTCCAAGGGATGAAGTTCGAATCAAGGAGAATCTTACTGTTGAGACGACGCCGTTGAGGATCAAAGATCGTAAAATGAAACAACTCCGAGGGAAGGAGATATCTTTGGTGAAAGTGGTTTGGGGAGGTGCTGCAGGAGGCAGTGTGACCTGGGAATTGGAAAGCGGGATGCGGGAAGCGTATCCGGAATTGTTTCCATCAGGTAATTTTCGAGGACGAAAATAATTAAAGTGGGGGAGAGTTGTAACACTCATTTTAATTATTTAGTCTTTTGGTGTTATTTTATTTTTGGTGTGTCCTTTGTGTGGGAGTGTGTCTGAGAACGTTGTTGGGTGCCCTTAATTTATAGGAATTATTAAAATATAGAGTTTAATAATAATATAATATAATTAATAATGATGATAATCTAATAATTAGTATTATTATTACTATTATTTGCATTATTATTATTATTATTATTATTATTATTGGAATAAATAAAATAAGAAGTTAAAGAGGTATTAGAGAGTTTTGGAGAGAAGAAAGAGGGAACACGATAAAAATCAGTTTTAGAACAAAGTAAGAGGGAAGAACAAGAGGAAGAAGGGAAGAAGGCTAGGGCTAACGATTCTTGAAGGTTCTTCGTCAATCGGAGCATTAATCGAGGTAAAGGGGGAGAAACGGGTTAAGATTGATAAATTGCATGAACAGGGTAGAGGGGATTCCTTGACCCCGTAGGAATTTGGTGAATATGAATGATATATTGAAATGTTGATTGTTGTTGTTGTTGTTATGATAAATTGGATGTGCATTGATGTGTTTATGAGCATGGCTGCCATCAATGACTTTGGGTACGTGTTGTTGGGAGATTGGTGAAGTTCTGAGTAACTTCTGTAGTTCTGATGATGAACATAGGTGTGGGTTCTGGAGTTAAAATTGATAGAAAATGATAGAGTAGTGTTTATTGGTTGTAGTATTGATAGGACTGAAGATAGAAGTAGAGTGATAGGCTTGAATTTGAGCAAGATAACAGTTCTGGACTGTGAGGGTTTTGAGAGATCGCAGAACTCGCTAAGCGAGTAGCTAGCGAGCAATTCACTGCGTAGTTCGCTAGGCAAGCTAGTAACGAGTGTTCGCTACGACTTCGCTAGGCGAGATGGGTAGTGAAGGCTTCCAGTAGGGAGTTCGCTAGACGAGCAGCTAGCGAGCGTTAGTGAGCGATTCGCTAGGTAGTTTGCTAGGCGAGCTAGTAGCGAGTGTTTGCTAGGACTTCGCTAGGCGAGATGGGTAGCGAAGGCTTCCAGTAGCCACTGTCTGCCTTCACTAGGGAGTTCGCTAAGAGAGCAGCTAGTGAGCGTTCGCCAGGGCTTCGCTAAGCGAATGAGCCAGCGAGCGTGACAAAATGTGTGTTATGCTGTATTGCATTGTGATTCATTTTGTAGGATCCCGTGGGCTGGGACAGGTACAGATGTGGTGTTTAGTGGTGAAGAGTATATACTTGGTGTTAATAGGTGGAATTATGTAGTATTGAATTTAATTAAAATAATTAAATTGAGGTGTGAGATGTGTATGAGGTATGGTGAGGTGATCAGGGGGATCGTTTGACTTTAATTAAAATAATTAATTGATGAACAATATGTGTGTATGATGTATGGTGATATGATCAGGGGATCGTGTGCACCTTGTGTGCTTGAGTTCATTTGTTGTGCATTTGGTGTTATGCTTATCATGGTGTTTGGTGGGACGAATCATTGCTCAAGAGGAGTGTATGTGATTCATCCGTACTCCATTGCGGAGAATGGTGAGGATAGATCATGGCCACGGACGGGTGTATGTGATCTATCAGGGGTTCGATTGAATGAACCAATGAGTCGGTACCGCATGCATGGTGTTGAGTTGCATAATTGCATTATGGTGTGTTGTGTTGTTGTTGGACAGTAGGTCGTTTTTTATGAATGTTGGGTGATATTTTATATGATTGCTACCTTTATTTCATGTACTGTATTACCGATAATTTTGATCATTTTTTCTCACCCCTTTGTTGTTGTTGTGGTCTGTGCTTCTTCGGAAGTACAGATAATCTAGGTACTTAGCTAGCTTGGATAGTGGTGTGCGAGTCGAGTCTTAGGATGCTCTGATACGTAGCACGAGACTTGGGTGTTTATTTGTTTTTATGTTGCACTTGTTTTATTTCCTGTGACGTATCATGTTGGTGAACATTTTAATGAATCTCTTTATGTAATTTGGCGGATGGCCGAGAATGATGAATTAAGGATTATTTTCGCTGCTTTGTTTTGAAAACCTTCTAATGAAGAGTATTTTGGATTATGTGATGTGATATCCCACTTGTTGAGGGGAGACTCTGATGTTTATTTGAATTAATCGTATTTTATTTTAATTTTGGTAAGTGGGGTGTTACAGCGGCGATGTCAGATTCTCTTACCAGATGTGTGTTTGTTTGGCGGCGAGGTCAGATGTTTATCAACATTTTGGTTGTCTGGCGGTGATGTCAGATGTTTATTAACAGTACGGTTTCTTGGCGGCGATGTTAGACACTTTAATTTTGTGAATGGCTGGCGGCGATGTCATGTGATTTACTGGTTAAATTTTGTGAATGACTGGCGGCGATGTCGGGTATTTCTTAACTGCGTGGATACCAGACAGCGAGGTCAGGTTATTTTTATCCCCTGCAGATTATTGACGGTGATGTCAGATTTGTATCAATTCCGTAGGTTATTGACGGCAATGTCAGAGGTGTATTAGCTCAATAGATGCCTGGCGGTGATGTCAGATGATCTGTGTGGATTTGATCGGATTTGTCACTCACTTTTATTTAGCGATGGCCTGACGGCGATGTCAGAAGACTGTATCTTTGGATTTGATGTCTGTTTTTAATTAACAAAGGACTAACAGCGATGTTATCTATTTTACCGACTTGAGGTAGAGGACCGACGACGATGTCGGATGCTTTTACAGACTTGATGTGTATAACTGGCGGCGAGGTCAGATGTTTCTCCAAACTGGCAGCGATGCCAGGGGTTTACTGAATTGATGTTGACGCTTGACAGCGAGGTCAGGTTCCTGACGAAGAAGTCAGGGGTTGTTTCTTTTAAATTGGTGTCGGTATCTGACGGCGAGGTCAGATGTGTTACCAACCTAATGCAAATGCCTGACGGTGAGGTCAGGTGCTTTTCCAAAAGTATTGCAGAGGCCTGACGGCGAAGTCAGAGGTTCATCGTCTACTGTGTGATATTAGATAATATTTTCGACTTAATGTCGATGACTAGCGACGATGCCAGACGATTACCAACTTGATGTTAATGACTGACAGCGAAGTCATGTGTTTCTTCAGACTACATGTCATTGTTGTTTATCGGATTCAGTTATCTCCGGAGATTTCTGCGATTGGCAAATTTTTGGGTTTTGTTGTTATTCAACCGTCTTTTACCTTGATTGTTTGAAAGTCGTCCGCTTCTCACCCAGTCAGGTCCAAGTCGCTTGAATTGGGGCAGCTGTTGTACCCCAAAATTTGCCCAACCTTTTCTTAGCTTGGTTTATGTTTTTCATTTCATTTTTCTTCTAGCATTTGCATTGCATAGCATTTTTTCATTTAACAGGGGATCAAGAGAGGTGTGCATAATAATAGAAGGTTACCAAGAGTTCTGAGCCTAAGCAAGGGGCTTTACTCAAGCATGAGTTCTCATCAAGTCATTAAGAGCATAAATATCAGTCAAATATTCATGTTTCTACATAGTTTACAAAGTGTTGCATGTCAGTATTAATGGATATTTGATAAAATATTAAAGTTCTACATGTGCCAACGTTGGCTGGTTTGCTAAGTTCTACAAGTGCCATGCTGGACAAGAATACTAAATGCTGGACAATAATAATAAATGTTGGACAAGAATAATAAATGTAACGGTAATATTTTCTTTTGATGGAATAATTCAACGGTAATATTTCAATTGCATGCCAATATTAAATTAAAATATTTTAATATTAAATTGAAATACTTTGTAACGGTAATATTTTAGTAAATAATTTAATAATTTAAATAATTCAACGGTAATATTTTAGTAAATAATTTAATATTAAATTGAAATATTAAATTGTAACGGCTATAAATTAATCACTATATTGTTGCGGTGAGAATCGTGATATCAAGCTATTGATTAACTTGAATCTTAATTCTTAAATTCACAATCGGACTTTAATTTATCCAAAGGAAAGGTCTAAAGAAAGAAAAACCCTTTTCGCGATGTAAAAACAACGCTAAGAGATTCGGGGATCGGGGGTTGGTTATGCATAGGGTAGGTATTTCACATCCCAAACATCTGTAGTACTCTATAGGAACCTTTTGTTTGTTTGCATGCTAAGTTTGGTAAATGTTTGCTAAGGATTGGGATTGGGTAAAAAGGTGTAGGATGATAGGTAAAGACCTAAAGAATTTCTAAGTTTGCTCGCAAAGACGTCGCGTCCTCTGCCTACGTATCCTAACTAGGATAGAATCAGAGCAATCGTAGTTCACCTCACAAGGGATGAAGAACACTTGATTATGATCAAGGTTCAGAGGGGAACAAACATATCAATGTTTGTATAGAGTTTTACAAAACTCTCTAGACCTATGTTGAACTCTCAAGAAAGGGGAGTAAGTAATCATTATTATGATTCTTACATAGAGTTTACAAACTCTATCCTAAGGTTCTAATTGAAGAACACTCCTAGTGTAGGTGAGTTTTCTAGATTTAAAGCAAAGTCTAATGGTTTAAATTTTCTAATTTAACTAAGTTAGGGTTGAAGATGACTTCACAAAGTCAAGGGAGGGGTAAATGAGCTATCCAATGACACAAAGGTCGAGGGAGAGACTTTTCCTTTGGAAGGAGAGAGGGAGAGACAACTTGGATGGGAACTAGAAAGTTCCATCACTTGGGGAAGCAGTACTTAACAAAGCAAGATTTCAAATGAGCAATACGAGATAAGATCAAGACAAGTAAGCATGCAAATTACAATGAGCATATACTTCAGATGATATCAAGGGTTACAACCAATAGTCAATCATCTTAACAAAGATTTGGGGCATATCTTAACAAATATTTGAAGCATGATAAAAGTAACAATCATATGAACAAATCACAATTTGAAAGTAGGCATGTCATAAATTCAAAGCATAGTAAATGTGACAACAATGTACATAGATGACAATCAAACACAATTAAATCAGTTTAAACCTCATAATTTAGGAGGATTGGATGAGACAGGATTATGGTGACATCCAAAGGGGGTACCCTAACATGTTAACTAACAAAGGGAATAAACATCTTACAAGAAATTCAATCATGCTCAGAGTAATTCAACGGTAAGTTAGATCACTAATTACAATAAGTGAACAATTTTCAATATGAGCAAAGTATATCACAATTTATGACAACAAGTAATATTTTCATATCATACAAAAGTAGACATTATAACAAACATATTGCAAAAAGAATGGATCAAAAAGGGTGAAAAATGAGGAAGTTATGAATATTTGAAGATTTGATGAATTATGACAATAAAACAAACAAATAAAACAAGCAAATATAAAATAAAAGGAAAGGGGCCACGCTGGGAATTGAACCCAGGCCCCTTAGCTTGCAAACTCATGGCACCAACCACTAGGCCAATTGCGCGCGTGTGACAAGGAAAGGAATAGCAAGAAGAAAAAAGAGTGAAACTTGTTATTTAAATAAAATGCCAAAAAGGTGTCCCAACCAAGGATCGAACCAAGGACCAAGGACAAGATGAGTGACTGAAGGCGCATGCTTCTACCACTGGGGTGGCTATACATCCGTTGATATAGCCACCCCCATAATTATATATGGCGTGCTTTGTGAATTTCTCTAGGCAAGCATGAAAGAGCAAGAACAAGGCAATTTGCAAAAATGCGTTTTGATGTCAACTTGTTCAATTCTTAACCATTTTTAGCAAACCTTAGATCGATCTTGGGTAGAATTGAACAAGGATCATGATGGTATCCACAAAATTTTGAAATAATGCCTTAAATGAAAAACACGATTGGAGATGCATATTTGGCAAATGAGTTGCATTTTGAAGAGCATGGATCAAACCATAGGCATTTAGGATTAATGAGAGGTGTGAGCAAGTTACAAACATGATTGTGAATGAATTCAAGAAAAAGTTTTGATCCAAACAGTGCTGGATCAATAAGTGACATATGAATTAGAAGCATTGACATAATAATGAAGGCAAGCTGTCAAAACAGATGGAAAAATTTCAATGTACATACACCTGGCCTAACAAATCTAAGCATGTTATTTGATGTTGCTCTCAAATGCTATAAATCAAACATAAATGCTCAGGCAGAAGGGAAGATAGTATGACATCATATCAGTTGTGAATGAAACTTGTGAAAAGAATGAGCTTGCTTTCAAAACCACAATGATAAAATGACTTTCAAATCAAAACCAAAATGTTTAGAAACTGAACATATAACAGTTATAATCATGTGCATTTGTGGCTAGATCAAAATGTGATATGAGGGAGGAACCAATGATGATGAACAAAGCATCCAAGCTGCAGGCCAGGGCCAAAGTGGCCCTGCTGCCCAGAATCCACACAAAGGGTTGAACATGGATAAAAAATCAATCTTGGATCAGAACAGAACAGGAGAAGTCATGAAACCTTAACCAAATTATCAAACTGCAATAAGAAACAAGCTAAACATAACCAAGATGCTAAGAGCAAATATCAAACACAGCTGTCATGTGTTACTAAGTGAAAATGAAAAGAAGTGCAAGTTGGAGGCCAAGATCATGAAATAGACTTAATCAGGTTGGACAGACCTTGCATACCAACCATAAACATCCTCTTGAGTGTTTCCACACTCCAAGACTTGCCTCAAACCCAACAAAATTGAAAATCACATATCAACTGCTTGAACACACATAAAAAAGCATAATTGAAAACATATCATGATTGAAATGGGCTAGGACAAAATAAACATCATCCACAAGTTACAATCATGTCCATGAATGATTCTATACCTCAAGGCTGACCAAACAATGTATAAAACACAAACCAGTTATTAAGTTGCAATGATATCATGCATGGTAGCAGGCTGCAGATGGAATGCTAAATTCAAGAATGAGCAAACTCAGTTAACATATACACCACATACAATCTGTAATTATGCTGACAAGTGATTTTAGGTTCAATGACTTAGTGAAAATGCTTCAAACAGGCCAATTGTATGTGTGTGCAGCTGTGATTTTTCAAAAAAAGGAAGTTTTGACAGCAGGGTAAGGGGCAAGTTTGCTCAGTCAACAATAAAGGGTTTCTACACATCTCAAACATGATAATGAATGAGGTCATACCCAAAATTCAAACATATTGCAAACAGATTAGAAGTTGGCATGGTCATGGTATATCTTAGCTTAAAAATGCAATTTGAAGGTGACAAGATGAAACAGGTAAGAATAGATCAAACAAGCAATATACTCACATCAAAATCATGAAAATGGATGAGTTTATGCTTAGAAATCAGGCCTAGGAAAACAGAAAAAGGACTTGGCATGTTGATGGCTAAAAAGCTGTTTTGAATCATAACTTGGTACAGCAGGGCACTTTGGCCAGTAATGAAGTTCTAAAGCTAATCCAATGACACACACACATCATAATCATGTCAAAGGATACTTTCATACTCACAAATCAGTTCAAATCATCATCAAACATAAAAGAGCATATTGAAACTCAAGAAATGCAAAAACAGCAACTCATTAAGGCAACAAGTAAGTTCATGGCAGTTGGGATGATTTGGCACCACATACAAGTTTCAAACATGTAGAACATTGATTCTATACACATGGATAAAGCAAAAATCGGTTGGAACAGAAAATGGTATATTGATAGTATTATAAGGTTTTGACAATGCAGTTGGAAGTGACAAGTTGTTTTTGAGAAAGCAAGGGCAGTTTGGACATACACATACCACATATAATCTCAAAACAAGATAGATGATGTCTTCACAACTTAAAAACCACATAGACTGCACAAAATGAAAACTGGTATGCTTTTGCAAAATCTTGACAGTAAACATATACAAAAACTCACAGCTGGCCCTAACAATCAAATCTCAAGTTCTCAATATTTCAACCAGCTCAACTAGGCAAACAAGATCATGTAAACACAAATCAATAGTTTAGCACACTTGAGATACAACATGGCAAGCACAAGCCTCTTAACACCAATCTCATGGTAATGGTAAAGCCAAATGGCACAAAATAACATAAGTATGAAAACAAGAACCAAACTAGATTAAAACATGATCTAGGGCAGGGGGATCCTATGAATAACTTACAAGTTATCCAAAATCACTAATGAACTAGGTTTGATAGGCCTAGGGCAAACTCATTCATATTTCCATGTTGGATTCTAAAAAAACTACCATATAGACCAAAACTTCAAAAACAAGTTAAGCATGATATCTAAGTGAAAACTTGGTAGCACATCACCAATACATCATTCACAAATGAAAATATACTATCAAAAACAAGTAGCATAATCATGAAACAAAAGTTCTTGACCAAGAACTAAAGTGGGGCAGCAATGGTACATTTTCAACAAAATCAAGCCAAAATGATACAACATGATAATGTATGATCAAGAAAGGGTGTGAATGTCACATACCTCTTGTAGACAAGTCTTGAATAAGCTAAGAAGCTTAGAAACCCAGAGGTGCTCCTTTTTTGCAATGATGTAAGACTTGCTTCCTCTTGAAGCAACCAAACCAAACTTTAGGACAAGTGGAGTTAATGTATTTCCAGCTGGTTTCTAATGCCTTAGACAGTTATAATATGATGTATGGGAGGTGTATAGATGTCTAGATCAACAAGAAAAGGCTTAGACCAAGATTTGGCAAGTTTTGAGGGTTGTGGTCAAACTTTCTTAGTGTGAAAGTTGAATTTTAGCAATTTGATAGTTTTTGAAGGTTTAAAGGTATGGGCACCTTCTATATGACATTTAAAGATTGTATGGGTGGTTCTTAGAGGTTTGGAAGGGGTGGAACTAGTCTTGAGCAGAGTTTTGCTCAAGACAGTTTTTTGGTGGAAATGGAAATTTTGTAGACTTTGGAATTCTTGATGAATGAGAGGAGAGTGAGAGTTGTGGTTTTATGATATTGCTCTGGTGTGTTTGAGCTCATAGAGGAGGCCTCTATTTATAGGAGAAATGAGGGTGAGGGCTGATTTGGTTTTTTCCATTTTTGGAGGGAGTCTTGGAAGAAAATCTTTCCATATCTAGTGGCAGCCATCTTCACATCAGCTCCAAGGCTCTATGCAAGCAAAAACCAGCTGATATGAAGGAGTGAGGTGGCTTGAAATAAAGCTAGAGAGATAGGGAGTTGCAGCTGCCACATCCTTGGGGAAAAGTTTCTCTTTCCTCCCTTTTATGATTATTTTAATATCAACTTGCAATGCTCATCTAACCAACTCATTTTCTGGTTTTCTCCTCATCTACACCTCACATTATCAGTTTGAATTACAATCCAAGGGCTGAGAATGGCTGATGTGGTGAAAATCTGATTTTGAGAAGTTTTGACAAAGTGATTCTAAGTGTGGAAGGCCTAACTTCTATGGTGCATAACTTCCTGCTCAAACATGCTATTGAGGAGTTCTACCATAATTTGGAAAGCCCTTAAGTAGCTCTACAACTTTCATGTTTTGGGAATTTCCAAATTCTTGATGGAACTGGGTTGAAAAACCCTTCAAAGTTCTAAAAAAAATCACTTACAAGTGTTAAATAACTTAGAAATTTTCTAAGTTATTTTCCCTTCAAAAATGAATTTTGTTCATCTGCATCTTAACAAAGATAAACTGAAAATGGGTTAAGGTTAGTTAATCAAGTGAATATGATCCTACAATGATGATGAGGGTCTAAGGGGTCAAAATTTGGGGTGCAACAGATGCCCCTATTTAAATATCTTCACTAGATGGTAATGAGAGATGACAATCCTCATAGAATCGCAATGAAAGGTATTTAAATATAGCAAACCAGAAATTTTGTCCCTTAGATCCGATGGTATGCAAAAGGACAGATACGAATATGCCATGAATCTAAATGATGTTATATGATGCTTGAATGCTAGACAAATGCAGACACACGACCAAAAAATAAAAGAACAGTCAATACGATGAGTAACCACTCACGAGGGACCCAGCACACTGGGGAAAGATTCCAAGCGAAGTAGGCAAGATAGTTCAGACATGACTACAGGTGCTTGTTCAAGGAAATCTTTCACACCGGGGACACAAATTCCACTAGGGAAGACACATCTTCGTTGGGGAAAAGAGATACGAACCTCCTTGGGGATAACCAGATGAGGAAGTCCACCGGGGAAGAAGACAATTCTTCACTGGTGAAACGAAAGAGAAGAAATGCAAACCACACTGGGGATAGAAGCCCACTGGGAAAAACTTTGTTGGGGGAACAATTCCACTGGGGAAGCAGAACTTCACCGGGGAAAAGACGGAACGAAGACACGAATCTCACTAGGGATAACCAGGTGAGAGATTTCCTATAACGAAGAGTTCAAACGGGATCTTCAGGAAAAGGTTAGAAACAAGACCGGACATGCCGGGGAAACTAGTATCCACTAGTTCTCCGAGACTCGACTTGGAAAAGCAACAGCTTCAATTGGGGAGACTGGTGACGACCAGAATAGCTTCGAACGATGCTAGTTTCCACTAGACTTACTGGGGATATGGTGACAACCAAATCAAAGTTCCAATTACAATTGGGAATTCCAACAATGTTGTTAAAACAACAGGACTCTGGATGGGGATTTTGGTAACAATCAACTTTCGGCACTAATAACGATTAGTTTTCAAACAATGCCAGTAACCACTGGATCTAGAGGGGACTGGTGATAACCAAATTAGGATATACCAATAACAATTAGTTCTAGATGATGCTAGTAGCAACTAGACTTAACTGGGAATTTTGGTGACGATCGAGTCCAAGGAGACCAATGACCATTAGATTTTCAAAGAGTTTGGTAACGACCAATCAAAGTGACGATAACAATCTGATTTAAGCGATGCCAATAACTATTGGACTTAGGCCAATTGGTGACAACCAAATTAGGTATACCAATAACAACTGGTTCAGGATACTGCTAGTAAACACTAGATTTTCCAGACAATGCTAGTGACCACTAGACTTAGAAAGATTGGTAATAACCGAATCAAGAAGCACCAATAACAATTGGATCTGAATGTAATACTAGTAACCACTAGATTCAAGAAGATTGGTAATAACCGAATCAAAAGGTACCAATAACCATTGGATTTGCAGGTAATACTAGTAACGACTAGGTTTTTAATCAGATTGATGAAAACCGAATCAAAGGGACTCCAATAACAATTGGTTTGCTTTATAACAAAATCAGTAACAACTGGGTTTGGAAAATGGTTGGTGATGACCGAATCACGGTATCGGACGTAATTAGTTATGAACGTGTGCTAGTGACCACTAGTCTTTCAAAGTTTGTTAGTGACGACCAAATCAAAGATGAAAATCGGTAACAACCCCCTGTTTGTGTAAATTGGATATTGCTAGTCACCACTAACTTCCCAGAGAAAATAAGGAAACCCCAGGATGTCAACTTTGAAGCGAATTTCGTAACAACAAGTCAAAGATAAAGGTAACGACCAAAGGATCTCAAAGGCACCAAATCTAAACAGGAAAAAACCAAAACCAGAAATGCAAACAAATGTGTATGCTGGCATGATACTGTATGTAAGATGCAGACCGACCCGTAGGAACAAAGGAAAGCAAAAACATAGAGAGAACTCGTCACGCTTAGTTTCAAAACGCCTCAAGTCGGGCGACACTTTCTTTTCGGTGTAGATAACGATCTTTTCTCAATAATATCCTCGTAATCTTGCAGAGAAGAAGTCTTAGCTTAAGAGTTAGAATTGATGTCGGACACATCTAGCTTGGTCAAAGGTAACAACAACTTCCACAACTTCGAGAACTGTGTAATATCATCATATTACCTCTAGAATTTTTCAATCATCTTGTCAAGTCGTGCTTCCTTTTTAAAACAAGACTTTAAGTTTTTCAAAACACTTTGCTTTCATGAAAATTCTTATTAACAAATAAATGAAATTGCATAACATAAATAGCGGATCATAACAATGATTTGGCCCAAAAATCTGATTTTATTGATAGACAAGAACTTTACAAAAGGCAAAGCCTTGGGAACTTTATAAGTTTGAAGAATGGCAAACAGAAAAAGGTTACAGAATCCCATAATAATCTGGTCCTTCCGGTTGCCAGTTCACTTGCTTTGCTGCTTCTGACGAGAATGACAGGCGTTGATTTTTTTGATATCTCGCACGAGACTCCACTCCGGTGTCTGCCAGTTTTCACACATTGGGATTTCATCTTGATGAAGCACTAAAATCTCCTTTCTAGGTATTTCGTTTCAGGCGTAGTATTTTCTCACTGCGTCTGAGTTGATGGGATACTTGAGCTGTTCGCCATCCATAGTTTCGAGAATCAGAGATCCTCCGGAGAAGACAGTCTTTACAATGAAAGGGCTGTCATAGTTGGGCATCCACTTGCCACGCATATCCTTTTGAGTTGGCAGGATCTTTCTAAGCACCAGCTCTCCTTCTCTATACTCTTTGGGATGAACCTTCTTGTTGAACGCTATGATCATCCTTTGTTGATAGATTTGACTGTGACACATGGCCGTCATTCTTTTTTCGTCAATGAGGTTCAACGAGTCGAATCTTTCTTTTATCCATTCGTCTTCATCAAGCTTTGCTTCCGCCAAGATCTTCAAGGTAGGTATTTTGACTTCAATGGGTAGCACAACGTCCATCCCATACACTAAGGAAAAGGGAGTTGCCCCTGTCGAAGTACGCACCAATGTTCGGTATCTGTGCAAAGCAAATGGTAGCATCTCGTGCCAATCTTTATAAGTTACGACCATCTTTTGTATTATCTTTTTGATGTTTTTGTTTGCAGCTTCAACTGCACCATTCATCTTAGGTCTGTAAGGAGACGAATTGTGATGTTTGATCTTGAAATCGTCACAAAGTTCCTTCATCGTTTTGTTCAGATTCAACCCGTTGTCAATGATGATCTGGTTAGGGATACCATATCGGCAGACGATCTCCTTTTTGATGAAGCGAGCAACCACTTGCTTTGTCACATTTGCATACGACGCTGCTTCCACCCATTTGGTGAAATAATCGATTGCGAAAAGGATGAAGCGATGGCCGTTGGAAGCTTTTGGCTCTATGGCCCCAATCATATCTATTCCCCACATTGCAAAAGGCCAAGGTGATGTCATCACATTGAGAGGATGTGGAGGGATATGCACTTTATCGGCATAAACTTGACATTTATGACATTTTCGAGCGAAGAGTATGCAGTCTGTCTCCAAAGTTAACCAGAAGTAGCCTGCTCTTAAGATTTTCTTAGCCATGGCGTGGCCATTCGCATGGGTGTCGAAGGTTCCTTCGTGTACCTCGGTCATTATGAGATTTGCCTCGTTTTCATCAACGCATCGGAGTAAAACCATGTCATGATTTCTCTTGTACAAGGTACCATTGCTGATGAAGAATTTAGATGATAATCTTCGTATTTCTCTTTTGTCAATTGTGGACGCGTCAGCGGGATACTCTTGATTTTGGAGGAAATTCTTGATATCATGAAACCATGGCTTCTCATCAGATTCTTCGTCTATTGCCATGACGTATGCGGGTACTGTCCTTCTTTCGATGCGGATCAGAGGTGCCTCGTTGACAAACTGGACCTTCCACATTGATGCCATCATGGCTAGCGCATTGGCAATATGATTTTCTGCTCTTGGCACGTGCTTGAAGGTAATTTCATCAAAATATTCAACCATCTCCAAGATGTGGGTCTTATAAGGGATCAATTTTTCATCCCTGGTTTCCCATTCTCCTTTGAGTTGGTATATCACCAAAGCAGAATCACCAATTACTTCCAAGATTTTGATGCGAAGATCAATGGCAGCTTCCAACCCTAAGATGCAGGCTTCATACTCGGCTATGTTGTTTGTACATGAGAAACAAAGTCGGTCTGTGACCGTAGTGTACCCTCCAGTTGGATTTTTCAGAACAGCTCCGACGCCATGTCCATTTTTGTTTGACGCTCCGTCAAACATCATCTCCCAGCGGGATCCAGGCTCGGGACCTTCTTCCGGACCAGGCTCTGGTTTCGTGCGCTGAATATACATCACATCTTCATCAGGAAAATCAAACTTGAGTGGTTGATAATCCTCCATAGGATGCTCTGCGAGGTGTTTTGACAAGACACTTCCTTTGATAGATTTTTGAGCAACATATTGGATATCATACTCTGATAAGAGCATATGCCATCGGGCTAATCTTCCTGTTTGAGTTGGCTTTTCAAAGATGTACTTGATGGGGTCCATCTTAGAAATCAGCATTGTAGTGTGACAAATCATGTATTGCCTCAGACGCTTGGCGGCCCATGCTAAAGCACAACAGGCTTTTTCCAGGGGAGAGTAACGACTCTCGCAATCAGTGAACTTCTTGCTTAGATAATAGACTGCGTGCTCTTTCTTTCCTGACTCATCAGTGTGGCCCAAGACGCAGCCCATTGAATCTTCCAATACTGTCATATACATGAACAAAGGTTTTCCGGGTACCGGAGGAATCAACACTGGAGGTTCTTGCAAGTACTGCTTGATTTTCTCAAATGCGGCCTGACAGTTTTCATTCCATACCACTGTTTGATCTTTTTGTAACAACTTGAAGATCGGCGTGCAAGTAGGGGTCAGATTGGAGATGAATCTGAAGATGTAGTTCAGACGTCCGAGGAAGCCTCTGACTTGTTTCTCAGTTTTGGGAGCAGGCATCTCCTGGATTGCTTTAACCTTGTCGGGGTCTACTTCAATTCCTCGCTGACTAACAATGAAGCCAAGTAATTTTCCTGAGCAAACTCCGAAGGTGCATTTTGCTGGATTCAATCTCAGTTGATACTTTCGGAGTCTCTCGAATAGTTTCAACAAATGATCCAAGTGGTCTTCTTCACTTTGGGATTTTGCGATCATATCATCCACGTACACTTCGATTTCTTTGTGCATCATATCATGAAAGAGTGTGACCCAGGGTGTGATGAAGGTTGTTTTCTCCATGTCATCTGGATCCATTTTTATCTGGTTATAACCAGAAAATCCGTCCATAAATGAGAATACTGCGAAGCTTGCAGTATTATCCACCAAAGTATCAATGTGTGGTAGAGGGAAGTCGTCCTTCGGACTCGCTTTGTTTAAATCCCTGTAGTCGACGCACATCCTGACCTTGCCATCCTTCTTCGGGACTGGTACAATGTTTGCCACCCATTCTGGATACTTGGATACTGCTAAAAAGCCGGCATCAATTTGCTTTTTGACCTCATCTCGGATTTTAAGCGCCATGTCTGGTCTCGACCTGCGAAGCTTTTGTTTGACCGGAGGACATTCTGGCTTCAGGGGGAGCTTGTGCATGACAATGTCGGTATCCAACCCTGGCATATCTTGGTAGGACCAAGCAAATACGTCAACAAAATCTCTGAGGATTGTTATCAGCTTGTCTTTGATTTCTGGCCTTAATGATGCCCCTATCTTGACTTCTCTTTTGTATTCTTCTGACCCCAAGTTGATGACTTAAGTCTGTTCTTTGTGGGGTTGGAGATAAACATCTTTGTATTCAGCCATTCTCTTTAACTCTTCTGGGACTTCTAACTCTTCGTCATTCTCTTCTTCAGCTTGAAAGACAAATGAACCGCTAGTAGAAGGAACTGAAGGATCATACGATTATGTGGTTGATGGAGGTATTCTGCACGTTTTATTTTGGAACAATTAGGCACACACACACAGACGTGCAGATGAAGGGTTGTTTTTTTTTTCAAAAAATATTGCCATTTTTCTTTTAACACAAAGAGTGAAAATGATGCGCAAAACAAATAGTAAGAGTTTTAACAAAAACACTTTTTCATTAATGATTTTCAAATTTTGCAAAGTGGCCCAATACAAAATAATTCGCAGGTCTTGGGCAAGACCAGGAATTTTTAAAGAAAAACACAAAGCTAACAAGCAGAGTGAATTACTCTAAAGGTAAAAAGATGGGAACTTCCACAGCCTCCCAATTGTGCAACGCTGCTCCTCCCCTAGTTATTAGATGATCCAGATTACCATCTTCATCTTCAGCAATAACGACATTGACTTGCACGCCGCCACTGGTGAATATCTCTTTCAAAGACTTCTTCTTCATGGTGCTTTCTTCTGGCTCGCCTTCTGGAGTTGGTTTGTAACCCAACCCTTGTCGATCATTTTTGGCTCGAGCATTGACTTCGATGACCTCTCCCCATCCCAATGGGACTCCAGCTTTTAGTGCTGCCTTAATACTTTGAGCAGAGGCAAATGATGGACCACGGGTTATGTCTGATTCATCAACTAGAACAGCGTGAGCTATTTCTAGTGCTTGGAAGGCCGTCTCGAGGGAATCTTCATCAGCCTCAATATACCAGAATGATGACAAGTTTCTCACCATTAAGTCTTCTTCTCCATGGACAATGACCAACTGGTCATTCACAATAAACTTCATTTTTTGGTGGAGAGTGGAAGTGACAGCGCCAGCTGTGTGAATCCATGGTCTTCCCAATAGACAATTGTAGACCGGATTTATGTCCATCACCTGGAAGGTGACTTCAAAGATTTATGGCCCAATTAGGATAGGAAGATCAACTTCTCCTATCACGGTTCTCCCAGCTTGGCCAAAGTCCTTTTAGGCATTACGTTGAGTGCTGATCCCGTGTCGACAAGAACTCGGGACATTGTATCTTCCTCACATTTGACTGACACATGTAAAGCACGATTGTGCTTACGCTTCTCAGCTATCAGGTCGTTATCATCAAAGCTCAAAGTGTTGCAGGCAGTGATATTTGCTACGACGGAGTCAAACTGCCCCAGTGTAATATCTTTAGTGACGTGGGCCTGCATCAGGATTTTGAGCAATACCTGGCGGTGTGCTGGAGAGCTTAAAAGCAAAGCCATGACCGAGATCTTGGAGGGTGTTTGGTTTAGTTGGTCCACTACCCTGTAATCACTTCGTCGAATGATTCTCAAGAATTCTTCTTCATCGTTCTTGAGACTTTCTTTTCCTCTAACTAAAGGTTCTTTGGTGGTGACTGCCTCTGGAACAGGCTTCTGAGGAACAGGAGTTTTCTGAACAGAAACTGCTGGTGGAGGAGTCTCATTATATATTCGAGATTGGTAGATGCGACCACTCCGGGTCATTTTGCTTCCACTGGCAATGTTGGCCACACTTGCTGGTTTCTTTTCTTTGAAAATCCCCTCACACCATGAATAGTCTTGTTTTGGTGTTACGGCTCTTGGGTGAGGCTTGGATCCTCCCCTCAGCTCAAACCTAGTCTGTCCCCTCCTGAATTTTGGGGGTGCATCATCGCGAAATACTGCCCGAACGTTCTTGTAGTTTTTGTTACTGTTATCATCTCCGAATACGACTCTTTTGTTGGGCTCTCCTGGTATGTTAAACACAGGTTTGATGACTGCCACATCTTCTTCCTTTTTTCGGTGGGTGATTTCTATCATTCCCTGTTCAATCATAGCCCGAATGTCCTTTTTCATAGCGTCACAACCCTTAGGATTCAGCATACATTATTTGCAATCTTCGTGAGATGTCTTGAGTGACCATGC
The DNA here is from genome assembly GCA_963859935.3 of Lathyrus sativus. NCBI lineage: Eukaryota > Viridiplantae > Streptophyta > Magnoliopsida > Fabales > Fabaceae > Lathyrus > Lathyrus sativus. The sequence goes on along the minus strand of OZ012738.1, from coordinate 188,406,854 downwards.
CTGAGCGAGGCGTTTGTGTAGGTATGCTAATGGCACTTTGATCTCACCAACAGTAGTAACTTTCTTGTCTTCTGATCCCTCCCCTTCTTCAATAATGGCATTGACTCCACCATGATTTGGAAGAGGGTTACTCTTTACGTTGGGGTGATTATCTTCGAAGGATAGAATTCTCTTTTCAATTAGTTCACGAACTAGATGCTGGAGGGCGAAGCAACCTTCGAGATCGTGGCCTGGAGCGTTCTCGTGAAATGGGCAACGAGCATTTGCTTGTAATAGAACGGGAGTGGATTAGGTGGAGCACCTAATTTTCTTGTTTTAACCAGCCCTCTTTCTATTAGCATGGGAAACAGGTTGGTGTAACTCATTGGAATAGGCTGTATCTTTGGCCTATTTGCTTGATAATTTGCCCTCGGGGCTCTGTTATGAGGTTGTTGACCCTGCGGCTGCTGGTATTGTTGCTGATTGCCAGGCTGATACTGGTGCTAATTGTTGGATGCCCCAGGTTAGGGACCATGCTGTGAAGAAGGTTGAAAACCTGGGGTCACTGCCGCCACATATGATGGTTGGTACTGTTGGTGATGGCCTCGTGAGCTTTGTGCTTTCTTTCCATATGTGATTGCACTCACCTCTCCCTCTTTCTTTTTGCGGAAAGTGCTAACTGGATTCTTTGTCGTGCTGGCGCTTGAGGCACTCACTTTTCCATTCTTTAAACCTGCTTCCACCTTGACTCCCACTGCCACAATATCAGAGAAATTTGTTGTAACACTGCTGATCAAACGTTCATAGAATTCTAGTCGAACTGTATCCACAAACCAGTCTGCCAACTCCTTCTCAGTAAGGGGAGGCTCTACTTGTGCTGCAGTTTTGCGCCATCTTTGCGCATACTCCTTAAAGGTTTCAGTATTTTTCTGCGTCATGCTGAGAAGCTGACGGCGGTCGGGAGCTAGGTCAATGTTGTACTTGTACTGTTGAATAAAAGCATCTGAAAGGTCTTGGAAACTATGGATTTTAGCTTGATCTAAACCGAGATACCACTTAGCCGAAGCCCCTTTAAGACTATCTTGGAAACAGTGTACTAACAGTTTATCAGTTTCAATATGTGGAGCCATCCGCCTACAGTACATGATTAGGTGCACTTTAGGACAAGTGGTCCCCTCATATTTGTCGAAAATTGGCATTTTAAATTTCTGAGGAAACACCAATCCAGATACCAGACATAGATCCTTGGCATCAGATCCAAAGACATGATTTCCTTTAATGGCCCTCATCATTTTGGCCATGATGTCCATCTTCACTTTTAATTTTTCGTGTTTTTCGTCCTCAGCTTCAGATCCATCGGGTATATCGAAGATTGGCTATTGATTGGCGAAAACTGGTCGTACTGTGGTAGGCCCACCTGCTTGAGTGAAAATATGGTTTCTGATTGTTGAGTCGAACAGGGGATTGAGGCTTGAAGACTGCATGTTGTTGAAAGGTGGCACAAAATCCTGGGACATGCCGTAGGGAAACTCTGCCGAAGTAACAGGAGCTATTGTGACATTGGCCGCTGTTGTAGCAACTTCGGAGATCACTGTAGGTTGCGTATCCATTTTTGCTTTGATTATGTTGAGGACTTCCATGATCTGGCTGACGTCCCCTTTGATCCCTTCAATGTCATTATCCATTTGATCGAACCTCTGGTCGTTATCTGCCATTTTCTTTTGAGCTTGGGACCTTGTGTTGTATCTGTGGGTACTCAGCGTGACTCCTTATCTCCTTTTGAACAAGAACAAAGGATGAGCTGCGGAACCCAAATGCAGGACTGATGCGGGATGACATGCAAATGCAAATGCGGGTGCATAAATCATTCAAGGAAACTCAATTTTTTTGTTTACAAACAAAAAGTTAGAACACCATGTAACGACATGCTTAAAAGCGTTTTTCATTTGATAGCTGGAAATCTATTACAATAGAGTGGCCCTTGCTAAAGAGCAAGACCTTTCTTACAAGGAAAATGAAAGTAAATGCAACAAACAGGATTTCAATCCTTTTTTAGGGAAAGCAGGGAAATGGTGAAACAAAGATCAATCTAACAAGATGATCCTTCTCCTTCTTGGACTCTGACATGAACTTGGTCCTGGTAGATAATCTCCCACAGGTCTTCGTTCTCTCTTTGCACCTTGATCAAAGCATATCTTAGCTCCTCCCTAGTCGCAGGGACCTCGGGCTCCATGGTTATCTCATAGTCATGAGTGTAGAACATGTTTAAGGCAATTTCTTTTGACCATAGTAGGTACCCCCTGGTGGTTAAACAGCTTGCATTCTCCATTGGAGTTAGGCCTAAGAGGTGTGGATTTCTTTGAGCGTATTGAGCGTTATCTTCTAGTTCTTGGTTGCGACCTGTCTCATAGAAGCAAGGCCTTAACAGTTCTGGTTCGGGTTCTGGTCCGGTAGGATACCCATATTGACGCCGAGCGAGAATAGGATTATAGGTGATCACCTCTTCTATCCCAATGAGAGGCACATTGGGGAAATCTCCGTAGCTAGGAATCATGACTTGGTCACCGATGCTGGTGTCATACCATGTGATATCATAGTGTCTGAGCGTGACGAGTTTAGAAACCCACGCGCTTTTGATAGGAAGCCTCTAAAGGATATGAGTCCTTGGCAGATGAGAAGCAAACCATCGGTCGAGTAGTGCAAGATAGCATGAGAATTTCCCACAATCATACAAGATGAAACGGTGGATGACTACATAAGTGTCAGCCAGTATTGTGTTGATCGGATTTTTGATGATGAAGAGGCGGATCACCTCTTCGGTGATGAAGTCGTAACTGCTTGGAAAAAGATACAGTCCATATATTAGTAATGCCAAAATCGCCTCAAAAATGCCTAGGTTTCTGCTTTCATAATGATACTCAGCCATCTCCATTAGAGGTCTGGAATTCATTCCATACCACCCTCCTTTCGCTATCATCGGTGGTAAGTCTTCCAGCTTGATATGCAGGGCTTTAGCTAAGTCCCTCTTCTTTGGTTTTCCATAAGGGAGCGTAAAAGTCTATGGGATCTTTAAGTAAGCAGTATACTCCTCGAGGGTCGGGAGTAACTGAAAGTCTGGAAACACAAAGCAGTGATAGGTTGTATCATAGAATTCAACCAAGGCTTGCAACATGGGCTCGTTGATCGGAGCACTTATCAATGGCAATAGGTCCCCATATTTGACTATGAAAGCAGCAGGATTTCGGACAAGTCTCGTTAATATCCTTAGACGGCCCAACCTCAGATCTGGAACCCGAAGCATGTCTCTTCTTACCATGTTGTTGTATGCAAAAAGAAAAAATGAATTTCCTTGAATGGTTAGAAGAAGTGCAAATGCAAATGGTGTCATGGAACTCAGATATTTTCGAACATCAGAAGTCGCCATTTCATTGATTAACAAAGCGGATTACAAAACATTGTTTCCCCTTACAAGAGTTTTAAACAACAGCTAAATGAATCCTATCAAGGTTCCCCTGGCAGCCTTAAATTGAGCTTCTCGATCTTTCTTTCCATCTGAGTCTTCTCAAAGATGAGTCTATCCACAATTATCTTCCATGGATTAGACTGAGGCTCATAAGGTTCTTCTAGTGCTTTCCTCTTCTTACAAGAGAGGATTTCTTCATCTTTCAATTGGAGTTGTCTCTGGAGCTCCGCATTTTCTTCGACGACTATTTGACACTTGTGCTTCCAAGCTTCTTCAGTTTGTTGTGCTTTAACCAAAGCAATTTTCAACTTTTCTTCTTCAGACATGAAGACTAAAGGGCGTTCTTCCTTTAAAGCCATAGGCTCTTGCTTAGGATACGACATCCTTAGTGTGATGGCTCTTTTTCGAACCCATTGGAGGTAAGGTTCCAAAGAGACACAGTTGAGTCTTCCAAGATCCTTCTTCCCTTTCTTGTGTAGATGCTTCCAAGCCTCTAGAATCTTCTCTTTTAGTCCTTGACTATCTTCACCTTCTTTGAAGAAGATACTTTCCACTTGAACACTATTGGCTTTGTCCTTTAGAGGGTATCCCAATTGTCGGCGGGCGAGTATTGGGTTATAGTTGATCCCTCCATTAATGCTGAGAAGAGGTACATTGCCACATTCCCTACAATTGTTAATAATCATTGTCCCATCATAATCACGACTATACCAATCAATTTCGGAGTGGGTAAGAGCCATGATCTTTTGCGACCACCATCCTTTCTTTGGATCCCAAAAAGCGTTGGTTTTGGGCAAGTGTGAAGTGAACCATTTGTACAATAAAGGAGCGCAACAAGTGATCATTCTTCCATTGTGAAAGTTCCTCAGATGAACAGAATGGTATGTGTCCGCTAACAAGGTAGGCACATGATTCTTCTTCAAGAAAATTTTGATGGCATTGAGGTCCACAAAATTCTCAAAGCTCGGAAACAAGAAGATACCATAGATGAGTAAGGCAAGAATAGCCTCGAATGCATCCATGCTTAAATGATCTGCATAATACTGAGCTTTCTCAACCAAGAATTCTGCCTTTAACCCAAAGACTCCTCCTTTTGTAATTAGATTCTTTTTTATATCAACCACTCCCAAACGTATAGCTTTGGCAATATCTTGCTCTTTAGGGTCCTTCTCCACAATTGGAAAAGGAGAATCTTCAAGAATGGGCAATCCAATTAACTGAGAATACTCTTCTAGTGTGGGCACTAGCTGATAATCAGGGAATGAGAAACAGTGGTAAAGCGGATCATAAAACTGGAGAAGAGTAGAAAGAAGTCCACTATCCATCTTTATCTTCAAGAGTAGCAACAGCTTCCCATATCGGCTTTGAAATCCCTCTGGATCGGTCACTAAGGTGCTCAACCTTTTCAAGTCATCTAGGTTAAAACCCTCGTAAGTGTACTTCAAAGTTTTCTTTCTTTCACTGTTCATGACGACCTCTGATGTTTACAAACAACAAAGTCTGAGTTCCATCAAACCATATGATGATGATATGATGATATGAATGCAAGATGCACAAACACAAGCAAATTCATATGCACATAACACAAACTTAGGGTTAAGGACAAGCATGAGTCCAAAGGTCTACCCATCCCCAAAGATTTGTACTATGGATTGATTGTACCTGTCGAACGGGTTCTACAAAGTTCCCAGAGTCATCAACCCATCTTTCGGATATTATCAACTTCCCAAATCACTTGGTAATCGATAATATTCTCAAGAGAATCTCGTCTGAGTGTAGTATCGCGTATCAACTATTTCGGAAATACTTCCTTATAGTCATTGCACTACATCCTAATAAGGCCAAAGTGGGGTAAAGTGTATTCTAAAAGTCCACAGTGTCATGGGCTCCTTCGTTGAAAGTAGCATTGTTTTCACGAATACTCGATCAACAATACTAAACTCTCAAGAGGGCCTACACTGAGCAGTGGTTTCTCAAGTTAGCTTGGTCGGGAATCAACTCCCTATAAGCCTTCTTGAATATACCATCATCCTATCATAATCACACTCAAGTCCGGGTATAGGACCGTCTCACCACTCAAAGCACCTAATACCCAACAATTGAACAAATATATTGACAAGTATACATGTTAAGCAAATATTTACAAATATAGCATGCAATTAAACAAAATAGGCTAAACCCTCAAGATAAGATACATCAATATCCCCAGTGAAGTCGCCATTTCTGTTGCGGTGAGAATCGTGATACCAAGCTATTGATTAACTTGAATCTTAATTCTTAAATTCACAACCGGACTTTAATTTATCCAAAGGAAAGGTCTAAAGAAAGAAAAACCCTTTTCGCGATGTAACAACAACGCTAAGAGATTCGGGGATCGGGGGTTGGTTATGCATAGGGTAGGTATTTCATATCCCAAACATCTGTAGTACTCTACAGGAACCTTTTGTTTGTTTGCATGCTAAGTTTGGTAAATGTTTGCTAAGGATTGGGATTGGGTAAAAAGGTGTAGGATGATAGGTAAAGACCTAAAGAATTTCTAAGTTTGCTCGCAAAGACGTCGCGTCCTCTGCCTACGTATCCTAACTAGGATAGAATCAGAGCAATCGTAGTTCACCTCACAAGGGATGAAGAACACTTGATTATGATCAAGGTTCAGAGGGGAACAAACATAACAATGTTTGTATAGAGTTTTACAAAACTCTCTAGACCTATGTTGAACTCTCAAGAAAGGGGAGTAAGTAATCATTATTATGATTCTTACATAGAGTTTACAAACTCTATCCTAGGGTTCTAATTGAAGAACACTCCTAGTGTAGGTGAGTTTTCTAAACTTAAAGCAAAGTCTAATGGTTTAAATGTTCTAACTTAACTAAGTTAGGGTTGAAGATGACTTCACAAAGTCAAGGGAGGGGTAAATGAGCTATCCAATGACACAAAGGTCGAGGAAGAGACTTTTCCTTTGGAAGGAGAGAGGGAGAGACAACTTGGATGGGAACTAGAAAGTTCCATCACTTGGGGAAGCAGTACTTAACAAAGCAAGATTTCAAATGAGCAATACGAGATAAGATCAAGACAAGTAAGCATGCAAATTACAATAAGCATATACTTCAGATGATATCAAGGGTTACAACCAATAGTCAATCATCTTAACAAAGATTTGGGGCATATCTTAACAAATATTTGAAGCATGATAAAAGTAACAATCATATGAACAAATCACAATTTGAAAGTAGGCATGTCATAAATTCAAAGCATAGTAAATGTGACAACAATGTACATAGATGACAATCAAACACAATTAAATCAGTTTAAACCTCATAATTTAGGAGGAATGGATGAGACAGGATTATGGTGACATCCAAAGGGGGTACCCTAACATGTTAACTAACAAGGGGAATAAACATCTTACAAGAAATTCAATCATGCTCAGAGTAATTCAACGGTAAGTTAGATCACTAATTACAATAAGTGAACAGTTTTCAATATGAGCAAAGTATATCACAATTTATGACAACAAGTAATATTTTCACATCATACAAAAGTAGACATTATAACAAACATATTGCAAAAAGAATGGATCAAAAAGGGTGAAAAATGAGGAAGTTATGAATATTTGAAGATTTGATGAATTATGACAATAAAACAAACAAATAAAACAAGCAAATATAAAATAAAAGGAAAGGGGCCACGCTGGGAATTGAACCCAGGCCCCTTAGCTTGCAAACTCATGGCACCAACCACTAGGCCAATTGCGCGCGTGTGACAAGGAAAGGAATAGCAAGAAGAAAAAAGAGTGAAACTTGTTATTTAAATAAAATGCCAAAAAGGTGTCACAACCAAGGATCGAACCAAGGACCAAGGACAAGATGAGTGACTGAAGGCGCATGCTTCTACCACTGGGGTGGCTATACATCCGTTGATATAGCCACCCCCATAATTATATATGGCGTGCTTTGTGAATTTCTCTAGGCAAGCATGAAAGAGCAAGAACAAGGCAATTTGCAAAAATGCGTTTTGATGTCAACTTGTTCAATTCTTAACCATTTTTAGCAAACCTTAGATCGATCTTGGGTAGAATTGAACAAGGATCATGATGGTATCCACAAAATTTTGAAATAATGCCTTAAATGAAAAACACGATTGGAGATGCATATTTGGCAAATGAGTTGCATTTTGAAGAGCATGGATCAAACCATAGGCATTTAGGATTAATGAGAGGTGTGAGCAAGTTACAAACATGATTGTGAATGAATTCAAGAAAAAGTTTTGATCCAAACAGTGCTGGATCAATAAGTGACATATGAATTAGAAGCATTGACATAATAATGAAGGCAAGCTGTCAAAACAGATGGAAAAATTTCAATGTACATACACCTGGCCTAACAAATCTAAGCATGTTATTTGATGTTGCTCTCAAATGCTATAAATCAAACATAAATGCTCAGGCAGAAGGGAAGATAGTATGACATCATATCAGTTGTGAATGAAACTTGTGAAAAGAATGAGCTTGCTTTCAAAACCACAATGATAAAATGACTTTCAAATCAAAACCAAAATGTTTAGAAACTGAACATATAACAGTTATAATCATGTGCATTTGTGGCTAGATCAAAATGTGATATGAGGGAGGAACCAATGATGATGAACAAAGCAGCCAAGCTGCAGGCCAGGGCCAAAGTGGCCCTGCTGCCCAGAATCCACACAAAGGGCTGAACATGGATGAAAAATCAATCTTGGATCAGAACAGAACAGGAGAAGTCATGAAACCTTAACCAAATTATCAAACTGCAATAAGAAACAAGCTAAACACAACCAAGATGCTAAGAGCAAACATCAAACACATATGTCTGTGTTACTAAGTGAAAATGAAAAGAAGTGCAAGTTGGAGGCCAAGATCATGAAATAGACTTAATCAGGTTGGACAGACCTTGCATACCAACCATAAACATCCTCTTGAGTGTTTCCACACTCCAAGACTTGCCTCAAACCCAACAAAATTGAAAATCACATATCAACTGCTTGAACACACATAAAAAAGCATAATTGAAAACATATCATGATTGGAATGGGCTAGGACAAAATAAACATCATCCACAAGTTACAATCATGTCCATGAATGATTCTATACCTCAAGGCTGACCAAACAATGTATACAACACAAACCAGTTATTAAGTTGCAATGATATCATGCATGGTAGCAGGCTGCAAATGGAATGCTAAATTCAAGAATGAGCAAACTCAGTTAACATATACACCATATACAATCTATAATTATGCTGACAAGTGATTTTAGGTTCAATGACTTAGTGAAAATGCTTCAAACAGGCCAATTGTATGTGTGTGCAGCTGTGATTTTTCAAAAAAAAGGAAGTTTTGACAGTAGGGTGAGGGGCAAGTTTGCTCAGTCAACAATAAAGGGTTTCTACACATCTCAAACATGACAATGAATGAGGTCATACCCAAAATTCAAACATATTGCAAACAGATTAGAAGTTGGCATGGTCATGGTATATCTTAGCTTAAAAATGCAATTTGAAGGTGACAAGATGAAACAGGTAAGAATAGATCAAACAAGCAATATACTCACATCAAAATCATGAAAACAGATGAGTTTATGCTTAGAAATCAGGCCTAGGCAAACAGAAAAAGGACTTGGCATGTTGATGGCTAAAAAGCTATTTTGAATCATAACTTGGTACAGCAGGGCACTTTGGCTAGTAATGAAGTTCTAAATCTAATCCAATGACACACACACATCATAATCATGTCAAAGGATACTTTCATACTGTTGCACCCCAAAATTTGACCAACAGGTCAAGAGGTATGAGTACCCATCAAGACTATGAAGCTATCCAAGAAGGTTGTTCAAAGTGATTAAGGGTTGATATCCTTGTCAGAGAACTCAAGAGATCCTCAGAGAGATTGGTTGAAACCAAGGGTGTGTGTCTCATAACTTGAGAGTTGTGGGAGCTCCTCAGATGATTCTGAGACTATGAGGATGGACTTGAAGCTTTGATAAAGCTTGTGAGATGTCTTGAAAGCCATCATGAAGCCTAGAGAGTTCATTGTACAAGAATTCAGAAGATTCAGCCATGAGTAGTGGAATTAGGGTTTGACTGGGTCAACCCTAGGTCAACTGATGATTTGGAGAGGGTTGAGACCTAATCCAAGATCCATGTGATCATGGAATGATGTATTGAGATGCTATAAGGATGATTCCTAGACCAACTCATCATGATTGAGGAGTTTGAGAAGTTTAAGCTAGGGTTTCTAAGGCTCGACAGTGTAAAATCCCCTAGTTTGATCCCTATCTTCAAGGTAGTTTAGCTCAAGATGTGATTGTCATCTCATCTTCCCCACAACATGAATGTTGTAGAGCTTGTTCTTAGATTTAATTTGAGTACTAGAAGTCCTTGATAGGATTTGTAGAGCTCAAGTTATAGCTTTGACAAACTACAGGTCATCTGAGGTGTGTGAATCTGGGTCCTTGAAAGTCACCCAACTTGCATCCAACTTTTGCCCTAGTAGGATGATTCCTATGAACTCTTGGTCAACATTAATGTTGTAGAGCATCTTCATAGATTTCTAGAGAGTACTAGAAGTCCTTGATAGGATTTGTAGAACTCAACTTATGGCTTTGGCAAGTCAAGGGCATTTTGGTCATTTGGACATTATAGGTCATTTCAAGCATAAGGCCATATCTCCTATTTCCAAGCTTCAAATGGAAAAATCTTCAACATCAAACTTGCTTATAATGATATTTTATGGCTAGTAAGGAGGTCATGAGATTTTGAAAAGGCTTGTATCAAAAAATGATAAAAATGGCCTAAAATGGAGGCATAAGTTAAATAAGTTGAAATTGAAAATTGGAAATCACAAGTTATACATCCAAACCATGTCATATAATAGGTCATTTTGACTCCAAAGGACATTCTAAGAAAAATGGTTCAGCCACAATTTTGATTTGAGGCCTAGATCATAGGGCTGCTTTGGAAGTGGCTTACTTGCATCTTAAGGTACCAAAGCAAAACATGAAGAAACTCAATGAACAAGTTAGTTATGCATTGTAACACATCATAAATCTCATATGGGTAGAATTTCAAGTCAGTTACAAAGGTCACAAGGACTATGGCATGAGATAGCATGTGGTGAGAAGTGAAATCAAAGTATCATGAGAAGTTCAAATACTCATGGGATTATTCCAGAAAGTTCTGGACAGTTCTAACAAGTTCAATATAACATGTATGACTTGCTCAGATGCAAGGTTGGGGAGAAAAGTGAGAAAAGAGGAGAGATTGTATTGTGAAATTTCCATTGAAGATCAAGAATCGGTTCCATTGATTCACTTCATTTCCATCCCTTTTTTCAATTGGAGCACATTCCATATGGATCACTGAGGGTGTGCAGATCAAATTGGGGGCAATTCCATTGATGAATCGTGTATGAGCTTTTGGATTTTAACCTTTGCAACTCAAGATCGGTTTCCAAGAATCAAGCAGTTTCAACCCTTGTTTTTGCATACAGAAGCAAGAATACTACTCAGTGAAGGAATTGGGAAAGATTGAAGGTCTGAATTGGAGGTTTCGTGCACCTGTTCATCCCAATTACACAGGTTTGTAACTTTCTCTCTACACTCTAATTTAAGTGCTATTAGATAGAATTAATAGGTTAGAATGGTTAAGGATAACTAGGAGATCATTTCTGGAGAGTTTGAAGAGATTTGGTGATGATTTTTGCAATGGCAAGATTTCTGTGTGGACCAAGAACTCACTGAATATTGGGGGATAATCTTAGTTTGATAGCAAGAAGTGCTCAGGGAAACATGGTGATGAGATTAGGACCTTTAATTTTGAGAATTGCTAAGATTGGTTCTTGATCAGTTATTTGAAGTTGCTATCGGGTTTTTACTTTGAGGGCATTTCAATGGATTCTAAAGCCATAGCTGAATTCTTAGGGGAAAATGGAGCATGTTAGGGTTTTACATTTTGGATTTTTATGAAGTTTTGAGGAGATACGAGATTGGGGAGGAAGAGGTATGAAGCTCTGTCCATGGATTCTTCTCCCATTATCACAGCCAAAGGTAGGAGATAAAGATTTGGCCGTTGGATGAGGAGCTGGCCGGTTGACTGAGAAACGATCCATTGGTCACGATTTGATTTCAGCATTGAGAGGGAAACTCAGAAACACGATGAAACATTGCGTTTCATTAAAAGGAGCTTCCTGGGCTTAGTGATCCAATGACTAATCCCACCCCCACTTGTGGCCCATGATTGATCTACACTGATTTTCTCTACTATTTGCACCAAAGATTTTTCTATTTCTTTACTTTTTTGTCATTTATTTTCTATTTAAATGATGGGCCTGGTGCATTGCTTTTTGTACCCCCTAGTCCTGGCCCATACGCGTATTACACTGCATTGCATTACTAAATACACCACATCTCTTCATATTTCATTTTTATTTTCTCCATTTTATTTCAAACTTGGAAAAATCATAATAAATGGAAAAATAATGATTTTTAAGTGGGAATTTTTGCTCCTATTTCATATTAATGTCTAGAAAATTATCAAATAAAAATATTTTTATTTCATGCATTTTTAGTATTTTTTGTATATTTTCCATTTTAATTGCTTTTTATTTCTTTTATGTTGATACATGAATTTGTAGAATTTTGTATAGGTAGTTCCCTTTACATTTTTAGGCCATTCTTTTTAGGATAGTTAGATATAAGCTTTAGCTTCCCCCTGGATTTATTCCATAATTTTGTGATGAATTTTAGGATAGTTTTGCTTAGATGACATTAGGTTGTGTAGAATTAGGCTAATCCTTAACATAGGTCCACAATAACACTAGAATTTTGGGTTTCTAGGTCAAGTTAGACATTGGGACATATAAGGGTATTAAGGGTAGGTATGTAGGGTCCCTTAGAAATTATATTAGGTTTTAATATAGTAGTATACTATTTTTAGATGATTTTTGTAGTTGATGATTGTTTGTGTTGCCCTTGTGGGCTTGTATTTTTGTTTGCTTTGCTTGGTGGACTTGGAGAGCTTGGTTTTGTTCTAAGGAGCATTGAGGAGCATAGTAAGAGCATTGAGGAGCTTGAGAGCTTGATCTTTTTTGTTTTGTTATTGTTTTAGGGTTAGGGACTAAGAAGAGCTTAGACCTAGTTAACTCCTTTCTTAAACATGGATGGTATCTTTCACCTCCATTCCTCCCTATGATTCAAAGTCCTTCCATGGTATACACCTCTCTCCTTTGGAGGGATAAGTGATTGTACCTAGGAAGTAGAACTTTTGAGGGAACCATTCCTTTGATGTTGAACCCTTATAGGTCACCTTTGGTGGTCAATAAGCAGTTCAATATCCCCAGCTTATCCAGTTAAGTGATTTCCTCTGGTCTGATTATCTGGAGAGATGCTGAGCTTGAGTGTGAGGATGAAGACTTCATTGAAGAGTGTAGGAGAGGATGAATCCTTGAGTATTGTCATTCCAGCTGAAGCTTGAAGAGCAACAAGAATAAGTTGACACTTGAAGACCCCTGAAGATGAAGTAAAGACTGAAGGATGAAGTTGACACTTCTAAGTGATTGAAGATTATTCTAGAGAGCTGAAGCTTGAAGAACAAAGGAAGTTAATACTTACTTTGATACCTGTAGATTCTGAAGGAGATCAAGTTGATACTTGTGATTAATAGTGAAGCCTGAAGGTGGAGGTGATCAAGAAGCTGAAGCTTAAAGGAGAAGATAAGTTGAAAGTTATGTTGAAAGGTTGAAACCTGGAAAAGCAAATTGATATTTGTCAAGAGTGATTGAAGTCTGAAGACCGCATTGCTGTTGGAAGAGCTGAAGCTTGAGGTTGAGAGAGGAGTTGATCTGCTTTCTTTTATTTTTCTTTGTTGTATTGATGTGTTTTGTTTGAATTGCTTGATGCATTAGGATAAGTTCATGTGTAGGTTAGGTAGAATCTAGGAGCATGATTGCACTAGAGGTTGAGTTGCTCCCTCTGCTTGTATTGTTACTGTATGGCTTTGCTTGCGGGTATTCGGTAGAGCCCAGCTCCCTTGCCCATGTGGTTTGTTTGTCTGATGGCATTTTATTTCATTTCCTCTGTATGATTGCAGTTCACTGTATTTTTCTTGATAGCATGTTGTTTTATATTTCAGTATGATTACTGTTATCCATTCTGGCTTGAGGTTGAGATGAGCTTGTGGAGGCTGAAGCCCCACACACATTTCCTCCCTCACTTGCATTGCATGCATTTTACTGTAAGCTGATGCTTTGTCTGTTTTGGTGTATCATTGACATGATCCCTTAGGACTCTCATTTCCTTTGATAAGGAATTGATGACAGAACTTTAGGTTGAAACCTATGCATGACAACTTCTAGGAGTTCCCTGTTCAAACCTTGACCATAGGATGAATCCATGGCATGACAACAGTAGGACTTGATAGTCTCCCCGTAGTTGAGCCTGTTCTCTTCTCATCTCAAAACAATTTAAGATACAGTAATCATGAATGATTTCTTTCGTACGCTACGAGCCTTAAGCTATCTGAGAAAGGATTGTGGGAGAGTTTCTTTTCCACAGTCTGGATGTTTAGTATGGCACCCTTTGGGTGACATGCGACGCATTCACTCTCAGGTCATAGTCTCTAGTGCGATTGAAATCGCAAACACAATAAAAAACACTTCTTTCGTAAAAGACAGGAAATAAACTGTAGTTTCCCGAACTACGTGAGCTCTGATCTCTCATGCCTGTTGAGAGTACGTAGGCACAATACTGATGTATTAGCGAGCTACCTTCCCCCATAACCCGTCGTAGGTCGAACTACGTTGACTCTGATTTCTCGTTCTCTGATGAGAATACGTAGGCATAAAGTGCAATGCTTTGCCGAGTCATTTTTCTTTTTTGTTTCAGCCAGCCTTGATAGGTAGATAGCATAAAACTAACCCGTCCAAGTAAACACAACAAGCGTGGATCCCGTCGAGTACGACGGACGTGAGGGGTGCTAATACCTTCCCCTTACGTAACCGACTTCCGAACCCAGACAATGGTTGCGACGACTTTGTCTTACCCTTTTTCGTCAGGTTTTTCCGATTGTTTCTTTTCCCGCTCCGAGGGATAAATAACGAAAGGTGGCGACTCTTCTATTGTGCCGGCACCTTATTTTCGCGCAAGCGACAGCTGGTGACTCTGTTGGGGATCGAACCCAGAATCTATGGTTCTCCGGTTCCCTATGTGAGTCAATCCTAACGCTTGTATGTTTACTTGTTGGGTTGTGGTTATTTATCGCATTTTACTTCTCGCACTTTATTTCCCGCATTTTATATTCAGTATAATATGATTATCTGTGCTGTTGTGGGATGGGAGTTCTGATGAGTGAGAAGCCAGACCCAGGCTTGAGTGCACCATAGACTTAGAGTGGAAATTAGTGGGCGCGTGCTTGCTTTGTAGGCACTAGTGTCTCATGAAATCCACGCTCAGACGAGGTTCATCCGGTTGGCTTCTCTTTCAACCCTTTGGGTTGAGACGGTTGCTGGTTTCGTGGATTGTCGACTTTGGGGACCGATCATTTGTGATTCAGCCGAGTGAGGCCGCTTCGTAAGCTGGTGATGCCACACCTTCTGGGTATCGTATCACCCCTCTTGAAAGTCTGTGACGCTGATGAACGCATAGGATGCCGAACTTGAGTCAGTTTAGGTCCATACCTATGAGCAGGGTTGGGTTTATTGCAGGAAACCGTGACCTTCAGACTACCTGGTGTTCTTGACAGTGAATCAGTTTTGTTGGTACCAGGGTTTCTCAGTTGCAGATTTGTCTATTCTTGATAGAGCAGGTTTTGATCAGAGGATCTTATCATCAGATGTATATTTATTCTTGATAGAGCAGGTTTTGATCAGAGGATCTTATCAGCGGATGTATGTTTGTTCTAGATAGAGCAGAGTTTTCATCATCAGTTGTTTGTTCTTGATAGAGCAGATTTTTGATTGGGGTCTGAAGATCTCATCAGCAGATGTTGTTTGTTCTTGATAGAGCAGATTTTCGATTGGGGTCTGAAGATCTCATCAGCAGCTGTATGGTTGTTCTTGATAGAGCAGATTTTTGACTAGGGTCTGAAGACCTCACCAGCAGATATTTCTTGATCCTACATTCGAGGTCCTTATTATCAGACATTTGTTCTTGACAGAGCAGAATTATGATCCTATGTATACGGCCCTATCAGATGGTTGTTCTTGACAGAGCAGATTTGTGATCCGATACTAGGGTTTTCTTCTTATCAGATGCAGTGGTTGTTCTTGATAGAGCAAGATTATGGTTTTGTTGATACAAAATCTCCACAGCACAGTTGCTTTGGCCTCCTATTGCATGATTGCATTTTGCATTAGTTTGCATATTCATTTGCATTTCATTAACGTGTGTCTGTGTTGCAGGTACCGTTTTCCCCGATCCAGGATTTCTTGCCTCCTATTGTGTCGTTATGGGCTCTCTGAGGAAGACTGTGGCTTACAAGTTCCCTACCCCTGATGTGGTTAAGCTGACTGGTTTGATAGCTTTAGCAGATGATTCTGTGAGGGATGAGTTCAGAAAATCTTACGGCAGGTTGCTCAGCTTGGTTCATAAACCCTCTGTGTTCGAGTTGAATGGGTTGCACGCTCTGTTGCAGTTCTACGACCCTCCGCTGAGATGTTTTACTTTTCAGGACTTTGTTCTCGCACCTACGCTGGAAGAATATGCTGATCTACTAGGTGTGCCTATCAAGAGGCAGATGCCTTTTGTTCACATGGATGATGAGCCTGATCTGGCTGGTTTAGCTCCTTCACTTCATCTGGACGCCTCTGAGTTATTATTAACTAGTTGGAACAAGGTTCCTGGGTTCTCCTTGCAGTTTCTAGTGGGTAAGGCTCAGCAGTGTGCCAAGGACGGATGTTGGGTCGCGTTCAATGCCATCCTCGCTCTATGCATATATGGCATCATCATGTTCCCTAATATGCCTGATTTTGTAGACTTTGATGCGTTTCATATCTTTGCTTCAGGGAATCCAGTTCCTACCTTGATAGGAGATGTTTATCATTCAGTCTACTACAAAAACGAGAACAGGAGGGGGAAGAACGTCTCATGCTGTATACCCTTGCTGTACAAATGGCTTGATAGTCATCTTCCCAAGAGGGGTTCTTTTGTCTCGTCTGCAGCCACAACTGAGTGGCCCGAGCGTCTGATGAGTTTATCTGCAGAGGATATTGACTGGTTCGACAGAGATAGGTTGGGTACTGAGGTGATCTTCAGTTGCAGCGGGTTTCCTAATGTGCCTTTGATAGGTAGGAAGGGCTGTATAAACTACAATCCCTCATTGCTGGTTCGACAGTTCGCGTATGCTTTGAGAACTCCGCCGAAGGATGAAGAGGTACAGGAATCTTTGTACCTCACTGGTATTCTATAGGGGGATTTGTTGCCCAAGCTTCAGCGCGCCTGGAACGGTATCAGTAAGCGAGGGAAGCCAGTGCTGGGAAAAAGCAACAATCAAGCCTACCCTCCGTATTTGACTTGGATCAGAGCCAGAGTAAATGCTATAGGGATGCCGTTTCCTCATGCCAAGCCAGAAAGCCCTCCAATGATCGAAGAGCCTACTACTGTGCCCATTCATCAGCATAATCAGGTGTTGGCTGAGCGGGATGAATTGAAGCGGGCAAACAAAGAACTGGAGAAGGAATTAGCTCAGCTCCGAAGCGAGAGGAACGAAGTCGTTCATTCCTTCAAGAGGCAAACAGAGCTGGTGAACCAGCTGGGTACAGACCTGACTAAGCAGATAGCCGAGCGTGAACGCATGGGTCGAGACTTCAAAGCTGTCAACGACGTACTGGCTACGAAGAAGAAGCACTTGGACGAGGCATATCGGAGGATATCCAAGTTCAACCAGCACTGGAAGGCTTCCCTGGCCACCAGGAAAGAGCGAGAGGATAAGCTGATGCTACAGATCTCCAAGCTGGAAGCCCAGGTGAAGGACAGTGAAAAGAGGTTTGATGAAGAAACCGCCCGCAGATACGCCGCCGAAGGCCAGCTCAACAAAGCTCTCGCTAACCTGAAGGAGCGCAAGCTGACGTTTGAGTCCAAGAAGCGGAAGTTAGAAGATTGCTTCGGCGAAGGAGCATGGGAAAGTTCGGTTGAAGGACTTCAGTACACCATTGTGCAGAGGGAATTACTCGTCGAGGGGTTACTCACTCTGCCAGATCATCCAGAGACGAAGGGGTTGTTAGAAGAGTATCGCGCCCGTGGCCGTACTTGACTATTTGTATTCCTTTTGTTTTGATCATTGTTGTATGCTGACCATCACCAGGCTTGTTGGCTGAGGTCACGCTGTTGATTTATCTTGTACTCGCTGATGCTATGTACTGCCTTGATAGGCTTTCTTTATATATGAAATTGTTGTTTCCATGATTGGACCTGGACTTCTTCTTCTTATTATTATCAGCACTGGCACTCAGGCACTAGGATCGGGGGAAATCTCCCAAACACACAGACACACGCATGCATTTGCATGAAGCATTTGCATGGCGAGCATTTTGTTGTTTTTCCTAACCCTTTAGTGTTTACAGGTTTTTTAGGTTTACAGGTTGTCCTAGGCTGTTTCCGGTGACTCCAGGATTGATCAGAGACTAATCCACCGTTATCCGACTAGAGCTAATCAGACCAGAATCATGGATCAAGTGCAAACTGATGTTCAGGAGCTCCGCGAAAGGATGGACCGCTTCATGGAGCTCATGCAAGTGGTCGCCAACGGCCAAGATCAGCTCAGAACTTTGGATCATCCTTTGATCTCCAGGGTTGACAGCAATGGCGTGCTCCACGGTGGGACCGTGCCTACTCCTCCACCAGTTGAAACTCCGCAGAACGGTGTCCCCGTGGCAGGGGGCAACGGCAGTTCTCATGGTAATGTGATGGCCAACATCGGACTCAATACGGCGGGCGCCGGTAATGGGAGTCTGGGAGCTAATGTCAATATCGGGTCGGGCAACGGCAATGCAGGCGTCGGGAATTTGTTTGTGCCTCAGCCATGGCTTGAGGATCACCAAGATGATGTATTCTCTCAGAAGGGTGCTGAAGGAGAGCTGAATGCTAAAGCACGGCTTAGATTCAAAGCACTTGAAGATAAAATGAGAGATATTGAGAATTAGAATACTTTGGGCGTTGATATGTCCAAGCTGGGATTAATTGCTGATTTCAAGGTACCTCCTAAGTTCAGGGTGCCTGACTTTGAGAAATATAAGGGCACCACTTGCCCTCGTGTCCACCTGAGGTCGTACTTCAGGAAGATGTCTGCTTATTCCGAAGACGAGAAGTTGTTGATGCACTTCTTCCAGGACAGTCTTTTCGGGCCATCCCTCGAGTGGTACATGGGTCTGGAGCCCACTAGTGTGCGCACATGGAAGGATCTCGCTGAAGCGTTTGTGCACCACTACCAATACAACAACGACTTGGCCCCGAACCGAGTTCAGCTGCAGAACCTGTCGCAGAGGAATAATGAAGGATTTAAGGAGTACGCCCAGCGGTGGCGTGAGTTGGCAGCCCGGGTTCAACCGCCGATGGTTGAACGCGAGCTCGTGCAGATGTTTGTTGCCACCCTCCCGGGGGTCTACTATGAAAAGTTAGTCAGCGGCATGTCTGGGACGTTCTCAGCTCTTATTATCATGGGCGAGCACGTCGAGAATGGAATCAAGATCGGGAAGATTCAAGGTGAGTCATCCTCAGCCGGAGGAGGTGGAAAGAAACCTTATGCTGGTAAACGGCGAGAAGGAGAAGCGAGCGCTGTGACCAACGCTCGAAGGAAGGGCAAAGGCCCTCAGCAGCAGATAGCCAGTATAAATATCCCAGCGGCTCCACAGCAGCAGCAGCAGCAGTAGCAACCGAATCAACAGGGATATAGAAAGTACCAGAATCAGGCATCTTTGGCAAACCGTCACTTCGAGGCACCGCCCATGTCGTACGCGCAACTCTTGCAGACTTTGCTTCAGCTTCAGTTGGTCCAGAAGAGGACGATGGCTCCCTTGATAGGGGAACCTCCACCAGGTTACGATGCAAATTCCACTTGCGACTTCCACTCAGGGGCACCAGGCCACACAATCGAGAACTCCAAAGCCTTCAAGCATAAGGTGCAGGATTTAGTAGATGCCAAAGTCATCAACTTCTCTGATAACGTGCCCAATGTCACGAAGAATCCTATGCCGAATCATAGGGGAGGCGAAGTGAACGCCATTATCGAAGAAGAGAGCGCAGATCTGTTGACTGATGTCAGAGACCTAAAGACGCCGCTTAGCTTCGTCAAAGCTAAGTTGCTGAAAAGAGGGTTCTTTCAAGGGTGCGGAGAGCTATGCATGGACTGTGCCACACATTCTGATGGATGCGAGCAGTTGGTAGAAGGAATTCAAAGTCTGATGACTGAGGGGATTCTGCAGTTTAGCCGGAGGGCTGAAAGTGGATCAGGAGAGGTAGTGCTGAAGCAGGCCGATGAAGTCGCCACCATCACCATCCCTCGCCGGCCAATAACCATTTCTGCGCCCAGACTGCCTACGATCACTATTACTAAAGCTGGGCCAATACCTTTCGAGAGCACTAACGTTGTTCCGTGGCATTATGGGGCTGAAGTCTATTGCAACGGACAGAGGTTGGAGCTAGAGCCGTATGGGTCGACGGTGGAGAATCTTGCGGGAATCAGTGGTATTACTCACAGCGGAAGAGTGTTTGCACCGCCAGAGGTCGTGACGGATAAAGCGGTCAGAGATGATGCGGCCGATAAAGGTAAAAGTAAAGTTGTTGAAGAGGTCCCGTGTGGGGTAGAGAAAGACTTGCTTGTCAAAAATGCCGAGGAGTTTATGCGGTTGATTAAAAAGAGCGACTACAAGATTGTAGATCATCTCCATCAAACGCCCTCGAAGATTTCCATCCTCAACCTGTTGCTGTGTTCTGAAGCACACCGCAACGCGCTGCTAAAGGTGCTGAACGCCGCCTACGTACCGCAAGAGATATCGGTGAATCAGCTAGAAGAGGTGGTAGCCCACGTTAATGCTGGCAATGGGCTAGGTTTCACAGACTTAGAGCTGACGCCAAAAGGGAGGAATCACAATAGCGCCCTGCATATCTCGATAGAGTGTAGGGGCACAATCATGTCGCACGTGCTGGTGGACACGGGTTCGTCGCTTAATGTTCTTCCGAAGAAGGCGTTAATGAAGTTGGATACCCGCGGAGTGGTCTGCACACCCAGTGATCTGGTGGTGAAGGCGTTCGACGGGACTAAACGCCATGTTTTCGGGGAGGTGACCCTGCCGATCCAAGTTGGTCCGGAAACGTTCAACGCGGTCTTTTATATTATGGACATCATGCCTGCCTACAGTTGTCTCTTGGGCCGGCCGTGGATCCATGATGCTGGTGCCGTGACCTCCACGTTGCACCAAAAGCTCAAATATGCTGTCGGGGGAAGCATCGTAATCGTTTGCGGCGAGGAGGACATAATGGTGAGCCATTTGTCATCCTTTAAGTATGTGGAAATGGATGGCGAAATCCATGAAACTCTCTACCAAGCGTTCAAAGCCGTCAAGGTGAAAGAAGTAGCTCCTGTAGTCACAGAAAAGCCAGAGATGAATCTCTCCTCGTTCAAAGAAGCTCGGGTCGTTGTCCAAGCTGGATCTATCCCAGGCTGGGGGCGAATTTTGGAGATACCCAACAAGCAGGACAAGTTTGGGTTGGGATATTCCCCTGGAGCTGAAGCTTCTTCTTCTTCTTCTTCTAGTGCGTCACGGGGTAAGGGGCCGATCCAATTTACCAGTGGCGGAGTGATTTTCGAAAGCATCAACGCGACGTCTGAAGACAGCGGGAATAGCGATTGTGACCTCGACTCTTGGATTCAGCCAAGCAAGCCGGGCGAGGGCCTCAACAATTGGTCCATCAAGGATATCATCCAGATGACAAGTGAAGAGTAATGATTTACTTTTTCCAATCATTGTACAACCCTATGTCCTACCCGGGGCATAGTGGTTTTATTGTCAGGGCCTTGTTGGATTATGTACATGCATTTTGTTAATAAATCAAAGGCGTTTTCTTCGTATTCAAATATTGTGATCTCTGTTATTCCTGTTTTATATTTGTTTTGAAAAACAGTAAAATGGCAATGGGGTTTGTGCTAACCTGCATATTCTTGTTTTAAACTTAACCCTTGTTATTGCAGGATCCACATAACAGATGACATCGACTCTGGACCTTCTACGGCTCACTTCGACTTCGATTGCCCGATCTATCAAGCCGAAGAAGAGATTGATGAAGACGAAGACCTTCCTGAAGAGTTGGCGCGCTTGTTGAAACAAGAGGAAAAAGTTATTCTGCCTCATGAAGAGGAGATTGAGATCGTGAATCTGGGTTCTGAAGAACTCGTCAGAAACGTCAGGATAGGGGCCGCATTGCAGAGTGATGTCAAGCAGAGATTGGTCGAGATGCTTCGAGAGTATAGTGACGTCTTTGCTTGGTCATACGAAGATATGCCCGGACTTGACACGGACATCGTGGTCCACCACTTGACGCTGCGAGAAGATTGCCCTCCCGTTAAGCAGAAGCTTAGGAGGACGAGACCAGACATGGCCGTTAAGATCAAAGAAGAAGTGCAGAAACAGCTTGATGCTGGCTTCTTAGCGGTCACCACTTACCCTCCGTGGGTCTCCAACATAGTGCCTGTACCGAAGAAGGACGGTAAGGTACGCATGTGCGTCGATTATCGGGATTTGAATAGGGTGAGCCCTAAAGATGATTTCCCGCTGCCTCATATCGATGTGTTGGTCGACAACACAGCCCAGTTCTCCGTGTTTTCGTTCATGGATGGCTTCTCCGGTTACAATCAGATCAAGATGGCGCCGGAGGACATGGAGAAAGCGACGTTTATCACCCCCTGGGGAACATTTTGCTATAAGGTAATGCCCTTCAGTCTGAAGAACGCAGGGGCCACTTACCAACGAGCAATGGTAACTTTGTTTCATGACATGATTCATCATGAGATTGAGGTCTATGTTGATGACATGATTGCGAAGTCCCAAACGGAGGAAGAGCATCTGGTCAATTTGCTGAAGCTTTTTGAGAGGCTTAGGAAGTTCAGGTTGAGGCTGAATCCTAACAAATGCACTTTTGGAGTACGGTCCGGAAAGTTACTGGGGTTTATCGTGAGTGAACGAGGCATCGAGGTTGATCCTGCGAAAATAAAAGCCATTCAAGAAATGCCAGCGCCGAAAACAGAAAAAGAAGTCCGTGGTTTCTTGGGCAGAATAAACTACATTGCAAGGTTTATCTCTCAGCTCACGGCCACGTGTGAACCAATGTTCAAGCTTTTAAAGAAAGATCAGGCGATTACTTGGAATGAGGATTGCCAGAAGGCATTTGACAAGATAAATCAGTATCTCAGCTCACGGCCATTAATCATGTACTTGACAGTTCTTGAGAATAGTATGGGGTGTGTTCTCGGTCAGCACGACGAGACGGGCAGAAAGGAGCATGCCATTTACTATTTGAGTAAGAAGTTCACGGACTATGAATCTCGTTACTCGATGCTGGAGAAGACGTGTTGTACACTAGCCTGGGCTGCCAAACGTTTACGACAGTACATGCTTAATCACACCACCATGCTAATTTCGAAGATGGATCCGATCAAGTACGTCTTCGAGAAGCAGGCTCTTTCAAGCAAGATTGCCAGATGGCAAATGGTGTTAACGGAATATGATATTCAGTACGTGTCCCAGAAGGCCATCAAGGGAAGCGTATTGTCTGATTACCTTGCCGAACAGCCAGTCGAAGATTACCAGCCGATGAAGTTTGAATTCCCTGACGAGGATATTATGTTTCTCAAAGCGAAGGATTGCGATGAGTCGTTGCCCGACGAAGGGCCAGATAGGAAATCCCAGTGGAAATTGATATTCGACGGGGCGGTTAATTCCTATGGAAGTGGCATCGGGGCTATCATCACGACTCCCCACGGATCCCACATCCCGTTTACTGCGAGACTGACATTTCCAGTCACTAATAACGAGGCGGAGTACGAAGCCTGCATCATGGGTCTAGAAGAGGCAATTGATTTGAGAATCAAGAATCTAGACGTATATGGTGACTCAGCGCTTGTGATCAACCAAATTAAAGGGGAGTGGGAGACTCGTCAATCGAATTTGGTGCCATACATGAATTATGCCAGAAGGCTACTTCCGTTCTTTGATCGAGTGGAACTCCACTATATGCCCAGGGCAGAAAATCAGATGGCTGATGCCTTAGCCACGTTGGCTTCAATGTATAAAGTCAATTTTTGGAATGAGGCTCCAAGAATTGTGCTTTCTCGTCTTGATAGACCTGCATTCGTCTTTGCAATCGAGGAAGCCGCCGACGGCAAGCCATGGTTCCATGACATCCAGACTTTCCTTATGACTAAGGAGTATCCTGCGGGTGCGTCAACCCAGGATAAGAAGACTCTGAGGAGGCTGTCTAGAAACTTTTATCTCAATCCTGATGGAGTTTTGTATAAGAGAAACCACGATCTCGTGCTACTCAGATGTGTAGATGAGAAAGAGGCGAGTATGCTCATGGAAGAACTCCATGAAGGCGCATTTGGTACGCACGCCGGCGGGCATGCCATGACGAGGAAGATCTTGAGAGTAGGATACTACTGGCTGACGATGGAGTCTAATTGCTTCAGGTTCGCGAAAAGATATCATAAATGCCAGATTTATGCTGATAAAGTTCATGTGCCGCCGTGCCCGTTGAATGTCATGTCCTCCCCGTGGCCGTTCTCCATGTGGGGCATCGACATGATAGGCAAGATCGAGCCCACTGCATCTAACGGTCATCGCTTCATTCTAGTAGCTATCGACTACTTCACCAAGTGGGTGGAGGCAGCCTCGTATGCTAATGTGACCAAGCAGGTGGTGGCTAAATTCATAAAGAGGGACATCATCTGTCGTTACGGAATTCTCGAGCGGATCATCACTGATAATGGTTCGAATCTGAATAACAAGATGATGAAGGAGTTGTGCCAGAGTTTCAAGATTGAACACCACAACTCATCTCCTTACCGGCCGAAGATGAATGGCGTCGTTGAAGCAGCCAATAAGAACATAAAGAAAATTGTTCAGAAGATGGTTGTGACCTACAAAGACTGGCACGAGATGCTGCCATTCGCATTGCACGGTTATCGTACGATGGTACGTACATCAACCGGGGCAACTCCTTTCTCCTTGGTGTACGGTATGGAAGCTGTCCTACCGTTAGAAGTGGAGATCCCTTCTTTGCGAGTTTTGGTGGATGTGAAACTCGACGAGGCAGAATGGATTACGAACCGACTGAACCAACTCAGCCTGATGGACGAGAAGAGGTTAGCGTCGATTGCGTTTGGTCGTCTGTACCAAAGCCGAATGAAGAAAGCTTATGATAAGAAGGTGCGTCCTAGAAGCTTTCAGACGGGTGATCTCGTCCTGAAGAAGATTCTTCCTCCACACTCCGATCACCGGGGCAAGTGGACTCCGAATTACGAAGGTCCATACGTCGTCAGCAAGGTCTTCTTGGAGGAGCTTTGTTGTTATCCATGATGGATGGTGAAGATTTTGCATCCCCGGTGAACGCGGACGCAGTTAAAAAATACTTTGCTTGAAAGTGACCCGCTGGACAAAAAAAAAAGGGAGTCCAGGCAAAAAAGGGGCATCCCGGCGAACCAAAAACAGAATAAAAAGGTTCGGGCAAAAATTAGGGATATAAATTGAAAAAAGGTACACCCGCGAAGTCGAAAACCTACACTGGGCGGCTTCGGCAAAAAAGGGTATCCCGGTGAACTGAAACCCCGCAAAGGGCGGTTCACGCAAAAGTTAGGGATTTGAAAAAGCAAATGACTGCGTTCCGCGTGTGGACTTTCATTGTTTAGTGGTTTGGAGGACCTGAGGGCCGTTTATCTGAATCAATCTCTTCCAAAGCTGAAGCGTCGGAGAAGTATCGAAGTCGAGTGGGTCATAGAGGGACCAACTCATGGTGTTCGTCTACGCCTCGTTGCCGACATTTGTATATACTGATGTATATTTATGTTTTATTTTCGCGCGACTTCCTTATTCCAGGAGCTTGCATCTGTTGTAAAACATTTTTACCCGTTCAGGGGTTCGTTATCAATAAAATGTATACTATTCAGCAATTCTGTTGGTCTGTTTAGCATTTATCTGTTTTGTTTGCGAAAAAGAACGCCGATGTTTTTGATAAAATGCGCATACATAAACTTACTGGCCTAGGCCACCGATTGTTGAAACAATGAATTACTTGAATATTGTCACAAGATAATAACCTTGATAGGTCCCTTTGAGAAGGGTATCTTGTCTGTTTGTTTGTGTTGTTACAGGTGTAGCATATTCCAGACAGTGCGCCGTGCGCATCCCGGAAGCAGGATGATTCCTCCTTCTCCGGCAGAGTTCAGTAGCCTCTCCCCGCAGAGTCTCAACGCGAGATGATGAGCATTGATATGTCTCCCCAGGCAGAGATGATTCTCTTCCCCAATCAGATGCGTCCTGAAGGAACGTCATCTCCTCAGCTGAGTCAGGCGCCGAAGCGCGTGTTCATCCCCCAGCACCGGGTCACAAGTGCAGGTTTCGTAGGAAACTATTCGTACGCCGAAGTATGCAGCAGCTGATGGTGCCAGACTGAAGTCTCCAGCGGAATTGAAATTCCCCACCAGAGTCGTACTCTCCCCCGAAGTCGGATGATTCCTTCTTCTCCAGCGGAGTTGAGATTCCCCCGCAGGGTCGTACTCTCTCCAACGAAGCGGAATGATTTCTCCTTCCTCAGCCAAATTTGCAGATCCCCAAGAGAGCCGAATCCTTGGAAGCTGCTCAAGCCATGATTGGTTCTTTCCCCAGTGGAGTGTTGATCAACTGAAGTTGTTTCCCCACAGAAGTCGTTATCTCCAGAGAAGTAGCTGAGAAGGCCATGCAGGTTATTCCCGCGATTGACATCGCGTTCCCTCAGCAGGTCCAAGTTCTCGTAGAGCTTCGTTCCCCCGCAGCAGTCAACTGAAGTTTTGCCCCCTGCGGAGTCCAATAGAGATTGGTGTGACCGTGTTCTCCTCAGCAGGATGATTCCGCTATCTGAGTAGTTCTTTCTCCTTGACAGGAGGATTCCCTCTTCAGCATTTATTTTGCTGACGGGATCGCATCATTGTGCATGAGTGCATAGCATTCATCATAAACGCATAGCATTTCCACCGTGTGGAGCATTGCGCCATTGCCGAAGCATATGCATAATAAACATGATCTAGGTTGTTACCGTTCTTGTTTTGCAGGTGTTCCGTCGCAGAGTCGATTGCTCAGGATGATTCCTGACATTCCCCCCAACGAAGCCGCTTGCTCAAGATGATTCTTGACGTCTCTGGCGGAGTCTTCGGTTCGAGATGATTCTTGAATTCCCCAGCAGGGCCGTTTGCTTAAGATGACTCTTAAGACCCCAGTGCAGTCACCAGAGTTGGTTGCTCAAGTTGATACTTGGAGTCCCCAGTGAAGGTTGCCCAGGATGATTCCTGAAATCCCCAACAGAGTGTTCGCTCAGGATGATTCCTGAAATCTCCCGGGTTGGTTATCGGTTCAAGATTATTCTTGAAGTCCCCGGCGGAGTTATTTGTCCAAGATGATTCTTGAAGTCCTCAGCAGAGTTGATTCATCAAGAATGATTTCTGGACCCCCGGAGCGGAGTTACTTGATAGTTCTCCAGAATCCCCAGCGGCGAAGCGTCATCCCCAGCAGGTTTCTAGCGGCGAAGTTGAAACCTCCCTTGAAGACTCCATGATTGAAGTCTGCCGTGTTAATGAAGCAGTTCTCTCAGCTGATGCGGAGTGCCTGATGGCAGAGGTTTAGATATTCCCAGTTGGCTCATGATTGACCAAGAATTCTATTCCCGACTTGCTGACGAAGTCCGGCTGATGCCCGACAGTAATGCGGAATGCCTGATGGCATGATCAACCTGATGGTTGAAGTCCGGCTGATGCCCGACAGATATCTTTGAATGCCTGATGGCATGATCGACCTAATGGTTGAAGTCCGGCTGATGCCCGACAAATGTCTTTGAATGCCTGATGGCATGATCAACCTGATGAATGAAGTCCGGCTGATGCCCGACAGTGCTCTTTGAATGCCTGATGGTATGATTGACTATGTATTACCGGTTACCGTGTGACCAATTCCCCAGTAGGGGTGTCGTGCAATTGTTATGCTCAGTGTCGAAGATGTTCCTACCGACCAGAGTATCCTTCACCTATGTGTGGTATCCAGACCTCCAGCAAGATCATTGACGCGTGTTCACCTTATCATTCTCTCCAACAAAGTCTATTCTTCAAGTTCATATTTTCCCAATGGATTTCTTCACCCTGACGGCGAGGTCAGATGCTTTTATCGACTCGATGTTGAGAGTTGACGGCGAAGTCAGATTATGTTGAGTACTTGACGGCGATGTCGGGTGTTTCTCAGAGTTATAGTTGGCTGGCGGCGATGTCAGATTCTTTATCTTTCCAGCGCCAATGTTGGATGTTTGTTTCTGGCGGCGATGTCAGGTGATTTAGTTTTCCAGCGGCGATGTTGGGTGTTTTGGTTGTCCGACGGCGAGGTTAGACGCTTTATTTTCATGAATGCCTGACGGCGAGGTCAGGTGTCTGATGACAATGATAGAGGAATTTAATGTGGATAACTGACGACAAGGTTCAGATCAGTATGTCTCCAGCAAGTTGCTGTGCAGCTATTATTTCAGTGTTCGAAGATTCGTTCCCGTCAGAGGACCGCGTACTTGTGCAGTTGGCAAATTTCCGGGTTTATCGGTATTCAACCGTCTCGCACCTTGATTGGCTGAGAGTCGTTCGCTCCTCACCCAGTCAGGTTCAAGTCGTTTGAATAGGAGCAGCTGTTGCACCCCAAAATTTGACCAACAGGTCAAGAGGTATGAGTACCCATCAAGACTATGAAGCTAGCCAAGAAGGTTGTTCAAAGTGATTAAGGGTTGATATCCTTGTCAGAGAACTCAAGAGATCCTCAGAGAGATTGGTTGAAACCAAGGGTGTGTGTCTCATAACTTGAGAGTTGTGGGAGCTCCTCAGATGATTCTGAGACTATGAGGATGGACTTGAAGCTTTGAGAAAGCTTGTGAGATGTCTTGAAAGCCATCATGAAGCCTAGAGAGGTCATTGTACAAGAATTCAGAAGATTCAGCCATGAGTAGTGGAATTAGGGTTTGACTGGGTCAACCCTAGGTCAACTGATGATTTGGAGAGGGTTGAGACCTAATCCAAGAGCCATGTGATCATGTAATGATGTATTGAGATGCTATAAGGATGATTCCTAGACCAACTCATCATGATTGAGGAGTTTGAGAAGTTTAAGCTAGGGTTTCTAAGGCTCGCCAGTGTAAAATCCCCTAGTTGGATCCCTATCTTCAAGGAAGTTTAGCTCAAGATGTGATTGTCATCTCATCTTCCCCACAACATTAATGTTGTAGAGCTTGTTCTTAGCTTTAATTTGAGTACTAGAAGTCCTTGATAGGATTTGTAGAGCTCAAGTTATAGCTTTGACAAATTACAGGTCATCTGAGGTGTGTGAATCTGGGTCCTTGAAAGTCACCCAACTTGCATCCAACTTTTGCCCTAGTAGGATGATTCCTATGAACTCTTGGTCAACATGAATGTTGTAGAGCATCTTCGTATCTTTCTAGAGAGTACTATAAGTCCTTGATAGGATTTGTAGAACTCAACTTATGGCTTTGGCAAGTCAAGGGCATTTTGGTCATTTGGACATTATAGGTCATTTCAAGCATAAGGCCATATCTCCTATTTCCAAGCTTCAAATGGAAAAATCTTCAACATCAAACTTGCTTAGAATGATGTTTTAAGGCTAGTAAGGAGGTCATGAGATTTTGAAAAGGCTTGTATCAAAAAGTGATAAAAATGGCCTAAACTAGAGGCATAAGTTAAATAAGTTGAAATTGAAAATTGGAAATCACAAGTTATACATCCAAACCATGTCATATAATAGGTCATTTTGACTCCAAAGGACATTCTAAGAACAATGGTTCAGCCACAATTTTGATTTGAGGCCTAGATCATAGGGCTGCTTTGGAAGTGGCTTACTTGCATCTTAAGGTACCAAAGCAAAACATGAAGAAACTCAATGAACAAGTTAGTTATGCATTGTAACACATCATAAATCTCATATGGGGAGAATCTCAAGTCAGTTACAAAGGTTACAAGGACTATGGCATGAGATAGCATGTGGTGAGAAGTGAAATCAAAGTATCATGAGATGAGAAGTTCAAATACTCATGGGATTGTACCAGAAAGTTCTGGACAGTTCTAACAAGTTCTATATAACATGTATGACTTGCTCAGATGCAAGGTTGGGGAGAAAAGTGAGAAAAGAGGAGAGATTGCATTGTGAAATTTCCATTGAAGATCAAGAATCGGTTCCATTGATTCACTTCATTTCCATCCCTTTTTTCAATTGGAGCACATTCCATATGGATCACTGAGGGTGTGCAGATCAAATTGGGGGCAATTCCATTGATGAATCGTGTATGAGCTTTTGGATTTTCACCTCTGCAACTCAAGATCGGTTTCCAAGAATCAAGCAGTCTCAACCCTTCTTTTTGCATACAGAAGCAAGAATACTACTCAGTGAAGGAATTGGGAAAGATTGAAGGTCTGAATTGGAGGTTTCGTGCACCTGTTCATCCCAATTACACAGGTTTGTAACTTTCTCTCTCTACACTCTAATTTAAGTGCTATTAGATAGAATTAATAGGTTAGAATGGTTAAGGATAACTAGGAGATCATTTCTGGAGAGTTTGAAGAGATTTGGTGATGATTTTTGCAATGGCAAGATTTCTGTGTGGACCAAGAACTCACTGAATATTGGGGGATAATCTTAGTTTGATAGCAAGAAGTGCTCAGGGAAACATGGTGATGAGATTAGGACCTTTAATTTTGAGAATTGCTAAGATTGGTTCTTGATCAGTTATTTGAAGTTGCTATCGGGTTTTTACTTTGAAGGCATTTCAATGGATTCTAAAGCCATAGCTGAATTCTTGGGGGAAAATGGAGCATGTTAGGGTTTTACATTTTGGATTTTCATGAAGTTTTGAGGAGATACGAGATTGGGGAGGAAGAGTTATGAAGCTCTGTCCATGGATTCTTCTCCCACTATCACAGCCAAAGGTAGGAGATAAAGATTTGGTCGTTGGATGAGGAGCTGACCGGTTGACTGAGAAACGATCCATTGGTCACGATTTGATTTCAGCATTGAGAGGGAAACTCAGAAACACAACGAAACGTTGCATTTCATTAAAAGGAGCTTCCTGGGCTTAGTGATCCAATAACTAATCCCACCCCCACTTGTGGCCCATGATTGATCTACACTAATTTTCTCTACTATTTGCACCAAAGATTTTTCTATTTCTTTACTTTTTTGTCATTTATTTTCTGTTTAAATGATGGGCCTGGCGCATTGCTTTTTGTACCCCCTAGTCCTGGCCCATACGCGTATTACACTGCATTGCATTACTAAATACACCACATCTCTTCATATTTCATTTTTATTTTCTCCATTTTATTTCAAACTTGGAAAAATCATAATAAATGGAAAAATAATGATTTTTAAGTGGGAATTTTTGCTCCTATTTCATATTAATGTCTAGAAAATTATCAAATAAAAATATTTTCATTTCATGCATTTTTAGTATTTTTTGTATATTTTCCATTTTAATTGCTTTTTATTTCTTTTATGTTGATACATGAATTTGTAGAATTTTGTATAGGTAGTTCCCTTTACATTTTTAGGCCATTCTTTTTAGGATAGTTAGATATAAGCTTTAGATTACCCCTGGATTTATTCCATAATTTTGTGATGAATTTTAGGATAGTTTTGCTTAGATGACATTAGGTTGTGTAGAATTAGGCTAATCCTTAACATATGTCCACAATAACACTAGAATTTTGGGTTTCTAGGTCAAGTTAGACATTGGGACATATAAGGATATTAAGGGTAGGTATGTAGGGTCCCTTAGAAATTATATTAGGTTTTAATATAGTAGTATACTATTTTTAGATGATTTTTGTAGTTGATGATTGTTTGTGTTGCCCTTGTGGGCTTGTATTTTTGTTTGCTTTGCTTGGTGGACTTGGAGAGCTTGGTTTTGTTCTAAGGAGCACTGAGGAGCATAGTAAGAGCATTGAGGAGCTTGAGAGCTTGATCTTTTTTGTTTTGTTATTGTTTTAGGGTTAGGGACTAAGAAGAGCTTAGACCTAGTTAACTCCTTTCTTAAACATGGATGGTATCTTTCACCTCCATTCCTCCCTATGATTCAAAGTCCTTCCATGGTATACACCTCTATCCTTTGGAGGGATAAGTGATTGTACCTAGGAAGTAGAACTTTTGAGGGAACCATTCCTTTGATGTTGAACCCTTATAGGTCACCTTTGGTGGTCAATAAGCAGTTCAATATCCCCAGCTTATCCAGTTAAGTGATTTCCTCTGGTCTAATTATCTAGAGAGATGTTGAGCTTGAGTGTGAGGATGAAGACTTCATTGAAGAGTGTAGGAGAGGATGAATCCTTGAGTATTGTCATTCCAGCTGAAGCTTGAAGAGCAACAAGAACAAGTTGACACTTGAAGACCCCTGAAGATGAAGTAAAGATTGAAGGATGAAGTTGACACTTCTAAGTGATTGAAGATTATTCTGGAGAGCTGAAGCTTGAAGAACAAAGGAAGTTGATACTTACTTTGATACCTGGAGATTCTGAAGGAGAGTGAAGCCTGAAGGTGGAGCTGATCAAGAAGCTGAAGCTTAAAGGATAAGATAAGTTGAAACTTATGTTGAAAGGTTGAAACCTGGAAAAGCAAATTGATATTTGTCAAGAGTGATTGAAGTCTGAAGACTGCATTGTTGTTGGAAGAGCTGAAGCTTGAGGTTAAGAGAGGAGTTGATCTGCTTTCTTTTATTTTTCTTTGTTGTATTGATGTGTTTTGTTTGAATTGCTTGATGCATTAGGATAAGTTCATGTGTAGGTTAGGTAGAATCTAGGAGCATGATTGCACTAGAGGTTGAGTTGCTCCCTCTGCTTGTATTGTTACTGTATGGCTTTGCTTGCGGGTATTCGGTAGAGCCCAGCTCCCTTGCCCATGTGGTTTGTTTGTCTGATGGCATTTTATTTCATTTCCTCTGTATGATTGCAGTTCACTGTATTTTTCTTGATAGCATGTTGTTTTATATTTCAGTATGATTACTGTTATCCATTCTGGCTTGAGGTTGAGATGAGCTTGTGGAGGCTGAAGCCCCACACACATTTCCTCCCTCACTTGCATTGCATGCATTTTACTGTAAGCTGATGCTTTGTCTGTTTTGGTGTATCATTGACATGATCCCTTAGGACTCTCATTTCCTTTGATAAGGAATTGATGACAGAACTTTAGGTTGAAACCTATGCATGACAACTTCTAGGAGTTCCCTGTTCAAACCTTGACCATAGGATGAATCCATGGCATGACAACAGTAGGACTTGATAGTCTCCCCGTAGTTGAGCCTGTTCTCTTCTCATCTCAAAACAGTTTAAGATACAGTAATCATGAATGATTTCTTTCGTACGCTACGAGCCTTAAGCTATCTGAGAAAGGATTGTGGGAGAGTTTCTTTTCCACAGTTTGGATTTTTAGTATGGCACCCTTTGGGTGACATGCGACGCATTCACTCTCAGGTCATAGTCTCTAGTGCGATTGAAATCGCAAACACAATAAAAAACACTTCTTTCATAAAAGACAGGAAATAAACCATAGTTTCCCGAACTACGTGAGCTCTGATCTCTCATGCCTGTTGAGAGTACGTAGCCACAATACTGATGTATTAGCGAGCTACCTTCCCCTATAACCCGTCGTAGGTCGAACTACGTTGACTCTGATTTCTCGTTCTCTGATGAGAATACGTAGGCATAAAGTGCGATGCTTTGCCGAGTCATTTTTCTTTTCTGTTTCAGCCATCCTTGATAGGTAGATAGCATAAAACCAACCCGTCCAAGTAAACACAACAAGCGTGGATCCCGTCGAGTACGACGGACGTGAGGGGTGCTAATACCTTCCCCTTACGTAACCGACTCCCGAACCCAGACAATGTGTCTGTGCGTTAGGGAGATTCCCCCCCCCCCCCCCCGATCCTAGTGCCTGAGTGCCAGTGCTGATAATAAGAAGTCTGAATCCGGTCATGGAAATAACATCTCATATATGAAGAAAGCCCATCAAGGCAGTACACAACGCCACTGAGTACAAGCAGAATCAATAGCGTGACCTCGACCAACAAGCCTGGTGATGGTCAGCATACAACAACGATCAAAACAAAAGGATTACAAACAGTCAAGCACGGCCACGGGCGCGAAACTCTTCTAACAACCCCTTCGTTTCTGGATGATCAGGCCGAGTGAGCAACCCTTCGACGAGCAAGTCTCTCTGCATAATGGCGTACTGAAGACCTTCGACCGAATCTTCCCATGCTCCTTCGCTGAAACAATCTTCTAGCTTCCGCTTCTTGGACTCAAACGTCAGTTTGCGCTCCTTCAGGTTAGCAAGAGACCTGTTGAGCTGGCCTTCAGCGGCATATGTGCGAGCGGTTTCTTCATCAAACCTCTTCTCACTAGCCTTCACCTGGGCTTTCAACTTGGAGATCTGTTGCATCAGCTTATCCTCCCGCTCTTTCCTGTTGGCTAGGGTGGCCTTCCAATGCTGGTTAAACTTGGATATCCTCCGATACGCTTCGTCCAAGTGCTGCTTCTTCGTGGCCAGTACATCGTTGACAGCTTTGAAGTCTCAACCCATGTGCGCGCGCTCAGCTATCTGCTTAGTCAAGTCTGTCCCCAGCTGGTTCACCAACTCGGTCTGCCTCTTGAAGGAATGAACGACCTCGCTTCTCTCGCTTCTGAGTTGCGCCAATTCTTTCTCCAATTCTTCATTTGCCCTCTTCAATTCATCTCTCTCAGCTAACACCTGATTGTGCTGCTGAATAGGCACAGTGGTAGGCTCTTCTACCACTGGAGGGCTTTCTGGCTTTGCAGGAGGAAACGGCATCCCTATAGCATCTGCTCTGGCTCTGATCCAGGTCACGTATGGAGCGTAGGCCTGGCTATTACTTTTCCTCAGCACTGATTTTCCCCGCTTACTGATACCATTCCAAGCGCGCTGAAGCTTGGACAACGTATCCCCCTCGAGAAGACCAGTGAGGTACAGAGATTCCTGCACCTCTTCATCCTTCGGCAGAGCTCTCAAAGCGTAAGCAAACTGTCGGACCAGCAGAGACGGATTATAGTTTATACAGCCCTTCCTGCCTATCAAAGGCACATTTGGGAACCCGCTGCAGCTGAAGATAATCTCAGTGCCCAACCTATCTCTGTCGAACCAGTCAATATCCTCCGCTGATAGACTCATCAAACGCTCGGACCACTCAGCTGTGGCTGCAAACGAAGCAAAGGGACCCCTCTTGGGTAGATGACTATCAAGCCATTTATAAAGCAGGGGCACACAGCACGAGACATTCTTACCCCTTCTGTTCTCGTTTTTGTAGTGGATGGAATGGTAGACATCTCCTATCAAGGTAGGGACTGGATTCCTTGAAGCAAAGATGCAGAAGGCGTCGAAGTCTACAAAATCGGGCATATTGGGGAACAGAATGATGCCATATATGCACAGAGCGAGAATGGCGTTGAACACGACCCAACATCCGTCTTTGGCGCACTGCTGAGCCTTTCCCACTAAGAATTGCAAGGAGAAACCAGGAACCTTGTTCCAACTAGACAAGATCAACTCGGAGGCATCTAGGTGAAGTGACGGAGCTAGGCTAGCCAGATTAGGCTCAGCATCCATATGAACAAAGGGCATCTGACTCTTGATAGGCACACCTAACAAATCAACATACTCCTCTAGCATGGGTGCGAGAACAAAGTCCTGGAAAGTAAAGCATCTCAACGGAGGATCGTAGAACTGCAGCAGAGCGTGCAACCCATTCAACTCAAACACAGAGGGTTTACGAACCAAACTGAGCAGTTTACCGTAAGACTTTCTGAATTCATCTCTCACAGAATCATCTGCTAAAGCAATCAAACCAGTCAGCTGAACAACATCAGGAGTAGGGAGCTTGTAAGCCACGGTCTTCCTCAGAGAACCCATAATAACACAATAGGAGGCAAGAAATCCTGGATCGGGGGAAACGGTACCTGCAACACAGACGCACGTTAATGAAATGCAAATGAGTATGCAAAGCAATGTAAAATGCAGTCATGCAGCAGGAGATCAAGGAAACTGGGCTGTGGGGATTCTGTATCAACAAAACCATAATCCTGCTCTATCAAGAACAACCACTATCTCTGATAATAAGAAAACCCTGGCATCGGACCACAAATCTGCTCTGTCAAGAACACACATCTGATAATAAGGACCTCTGATACAGGACCCCAATTCTGCTCTATCAAGAACAAACATATCTCTGAAAATAAGGCCCTCTGATATAGGACCATAACTCTGCTCTGTCAAGAACAATCATATATCTGATGATGAGAACCTCTGGTACCAACAAAACTGATTCACTATCAAGAGAACCAGGAAGTCTGAAGGTTAAGGTTTCTTGCAACAAACCTAACCCTGCTCACAGGTATGGACCTAAACTGACACAAACTCGGCATCCTATGTGGTCATCAGCGTCACAGACATTCAAGAGGGGTGATACGATACCCAGAAGGTGTGGCATCACCAGCTCATGAAGTGGCCTCACTCGGCTGAATCCCAAATGATCGGTCCCCAGAGTCAACAATCCTCCAAACCAACAACCCCCTCAACCCAAAGGGTTGAAAAAGAAGTCAACCGGGAGAACCTCGTCTGAGTGTGGATTTCATGAGACACTAGTGCCTGCCAAGCAAGCACGCGCCCACTAATTTCCACAACTAATGCTAAGTTCACTCAAGCCTGGGTCTGGCTCCTCACTCATCAGAATGCCCTTCCCACAACAGCACAGATAATCATATCATACTGAAAATAAAATGCACGAAGTAAAATGCGATAAATAAATACAACCCAACAAGTAATCATACAAGCGCTAGGATTGACTCTCGCAGGGGACGTTGGATCCCCAAACTGACTCGCATACGGGACGTTGGATCCCAGGAAACTATCAAGTCCCCAGCAGAGTCGCCAGTTGTCGCTTCCGCGAAAATAAGGTGCCGGCAAAGCAGAAGAGTCTCCACCTTTCGTTATTTATCCCTCAGAGCGGGAAAGGAAACGATCGGAAAAACTTGACGAAAAAGGTATAAGACAAGGTCATCGCAACCATTGTCTGGGTTCGGGAGTCGGTTACGCAAGGGGAAGGTGTTAGCACCCCTCACGTCCGTCGTACTCGACGGGATCCACGCTTGTTGTGTTTACTGGACGGATTGGTTGTATCTATCTACCTATCAAGGCTGGTCTGAAAAGAAAAGAAAATGACTCGGTAAAGCGTCGCACTTTATGCCTACGTATTCTCATCAGAGAATGAGAAATCAGAGTCAACGTAGTTCGACTAACTACGGGTTACGGGGGAAGGTGGCTCGCCAATACATCAGTATTGTGCCTACGTACTCTCAACAGGTATGAAATATCAGAGCTTACGTAGTTCGGGATAATACGGATTACGGGAATTCAGATTCATCTGTTTTATCGAGTAGGGTTAAACAGCAGTTCCAGCAGTTAGGGACAAAGCCTGTTTGCGGTGGCGCTGAAGTTTAACGACACTCTTTTCTTCAGAAAAGCTTCCTTTGAATTATGGGCCCACGGGGCAAAAAGGTTTGAAGTTTGTTTTCTGTCTTTTACGGAAGAACTGTTTTTTATGGTTGTTTGCAACTAATATCGCATTAGAGACTATGACCTGAGAGTGAATGTGTCGCATGTCACCCAAAGGGTGCCATACTAAACATCCAGACTGTTGAAAAGAAACTCTCTAACAATCCTTTCTCAGATATATTAAGGCTCATAACGTACGACGTCAGTTAACCTTTATTACTGTATTTTGATTTGTTTTGAGAAGAGAAGAGAAAACAGGCTCAACTAAAGGGAGACTATTAAGTCCTAATGTTGTCATGCCAAGGATTCATCCTATGGTTGAAGTTTGAAACAGGGAACTCCTAGAAGTTATCATGCATAGGTTTCAACCTAAAGTTCTAATCATCACTTCCTTATCAAAGGAGGTGAGATTCCTAAGGGATCATGTCAATGATAAACAGAAACAGATAAAGCATCAGCTTAAACAGTAAACAGCTATACAGTAAAATGCATGCAATGCAAGTGAAGGAGGAAATGTGTGTGGGGCATCAGCCTCCACAAGCTCATCTCAACCTCAAGCCAGATATGAATAACGGCAATCATACAGAAGAAATAACATGCTATCAAGCAAACACAATAATAAACTGCAATCATACAGAGGAAATGAAATGTTGTCAAGCAACACAAACCACATAGGCAAGGGAGCTGGGCTCTACCGAATACCCGCAAGCAAAGCCATACAGTAAAAATACAAGCAGAGGGAGCAACTCAACCTCTAGTGCAATCATGCTCCTAGCTTACATCAGTCTAGATATGGACTTATTCTAATGCATCAAGCAAGTCAAACAAGGCACATCAATACAGTTGCACATAAAGCAAGCAGACAAGAAAGGAAACAGATCAACAGCTCCTACAACTAAACCAACTTGACAGCAGCCCAGTCATCAGACTTCAATTGCTCTTCAAGGCTATCATCTTCAATAGCAAGTGTCAACTTGCTTCTTCAAGCTTCCACAGAAGTATCACCTATTCTTTCTTCTTCAAGCTTCAGCTCTTCAGTCAATTCCACCTTCAGGCTTCACTCCTAACTACAAGTATCAACTTGACTCCTTCAGGCTCTCAATGCATCAATGTAAGTGTCAACTTATCCTTTATTCCTCAAGCCTCAGCTCTTCACTCAATCTCAATTGGATCTTCCTCAAAAGTATCAACTTGTTCTTCTTGGCCTTCAAGCTTCAGCTCTCTCTTCTTTACCAGTATCACCTAGTTCCTCTCTATCTACAAGCTTCAGCTTCTCAAGGTAATCTTCAATCACATGGAAGTATCAACTTCATCCTTCAAACTCTTCAAGCAAGGGACTCCATCCTCTAACAAGGGAGAAAGATGCATCTATCAAGAGCAAAGTTGGGATGAATGGTAGCAGAGTGAAGACCAAAGGTCACCACTGAGCATCCTGTCATCAGAGAAAGGGACCCTCAAAGGTTCTACCAACTTGTAAAGAGCCACACATCCTACCAAAGGAGGGATGAGGCCTTTACAAAGGGACCTTGCATCATAGGGAAGAATGGAATTGATCAACATATTCCATGTTTATGAAGAAAGAGGATCTATCTAGAAGCTCTGCCTACAAACCCTAATCTTAATACCTAATCAAAACTACACCACAAGAAGGGAAGATCATCACATCCAAGCCTCCTCAAGAAATCCAATGCATCTTCAACTTGCCTTCATCATCATCCAAGAACAAGCAAAGCAAAACCCTAACCTAAGGGAACTAAAGAAGTTAATCTAGTTGAGTTAGTGCATTAGAATCATCTAAAACTAGCACTTAGACTAAAATCAATCCAAAATGGTAAACTATATTATAAATTTCTACAAAAATTCCTAAGGGATCCTAATTCAATTAAGAATGCCTCATACAAAAACCAGGGACTAAATCATCTATTAAGTCCTAAAATTAAGTCCTAATCTAAAGGTATCAACCATAAACTCTAAAAATGGAGCTTCTAAAGGTTTCAACCTAAACTACCAACTATGTTCATCACAAAAATGTGAGAAAAATCTATGGGGAGCATGCATATCTATGCTAACTACTCACAAAAAATCAAGATCAAAATCATCACCAATTAGTCACACAAAATTCCACAACATCAAGCATCAAGCATGACTATTTTAATATCAATTAAAATGTGAAAATTCCCATAAAATCAAAAAATGCATGAAATAATAATATTTTTTATCTAAAAAATACTAGATTCTATCATGAATTCAATGCAAAAAGAATGGGATTAATTGAGTTATTTTTCCATTTTTTATGATTTAATCAAGAACCATGAATAAAATGAAAAAAAAATAAAGGAAATAAAGATAAAATGGTAAACACATGGTGCAGATAGTAATGAAAATCAATTCAATTCATGGATTGGGCCATCAGGGGGTGTGGTTATCAGTTATTTCACAAAGCCTAAAACACAACTTAAATGAAACGCTGCGTTTCATCACTCAGAACTCTTCACAAATTGAAATCCATTTGTGGCCATTGGATCTTCATCTGGTCAAAGGTCCTACCCTGATCCAAGGGCTCTGGGATCATCTTCAACCTTTTGAATCTTTGAACCTCGCGCGCAGCCACGGCCACCGCCGGTGGTGCTCCGGTCATCGTCCCCAACCCTAACTCTCTCCACAGGCCTCCATTCCAAGAGGTTTCTACATGAAACTCACTCCAATTTTCACAAGGAATCTTCCTATGCCATTTAATCATGCTAACAGCTCAAGAATCCAAGAATAACAATCTCAACCGAAAATTCCATGAACCCTAATTGGTCACTAATCCCCAAATTGATGATCCAGAAATCTTCCTACACCATTCTACTATGCATCTACCATAACAATTCATCTTAATTATACCTAATTTAAGCCATAGCACAAGAGTTGCATACCTGGTAAAGTTGAGCAAACAGAAGGGTTGAATCTTCAAATCAGCCTTCAAGAACTTGCAGAATCCTTCACTGAATCGCAATCAATCTTCTGTATGCAAAGAAAAGAGTTGAATCTTCTTGAATTATCAAATCCGATTTTGAGTTGCAAGCTTCACTCTCCAATGGCTACTTCATGATTCTTCCACCACAGTGCCTTGAATTTGATCTGGAATTGATCACCAACCTCAGAGCAAGCTACTGGGATCAATTTCTTGGACTGAAATGGCCTCTAACCTTGTAACTGATTCTGATT
This sequence comes from Lathyrus sativus, assembly GCA_963859935.3. Lineage (NCBI taxonomy): Eukaryota > Viridiplantae > Streptophyta > Magnoliopsida > Fabales > Fabaceae > Lathyrus > Lathyrus sativus. The sequence goes on along the minus strand of OZ012738.1, from coordinate 188,366,347 downwards.
TGCAATGAGAAAGTTCAAAGTGCAAGCTCAGTTCTCTCTCTCAATCATCACCAAAAAAAATCTGAACCACTTCTATTCCATATATAGAGTGTGTAGGGATGATCTAGAAAACTCTAGATCCTTCCAAGGAGAAATTCAATCTCTCATGACATGAGAAGTTCACTTATATGCCATGATGTGCATAATCCTGTTAACAACTTGAAATCAATCCCATTCCCTTCCAATTTCTCCCCTAGTGACATTTTGGAAGTGTTTGGCTTGCAAGGGACCTTGATTATGCCTTGCATTTTGGTTTTGCAAATGTTACTTAAGATGTAAGTAACTACTTTTCAAAGCAAGTCCACAAATTAGACCTCAATTCAAAAATGTGGCTAAACCAATGTTCTTAAAATGCTTTTTAGAGTCAAAATGACCTATTACATGCCTTGGTTTGGATGTGTAGATCAAAAGTATCAATTTCCAACTTTGGTTCATTTAACTTATACCCTTATTTTAGGTCATTTTTGCAACTTTGAGCTACAAGCAAATCCAACATCTCATGACCTCTTGACTAGCCTTAAAACATCATTTTGAACAAGTTTGATGTTAAACATTTTCTCATTTGAAGCTTGGAAATAGGAGTTATGGCCTTATGGTTGAAATGACCTATAATCTCTCAATGACCAAAATGCCCTTGACTTGTCAAAGCCATAACTTGAGTTCTACAAATCCTATCAAGGACTTCTAGTACTCTCTAGAAATCTAAGAGGATAAGGAACAACATTCATGTTGACCAAAAGTTCATAGGAATCATCCTTCTAGGGCCAAAGTTTTATGCAAGTTAGACAACTTTCAAGCCCCCAAATTCACATACCTCAGATGACTTGTAACTTGTCAAAGTCATAACTTGAGTTTTACAAATCCTATCAAGTACTTCTAGCACTCAAATTAAAGCTAAGATCATGCTCTACAACATTCATGTTGGGGGGCAAGATGAGATGACAATCACATCTTGAGCTAAACAGCCTTGAAGATAGGGGTCAAACTAGGGGATTTTACATTGTCAAGCCTCAGAAACCCTAGCTTGAAACTTCTCAAACTCTTCAATCATGATGAGTTGACCTTGGAATCATCCTTATAACATATCAATGCATCAATCCATGATCACATGGCTCTTGAAATTAGGTCTCAACCTTGTTCAAATCATCAGTTGACTTAGGGTTGACCCAGTGAAACCCTAGCTGCACCAATCATGGCTGAGGCTTCTTATTCTTGCACAATGATCTGTCTAGGCCTCAAAGTAACCTTCACACTTCCCATGAGCTCTCTCAAGACCTCAAGTCTAACTTCATGGCTTCAGAATCATCTGATGGCTTTCCACAACTTTCGAGTTAGGAGGCTCACATACTTGGCTTCAATCACTCTCTCTGAGGATCTTTCAACTTCTCTGACAAGGATATCAACCCTTGAACACTTGAATAACCTTCTTAGCTTAGCTTCAAACCCTTTTGTAGCTCTTAATTGGTAATCATACCTCTTGGTCTCCTTCATACATGTCAATGAAATGCAAATGATAATGCTAATGTGAATGAAATGAAACATAAGCTAGGTAAAGAAAAAGTTGGGCAAATTTTGGGGTACAACAGAAAGCCTTCGACAAGAAGGTCCGAATCCGAGAATTCCGTCAAGGAGAGCTTGTACTTAAGAAAATCTTGTCAGTTCATAAAGACATGCGTGGGAAATGGATGCCCAATTATGAAGGTCCATTTTTGGTTAAGACAATCTTCTTAGGAGGATCGCTAATTCTCACAATAATGGGTGGTGAAGAGCTTGCACATCCTGTAAACTCTGATGCAGTCCGAAAATATTATGCCTAAAAAAGCCCGCTAAGTCAAAAACCTGAAAAGGCGACTTAAGCAACAATGGGTATCCCGGTGGATCAATACCTACGAAGGAGATCCAGGAAAAAGTTAGGGATGAAAAACAAAAATAATAATAGCTCGCTAAGCTGAAAACTCGAAAGGGTGGTTTAGGAAAAAATGAGCATCCCGGTGGATTGAAAACTCGAAAGGGAGATCCAGGCAAAAGTTAGGGACAAACGCATTTCACTGCATCAGATGACGTTTATCACTGTAGAAGATCAAAGCAGAAATCCAACCGCTCTCGTCAAAAGCAGAATTTTGGGTAGTATTAGTTATTAGGGTCAGTAGGTGTCGTTGGATTCAATGTAACCTTTCCCTAGCGCCAATTTCAATTGTAATACTCCATGGAGCTTTTCCCTTAGTAAACTATCATTCTTCAATAAAATCAGACTTTTTTCCTATTCAATTTTGCCATTTATGCTCTCTATTTCTCTTGTTATGCGAAATGTTATTTGTTAATAATATTTTTGAAAGTGAAAAGTTTTCAAACTTAAAACCGGTTTTGAAAATGCATTGAAAAGAACATAAAGTTGCTTTGACTTGTGGAAAGATCTGAAGGAAATCATTATTCCCCAGAAAGTCTTAAAGTTGCAGAAGCACTTTTAGACCAGTTTCAGCAAAATTCCCAGCAAAGCATAAGCTGACAGCACTTTTAGACCAGTTTCAGCAAAATTCCCAGCAAAGCATAAGCTGACAGCACCTTTGGACCGATCCTGTGATCATAAGTGATTTTCAAGACTACAGAGAATCTCCCCAGTATCTGCCATATAATACATGTTTTTCGATATTGAGGATTCACTCCCCAGTTGAATCATCTCCGTTCCTCACTGAAGTTATTATACTTTCCTAGTAAGCTACCTTGACTCCATACTTCCCCGATGAACTGGATATTTATTTTATCCCCTGCAAAGCTTCTAATCATAAGATGATTCTCCCCAGTTAACAAGTCTTCTTTGATAAGAAATTCATATTCATGATGGCAATCCCTCAAGTGAAGTCATGATATTTCATCCCCAAGCATAATATTCTTCTCCCCAGAGAATTTGGAACTTTGAAGCAAGATTATGGTTCCGCCTATTGACTTTCTATCCATCTCTTGATAGATTCATACCTTTGCAGAGGTTGGCAGAGTACCCTCGTCGAGATGTTTATTTCATCTCCCGTTTGCTCCTTCTTTTGTCTGTTTTGTCAGCATAAGCATAAGCATGACATTCATTCTTACATATAGACATATGCATAGCATCAACATGTTTATTATCCTCGTTGTCTTTTGTCGTTTACTTTGGTTGTGTTTATCATCGAGTAACTAGGTGTGTCTCTTCCCTCCAAGTAGAGTTGTCAATTTTACTCATAAAATACTTACTCTTACTAATTTCCCCATAGAGTTCAAACCTTGTGGATGATGGTTACTTCAGTTATCTTTTCCATGCATGGATAAGATGATTCCTATTCGAGCTCATTCCTCGATGGTTGGAGTCTTGTTTGACCATTTCTTTCTAGTTTATTCATAGATTGAACTTTGGACCCTGGAGATTATATTCTAAACCTAATTAGGTCGCCGAACCTTGCTTGGGCGTGCATTTATTTTGCACTATATCATTTACAAATCCTCATTGATGATAAATGGCAGTCTCTCCTAGGAAGCTTATCATTTTATCATCTTACCATATCGAGGAGTGACAATCTCGCCTGAGAAGCTTATCAATTATTTCTTTGTCAGATAAGTAGAAGTCTCATGCGAGAAGCTTATCATTTTGTTATTTCTAACAACAAGTGGCAGTCTCCTCTAAGAAGCTTGTTTCTTTTTGTCCTTTTCAGATAAGTGGCAGTCTCGTTCTTTGAGAAGCTTATCCTTTTCCTAGTGGTGTATAAGTCTTGTTACGATGATGAGTGGCAGTCTCTTTTGAGAAGCTTATCAGGGCATTTCCCCATAAAGTCCAATTATTTTTGCATATAGAAGAGTTTAATTACCCTGTATTTTTCCTGATGTTTCCAGAAGATCCTGTTTGATCTCTTCATTTAAGGAATTTCCAAAGGCTTGGATGTTCTTTCTTGTTTGAAGACTCCAGCATTTTATTTGTATGATCCTACTGCTATATGGATCCTGCTTTATCTTTTATCCTAGAGTGTCAGTCGGTCATGCTTGAACCTATTGAGCAACTACTCTGGATATCCCCCAGTGGAGGTCGTCTTTCCGATTCCATCTCCATTGAAGGACCTTTGTTGTCTTTCTTTCTAAAGTGCCAACTAGTCATGCCTGAACCTGTTGGTCCATCACTTTAGATTTCCCCAGTTTTGTCTTGCTCCCTAGTGTGTCATCATCTCTAGTGAGTTGTTACTCATTATGTTGCCTTTGTCCCTGTTCGCTTTTGTTTTTGTCTTCACTTTGCATTTTAACATTTCATCATTTTCATCATATTAGAGTTCATTGCATGCCAGCTTCTGTAGGTTAGTTTCTTTTGTCCATATCATTGCATCTAAGGGAAAAAAATTCGGTTATCAATATTTAAATATCTTAAACCATGATTTCACGAAGATTGTCATCGCTCACGTCATCCGGTGAAGATACTTAAATAGGGGCAACTGTTATACCCCAAATTTTACCCTTATATTCCTTGATCCTTTGCACATCATCTTAGGTCTATCATCCATGCATAGCTAACCTTTTTACTAGTTTTTGTTTGTTTTGTGAAGTTAGGTCTGCTGCAAAAGAGTCAGAGATCATGAAGACATTTCTTGTTGATATAGTGAGGTTGCAAGTTTGGATAAGAATTTTGGATCAAAGTTTTGCTATAATATCTCAAAGAGACATTCAAGACTCATAGATTCAGTGTTAATTTCATCATGAGTTTCAATATGAAGTTCACGTTTTATGCTAAAGTTTGACGTTAATTCCAAATCCAAAAGAGGTTAAGATTCATCAAGGTCTTTAAGATTAAGTTTAAGTACAAGGTCCATGCTTTAAGGTTCAAGCTCAAAAATTTCAATCATGGATTACAGGGTTCATGGACCATTTGTTTGATTTGATGTTAAAAACTTATCAAAATGTTCAAAATGTTCAATTTGCGAGTTCAAGCATAAAAGTTTCACTTCATGTAACGCTTACAAGATGGATTCATATATTTCATACAAAGATTTAAGTTCAAGAAAGAAAAAAAATTCGAAATTCTTGATCTTATAATAAATAAAAAAAAGAAAACTCTCAAGATGACTCAAGATTAATTTGGTTTTAAGATACAATATTCCAAGAGATTCCATGACAAAGTAGAAACAAAACCAAAGGTTCTTACAAAATACAAAATTGAGGATTCACATCTAATTCTAGAAACTCCAAAGTATCAAATTCAAAGAAGTCACAAATCCTAATCCTAAGTATTAACCAAAGTCTTCTCAAGGTATCACAATCCTACTCGTCCTCTATTTGCTGCCGAACAAGTTGCCAACTTCTACCATCAATATGGTCCTTCAATACTCACTAAACTAGTGCTCGGGATGCTACATACCCTGGTATAAAGTATGATGGAAAGTTTTTACATAATTTAGCAAGTGAATTAATGAAAGATACAAGACTCAGTGAGACTTTAACCAATCTTTTTATCCCAACTTTTGACGTCAAGAAATTTCACCCTGTAACATTTCTCAAGTTTTAAGTAGTTTCAAGCTTAGTTGCAAAATTATCAGACATATGCATTAGAACTTCAGCTGCACCAACTTACCTACCTCCATATTACTTTGAAGATGATGGTGTTGAGTCCAACCTGGTTGATGGAGATGTAGTTGCGGGTAATCCAACTAGGGATGCTATGGGTGAATTTTACATTGCCAATATCCTCCCAAACATTCGCTCTTGCAATTTCCTGGATTACAGAATACTGTGAATTAATAGAATCAACATCTTGGCTTGAAAGAAGAAGACAGTGTAGTAAAGAATGGTGGGAGACAATCCGACACATTTAAAAACATCAAAAAATCAGAGATATGCAAAATATCAAATCATAACTCATAAGAATATTTTCTTTCATTTCCTGTTTGCTCTAGAGTCATCATCAGCGATTGGTGATCATACATAATTCAATTTGTATCAAAACATGTGTGAGACGGATTTTGAATTCTTACCAAACACATACATACATGTCTGATCGAAATTGGAAAGAAATTAATGATTTTGATTCACCGAAAAGCTATAAAAAGGGGAAACAGCGAGAAGAAGGGGGACCCAAATCAAAAACGCAACATCAAATCGAAAACGTGACCCGTTGCATCTCGGAGACGCCGTCATTCCATTTTTCGGTAAATTGTCCTTGATTTCAAGTCGCTACGATTCTGATTACAAAATAGAAAGAGTCTATGTCACGATGACCCCTCCGCCATGACCGAGTTTGAAACAATAATGATTTGGAAGCTTGTTCCTTGACCTCTGGTAACATTGAGACGGACGGTGAGCGAGTCGAGAGAATACGAACGGAAGAGAGAAACAATTTGTGGTTCTTTAACCCTGTTACTTATTTAAAAGGATATAGTCGCTGGCCGGGTCGGGTAGCGGACTAAACCCGCCCCTTTCATTTTTTTTTTCTATTTTTGATTTGTTTTGGTTTTTAGTGTTGTTTTTTTTTTAATAATGGGCCTTAAACCCATTCCCCCTTCTTAAGTTTGAAAAAAAAAACTTTTTTGTTTTCTAATTGTTTTATTTGCTTTATAATTTAAGTTTATCTATGTTAGATAGTATTACTAATTTTAGAGTATTTAATAGTTAATTGAGTATATGGATTTCCAGAAATTCTACTAACTGTTGTCAGTTTAATCTTGATTATATTTTTAAATGTTTTGTGGGGGTAATTTCGATTTCTTACTCGTCGATGACCTTGTGAAGTGGTGATTTAGACTCCTAACAATCTTGATTTGCCATGTCCCCTTAGGACATTCCTGTTTCATTTAATTTCTCGATTATTCGACTTAGGTTGGACTTTAAAGTTGAATGCTCTTGCATCACAAGAGTACTTTACATTTCCTAAAGAAATTTCCCTCGGTTGACTACCATGTCAACACTTGGACTTTAAGTCCTTACTGTTTATCCTAGCCTTAGGATCGGAGTCCTCGTACTCCATGCAACATCCTGCCATGTACATCACCTTATTTCCTTATCCTAGCCTTAGGATCAGGATTCGTCGTACTCCACGTAGGTTCCCGCCGTGGATACTTACTTACTTACCCATCTTTCAAACTCGATCTTAACTTAGACTTGGAGTCGCCGCACTCCACGTAAGTATTTCACTATGAATACTTACTTCCTCCTGGAACCTTGACCACAATCAAGAAGTTACTCACCCACGTTGAAGGGAACTACGAATACTCTGATTTCATTCCCGTCAGGATACGTAGGCACAAGATGTGATTTCTTGGCGAGTATACTTAGGACTAACCCCTTAGGTCTCTCTCTTTACCTTCAAAAACCAAATCAGAACAAAATCAAAAAAAGAAATGGAGTAGAAGAAGAGAATTCGAACAAACAACAAACTAGGCAGAATAGACGATTTACTTGAGCATCACTTTTGTAGTGTCAAACATTGGGTCAGGGATTTCATTGTTGATTATTTCTTTTTGGGCTTGTGAGTTTCAATTTGATTCTTTACTTGTGTTGTGTCATCGCGCCGTTCACATTCTTCGAGGCTTTTTTATTTTCATATTGATTGAGAACTGAGAGAGAAGGAGTGAATTTTTAGAGAGAGAGATTGAAAGAGAGTGACGATAATAGGATTGAGTGAGGAAGAAGGAAAAGAAAAAGAATGTCGCACAAGAAGAGGAAGAACGGAGAAGGAATCGTGATCTGAGGAAGAGAGGTATCAAACAATTTGTTTTCAGATCCTATTTGTTTTCACGTGAAATAGATTGAAGAACTCATATGTCTTATTTGAATGGTCGTTTCTTCATTATGTTTTTTTTTCTTTTCCTCTCTCTTTAAGCGTAAACCAAATCGGGTCGTGATGAACCGACCCGACCAGCCCTGAACAAAACCATGGGCCATGATGAACATTACTCACACCCCCGTTTACTGTATGCACCCCATGCCAGTTTCTTTCTTTTTAGATTATCCTTTTTTTAGTTTTCCTTTTAGATTAGCAATTTTAGGTTTAATAGTTTTTATTCATAATTACTAAAATAATAATATAAAAAGAACAAAAAGTTTTTTTTAATTTATTTATTTATTTTATTTATTTAAGTTATTTGAATCATATTTAAAATACAATATTAGTGGTATTATTTAATTATTAATTGATTTGAGTATTTTTATTTAATATTGATTAATTAAACTATTAATTCATCTTATTAACTATTTATATTTAAGTCAATTAATAATTCTTGGTCACCCGATTCTATTTGTGATTTATTTGCTTCCATGTTTCGGGTTTGCTTTTCCTCGACTAATCCCTGATGCTTTGTCTTGGTTAATTGATGATGTTTAATTCATGATGCCTGGATCCTTGTTGTGCGCATGTTATTTTTGCTTAATTTGACACTCGAGCCTTTATTGTTTGCTCATTGTACATTACTGTTATGATGCCCCTTGCTGTTCTTCGCCACTCCAAAGGAAGGGATCACCTTTGTTGACTTGTAAGTCATGTTTAGGATAGCCTTGTCCATCTTTCTCTCGAGACCTTATGAGAGTCTTGCTTGTTGTAACCTAGTTTAGGTAGAGAGTTGGTTAACTCTGTGTAAGTATCATGGTTATGAATACTTACCTCCCCTCTAGAACCTTGATCGTTATCAAGAGTTCATCATCCTTGGTTAGACTGAACTACGGAGGCTCAGATTCCCCTTTCCTAGTTAGGATACATACGCACAAGATGCGATATCTTGTTGAGCCCTCTAACCCCTTAACCTCTAACCACTAACAACTAACACTTATCTCCCTCCTCTTGTGGTCTGGTTAGAACCAATTGGTCTTGAGACTTAGAATTAGGTATAGAGTTGGTAAACTCTATGTGAGTATCATGGTTATGGATACTCACTTTCCCCTTTGGCTTTGTTAAAGTCAACCCTAGTTAGGTTAAGTTTCAACTTAGATTTAGAGAGTTGGTTAACTCTGCATAAGTATCATGGTTATGGATACTTACTTCCCCTCTGGAACCTTGATTGTTATCAAGAGTTCCTCATCCCTAGTTAGGAGAACTACGGTTTCTCTGATTTCATCCTTGTTAGGATACTGTCGCATCGTTGCGAAAAAGGGCTGGCAAGGATAGAAGAGTCGCCACCGTTCGTTATTTATCCTAAAGAGGGAAAGGAAACGATCAGAGAAAACCTACGAAAAGGGAAAAGACAGGTCATCGCAACCAAATCTTGGGTTCGGGAGTCGGTTACGCAATGGGAAGGTATGAGCACCTCTCACGTCCATTGTACTCAACAGGATCCACGCTTTTGTCTATCTAAAAGGGTGTTAATCTATAAGGCTGGCCCCAGGGACAAAAGAAAAGAAAAGAGACTCGATAGAGCATCGCCTCTCTATGCCTACGTACTCTCTCGTGCAATGGGAAAGTCAGAGTCAACGTAGTTCAAAAAACTACAGGTGAAGGTGGGGGAAGGTTACTCGCCAAGACACATCCATCTTGTGCCTACATATCCTCGTCTGGTACGAGAAATCAGAGCAAACTTAGTTCGGGCTAACACGACCACAGGTTGGTTAAGTGTTTTAACTGAGTAGGGTTAAACCTTTATTCTAGCAGTTAGGTGTATTGCTGCTCGACCATTGGAGACTTAGGCGTTACCTGTTTGCGGTAAAACCAAGAGTTAACAACACTTTTTATGAAAATGATTTTCCATTAATCCCGAAGGATAAAAAAGTTTGATGTTTTGTTTTGTGTTTTTTAAGTAATAAGTGAATTGAATTGTGTTTGTAATTCATGTTGCACTAAAGACTATGACTTGAGAGCAAATGCGTTACATATCGCCCAAATGGCATACGCTAAACACTCTAGATAGTTGAGAGGAAGCCTCCCAACCATCATTCCCTCAAGTAATTAAGGCTCGTAGTGTACAACACTTATTATCCATTATTAGATGTCTTGAAGAAGTTTTAAGATGAGAAGAGAAGACACAAACTCTAAGGGGAAACTAATCAACCCTAATGTTATCATGCAATGTGCTCCTATGATTGAGATTAAGAGGGGAAAAGACTATCCTAATGTTATCATGCTTGGATTGAACACTTAATGTCTCTCCCACTCCCACCTTAAACAAATGGGACTAGGAATCCTAAGAAACCATGGCAAAGAAACCAAGTAAACACAAAGGAGATGAAAGAAACAGATGAAGATGACTTAAACAAGTCAAGAGAATATGCAAACATGATATGCAAGATGCAAGAGTTGCAAAGCAAACAAAAGAATAAGGCAAAATGACTTAAACAAGTCAAAAAGAAAGTGAGATGAAATGGGAGAAGTTACAAATCCTACAACCATTCATGCATCAATCATTAATCTCAAGAAGGTGAACGCCAAAGCTCAAAGAAGAAGCCATGATCAAGATGAACATGGGAGAATAGGCTTGGTCAGCAAACAACATGAGAAATATCTCAACCAAATGCATCAAATTGATCATGCAAAAAGAAAGCACAAACATGCTCTCAAAGTGGTCTCTCATTCAAAGCAAACTCAAAGTGTGATCAATCAAACCAAATCACTTTGAATGAGTCTCACAACCCAAGGGACAGAAGTGAGAACATAAGAAGATAGCTCATAAACAAGAGTGGAAACAAACCACAAGCAAGCTACAAGATAGAGCAAGGGAAAGAACCAAAATTCAAACCACATTCAATACTTAAACATAAGTGGAATACCTAACTTTAATGTAACTTGCAACACAAACTACACAAATGTATGACCTATAAAATTAAAACCAGCATCCTAAACATGTCAAGAATGTGAATCAAGAAGCATAGGATGCATATGGGATCCATCAAGGTCATCTCCCAAAGAAACTAGGTCAACTAGTTTATGTAAACTCCAACTAGGGTGACTTGACTTGCAATGTTCACCAAAAATATAAGGAATGTTCAATAAATCCCAAATAAAATGCACAAAGCACCTAACCATGTTGGCAAACAAAGGCTAAAACATCCAAACCAAATTCCAATCAAGGCATCACCAAATGATTTGAGCAAATAAGGTGTTCCACCTTATGGAATCATTATCGAGGGTCAAACAAAAGCAACACAAAGTCCAACAAAAATTGATCAAACCTTGACCAAAATCAGCCTCAAAGTTACCTCAATCCATCATTAATGTGTAGAAGAAACCTTATTCATTAGTGATTGCAAATGGTCCATCAAACAAGAATGATCAAATGAAAACAATATTAAAAACACGTCCAATTGCAAAATTAAAAATGAATTGCAAAATAAAAGAAAATCAAAATTAAAAATTATGAAAAATTAATTAAGACTTTAAAGTGTTGGAAAATATTTTTTGGGGAATTTTCTTATATATGGAAGTATTTTTAATAATGCAAAACCAAAACAGAAAATAAAAATAAAAGAAAATAAAATGAACAAGCAAGGGAGGGTACAGTAGCAAAACAGATACCAAAGGAAACACGTTCAAAGCAATTGGGCTCACAAAATTGGGGGTGTGCATAGCACTTTGAGCCCAATCCACCAGCCAAACCTCAGACTAATGAAACGCAACGTTTCATTAATCTGCGTGGAGTCAAACATCACACACAAGCAAGTCAAGCGAATTAAAAACCGCCATGCACCTGGTCAAACATTCAACACCTTGCCACCTCAGATCTGAGGGTCAAATAACCAGACGTCGGAGCCCTAGCTCCGGTCGTCTTCTCCGACGAGATGGGCGGTGCTCAGGTGATCCAACCACCACCAAACACCACAAAATTGGTATCAAAAGAAGGCTGAACTCATGTAGATTCCAAATCCAAGATCCAAACATTGATATCACTCATGGATTGAGAGAATCGAATGATTGAAGTTTGAGATGCATAACTGAAAACTTATCCAAACATGAACAACAAGAAATCGAACATGGTCTACTCAACGTAGGGCTTCAGATGCAACCAGTATGAACCTAATTCATGGCCTAGAATGAGATAATTTTGGAATGGAAACTTACTTAACGGAGACACTTCGTTGGTGCTTCAGATGCGTGCAAGCTTGCTTCTCTTGCTCTAGATCCACTCCAAACACTTCAAGGAAGATGAATTGCGCTTCAATTTGACTTGATTTGTGCAGAAAAGTGAAATACGATTTTCAAATTTGCTAGAGATTTTCAAATCTGAAAATGCTCTCTCCAACTCCAAATGCAGCTTCTGAGCTCTCAGGGCGAAATTTGAACTTATATATGATGGATCTGAAATGATTTGGAAGGCCCGTGAAGCCTTAATTTGATTAATTTAAAAAATGCCCAAAAATGGCAAGCTTCTCATGCACGCGTGAAATGCTCTCATACACACATGAAAACCACTCCAATCTGCAGCATGTGGACTTAATTTGACAATGGAAATGAATTGGGCTTTGCATTGGATCCAATTTGCAAGTTTGAACTTGAAACTTCATTGTGAAGAAAAGTGAAAATGCACGTGTTTTTGCCTTCTAACACCAAAACCAATTTGTGCAATTTTGCTATGAGTGTATTGTGAAGTGAATTGCACCAAAATAAGACATGAACATGACCTATAATGTATTGAATTCAAATCATACTTCAAAATTCATTTTTCCTTTGAAATTTCATCCACATGTCCATAACCATCGATAATTCACATGATCCTTGAGTTCTATTATGTAAATGAGGTCTCTAGGAGCAATTTTCATGTTGGTTGGAAGTTCATTTGAGGTACACAAGTGCATGAAAATGACCTATGTAGCAAATGACCTGTAATGAAGTCTTCCCAAAATACCCTTGCCTTGACAAAGCCATAACTTGAGTTCTACAAATGATATCAAGATCTTCTAGGACTTTTTGGAAAGCTAGGATCATGAGGAACAACTTTAATGTTCACCTAAAGTTGAAGGGAAACTTGCTTCTAGGTCAAAAGTGCCTTGGAAGAACATTGATTTCCTCGTACAAAGATGCCCTCCAAGTATTAAGAAGTAGTAACATAAAAGGATGGGGGAAAGTTATGATTCCTATTAATAACAAGACAAGAAAAGGTCTTGGTTTTTCTCCAACACTTACCAAAGTTACAGAGAAGAATGAAGGCCTTCGTCCTATTCAAGATTTCTTCCACAGTGGAGGCTTCCTCCACCTAATATCTCAAAATGTCCACAACATCGAGGAAAATGATCTATCTGATATAGATGAAGAATGGAAATCCTATTTCAATGACAAAGGATGTATATCTTAGAAAGAAACATACATTCCATTTGGCTCTCTAAAGCAAAGTCCCAGATATATACCAAGATCAGATGTCAGAATGATCTACGGAGATTAAGATCCTGAAGGATGGCGTGCTCCTCCCAACTTATTGGAAGAAGATACTCTGATGAAAGATAACTTTGATTAAAACTCATTTGATCCCATGGATGATTTTCACATTTGGGAACCTTACATGGAAGATCCATGGTATAAGAGTCAATCAGAGAATGCATATCTGCTGAATGACCTTGAGGAAAATCCAGCTACTCTCCCAGAATCATGGAATCTTAATTAGGAAATTTTTGAAAATGTCAAACATCATTTTGGTGAAGTTGCAAGAATTTCTGGACAAGAATTCATCAACTTTGCATTTCCTAAAGTCAATATCATCGAAGAAGATGGTTCATCTATCCCTTTAGAAACATGGGATACTTTGGGACAACCAAATGGTAAATACGACTTTCTAGTGAAGTACACTGCTCTTGAAATCTCTCGTATTAGAATTGAAGACATCCAGCCAACAGGATGGGGAAATTACCCTGAAAATGAAACTATTGTTGAAGATATAATAGAAGAGTCCTCTTATGATAACTCTGCATGGGAAGAAGACTTCAGTGATTCAACTCCTCCATAAATGAGTATCATTACTGAAGACAATCCTGGAAGAAAAATGTCGGACTTTGTAACCCACAGAGGAGTTCATCGCAATTGGATCGCGGTTGATGTCCCGAATATCGTTCATAAATCAAAGTAATTGCCTCATCTATGTTTTGACCTTTCACTTTGCCCAACTGAAAATGATGTTTTATAGGGATTGTTTTTCCGTAAATGTCCCTTTTTGCTTTGCCCATAGCGAAAGAGTTTTGTTCATAGGGTTTGTGTTTCATGAATCGACAAATCATAAATAAGAATTCATTCTGAATTCCTGCATTCATTGCTATTTTTCACTTTTTACTTTCTCAGAAAATGGTAATTCTAAAACAGCCCAAAATAAAAATAAGCATTTTTCAAAATACACTGCACACACTTTTGCGTTCTCTCTGTCATTTCTAAAAAAGAATTCACCGCGCTATGCAAAGTATTTGTTTTAAACCCCCTTGAAACGTATGATCCAATGCCTTCTCCCAACTTTGAGTTCCCGGTATTCGAAGTCGAAGAAGAAGAGGACGAAGAGACTCCAAATGAGATCTCTCGACTACTCAGATATGAGGAAGAGTCCATTCAACTTTACAAAGAACTCTTGGAAACGGTCAATTTGGGTTCAGAAGAGGAGAGAAAAGAAATTAAAATTGGAGCACTGCTTAGTGCAACTGTCAGAAAGAGTCTGATAGAGCTGCTCAAAGAATTTCCAAATGTGTTTGCTTGGTCCTACCAAGAAAAGCCAGGGTTGGATACCAACATCGTGGAACATCACTTACCACTGAAGCCAGAGAGTCCTCCAGTCAAACGAAAATTGAGAAGGACTCGTCCAGATATGGCCATAAAAATTAAGGAAGAGGTACATAAACCGATCGATGTAGGTTTCCTTGCCACCTCAGAATATCCTCAATGGCTATCCAACATAGTGCCAATTCCCAAGAAAGAAGGAAAAGTCAGAATATGCATAGACTACAGAGATTTAAACAAGGCAAGTTTAAAGGATGACTTACCTCTACCACACATTGATATGCTAGTAAATAGTACAACAAAATTCAGAGTATTCACCTTCATGGATGGGTTCTCAGGCTATAACCAAATTAAAATGGCACCAAAAGATATGGAGAAAACTTCATTCATCACCCCATGAAGCACCTTTCTTACAAAGTAATGTTGTTCGGTATGAAGAACACATGAGCCACTTATCAAAGGGATATGACAACTCTGTTTCACGACATGATGCACAGAGAAATTGAAGTGTATGTCGACGACATGATTGCCAAATCTAACCATGGTGAAACCCTAACGGAAAATCTCACCATGGTGAAACCCTAACGGAAAATCGCGAAAGCCTTAGAGGAAAACGGCGAAGAACATGAAACCCTAGCGGTCGAGGGAGAGAGAGATCGAAACAGAGCAAGATCGCCGTCACTGTTACGAACGGCGGGCAACCAACACTCCCAGCCTCAGTTTCCAAACATCATCGGCCATTCATCGCAGATTGGAAGATTCACGGTCGTAAAACGTAAGCTACCATCGTTTAAAACTGTGTTTCTCACTTTCGTTTTTTCAGATGAGTTACGGAGTTAAAAAAGAGTTTATGGCGCAACCTCGGAGCATGAAAGAAGAGAGACGGAAGCTATGAGGAAGATACGAAAGAGGCGAGAGAGAAGAAGAAGAAATGCAAACGGCGCCGCGAGTGATGTAGGGTTCTGGAAACCCTAAATGTCCTTTGATTGTAATCTACGCCATCTGGGTTGGGTCCGAGAGTGATGACCGGCCCAACCCCTTTTTTTTAATGTTTTTTTCTTTTATAATTAGTTTAATTAATTTTATTAAATCTTTTTTAAAACTAATACAAAAAATTGTTTTTTAACAAAATAGTAATTAAAAACCCTTTTTAAAACAAATAAATTGAAATTTTCATATAATAAAATTAAGAACCTTTTTTAAAATAATAACTAAAAATATTGTTAAAAAAAAATAATGACATCAAATCTTTTTTGTAGATAATTAGATTAAAACCATTTTTTCGAAAATTAAAATAAATCTTTTTATATTAACATCTCTTAACTTAATCAAATCTCTTTTCTTTTAAAAACAACAAGAATCTCCATATTGCACTTTTTCTCCTGACTCGCCCAATTACTGTCTAGCTTTGTTTACTAACGGTGTTCATCTTTTGCAGCTCATGGTCACTACTATTGCGTGGTGTTTTATATTTTTTATTATTACTGTAACTGCCTCTCGGTTGTAATCTCGCGAATCCTAACAATCGCGCTTTCATTACTGCTTTTAAATTTCTGCTCACATAGTTAAATTAGGACATTATTCTCTGTTTGCATAATTCAATTATTTCACACATTTATCAATACTCCTGTCACATTACACACGTCCGAAGGTTAGGTCTAGCTTTTGGTCGCCGCGCCAATAGTCCTCAACTTCAAACCCTTACACCTTTACAAACCCTAATTCTCACAAATGTCCCGCCGCAGACAAAATTACCATTTTACCCCTAGCATTAGGTCAAAGAGCCGCCGCGCTCATTTTAGGGTTTCCCGCCGTGGAATCCCTAATTTAACCCTAATTACCACTTAACAATTCAACGTAGAGATTTGGAGTTTCTACACTCCGCGTAAGCGTGTCCCTAAGATGCGTTTATTCCCCTTGAGACCTTGACCACAGTCAAGAAGTCTCCAACCTCCCTTTTGAGGGGAACTACGATTACTCTGATTCCACTCCCGTAAGGATACGTAGGCACAAGATGCGATGTCTTGCCGAGTAAACTTAGAATTAACCCCTTAGGTCTCTTTTCTCACTTGTAATCCCTTTGTACATATACCTTAAGCAGATAAATAAAGCAAAATAGTAAACATTTGAACAAAAGGTTCCTGTAGAGTACTACAGAAGTTTAGGGTGCTAATACCTTCCCTAAATTTAACCAACCCCCGAACCCTAGATCTTTCCCCGCATTGTGTTTACGATGCAAAAATAGGTTTTCCCTCTTTTGACCTTTTCCTTCGGATAAATCAAAGAGCAGTTGTGAATTGAATTGCGATTCAAACTCATTAATAGTTTGTGATCCTATTTCCACCGCAACAGAAAATGGCGACTTCACTGGGGAACTTACTTAACTTTTGAGGGTTATCCCTAATTTGTTCATATTTATTACTTTTTGTTTGCAGGTATATATTGTACTTTGATATTGGGATGGTTCCTTGTGTTGTGAGATAAGTCCTACGCCCGGACTAGTGACATTATTATAGGATGGGGATATATTCGATGAGGCTTATAGGGAGTGAATCCCGACCAAGCTGATTCGAGAATCACCGCTCAGTTGAGACCCTTTCGAAAATGGTTCGGTTGAACGAGTAATCGTTGAAAACTTTTTCCATGGTCGATTGGAGTCTGTGATATTGAGGACCGTAGTACCTTTACACCACCTTGGCCTTATTTAGGACGTAGTGCGGGAGCTATGTGGGAGTAATCCTACAACGGTTGCTACGCGATACTACACTCAAAAGAGGTTCTCTTGAGAATATTATTAACCCCCGAGTCAGTCGGAAGGTTGATAATATCCGAAAGATGGGCTGATGACTTTGGGCACTTTTTAGAACCTTGTTCTGCAGGTACAACTAACCTATAGTACACTCCTTTTGGGGATGGGTAGACCTTAACTCCACTCATAACTTTTAACCTAGGGTTTTGTGTATTCATGTGCATGGCATCCATAAAGCATCCCATTTCATTGTATTTCATGGAATTCAAGCATCATTTATATCGCGGGATAAAATAAAAATGAAAAAACAAGGAATAATTTTTTGGTACCCCACGACATTCGTAAATGTTTGAATTCCATGAAATCTTCATTCGCATTTGCATCATAGCATCATATACTTTCTTGCATTGCATGTGTCTTCCGTTTTCTCATGTTCGGTTCTCTCGCCTTCCAGTTTCGTCACCCTGAGTTCTCGGCACCAGTACAACACCAGAGCTCAAACTCGGAAGAGAATGGAGGATCAGGCAAAAGAGATTGATCGCCTTAGCAATGAACTTGAAGACCTGCGAGGGGGTATGGGGCGTATGATGGAATTGTTACATGTCATGAATGCTAAGATGGATACCCAACCCACTGTTGTTTCCGAGATTACCGGCGCTACCGTGGACCCTCCACCAAATGTGACCGTAGCAAGGGACCCACCTTATGGTCTTGCTCCAGGTTTTGTGCCTCCTCAAGCCACTGTTCCGATTAATCAGCCTGTTCAGCAAGCCGTGCCCTTACTTTCCGAAGTTTCTAGGGGGGCTCCTATCTTTGCACCACCTGTTGTACACACCCGTGTGCAACCGTATTTCAATGAGACCGTCTTTGATAACCTTGATGAGAATGTTGAAGGTTATGAGAAACATGACAAGCTTCGTGAGGAAGTAGACACTATCGCCCAGAGATTGAAAAAGGTAGAGGGCGATCAAATTTTTGGGACCGCTGCAAGGGACGTCTGTTTGGTCTCAGGTTTGGTTATTCCCCCGAAGTTCAAAACTCCGAACTTCGATCGCTATGAAGGTGCCACTTGTCCTAAGAGCCATTTGATCATGTATTATCGCAAAATGGCTGCCCATGTTGAGAATGACAAACTGATGATTCATTGCTTCCACGATAGTTTGAAGGGTGCTTCTTCCAAGTGGTATTTAACTTTGGACCAGTCTCGCGTTAGGAGTTTCCAAGATTTATCTGACGCTTTCATCAAGCACTACAAGTACAATATGGATTTGGCTCCTGACAGAAGACAGTTGTTGAGTATGTCACAAAAGAGTTCTGAGTCATTCAAAGAGTACGCTCAAAGGTGGAGAGAGATTGCTTCGCAGGTAGAACCTCCTTTGACCGAGAAAGAGTTAGCTGATTGGTTTGTCGACACGGTCCGTCCAGAATTTTACGAGAGGATGGTGGGTAGTGTGACTTCAAATTTCTCTGACATCGTTGCTGTGGGTGTCAAGATTGAATTGGGTATGAAAAGCGGTAAAATGACAAGTAATCATGGTGTTTCAAAGGATCAGCCGAAGAAACCTCCGTATAGCTCCCAGAAGAAGAAAGAAGGTGAGACTAATGCCATATCCTCTGGTAGACGAAGAGACCAATTTTATCAATATCCGCAAGGTTATGCTCAACCCCAAGGGTACCCAATCCAATATGCTCAACAGCCATATGTGGCCGCTGTTGCACCTTCTTTCAATCAACAGGTTCATATGTATCAACCTATGCAACAATCTCCTGTTTATCCGCCTCCTATCAACTACCTACAGGCGCCCAACGCTCCTGCTCCTCAACAGCCAAAGAATCCAGCTCCTCGCCAGAATGTTCCGAACAAGAGAACGTATAAACCTTGTCCGCCGATTCCAATGACTTTCACCGAGCTGTATCCCTCATTAGTCAAGCAAGGTCTAATTACTACTCGAGCTTTGGGTCCGCCTCCTAATCCTCTACCCGCCAATTACAACGCCGCCGCTCATTGTTTATTTCATGAGGGTGCGCCTGGTCATGATCTGGAGAACTGTTATGCTCTCAAAAATCTTGTCAGGGATCTATTGGAAAAGAAGATTTTGTCATTTGAAGATCCTCAACCGAATGTTAAGAAGAATCCTTTTCCTAACCATGAGAGTGTCAATGCCATTAGTGCCGATTCTGAGGAAGGTTATGTCCTTGATGTTGTACAGATTAAGACTCCTCTCAAGATATTCCATTCGAAACTGTTTGAAGCTGGTCTGGTAGATACTTCCCACGTTGCATGCGTAAGCTGTGAAGCCAGTGTTAAGGGTTGTGTGTTGGTTCAGAATGATGTTCAGAGGTTGATTGACGAGGGTGTTTTACAAGTGACAAGCCAAGCCAAAAAGGATGAAGTCGCTGTGGTTGAGCCTGTCTTCCATCAGCCTGAATCAAAGGGTAAGGTACCAGTGTTTAATCTGTCAGGGGCAGGTTCTGCCAATCCCGTGTTCGATATACCAAAGTCATCTATCCCTGAGGTGAATCAGCCTAAGCCTATAGTTATTCGAAGACCAAGTCCGTTTCCTTTCAGTGATCCTAAAGCTGTGCCTTGGAAATATGACGTGACGATGATTGACAAGGAGTCTGGGAAGGTTATTCCAAATGAAGAGGTTAAGGACACTGTGACTAATATCGCAGAGGCAAGCAGGATGACTCGCAGTGGCCGTGTGTATACTCCCCGTTCCAATGAGGTCCCACCTAAGGAAACAACTAGTATCCCAGTGCCTGTCAAAGACAAAGGTAAGGGAGCCGTTACGAATGATGAAGATGCTGAGTTTTTGAGGATCATCAAGAAAAGTGACTATAAAGTTGTCGACCAACTTCATCAAACTCCTTCCAAGATTTAGATTTTATCTCTGTTGATGAGTTCACCCGCTCATAGGATGGCCTTGCAGAAAGTTTTGACTCAAGCACATGTGGATCAAGATATCAGCACCAGTCGGTTTGATAGTGTGATTGCCAATTTGACCGCATGTAACACCCTTAGTTTCAGCAACGAAGAGTTACCAAAGGAGGGTTCGAATCATAATCGTGCTTTACATATATCAGTGAAATGTCAGGAGGACAATTTAGCAAGAGTGCTAGTGGACACCGGCTCTTCTCTGAATGTTCTACCCAAGAGGGTTCTTGATAAGTTGGTCTTCAAAGAGACTGTGTTGAAACCTACTCCTCTGATCGTCAAGGCTTTCGATGGTTCTCGCTGGTCGGTAATGGGGGAGGTTGAGCTTCCTATCCTGATTGGTCCGCAAGTTTTTAATATCACGTTTCAAGTCATGGACATTAATCCCAATTACAGCTGTTTACTTGGAAGGCCGTGGATTCATGCCGCTGGGGCAGTAACCTCAACGCTACATCAAAAGATGAAGTTCGTGATCGATGAAAAGTTGGTTATTATACACGGTGAGGAGGATCTGATGGTCAGTAACCTGTCTTCTTTCCGTTACATCGAGGCCGATGAGAATGCTTTGGAAATCTCCTTTCAAGCACTCGAGATCGCCAATATTGTTCTGTTAGAAGTCGAAGAGACAGTGGGCCAGGGTAATCCATCTTTTGCATCTCTAAAGAGTACCAAATCAACAATTGACAGGGGTATTCCGGAAGGTTGGGGAGAGGTAATTGATGTCAAGACCAAGACTGATCTCTTTGGGTTGGGTTACAAACCAACTCAGAATGGAGCCGCCACAACTGTCGAAGGGCGCCCGAAGGTTATCCAAGAGGTATTTATCAGCGGAGGTTTCCAAGTCAATGCCGTCAGTGACTGTGAGGAAAGTGAAGATTTGAGCAACCTGGTATTTAAGGGAGATGCAGCTTTGAACAACTGGGAGGCCGTAGAGATCCCTGTTATTTTTCCATTGTCAAAGTAATTTTTTTAGCATTTTCACTTATGTTTTCAAAAAGTCCGTAGCTCCGCCCAAGGCTATAGGGTCGTTTTTGTTGGGCCACCTTTCATTTTTAAAAGGATATTAATAAAGGCATTTTGTTCAAATCCATTTTGGTTCATTTGCGTTTTTCGTTTTCACCTTTAAAAAAAATGAAGTTGGCAACCTTTTTCAAAAATAAAACAAAAAAATAGCATTTCATTTCTTATCTTACATATCGTTGAGAATTTTAATTAAGTAAGCCTTCCATCATGCAGAGACATCGTAAACCTTGTTGGATCCAATGACTTTATTGACACTCCTAACTGGGATGCACCCATCAATCAAGCTGAAGACGAGGGTGAAGAAGATTTTGAAGTACCCGCTGAACTGACAAGATTGATTGAGTACGAGTACACAGAGCTTCAACCGCATAAAGAGCAGGTGGACTTAATTAATCTTAGTACAGATGAGAACAAGAAAGAGGTCAAGATTGGTGCAATGCTTGGGACAGAGGTTAAGCAGAGGCTGATTGAGTTGTTAAAAGAATATATTGATG
The DNA here is from genome assembly GCA_963859935.3 of Lathyrus sativus. Taxonomy (NCBI): domain Eukaryota; kingdom Viridiplantae; phylum Streptophyta; class Magnoliopsida; order Fabales; family Fabaceae; genus Lathyrus; species Lathyrus sativus. The sequence continues at coordinate 188,344,496 of OZ012738.1, read as the reverse complement.
TGTTTGCGTGGTCGTATCAAGATATGCCTGGCCTAGACACAGATATTGTTGTTCACAAGTTACCACTTAAGCCAGATTGTCCACCTATCAAACAAAAGCTTCGAAGAACGAGACCCGACATGGCTTTGAAAATTCGAGATGAGGTTAAAAAACAGTTAGATGCAGGCTTCTTGGCAGTTGCAAAATATCCAGAGTGGGTTGCCAACATTGTGCCAGTGCCCAAGAAAGATGGTAAAGTTAGGATGTGTGTGGATTACAGGGATATGAACAAAGCAAGTCCGAAAGATGACTTCCCTCTGCCACATATTGATACACTTGTAGACAATACAACCAGTTTTGCGTTGTTCTCATTTATGGATGGTTTCTCTGGCTATAATCAGATCAAAATGGATCCCGATGATCGAGAGAAGACTACTTTCATTACTCCTTGGGGGACCTTTTGCTACAAAGTCATGCCCTTCGGTTTGAAGAACGCAGGGGCAACTTACCAGCGCGCTATGACCACTCTCTTTCATGATATGATGCACAAGGAGATCGAGGTGTATGTGGACGATATGATAGCCAAATCTCAAAGTGAAGAGGAACATCTAGACCATTTGGTGAAGTTGTTTGAACGACTCAGGAAATATCAGTTGAAATTAAATCCTGCTAAATGTACCTTCGGTGTCAGATCTGGAAAATTGCTTGGTTTCATTGTTAGCCAACGAGGGATTGAGGTAGATCCTGACAAAGTCCGAGCCATTCAAGATATGCCAGCTCCGCAAACTGAGACACAAGTTAGGGGTTTTCTGGGGCGTCTGAATTACATTTCCAGGTTTATCTCTAACATGACCGCTACCTGTGAGCCGATATTCAAGTTGCTTTGTAAGGGGCAGACGGTTGAGTGGAACCCTGATTGTCAGAAAGCGTTTGAGAAAATCAAGAGTTATTTGCAAGACCCCCCTATTTTGATTCCTCCCGTACCCGGAAGACCATTGTTTATGTACCTTACTGTTCTTGAGAAGTCTATGGGTTGTGTGCTTGGACAACATGATGAGACTGGAAGAAAGGAACATGCGATTTATTACCTGAGCAAGAAGTTTACCGATTGTGAAAACAGATACTCGCCATTGGAGAAAACTTGTTGTGCGTTGGCATGGGCCGCTAGGCGCCTCCGACAATACATGGTTTGTCATACCACATTGTTGATTTCTAAAATGGATCCGATCAAGTATATTCTTGAAAAACCTGCTCAAACCGGGAGGCTAGCCCGTTGGCACATGTTGTTATCCGAATATGACATCCAGTATGTACCCCAGAAGGCAATTAAGGGTAGTATTTTATCGGATTATCTTGCAGACCAGCCAGTTGAAGATTATGAACCTCTTAAGTTTGACTTTCCTAATGAGGATATTTTGTTGATCAAGAGAGATTGTGAAGAGCCAGATCCGAGCGAAGGTCCAGAACCAGGTCTTTGGTGGAGGATGATGTTTGATGGTTCCTCGAATTTCAATGGGCATGGTATAGGCGCCGTTTTGATGAACCCAAAGGGTGGTTTCACTCTGTTTACAGCAAGGTTAGACTTTGAGTGTACTAATAACGTCGCGGAGTATGAGGCATGTATTCTCGGACTCGAAGCAGCCATTCACCTCCGAATCAAACTTCTCAAAGTAAGTGGTGACTCAGCCTTGGTTATTTACCAAGTACAAGGCAAATGGGAAACGAAGAATGAGAAGTTAATCCCTTATAAGGACTACATTGTCGAGCTGATTAAGTACTTTGACGAGATAGAGTTCGAGCATGTTCCTAGATCTGAGAATCACGTTGCGGACGCTTTAGCCATGTTAGCATCCATGTGGAAGGTTAAATTCGTTAATGAAGTACCTCTTATTCATATTGAACGCAAAGTTGAGCCCGCTTATTGTCAAGCGGTTGAAGAGGATGAGGTGGATGAAAAGCCGTGGTTTCATGACATCAGGAACTATCTAGCCAAGCAAGAGTATCCCGATGGTGCTACTGGTCTGGACAAGAAAACATTGAGAAGGCTGGCTTCTAAATTCTTCATCAGTAATGGTGTGTTATACAAAAGAAATTACGACATGGTTTTACTCAGATGTGTTGATAAACGGGAAGCGGATATGTTACTGCAAGAAATTCACGAGGGGACTTTCGGCACTCATGCCAATGGTTATGCTATGTCTAAGAAGATGCTAAGGGCTGGATATTATTGGTTGACTATGGAAGCTGACTGCATCCAATACGCCAGGAAATGCCATAAGTGCCAAATTTATGCTGATAAAATGCATGTACCTCCCTCGCCGTTGAATGTGTTGTCTTCACCATGGCCGTTCTCAATGTGGGGCATTGACATGATTGGGGCAATTGAGCCGAAGGCTTCTAATGGTCATCGTTTTATCCTTGTTGCTATTGACTATTTCACCAAGTGGGTAGAGGTTGCCTCCTACACCAACATGACCAAGCAAGTGGTTGCCCGCTTCATCAGGAAAGAAATTATCTGCCGTTATGGAATTCCAAGTCGGATAATAACTGACAATGGCACCAATCTGAATAACAAGACTATGAAGGAGTTGTGTGACAGTTTCAAGATCACTCATCACAATTCTTCTCCGTACCGTCCTAAGATGAATGGGGCCGTTGAAGCTGCGAATAAGAATATCAAGAAAATCCTGCAAAAGATGGTCGTGACTTACAAAGATTGGCATGAGATGTTACCGTTTGCTTTGCATGGATACAGAACCTCAGTGCGAACTTCGACAGGGGCAACACCATTTTCATTGGTGTATGGAATGGACGCTGTACTCCCCATCGAAGTAGAGATACCTTCTTTGAGGGTGCTGATGGAAGCTGAACTTGAGGAAGCTGAATGGGTTCAAGACAGACTGGATCAGTTGAATCTCATTGACGAGAAACGCATGACAGCTATGTGCCATGGGCAATTATATCAGAAACGGATGAAAAGAGCATTTGATAAGAAAATTCGTATCCGTGAGTTCCGTCAAGGAGAGCTCGTACTCAAAAAGGTCTTGCCAGTGCATAAAGATATGCGTGGAAAGTGGATGCCCAATTATGAAGGCCCATTTGTTGTAAAGACTGTTTTCTCTGGAGGGTCTCTGATACTTACAACAATGGATGGAGAAGAGCTAGCACATCCCGTGAATTCTGATGCAGTCCGAAAATATTATGCCTAAAAACCCGCTAAGTCGAAAACCTGCAAGAGGCGACTTAGGCAAAAGTAAGGGTTGAAAAAAAAAAAGAAATAATAATAAAAAGCTCGCTAAGTTGAAAACCCGAAAGGGCGACTTAGGCAAAAAGGAGCGTCCCGGTGGATTGAAAACCCGAAAGGGCGGTCCAGGCAAAAGTTAGGGACAAAGGCATTTCATTGCATCAGAAAACACTGATCATCGCAAACACACTTTCCACATGAGAGCCATTTTCCAGTTCTTTCATCCTCGTCCAAAGCAAGATTCTGGTTTAGTCTTAGTTGTTAGTGTCAGTAGGTGTCGTTGGATTCAATGTAACCTTTTCCCATGTTGCCAATTTCAAAACATAATCGTCTGTGGAGCTATGCTCTCAGCAAGCTGCCATCCTTTAATAAAAGATACCATTTTGTTACTTACATTCCTTGGTGCATTACTCTTGTTTTCTATTGTTATGCAAAATGCGTTTATTCTTAAAATTTTGAAAATGAAAGGTGCATTGAAAATTTTTAAAACTGTTCTTCGAAAACGCAATCGAAAATATAAGAAATTACTCTGACTAGTGGAAATTTCGGAAGGATCTCTTCACTCCTCGAAAAATCTCATTGTTGCAGAAACTCTTTCAAATCATTGCTCTGACACAGTCCCCAGAGAGACTATAAGCTGACAACTTTTTCTTGGGTAACTCGAAAGTGTCCCTCAGGTTTTCTTCTCCCCATGTGAAGACGTGATACTGTGCACCCAAGCAGATTACCCTCTCCCCAGAGAAGTCAGAATTCTGAAACCAGATGTGGTCCTACCATTTCTTCCCATGATTGACGTATTGGTTGCAGAGAATGCAGGGTATCTCCGTCGAGATGTTTATTTCATCTCTCGTCCCGTCTCTAGTCTGTTTCGTCAGCATACGCAAGGGCATAAGCATCACATGCCTGTTTCATTACATATTCATTACATATTCATTACATATTCATTACATACTCATTACATATTCATTACATATTCATTACATACTCATTACATACTCATTTCATAACATCTTGCATATTTACATACATAGACATTAACATACATTCATTAGCATATATCCACATTAACACATGCATTAGCGTTCGCAAGTTCATTATGTCTCACCGTCATTGGTTGTTACCGCCGAGTTACTGGGTTGGTCCAGTCTCTCCAAATAGATCGTCAGCCCTAAGCATAAAATACACATGTGTTTCCAGTTTCCCCACGGAGCTCGATCCTCGTGGATGACGGTTACTTCAGCTATCTTTCCTCGCCAGGATAAGATATTTACCCTTCGAGTTCATTCCCTCGATGGAGTCTTGATTACCAGTTTTCTTTCTAGCTCGATCCTAGATTGAATCTCAGTCTTGTCGGTCGTCAAGCCCAACCGGACGTGCATTTATTTTGCACCATCTAAAGATTTTCACCATACCATGGCAGATACGCACCTGTTCTCGCCTGAGAAGCTCATCATCATCTGTTATCACCTCTACAAGCAGTTCTTACATGAGAGGCTTATTATTGCTACTCTTGCAAAATAAGTGACATCTCTCGCCTGAGAAACCAATCCTATCTTCGTTATGACTCGCAGCAAATGGCCATCTCCATTGAGCAGTTGGGCTTCCATTTTCCCTGTCGTCTTGAAGTATGGGGAGGTTGAACCAAATCGTCTTCAGGAGAGCACGATCTTGAAGTACGGGGAGGTTTGAGCGGAATCATATTCAGGAGAGCACGATCTTGAAGTATGAGGAAGTTCATTTACCCTTTAGTAAAAGAAGGAGCGGAATCATATTCAGGAGAGCACGATCTTGAAGTATGAGGAAGTTCATTTACCCTTTAGTAAAAGAAGGAGCGGAATCATATTCAGGAGAGCACGATTTTGAAGTATGAGGAAGTTCATTTACCCTTTAGTAAAAGAGGGAGCGGAATCATATTCAGGAGAGCACGATCTTGAAGTATGAGGAAGTTCATTTACCCTTTAGTAAAAGAAGGAGCGGAATCATATTCAGGAGAGCACGATCTTGAAGTATGAGGAAGTTCATTTACCCTTTAGTAAAAGAAGGAGCGGAATCATATTCAGGAGAGCACGATCTTGAAGTATGAGGAAGTTCATTTACCCTTTAGTATGAAGAAGTTCATTTATCCTTTAGTAAAAGAAGAATCAGAATCGTATTCCAGGCGCCGACCTTAAATATGAGAAAATTTATATATCAGATAAGCAGCAGCCTCTTTATTTGAGTGCTTATTCATTTTTGCATAAGTCCCTTCCAACGATAAGTGACAGTTCTCCCTCGAGAAGCTTATCAGGGCATTTCCACTTAAAGTCCATTTATTTTGGCATACAGTCGGCTTTTACCCTGTATATTTGCTACGGATTCCTGAAACGTTCGTTCGATCCTGTCACGAAGGATAGGTTACAGAAGCTTGGATGTTATTCTTTGCTCAATGCTCCAGCATTCTGTGATCGATCTTGCAATCGTACTTGATCCAGTTTTACTTTTAGATTCCCAGTGGAGGCCGTCTCACAGGTGCCATCTCCATTTGAGAATCAAGACGACTGTGCTGTTGAAGAGATGAAGGTTCTGTATCAACAAAACCACAATACTACTCTATCAAGAACAACCATTATCTCTGATAAGAAGAAAACCCTGGTATCGGACCATAAACCTGCTCTGTCAGGAACACACATATATTTGATGATGAGGAGAAACCCCTGATGTCAGACTATAACTCTGCTCTGTCAAGAACACACATACATCTGATAATAAGGACCTCTGATACAGGACCATAACTCTGCTTTGTCAAGAACAAATCCACCTCTGGAGATAAGGACCTCTGATGCAGGACCATAACTCTGCTCTGTCAAAAACCAATTCATCTCTGAAGATAAGGACCCCTGATACAGGACCATAACTCTGCTCTGTCAAGAACACATATACATATGATGATGAGAACCTCTGATACCAACAAAACTGATTCACTATCAAGAAAACCAGGTAGTCTGAAGGTTAAGGCTTCCTGCAACAAACCCAACCCTGCTCACAGGTATGGACCTATACTGACACAAGTTCAGCATCCTATGCAGTCATCAGCGTCACAGACATTCAAGAGGGGTGATACGATACCCAGAAAGTGTGGCATCACCATCTCCTGAAGCGGCCTCACTCAGCTGAATTCCAAATGATTGGTCCCCAGAGTCGACAATCCTCCAAACCAACAACCCCTCAGGCCCAAAGGGCCGGAAAAGAAGTCAACCGGGAGAACCTCGTCTGAGCGTGGATTTCATGAGACACTAGTGCCTGCAAAGCAAGCACGCGCCCACTAATTTCCACAACTAATGCTAGGTACACTCAAGCCTGGGTCTGGCTTCTCACTCATCAGAACGCCCCACCCACAACAGCACAGATAATCATATCATACTGAAAATAAAGTGCAGGAAATAAAGTGCGATAAATAAACACAACCCGACAAGTAATCATACAAGCGCTAGGATTGACTCTCGCAGGGGACATTGGATCCCCAAACTGACTCGCATAAGGGGCGTTGGATCCCAGGAAACTATCAGAGTCCCCAGCACAGTCGCCAGCTGTCGCTACCGCGAAAATAAGGTGCCAGCAAAACAGAAGAGTCGCCACCTTTCATTATTTATCCCTCAGAACGGGAAAGGAAACGATCGGAAAAACCTGACGAAAAGGTATAAGACAAGATCATCGCAACCATTGTCTGGGTTCGGGAGTCGGTTACGCAAGGGGAAGGTATTAGCACCCCTCACGTCCATCGTACTCGATGGGATCCACGCTTGTTGTGTTTATCTGACGGGTTGGTTTTACTATCTACCTATCAAGGCTGGCTTAAAAAAGAAAAGAAAATGACTCGGCAAAGCGTCGCACTTTATGCCTATGTATTCTCATCAGAGAATGAGAAATCAGAGTCAACGTAGTTCGCCTAACTACGGGTTACAGGGAAGGTGGCTCGCCAATACGTCAGTATTGTGCCTACGTACTCTCAACAGATATGAGAGATCAGAGCTTACGTAGTTCGGGATAATACGGATTACGGGAATTTGGATTCATCTGTTTTATCGAGTAGGGTTAACAAACAGTTCCAGTAGTTTGGCGTATGCAGCTCGACCCTTGGAGACTTACGCGTTACCGTTTGCGGTAGAACTGGGAGTTAACGACACTCTTTTCTTCAGAAAAGCTTTCCTTTGAATTACAGGCCCACAGGGCAAAAAGGTTTGACGTTTGTTTTCTGTCTTTTACGGAAGAACTGTTTTTTATGGATGTTTGTAACCAATATCGCACTAGAGACTATGACCTGAGAGTGAATGCGTCGCATGTCACCCAAAGGGTACCATACTAAACATCCAGACTGTTGAAAAGAAACTCTCCAACAATCCTTTCTCAGATAGCTTAAGGCTCGTAACGTACGACGTCAGTTAACCTTTATTACTGTATTTTAATGTGTTTCAAGATGAGAAGAGAGCAGGCTCAACTAAGGGGAAGACTATCAAGTCCTAATGTTGTCATGACAAGGATTCATCCTAGGATTGAGGTTTGAAACAGGGAACTCCTAGAAGTTGTCATGCATAGGTTTCAACCTAAAGTTCTAATCATCACTTCCTTATCAAAGGACGTGAGATTCCTAGGGGATCATGTCAATGATAAACAGAAACAGATAAAGCATCAGCTTAAACAGTAAACAGTAAACGACTGTAAAATGCATGCAATGCAAGTGAGGGAGGAAATGTGTGTGGGACATCAGCCTCCACAAGCTCATCTCAACCTCAAGCCAGATATGAATAACTGTAATCATAAAGAGGAAATAACATGCTATCAAGCAAGATATAAGTGACTGCAGTCATACAGAGGAAATGACATCAAGCAAATAACAAACCAAATAGGCAAGGGAGCTGGGCTCTACCGAATACCCGCAAGCAAAGCCATACAGTAAAAATACAAGCAGAGGGAGAAACTCAACCTCTAATGCAATCATGCTTCTAGCTTAACACAATCTAAATATGGACTTATTCTAATGCATCAAGCAAATCACACAAGTCACCTCAATACAGTTGCACATCAAGCAAACAGACAAGAAAAGAAAGCAGATCAACCACTCCCACAGCTTCACAGCAAAGCAATCTTCTGACATCAGTTCAGTCCTCAGTCTGTAACTGTTCTTCAAGTCTATCCTCTTCAATAACAAATGTCAACTTGCTTCTTCAAGCTTCCAATACCTCAACCATAAGTATCAACTTATCCTTTCTTCTTCAGGCCTCAGCTCCAAAGTAAACTCCACCTTCAGACCTCAATCCCACTAGCAAGCATCAACTTGTTCCTTCAGGCACTCCAAGCATTGAACTCACAAGTATCAACTTGCTTTCCAACCTCAAGCTTCAGCTTCTTCATTCAATCTCCAATGGATTCCCCTCACAAGTATCAACTTGTTCTTCATCTTCTTCAAGCTTCAGCTCTTTCTTCAATCTCAGCTTGATCCTCTTCCCACAAGTGTCAACTTGTTCCTCTTGATCTTCAAGCTTCAGCTCCAAGGGTATTCTTCAACCACAAAGAAGTAGCAACCTCCATCCTCTAGCAAGGGAGAAAGATTCATCTAAAAAGAGCAAGGTTTGGATAATAGACAGCAAAGTGAAGACCAAAGGTCACCACTAAGCATTCCATCATCAGAGAAAGGGACCCTCAAAGGTTCTACCAACTTGTAAAGAGCCACACATCCTACCAAAGGAGGGATGAGGCCTTCACAAGGGGACCTTACATCATAGGGAAGGATGGAAGTGATCAACACCTTCCATGTTTATGAAAGAAGAGAATCTATCTAGAAGCTCTGCCTACAAACCCTAATCTTAACACCTAATCAACACTACACCAAAAGAAGGGAAATCTTCACATCCAAGCTTCTTCATTCAATCCATGATAGCCCAAACTTGTCTTCATCACCATCCAAGAGCAAGATAAGCACAACCCTAGTCTAAGGGGGTTAGAGAAATCAATCTAGTTGAATTAGCAAGTTAGGATCACCTAAAACCTAGTACTAAAGTTAATCCTAACTAAAATACTAACACCAATTGTAAAATCCTACAAAAATAACTATGGGACCCTAATTCAATCATGAATCTACCCTACAAAATTCAGAGGTTGAATCATCCACCAAGTCCTAGAAATAAAACCTAAATCCCAAGGTACTAAGCATAAACCCTAAAAATAGAGCACCTAAAGTTTCAACTTAAAACTACCACCTACATTCATCACAAAAATGTGAGAAAAATCTAAGGGGAACATGCATATCTATGCTAGCTATACACAAAAAATCAAGGCAAGAATCATCACCAAGTGCTCAAACAAAATTCAGCAAAACAAGGTATCAACCATGGTTATTTTAATATCAATTAATATTCAAAAATGCAAATAAAAATCCAAAATGCATGAATTATTAATATTTTTTATCTACAAAATTCTAGATTCAATCATGAATCAGGGGAAAAAAGTTTGGAATTAATTGAGTTAATTTCCTATTTTTCATGAATTAATTTCTAAGTCACATGAAATAAGGAAAAATAAAAGAAAATAAAAGAAATTAATAAAACAAGCGTGTCAAATAGCAATCCAGCTTAGTTCAATTCTTGGGTTGGGCCAGAAAGGGGGTGTGGATATCAATCTGAGTCCTAAGCCCAAAACAATTCAATTAATGAAACGGTGCGTTTCATTCTAAATTTCTCTTTAGAGCTTGAGGTGCAATCGTGGCCATCTGTTCCTTGCCTGAGTCAAAGGTCCACTCTTCATCTGATGGTCCATGTTCATCGTCCCAAATTTGAACTGAAATGGAGGGAGTTCTCAGACGGTGGCCTGAGTTGCAGCGCCACCGTCTTCTCCGGTGAGCCAACCTCCACAGGTCATCAAAAACCACAAAACCAATCACTATCCCACTCCAAATTTGATGCTGATCACGAATCCAACCTCAGAATTTTCTAATTCCATCTCTAACTCAAAACACGATGACATTTTCAGAATTCCTCCTAATCTTGATTTTCACCATTCTTTAAATTAAAGGTCTCAAATTAATCCTCACTCTTCACTGATCAATTTCCACCATCCAATCATGAATAATCCTTCAAGAATCGTGAGATATCATCCTCAACAGAAAATGGTCACATGCCTAACTTGTCCCCATTTTGAGCAACTTTCTAGTTTAACAAAATTTCATTTGAGGCCTCTAAGTTGGTGAAAATGGCCTATGATCACAAATGACCTATAATCACCAAATGTCCAAAATACCCTTGACTTGTCCAAGCCATAAGTTGAGTTCTACAAATCCTATCAAGGACTTATAGTACTCTCTAGAAAGCTAAGAGAATAAGGAACAACATTCATGTTGACCAAAAGTTCATAGGAATCATCCTTCTAGGGCAAAAGTTTCTTGCAAGTTGGGTGACTTTCAAGCTCCAAATTCACATACCTCAGATGACTTGTAACTTGTCAAAGCCATAACTTGAGTTCTACAAACCCTATCAAGGACTTCTAGCACTAAAATTAAAGCTAAGACCATGCTCTACAACAATCATGTTGGGGGTAAGATGATATGACAATCACATCTTGAGCTACATTGCCTTGAATATAGGGGTCAAACTAGGGGATTTTACACTGTCAAGTCTTAGAAACCCTGGCCTGAAACTTCTCAAACTCTTCAATCATGATGAGTTGACCTTGGAATCATCCTTCTAAAATCTCAATGTATCAATCCATGATCACATGGCTCTTGGATTAGGTCTCAACCTTCTTCAAATCATCACTTGACTTAGGGTTGACCAAGTCAAACCCTAATTGCAACTCTCATGGCTGAGCCTTCTTAATCTTGCACAATGACCTGTCTAGGCCTCAAAGTGATCTTCAACACTCTTCATGAGCTCTTTCAAGACCTCAAGTCCATCTTCATGGCCTCAGAATCATCTGATGGCTTTCCACAACTTTCAAGTTAGGAGACCTACACACTTGGCTTCAATCACTCTCTCTGAGGATCTTCTAACTTCTCTGACAAGGATATCAACCCTTGGGCACCTGAATAACCTTCTTAGCTAGCTTCATGGTCTTGTGTAGCCCTTAATTGGTAGTCATACCTCTTGATCTCCTGCATACATGTCAATGAAATGCAAATGATAATGCTAATGTGAATGAAATGAAACACAAGCTAGGTAAAGAAATGTTGGGCAAATTTTGGGGTGCAACAATTAGGAATCAATCAAATTTGACTTCACAAGTGTAGATGTAATGTACCTAAAGATGAAAGATTGCGATGAACCGCTACCAAGCGAAGGGCCAGAGCCAGGATCCCAATGGGGATTAATATTTTATGGAGTTATCAACACTTATAGAAACAGAATTGAGGCAATCATTGTTACACCTCAGGGTATTACCTTCACCGCCCAAATATGAAGCTTGTATCATGGGTCTCCAAAAAGTTATTGACTTAAGGATAAAGAACTTGGATGTGTATGGAGACTCAGCTCTGGTTATAAATCAGATCAAAGGAGAGTGGGACACATCAACTTGGACTTATTCCCTACAAAGACTGCGCAAGAAGGTTGTTACCTTTCTTCAATAAGATTTAGTTTCATCACATACCTCGTGAAGAAAACCACATGGCTGATGCATTAGCTACTTTATCCTCCATGATTAATGCAAATCGACGGAGTGATGTGCCTAAGATTGACATAATACGCCTCGATAGGCCCTCTTACATATTCACAATAGAGGAAGTCATCGATGACAAACCTTGGTATCACGACATCAAGTGCTTCCTTCAAAGACATGAGTACCCGCCTGGGGCATCAAGAAAAGACAGGAAGACTCTCAGAAGATTAGCTAGTAATTTATTCCTGAACAATGATTTACTCTACAAAAGAAACTTCAACATGGTTTTGCTAAGATGCATGGAAAGACACGAAGAAAATGTCCTAATGAAATAATTTCCTGAAGGATCTTTTGGCACTCATGCCAATGGGAATACAATGGCAAGAAAAATTCTAAGAGCAGGATATTATTGGCTGATATTGGAATCTGATTGTTACAAGTACATGAGGAAGTGTCAGATATACACCAACAAGATCCATGTACCACCAACTCATCTCAAAGCTCTCTCTTCTCCATGGCCATTTTCTATATGGGGAATCAATATGATTGGCGTGATTGAAGCCAGAGCCTCAAACGGACATCAATTTATCCTGGTAGCCATTGATTACTTCACCAAATGGCTCAAAGCAGCATCATATACCAATGTGACCAGACAAGTGGTTGTCCAATTGTTGCACCCCAAAATTTGACCAACAATTATTTATTCATTGAGTGTTTGAAAGTTGATACCTTCATCAGAAAGTTCAAGAAATCCTCAGAGGAGTGGGTTGAAACCAGGGTTGTGTGCTTCATAGCTTGAGAGTTGTGGGTGCTCCTCAGATGATTCTGAGACTTGGAGAATGAACTAGATGTTTTGAGGAAGCCTGTGAGATGTCTTGATAGCCATCATGAAGCCCAGAGAGGTCATTATGCAAGAATTCAGAAGATTCAACCATGAATGGTAGAATTAGGGTTTTGACTGGGTCAACCCTAGGATAACTGAAAATTTGGAGAAGGTTGAGACCTAATCCAAGGGCCATGAGATCATGGGATGATGCATTGAGGTATTATAAGGATGATTCCTAGACCAACTCATCATGATTGAGGAGTTTGGGAAGTTTCAAGTCAGGGTTTCCAAGGATTGCTAGTGAAAAAACCCTAATTTGATCCCTATCTTCCAGGCAGTTTTAGCTCAAGATGTGATTGATATCTCATCTTCCCCACAACATGAATGTTGTAGAGCTTGTTCTTAGCTTTAATTTTAGTTGTGGAAGTCCTTGATAGGAGTTGCAGAGCTCAAGTTATGGTTTTGACAAATTACAGGTCAGCTGAGGTGTGTGAATCTGGGTCCTTGAAAGTCACCCAACTTGCAGACAACTTTTTCCCTAGTAGGATGATTCCTATGATCTCTTGGTCAACATGAATGTTGGAGGGCATCTTCTCAGCTTTAATTTTAGTGGTAGAAGTCCTTGATAGGATTTGTGGAACTCAACTTATGGTTTGAACAAGACAGGGGTATTTTGGTCATTTGTCAGTTATAGGTCATTTTAAGCAAAGGCCATATCTCCTATTTCCAAGCCTCAAATGGAAAAACTTAAAACATGAAAGTTGTTCAAATGGCATTTTAAGTCTAGAAAGAAGGTCATGAATTGTTGGAAAAGCTCATAGCATGGATTTGCATGATTGGTTAAAAATGAACTAAAAATGGCTTATAAGTTTAAAAAGTTGAATTTAAAAATTGGTTTGGAAGATCTAGGAATCCAAAATAGGTCATCTAATATATCATTTTGATTGGAAACATCATTTTGAGAACATTGGTTTAAATAGAATTTTCATTTGAGGCTTTAAAATGGGACATGCTTTGGAAAATTGAAACTTGCATTATAAGGCACCCTTGCAAAACTCAACATAAGCCAAAGGTGAGCTTGTTTTTCACACATATCTTCTCAATATCTCGTGTAAAGGTATTTTGGCACAAAATTACAAGGCATAAGGCATGATACATGGGTTTTTCAACTTATCACCACATGAGAAAATCAAGACTTTTCTAGCTCATTCTAGAAGGATCTAGGAGCTTCCATCAATCATTATAAGAAGAGTGGTCCACAAGGTATTGAAGGTTGGTGAATGTTGAAGAATTCAGAGGAGAAAGAGAGAGAAGAATTGCCATTGAAGAGCTTCCTTCAAGATCAAGCAACTTGGGATTTCTTCTACCACAAGCTTTCTTCTTCAAAGCTCTTGCAAACAGAAAGTTTCTCTCCATTAGAGGAGTGTTTGACACCAATTGCAAGCCTTGAAACCACTTCTAACTCCACTCACCATCACCCTTGGACAGGTTCTTTCTTCCCCATATATCTTCTAAATTATGTGCTTTCTGTCTGGCTTGTAGGTATAGAATGAGCATGCTAGGATAGTTGTTTAGTTCCCTAAAGTTTCAGAGGGTTTGGTGAGGATTGATGGCAGGTGCAAGAATCTGTTATGATCAAGAAAATGTTGGATTAGGAGTGTTAATGCACGTGCTATAGTTTGTTGTAGTCAGGGTAACGTGTAGGAGAGAATTTCACCATTAGATTTAAGTTTCCCCATGATTGATCCCAGTAGAAATAAGTGAAACCTTAGTCTTCATCCCTTCTGTTTGCGCATTTTAAGAAGATTCAATGGAAACTATGCGTATGGTTGGATTCCTGGGATTTAGTAGTGTGATTTTGGTTTTGGAAATTTTGCAAATCGTTGAGAAACGAGAGAGAAAGAGAGGATGGAAAAACCATGCATGGAGGCTGCGCCTGAAACCCTAGAAATCCACTTGGGGACGATGGCCAGATGCCGTTGGATTGGTCCCTATAATTTGACTAATTCAATTCATCCAACGGCCCAGATTAATTAACAAAACAGAGGGAAATTTTAAAAATTGAAACGCGGTCGTTTGGTTTAGTGAGTCCATGTGGGCTTATCCCAATTTCTACTCGCACCCCTCCCTATTCTGGCCCATTAAATAACAACTAACCTGCCTTGCTGTTTTCACCCCCCATCCCCTTTAATTCTTTTTTTTAATTTCTTTTATTGTTTGTCTTTTATAAAATTCATAAAAAATAGAAAATTAAATATTTTTCAATTCTTGTTTTTTCTATAGGTTAGTGAATTTGTCTAGAAAAATATAAATAAATAAAATTTCCATTTTATTTTCTTTTCATATTTTTAATAGATTTTTTCTTTTAAATAGCTTTTAAAATAGGATTAATTTTGTACATGATTTTGTAGAATTTGTTTTAGGACCTTCCTTTAATCTTTTTAATTCATTATTTTTTGTGTGATTAGATATTGAATCATAGTTCCCCATAGGATTTAATTCTTGATTTTTTAGATTAAAATTTGATTAGTTTAATTAGGGTAGCTTTAGGGTATCCTAATTAGGGTTCAGGTTGTGCATAGGGGAAAGAATTCATTGTCTTTAGATAGTTTTGTCTTGATTCTTGGGTAGGGGCATATGTGGATGTTATGGGTAGATGTTGTAGACCCTTGTGATTAATTGATAGATTTTTCCCCCTTATTTTAGTATTTTTAGGTATTTTCTGAAGTTGCCTGATGATTTTGTCTGTTCTGTGGTTATCTGTTCATCTCTGGGGTTTTGTTTGGGGAATTTGTTGTGGGGCTTGTGTTGTCTTGAAGAGCTTGTTGGAGAGCATGATGAAGAGAAGATTGTAGATCAAGACTCAGAGACCCAGAGCTTGGATTATTCTCTGTCTGTGAGGTTTGAGACCCTGAGGTTTGAAGGAAGTTCATGGTACTTTCCTGAGGAAGGCACTATGAATGACTTTCATTCCTTCTTCTCACCTCTTTCTCAAGTATCTAATGATGTTGGAGCCAACTTGTGAGTTTAATTTCTCCTGAGGAGGAATGTAAACTGATCACCTGTTGTTGAGCCACATGGGATACAACTCCTAAGTGGAAGCCTCATAGTACTTTCCTGAGGAAGGTCCTATGGGTCTATTCACTTAGTTCCATTAGTTTGCCTAGGATTTCTCTAGTATCCAATGATGTTGGAGCCAACTTGTGAGTTTAGTTTCTCCTGAGGAGGAATGTAAACTGATCACAGTTGTTGAGCCACATAGGATGCAACTCCTAAGTGGAAGCCTCCTAGTACTTTCCTGAGGAAGGTCCTATGAGTCTGTTCACTTAGTTCCACTAGTTCAGATAGGATTTCCTAAATATCCAGTGATGTTGGAGCCTGCTTATGAGTTTAGTTTCTCCTGGGGAGGAATGTAAACTGATCACAGTGGTTGAGCCACGTAGGATATGACTCCTGAGTATACACCTCCTAGTGCTTTCCTGAGGAAGACACTATGAGTCTGCTTACTTAGCTCCCTTTCTTTGGTAAGCTTGTTCTGAAGCTTTAAGACTGGGATTGATTCCTTTTGGTTAGGTTTTGCTTTAGGGCTTTGCTTAGGTTTGATTCAGATTCTGTGTTAGGGTTAGGATTGGAGAGTAGATGATTCTTTCTCAAGCATGTTTTGTTTGCCTGATGGCACTTCATTTCTTTTATCTGTTCATTGCTTGATAGCATGTTGTTTTACATTTCAGTATGATTACTGTTATTTCATGACTGGCTTGAGGTTGAGACGAGCTTGTAGAGGCTGAAGCCCCACACACATTTCCTCCCTCACTTGCATTGCATGCATTTTACTGTTAAAGCTGATGCTTTTGTCTGTTTTGGTGTATCATTGACATGATCCCTTAGGACTCTCATTTCCTCTGATGAGGATTTGATGATAGACTTTTAGGTTGAAACCTATGCATGACAACATCTAGGAGTTCCCTGTTCAAACCTCAACCATAGGATGAATCCATGGCATGATAACAGTAGGACTTGATAGTCTCCCTCCTAGTTGGGCCTGTTCTCTTCTCATCTCGAAGCAGTTTAAGATACAGTGATCATGAATGATTTCTTTCGTACGTTACGAGCCTTAAGCTATCTGAGGTGAGATGTTTAGTATGGTACCCTTTGGGTGACATGCGACGCATTCACTCTCAGGTCATAGTCTCTAGTGCGGTTGAAATCGCAAACAATAAAAAACACTTCTTTTAGGAGATAACCCGTAGTTTCCCGAACTACGTTTGCTCTGATCTTTCATACCAGATGAAAGTACGTAGGCATAGGATGCGACGTCCTAGCGAGCAACCTTCCCCACCTTCACCCGTAGTTAGGCGAACTACGTTGACTCTGATTTCTCGTTCCAGACGGGAATACGTAGGCATAAAGTGCGACGCTTTGCCGAGTCATTTTTCTTTTCTTTTTTCAGCCAGCCTTGATAGGTAGATAGAATAAAACCAACCCGTCCAAGTAAACAAACAAGCGAGGATCCCGTCGAGTACGACGGACGTGAGGGGTGCTAATACCTTCCCCTTGCGTAACCGACTCCCGAACCCAGACAATGGTTGCAACGACCTTGTCTTACCCTTTTTCGTTAGGTTTTTCCGATCGTTTCCTTTCCCGCTCTGAGGGATAAATAACGAAAGGTGGCGACTCTTCTGTCATGCCGGCACCTTATTTTCGCGCAAGCGACAGCTGGCGACTCTGCTGGGGACTGAACCCAGAATCTTTGGTTCTCCGGTTCCCTATGAGAGTCAATCCTATCGTTTGTGTGTTTGCTTGTTGGGTTGCGTTTATTTATCGCATTTTTACTTCCCGCATTTTATTTCCCGCATTTTATTTCCAGTTCGATATGATTATCTGTGCTGCTGTGGGAGAGGGATGTTACTGTGAGTGAAAAGCCGGACCTGGGCTTGAGTACACACCTAGATATAGTTGCGGAGAAGTAGTAGACGAACCTGTCTGCTGAGCAGGCACAGTTCCCTACGAAAATCTGCGCTCAGACGAGATTCTTGCAGAGGTGCTCCTTTCCGGTCCTGAGGATCTGAGGGGAGTCCAGACGTGAGGGTTGTCGACTCTGGGGACCGATCATTTGGAAGTCAGCTAAGAGAGGCCTCTTCATGACTTGACGATGCCACTCCTTCTGGGAATCGTATCGTCACTCATGAAAGTCTGTGACGCTGATGACCGCATAGGATGCCGTACCTTCTTCCGTGGATTAGGTCCATACCTGTGAGTGGGGTCGGGATATTGCAGGAAACTTTGACCTCCAGACTACCTGGTTTTCTTGACAGTGAATCAGTTATGTTGGGTTCTCAGTTGCAGATATGTTCTCGATAGAGCAAGGGTTTGATCAGAGGATCTTATCATCGGGTGTTTATCTGTTCTTGATAGAGCAGGTTTCGATCAGGATATTGTTATCAGTGGTTTGTTCTGGATAGGGCAGATTTTGAGTGAGGTCTGAAGACCTCATCGGCAGATGTTATTTGTTCTTGATAGGACAGATTTTGAGTGAGGTCTGAAGGTCTCATCAGCAGCTGTGTGTTTGTTCTTGATAGGGCAGATTTCTGATTCGGGGTCTGAAGACTTCATCAACAGATGTTCCTTGATCATACATCCCGGGTCCTTATTATCAGGCACTTATTCTGATCTCGATCCTATCAGATGGTTATTCTCAGCAGATCAGATCAGTGGTTTTACACCGGGGTTTCCTTCTCATCAGTGACTGTCGATACCGAATCTCCATAGCAGCCACCTGGATATATTGTTGCATACCTGCATTTTGCATTAGTTTGCATGATCATTCGCATTCCATTGGCGTGTGTCCGTGACAGGTACCGTTTCCCCGATCCAGGATCTCTCGCCTCTTATTGTGTTACTACAGCCTCTCTCAGAAAGACTGTTGCGTACGAGTTCTCGATCCCTGATGTATCGGAGTTGGCTATCACCAATGTTATAGGCTTCCTGTGTATATGTGAGATTGTTGTTTCCATGATTGGGCCCAGATTCCTCTCCTTATTATTGTCAGCACTGGTACTAAGGCGCCAGGATCGGGGGAAATCTCTCAAGCCCACAGACACACGCATACATCTGCATAAAGCATTTTGCATGACATGCATTTTGTGGCTTTTCCTAACCTTTAATTTTGACAGGTTTTTCAGGTACACAGGTTCCGAGCTGCTTCCGATCTCCAGGATTGATCAAAGACTCATCCACCGCTACTCAACTCGCGCTAATCAGACAAGGATAATGGACCAGGTGCAGTCAGATGTTCAAGAGCTTCGTGAACGGATGGATCGTTTTATGGAGCTGATGCAGGTGGTCGCTAATGGGCAAGACCAGCTTCGTACTTTGGTTCAACCTCTAATCTCCAGGGCTGACAGTAATGGCATACTTCACGGCGGGGCCGTGCCCACTCCTCCTCCAGTGGATACTCCACAGAATGTTGTTCCTGCTGCCGGGGGCAACGGCAGCGCTAACGGCAACCTGATGACTAATCTCGGACTCAATGCGGCAGGCGTCGGCAATGGTAGTCTGGGAGCCAATGTTAACATGGGGCCGGTCAACGGCAATGCTGGTGCAGGAAATCTGTTGGTGCCTCAACCGTGGCTGGAGGACCATCAGGATGACATATTCTCTCAGAGAGGTGTAGAAGCAGAGTTGAATGCTGAAGCTCGACTCAGGTTCAAGGCGCTGGAAGACAAGATGAGAGACATAGAAAATCAGAACACATTGGGTGTCGACATGTCCAAGCTCGGGTTGATTGCTGACTTTAAAGTACCTCACAAGTTCAAGGTGCCTACCTTTGAGAAGTATAAGGGTACTACTTGCCCCCGGGTCCACCTCCGATCTTATTATAGAAAGATGTCTGCCTATTCTGACGATGAGAAGTTGCTGATGCACTTCTTTCAGGATAGTCTTTCTGGTCCATCGCTCGAATGGTATATGGGTTTGGAGCCCGCTACTGTGCGCACCTGGAAAGATCTTGCAGAAGCGTTCGTCCTCCACTATCAATACAATAGCGACTTGGCTCCCAACCGAGTTCAGCTTCAGAATCTCTCACAGCGGAACAATGAAAGCTTCAAAGAATACGCCCAGCGGTGGCGTGAATTGGCTGCTCGGGTTCAACCACCGATGGTTGAGCGTGAGCTAGTGCAAATGTTCGTGGCTACCCTTCCTGGAATCTATTATGAAAAGCTGGTCAGTGGCATGTCTGGAACATTCTCGGCTCTCATCACTCTGGGCGAGCATGTTGAGAACGGTATAAAGATCGGAAAAATTCAGGGCGAATCGTCCTCAGCTGGAGGAGGTAGTAAGAAACCTTACGCTGGCAAGCGTCGAGAGGGAGATGCCAGTGCTGTCACTAATGCTCGGAGAAAGGGCAAGGGCCCTCAGCCTCAGATTGCTAGCATAAATATCCCAGCTGCGCCGCAGCAACAGCAGCAGCCCCAGCAGCAGAATAATCAGGGGTACAGGAAATATCAGAATCGGGCTCCTATGGCAAACCGTCATTTTGATACTCCACCTATGTCATATGCGCAGCTTCTGCAAACTTTGCTGCAGCTTCAGCTAGTTCAAAAGAGGACGTTGGCTTCCTTGACAGGAGCACCACCACCGGGGTATGACGCCAATGCTACTTGTGAATTCCACACTGGGGCACCTGGCCATACGATTGAGAATTGTAAAGCTTTTAAGCACAAAGTCCAGGACTTGGTGGACGCCAAGGTTATTAATTTTTCTGACAATGTGCCCAACGTTACCAAAAATCCAATGCCTCATCATAAGGGGGGCGGAGTGACTGTTGTTATCACTGAGGAGAGTTCAGATTTGCTGACCGATGTCAAAGATTTGAAGACGCCGTTGAGTTTTGTCAAGGCTAAGTTGCTGAAGAAGGGCTTCTTTCCTGGATGCGGAGAGTTATGTATGGCTTGTGCTACACTTCCTGATGGGTGTGAGCAGCTGATCGAAGGTATCCAGGGTTTGATGTCTGAGGGTATTTTGCAGTTCAGCCGGAGCGTTAAAAGTGCATCGGGGGAAGTCATGCTGAAGCAGGCAGATGAAGTTGCTACCATTACTATTCCTCGTCACCCTATTACTATTTCAGCGCCCCGTCCGCCTACTATCACCATCACCAGGGTCGGACCGATCCCATTCGAGAGTACTAATGCCGTTCCATGGCATTACGGCGCCGAAGTTTATTGTAATGGTCAGAAGATAGAGCTAGAGCCATTCGGATCGACTGTGCAGGATCTTATCGAAGTCAGTGGTATCACTAGAAGCGGTAGAGTGTTTGCGCCAGCAGAAGTTGCAGCAGAGAAGGTGGTCCAGGCTGACGCTGTGGATAAAGGTAAAGGTAAAGCTGTCGAAGAGGTCCCTACAGGGGCAGAGAAGGACTTGCTGGTTAAAGATGCTGAAGAGTTCATGCGACTAATCAAGAAGAGTGACTACAAAATTGTAGATCATCTTCATCAGACTCTGTCAAAGATCTCGATTCTTAACTTGTTGCTGTGTTCTGAAGCACACCGCAACGCATTACTGAAGGTATTGAATGTTGCATACGTGCCGCAGGAGATATCAGTAAATCAGCTGGAGGAAGTGGTGGCCCATGTCAATGCTGGTAATGGGCTGGGATTTACAGATCTGGAGCTGACTCCTATGGGAAGAGATCACAACAGCGCCTTGCACGTCTCAATAGAGTGCAGAGGCACAATTATGTCACATGTCCTGGTGGATACGGGTTCCTCGCTTAATGTGCTTCCGAAGAAGGCACTGATGAAGTTGGATACCCGTGGATTGCTTTGCACGCCCAGTGATCTGGTCGTGAAAGCCTTTGATGGAACCAAGCGCCACGTCTTCGGAGAGTTGACCCTGCCAATTCAAGTTGGTCCAGAGACGTTCAATACGGTTTTCTATATCATGGATATCATGCCCGCCTATAGTTGCCTCTTAGGTCGGCCATGGATCCATTCTGCTGGTGCCATGACATCCACGCTGCATCAGAAGCTTAAATATGCTGTCGGGGGCAGCATAGTAACCGTCTGTGGTGAAGAGGACATCATGGTGAGCCACCTGTCGTCCTTTAAATATGTTGAAATGGATGGCGAGATCCATGAAACGCTCTGCCAAGCCTTTGAAACCGTCAGGGTGAAGGAGGTAGCTCCTGTCGTCGCGGAGAAGCAGGAGATGAATCTCTCCTCGTTTAAGGAAGCTCGGGCCGTTGTCGAAGCCGGTTCTACCCCAGGCTGGGGGCATGTCTTGGATATACCAATCAAGCAGGATAAGTTTGGATTGGGATATTCTCCTGGAGCTGAAGCTTCATCTTCTTCTGGCAGCTCGTCTCGTGGGAAAGGGTCGATCCTATTCACCAAGGGGGGAGTAATTTTCGAGAGCATCAACGCTGCGTCGGAGGACAGCGGGGATAGTGATTGTGATCTTGACGCCTGGATTCCACCGAGCAAGCCAGGCGGGCGCCTCCACAATTGGACCATCAAGGAGATTATCAAGCTGACAAGTGAAGAGTAATGATTTGCTTTTTACAATCTTTGTACAACCCTATGTCCTGCCCGGGGCATAGTGGTTTTACTGTCAGGGCCTTGTTGGATTATGTGTATGCATTTTGTTAATAAATAAAAGGCGTTTTCTTCGTAATCAAATATTGTGTTCTCTGTTATTCCTGTTTTATGTTTATTTCGAAAAACAGCGAAATGACAACGAGGCTTGTGCTAACCTGCATATTCTTGCTTTAAACTTAACCCTTGTTATTGCAGGATCCACGTAACAGATGACATCGACTCTGGACCCTCTACGGCTCACTACGACTTTGATTGCCCGATCTATCAAGCCGAGGATGAGATTGATGAAGACGAAGACCTTCCGGAAGAGTTGGCCTGCTTGTTGAGACAAGAAGAAAAGGTTATTCTGCCTCACGAAGAGGATATTGAGATTGTAAATCTGGGTTCTGAGGAGCTCGTCAAAAATGTCAGAGTAGGGGCTGCGCTGCAGAATGATGTCAAGCATAGACTGGTCGAGATGCTTCGAGAGTATAGTGACGTCTTTGCTTGGTCATATGAGGATATGCCCGGACTTGACACTGATATCGTGGTTCATCGCTTGCCGTTGCGAGAAGATTGCCCTCCAGTCAAGCAGAAGCTTAGGAGGACGAGACCAGACATGGCTGTAAAAATCAAGGAAGAAGTCCAGAAGCAGTTGGACGCAGGATTTCTAGCCGTCACCACTTACCCTCCGTGGGTCGCCAACATAGTGCCTGTACCGAAGAAGGACGGTAAGGTACGCATGTGCGTCGATTATCGGGATTTGAATAGGGCGAGCCCTAAGGATGATTTCCCGTTGCCTCATATCGATGTGTTGGTCGACAACACAGCCCAGTTCTCCGTGTTTTCGTTCATGGATGGCTTCTCCGGTTACAATCAGATTAAGATGGCACCGGAGGACATGGAGAAAACGACGTTCATCACCCCTGGGGAACATTTTGCTACAAGGTAATGCCCTTCGGTCTGAAGAACGCAGGGGCCACTTACCAGCGAGCAATGGTAACTTTGTTTCATGATATGATTCATCAGGAGATCGAGGTCTATGTTGATGACATGATTGCAAAGTCCCAAACGGAGGAAGATCATCTGGTCAATTTGCTGAAGCTGTTTGAGAGGCTTAGGAAATTCAGGCTGAGGCTGAATCCTAACAAGTGCACTTTCGGAGTGCGGTCCGGAAAGTTATTGGGGTTTATCGTTAGTGAACGAGGGATTGAAGTTGATCCTGTGAAAATAAAAGCTATCCAAGAAATGCCAGCGCCGAAAACAGAAAAAGAAGTTCGTGGTTTCTTGGGCCGAATAAACTACATTGCAAGGTTTATCTCTCAGCTCACGGCCACTTGTGAACCGATGTTCAAGCTTTTAAAGAAGAATCAGGCGATTACTTGGAATGAGGATTGCCAGAAGGCATTCGATAAGATAAAGCAGTATCTTCAAGAACCTCCAATCTTGATACCCCCAGTGGCTGGACGGCCATTAATCATGTACCTGACGGTTCTGGAGAATAGTATGGGGTGTGTTCTCGGTCAGCACGACGAGACGGGCAGAAAAGAGCATGCCATTTATTATTTGAGTAAAAAGTTCACTGAGTGTGAATCTCGATACTCGATGCTGGAGAAGACGTGTTGTGCATTAGCCTGGGCTGCCAAACGTCTACGACAGTATATGCTCAATCACACCACTATGCTAATTTCGAAGATGGATCCGATCAAGTACGTCTTCGAGAAGCAGGCTCTTTCGGGCAGGATTGCCAGATGGCAAATGGTGTTAACAGAATATGATATTCAGTACGTTTCTCAGAAAGCCATTAAGGGAAGCGTATTGTCTGATTACCTTGCCGAACAGCCAATCAAAGACTACCAGCCAATGAAGTTCGAATTCCCTGACGAGGACATTATGTTTCTCAAAGCGAAGGATTGCGATGAGCCATTGCCCGATGAGGGGCCAGATAGGAAGTCTCAGTGGAAGTTGATATTCGACGGAGCGGTTAATTCCTACGGAACTGGTATCGGGGCTATCATCACGACTCCTCACGGATCCCACATCCCGTTTACTGCGAGACTGACGTTTCCAGTTACCAACAATGAAGCAGAGTATGAAGCATGTATTATGGGTCTAGAAGAGGCAATTGATTTGAGAATCAAGAATCTAGACATATATGGTGACTCAGCGCTTGTAATCAATCAGATTAAAGGGGAGTGGGAAACTCGTCAAGCTAATTTAGTTCCGTACATGAATTATGCCAAGAGGCTGCTTCCGTTCTTCGATCAGGTGGAACTTCATCATGTACCCAGGGCTGAAAATCAGATGGCTGATGCCTTAGCCACGTTGGCTTCAATGTACAAGGTCAATTATTGGAATGAGGCTCCAAGAATTGTGCTTTCGCGTCTTGACAGACCAGCATTTGTCTTCGCAATCGAGGATGCCACCGACGGCAAGCCATGGTTCCACGACATCCAGACCTTCCTTATGACTAAGGAGTATCCCGCGGGTGCGTCAACCCAGGATAAGAAGACTCTGAGGAGGCTGTCTGGAAACTTTTATCTCAATCCTGATGGAGTGTTGTATAAGAGAAACCACGATCTCGTGCTACTCAGATGTGTAGATGAGAAAGAGGCGAGTATGCTCATGGAAGAAGTCCATGAGGGCACATTTGGTATGCACGCCGGCGGACATGCCATGACGAGAAAGATCCTGAGAGCAGGGTATTACTGGCTGACGATGGAGTCGGATTGTTTCAGATTCGCGAAGAAATGTCACAAATGCCAGATTTATGCTGATAAAGTTCATGTGCCGTCGTGCCCATTGAATGTCATGTCCTCCCCTTGGCCGTTCTCCATGTGGGGCATCGACATGATAGGCAAGATCGAGCCCACTGCATCCAATGGTCATCGTTTCATTCTGGTAGCTATCGACTACTTCACCAAATGGGTGGAGGCAGCCTCGTACGCTAATGTGACCAAGCAGGTGGTAGCTAAATTCATAAAGAAGGACATCATCTGTCGCTATGGAATTCCCGAGCGGATCATTACTGATAATGGTTCGAATTTGAATAACAAGATGATGAAGGAGTTGTGCCAGAGCTTCAAGATTGAACACCACAACTCATCTCCTTACCGGCCGAAGATGAATGGCGCTGTTGAAGCGGCCAACAAGAACATCAAGAAGATTGTTCAGAAGATGGTTGTGACGTACAAAGATTGGCACGAGATGCTGCCGTTTTCCTTGCACGGTTATCGTACGACGGTGCGTACATCGACCGGGGCAACTCCTTTCTCCTTGGTGTACGGTATGGAAGCTGTCCTACCGTTAGAAGTGGAGATTCCTTCTTTGCGAGTTTTGATTGATGTGAAACTCGATGAGGCAGAATGGATTACGAATCGTTTGAACCAACTCAGCCTGATGGACGAGAAGAGGTTAGCATCGATTGCATTTGGTCGCCTGTACCAAAGCCGAATGAAGAAAGCTTATGATAAGAAGGTGCGTCCTAGAAGCTTTCAGACGGGTGATCTCGTCCTGAAGAAGATTCTTCCGCCACACTCCGATCACCGGGGCAAGTGGACTCCGAATTACGAAGGGTCGTATGTCTTCAGCAAGGTCTTCTCAGGAGGAGCTTTGTTGTTATCCACGATGGATGGTGAAGATTTTGCATCCCCGGTGAACGCGGACGCAGTTAAAAAATACTTTGCTTGAAAGAGACCCGCTGGACAAAAAAAAAGTCCAGGCAAAAAAGGGGCATCCCGGCGAACCAAAAACAGAATAAAAGGTTCGGGCAAAAATTAGGGATATATTGAAAAAATGTACACCCGCGAAGTCGAAAACCTACACTGGGCGGCTTCGGCAAAAAAGGGTATCCCGGTGAACTGAAAACCCGTAAAGGGCGGTTCACGCAAAAGTTAGGGATTTGAATAAGCAAATGACTGCGTTCCGCGTGTGGACTTTCATTGTTTAGTGGTTTGGAAGACCTGAGGGCCGTTTATCTGAATCAATCTCTTCCGAAGCTGAAGCGTCGGAGAAGTATCGAAGTCGAGTGGGTCTTAGAGGGATCAACTCATGGTGTTCGTCTACGCCTCGTTGCCAACATTTGTATATACTGATGTATATTTATGTTTTCTTTTTGCGCAGCTTCCTCATTCCAGGAGCTTGCCTCTGTTGTAAAACATTTTTTGCCCATTCAGGGGTTCATCATCAATAAAATGCACATTATTCAGCAATTCTGCTTGTCTGTTTAGCATTTATCTGTTTTGTTTGCGAATGAAAACGCCGATGTTTTTTGATAAAATGCGCATACATAAACTTGCGGGCCTATGCCCATTGATTGTTGAAACAATTAATTAAATGAATGTTTTCACGAGATAATAACCTTGATAGGCCCCTTTGAGGAGGGTATCTTGTCTGTTTGTTTGTGTTGTTGCAGGTGTAACACCTTCCAGAAAATGTGCCGTGCGCATCCCCGAAGCAGGGAGAGCCCTCCTTCTCCAGCAGAGTTCAGTAGTCTCTCCTCCGCAGAATCTGAACGCAAATAGTGAGCATTGATATGTCTCCCCACGCAGAGATGATTCTCTTCCCCAAGCAGACGCATCCTGAAGGAGCGTCACCCCATCAGCTGAGCCAAGCACCGAAGAATGATGTCGTCTTTCCCCAGCACCGAGTCACAAGTGCAGATTTCGTAGAAGTGTTCGGGTGCCGAAGCTCGTGTTTCCCCAGTAAAGTCTCCGGCGGAATTGAGATTCCCCACCAGAGTCATGCTCTCTCCTGAAGTTGGGTGATTCCCTCTTCCCCGGTAGAGTATTGGAACAGCTGATGTTGTATTCCTCCGCAGAGTGTACTCTCCCCCGAAGTCAGATGATTCTTTCTTCCCTAGCGAAATTAAAATTCTGCACTAGAGTCGTACTCTCCAGTGAAGTAGAATGATTTCTCTCCCCGGCTGAGTCCGCAGAAAAGCAGAATCCTTGGAAGCAGTTGGGACCGCGAATGGATGTTCCCTAGCAGATATTGAACAGCCGATGCTGTATCTCCCCAGAGTCGCACTCTCTCCAGCGAAGCAGAATGATTTCTCCTTCCTCAGCCGAGTTTGCAGATGTCCAGGAGGGCCGAGTCCGTGAAAGTTGATCAGATCATGATTGGTCTTTCCCCAGCGGAGTGTGGAGCAGCTGAAGTTGTTTCCCCACAGAGTGGTCATCCCCAGAAGAGTTAGCCGAGACGGCCGCGCAGTTTATTCTCGTGATTGATATCAGCAAGTCTGGTTTCTCGAAGAGCTTCGTCCCCTGCAGAAATCAGCTGAAGTTGTTTGCCCTGCAGCAGTCGACCAGAAGATCAATTCCCCAGACGGAGGCCGATTGATATTGGCGTGTCCACGTTCTCCTCAGCAGGATGATTCCTCTACCTGAGTAGTTCTTGTCTCCTTGACAAAAGGGTTTCCTCCCCCCAGCATTTATTTTGCGGACGGGATCGCATCATTGTGCATGACTGCATAGCATTTAACACTCCATAGCATTTAACACTGCATAGCATTTAACACTGCATAGCATTTAACGTTGCATAGCATTGTGCATGATTGCATGGCATTTAGCATAAACGCATATCATTCCCACCGTGTGGGGCATGGCGCAGAAGCATATGCATCATAAGCATGATCTAGGTCATTATTACTCTTGCCTTACAGGTGTTCAGCCGAAAGACCAGTTGCTCAGGACGATTCCTGATATTCTCTCCAACAAGGTCGCTTCCTTAAGATGATTCTTAAGACCCCGGTGTAATCCCCACAGTCGCTCGCTCAAGATGATTTTTGAGATCCCCAGCGAAGTCTTCAGTTTGAGACGACCCTCGAATCCCTCAGCAGGGCCATTTGCTTAAGATGATTCTTAAGACCTCAGCGCAGGTTCCCGAGTTGTTTGCTCAGGATGATTCTTGAGCTCCCCAATAGCGTCCCCAGCAAGAGTTTCCCAGGAAGATTCCTGGAATACCCCGCAGAATAAAGTCTCCAGAATGGTTATCGGTTCAGGATGATTCTTGAAGGTGCCCGACGGAGCTGTTTGTTCAAGATGATTCTTGAAGTGCTTAGCAGCGTGATATGTCTGCTCCAACAGTGATGTCTAATCTGAAGATTGACTTCGTAAACGCCTGAAGGCGGTATCAGAAGGTTCTTGTGAGTTCAGATTTCCTTGTTGATGAATCAACGTTTGTCTGAAGACAGAGTTCAAAAGGTTGTAGATGCAGCTTTTGTAACAAAGTGATCCGTGTTGGCCTGAAGACCAAGTCAGTTATCCTGAGGTGATGATTGATTGCGATCAAGTGAATGATATTTCTTCTGACTGAAGTCGAAGATGTTTCTCCAGCTGAAGCGGAGTTTGCCTGAAGGCAACGTGTTGAATCCCCGTAGAGTCATGAATGGCTCAAGATACCATTTCTTTGACTGAAGTCACAGATTTCCTAAGCTGAAGCGAAGGTGCCTAAGGGCAAGGTTATCCCCAAGGTCATGAATGACCTAGGATTCATTTTTCGGACTGAAGGCCGAAATATATCCCTGACTGAAGTCACGGATGCTCTATAGCAGAGGTGGAGTTGCCTGAAGGCAGATCCATGTATCCTTGAAGGCCAAGGACCATTTCTTTAGACTGAAGTCGAAGATGCCTCCTGCAGAGTTGCCGACGGGCAAAGTTTACATCCTTGAAGACCAAGGACGTTGTTTCAAGCTGAAGCTGGAATAGCCGACGGGCAGGGTTTCATCTTTCTTCAGAAATACTTGAAGATTCTCCAGCGGATCTGGAGTGGCCAGGGGCCAGGGTTCCATCTATCTTCAGAAATACTTGAAGATTTTTTCTAGCTGAAGCTGGAAATGGCCAGGGGCCAGGGTTTCATATATCTTTAATGTTGAAGTTCTACGGCGGGCAGTGTGCAGCAGTATTCCGATGTTCGTTATGGTTCTGAGGGTGAACCCCAGATAAGAGTGTGCTCGGTTAAGTCTCTCATTCCCAGCGGAGTAGTTTCAAATACGCAAGTGTACCTTTTGTTCCATTTACCAGGGGTGAACCCCAGGTCAGAGTTGTTCCGGATCATGTTTTGTCCGGCGGCGAGGTTGGATGTTTGTTCGACGGCGAGGTTGAACGTTTGGATTTGACGGCGAGGTCAGATCATCATTTGTCCGGCGGCGAGGTTGGATGTTTGTTCGACGGCGAGGTTGAACGTTTGGATTTGACGGCGAGGTCAGATCATCATTTGTCCGGCGGCGAGGTTGGATGTTTGTTCGACGGCGAGGTTGAACGTTTGGATTTGACGGCGAGGTCAGATCATCATTTGTCTGGCGGCGAGGTTGGATGTTTGTTCGACGGCGAGGTTGAACGTTTGGATTTGACGGCGAGGTCAGATCATCATTTGTCCGGCGGCGAGGTTGGATGTTTGTTCGACGGCGAGGTTGAACGTTTGGATTTGACGGCGAGGTCAGATCATCATTTGTCCGACGGCGAGGTTGGATGTTTGTTCGACGGCGAGGTTGAACGTTTGGATTTGACGGCGAGGTCAGATCATCATTTGTCTGACGGCGATGTTGGATGTTGTTCGACGGCGAGGTTGAACGTTTGGATTTGACGGCGAGGTCAGATCATCATTTGTCCGACGGCGATGTTGGATGTTTGTTCGACGGCGAGGTTGAACATTTGGATTTGACGGCGAGGTCAGATCATCAGTTGTCCGGCGGCGAGGTTGGAGGTTTATTCGACGGCAATGTTGAATATGTCCGACGGCGAGGTTGAATGTTTGTTTGACGGCGAGGTCAGACTCTTTAAATCCCCAGTAGAGATGATGTTTGTACGACGGCGATGTCGAGTGTCTCTAAGAGGATCTTTGTTTCCGACGGCGATGTCAGATTCAGTTTTCCAGCGGCGATGTTGGGCATGTCAAGGTGATCCAGTCTTCTGACGGCGATGTTAGGTGATGCAGATCCTTTAGTTCCCCAGCGGCGATGCGGGGTATTCTGTCAGATGTATTTCTCCAGTGGCGATGCGGGGTATTCTGTCAGATGTATTTCTCCAGCGGCGATGCGGGGTATTCTGTCAGATGTGTTTCTCCAGCGGCGATGCGGGGTATTTTGTTCATTGTTGTATTTCCTCCAGCGGCGATGTTGGGTATTTTGGTGATTCAGGTTTAGGTCTCCGGCGGCGATGTTGGACGCTTGTTTCCCCGAGTTATGGTTGTTCTTGACGGTGATGTCAGGTGATTTGGTGTTCCAGCGGCGATGTTGGGCGTTCCTCAGAATCTTGTCTGACGGTAATGTCAGGCGGTTTAGTCTTCCAGCAGCAATGTTGGGTGTTGTGGTTGTCTGAAGGCAATGTCAGAAGAATTTAATGTGGATAACTGACGGTGATGTCAGGTCGATATTTCTCCAGCTAGTTGTTGAGCAGCTAGTGTTGCAGTATTCAAAGATTTGTTCCCCGCAGAGTATCGTGTGCTCGTGCAGTTGGCAAATTTTCGGGTTTACCGGTATTCAATCGTCTCGCACCTTGATTGGCTGAGAGTCGTTCGCTTCTCACCCAGTCAGGTTCAAGCCGTTTAAATAGGGGCAGCTGTTGCACCCCAAAATTTGACCAACAATTATTTATTCATTGAGTGTTTGAAAGTTGATACCTTCATCAGAAAGTTCAAGAAATCCTCAGAGGAGTGGGTTGAAACCAGGGTTGTGTGCTTCATAGCTTGAGAGTTGTGGGTGCTCCTCAGATGATTCTGAGACTTGGAGAATGAACTAGATGTTTTGAGGAAGCCTGTGAGATGTCTTGATAGCCATCATGAAGCCCAGAGAGGTCATTATGCAAGAATTCAGAAGATTCAGCCATGAATGGTAGAATTAGGGTTTTGACTGGGTCAACCCTAGGATAACTGAAAATTTGGAGAAGGTTGAGACCTAATCCAAGGGCCATGAGATCATGGGATGATGCATTGAGGTATTATAAGGATGATTCCTAGACCAACTCATCATGATTGAGGAGTTTGGGAAGTTTCAAGTCAGGGTTTCCAAGGATTGCCATTGAAAAAACCCTAATTTGATCCCTATCTTCCAGGCAGTTTTAGCTCAAGATGTGATTGATATCTCATCTTCCCCACAACATGAATGTTGTAGAGCTTGTTCTTAGCTTTAATTTTAGTTGTGGAAGTCCTTGATAGGAGTTGCAGAGCTCAAGTTATGGTTTTGACAAATTACAGGTCAGCTGAGGTGTGTGAATCTGGGTCCTTGAAAGTCACCCAACTTGCAGACAACTTTTGCCCTAGTAGGATGATTCCTATGATCTCTTGGTCAACATGAATGTTGGAGGGAATCTTCTCAGCTTTAATTTTAGTGGTAGAAGTCCTTGATAGGATTTGTGGAACTCAACTTATGGTTTGAACAAGACAGGGGTATTTTGGTCATTTGTCAGTTATAGGTCATTTTAAGCAAAGGCCATATCTCCTATTTCCAAGCCTCAAATGGAAAAACTTAAAACATGAAAGTTGTTCAAAATGGCATTTTAAGTCTAGAAAGAAGGTCATGAATTGTTGGAAAAGCTCATAGCATGGATTTGCATGATTGGTTAAAAATGAACTAAAAATGGCTTATAAGTTTAAAAAGTTGAATTTAAAAATTGGTTTGGAAGATCTAGGAATCCAAAATAGGTCATCCAATATATCATTTTGATTGGAAACATCATTTTGAGAACATTGGTTTAAATAGAAAATTTCATTTGAGGCTTTAAAATGGGACATGCTTTGGAAAATTGAAACTTGCATTATAAGGCACCCTTGCAAAACTCAACATAAGCCAAAGGTGAGCTTGTTTTTCACACATATCTTCTCAATATCTCATGTAAAGGTATTTTGGCACAAAATTACAAGGCATAAGGCATGATACATGGGTTTTTCAGCTTATCACCACATGAGAAAATCAAGACTTTTCTAGCTCATTCTAGAAGGATCTAGGAGCTTCCATCAATCATTATAAGAAGAGTGGTCCACAAGGTATTGAAGGTTGGTGAATGTTGAAGAATTCAGAGGAGAAAGAGAGAGAAGAATTGCCATTGAAGAGCTTCCTTCAAGATCAAGCAACTTGGGATTTCTTCCACCACAAGCTTTCTTCTTCAAAGCTCTTGCAAACAGAAAGTTTCTCTCCATTAGAGGAGTGTTTGGCACCAATTGCAAGCCTTGAAACCACTTCTAACTCCACTCACCATCACCCTTCGACAGGTTCTTTCTTCCCCATATATCTTCTAAATTATGTGCTTTCTGTCTGGCTTGTAGGTATAGAATGAGCATGCTAGGATAGTTGTTTAGTTCCCTAGAGTTTCAGAGGGTTTGGTGAGGATTGATGGCAGGTGCAAGAATCTGTTATGATCAAGAAAATGCTGGATTAGGAGTGTTAATGCACGTGCTATAGTTTGTTGTAGTCAGGGTAACGTGTAGGAGAGAATTTCACCATTAGATTTAAGTTTCCCCATGATTGATCTCAGTAGAAATAAGTGAAACCCTAGTCTTCATCCCTTCTGTTTGCGCATTTTAAGAAGATTCAATGGAAACTATGCGTATGGTTGGATTCCTGGGATTTAGTAGTGTGATTTTGGTTTTGGAAATTTTGCAAATCGTTGAGAAACGAGAGAGAAAGAGAGGATGGAAAAACCATGCATGGAGGCTGCGCCTGAAACCTTAGAAATCCACTTGGGGACGATGGCCAGATGCCGTTGGATTGGTCCCTATAATTTGACTAATTCAATTCATCCAACGGCCCAGATTAATTAACAAAACGGAGGGAAATTTTAAAAATTGAAACGCGGTCGTTTGGTTTAGTGAGTCCGTGTGGGCTTATCCCAATTTCTACTCGCACCCCTCCCTATTCTGGCCCATTAAATAACAACTAACCTGCCTTGCTGTTTTCACCCCCCATCCCCTTTAATTCTTTTTTTTAATTTCTTTTATTGTTTGTCTTTTATAAAATTCATAAAAAATAGAAAATTAAATATTTTTCAATTCTTGTTTTTTCTATAGGTTAGTGAATTTGTCTAGAAAATTATAAATAAATAAAATTTCTATTTTATTTTCTTTTCATATTTTTAATAGATTTTTTCTTTTAAATAGCTTTTAAAATAGGATTAATTTTGTACATGATTTTGTAGAATTTGTTTTAGGACCTTCCTTTAATCTTTTTAATTCATTCTATTTTGTGTGATTAGATATTGAATCATAGTTCCCCATAGGATTTAATTCTTGATTTTTTAGATTAAAATTTGATTAGTTTAATTAGGGTAGCTTTAGGGTATCCTAATTAGGGTTCAGGTTGTGCATAGGGGAAATAATTCATTGTCTTTAGATAGTTTTGTCTTGATTCTTGGGTAGGGGCATATGTGGATGTTATGGGTAGATGTTGTAGACCCTTGTGATTAATTGATAGATTTTTCCCCCTTGTTTTAGTATTTTTAGGTATTTTCTGAAGTTGCCTGATGATTTTGTCTGTTCTGTGGTTATCTGTTCATCTCTGGGATTTTGTTTGGGGAATTTGTTGTGGGGCTTGTGTTGTCTTGAAGAGCTTGTTGGAGAGCATGATGAAGAGAAGATTGTAGATCAAGACTCAGAGACCCAGAGCTTGGATTATTCCCTGTCTGTGAGGTTTGAGACCCTGAGGTTTGAAGGAAGTTCATGGTACTTTCCTGAGGAAGGCACTATGAATGACTTTCATTCCTTCTTCTCACCTCTTTCTCAAGTATCCGATGATGTTGGAGCCAACTTGTGAGTTTAATTTCTCCTGAGGAGGAATGTAAACTGATCACCTGTTGTTGAGCCACATGGGATACAACTCCTAAGTGGAAGCCTCATAGTACTTTCCTGAGGAAGGTCCTATGGGTCTATTCACTTAGTTCCATTAGTTTGCCTAGGATTTCTCTAGTATCCAATGATGTTGGAGCCAACTTGTGAGTTTAGTTTCTCCTGAGGAGGAATGTAAACTGATCACAGTTGTTGAGCCACATAGGATGCAACTCCTAAGTGGAAGCCTCCTAGTACTTTCCTGAGGAAGGTCCTATGAGTCTGTTCACTTAGTTCCACTAGTTCAGATAGGATTTCCTAAATATCCAGTGATGTTGGAGCCTGCTTGTGAGTTTAGTTTCTCCTGGGGAGGAATGTAAACTGATCACAGTGGTTGAGCCACGTAGGATATGACTCCTGAGTATACACCTCCTAGTGCTTTCCTGAGGAAGACACTATGAGTCTGCTTACTTAGCTCCCTTTCTTTGGTAAGCTTGTTCTGAAGCTTGAAGACTGGGATTGATTCCTTTTGGTTAGGTTTTGCTTTAGGGCTTTTCTTAGGTTTGATTCAGATTCTGTGTTAGGGTTAGGATTGGAGAGTAGATGATTCTTTCTCAAGCATGTTTTGTTTGCCTGATGGCACTTCATTTCTTTTATCTGTTCATTGCTTGATAGCATGTTGTTTTACATTTCAGTATGATTACTGTTATTTCATGACTGGCTTGAGGTTGAGACGAGCTTGTGGAGGCTGAAGCCCCACACACATTTCCTCCCTCACTTGCATTGCATGCATTTTACTGTTAAAGCTGATGCTTTTGTCTGTTTTGGTGTATCATTGACATGATCCCTTAGGACTCTCATTTCCTCTGATGAGGATTTGATGATAGACTTTTAGGTTGAAACCTATGCATGACAACATCTAGGAGTTCCCTGTTCAAACCTCAACCATAGGATGAATCCATGGCATGATAACAGTAGGACTTGATAGTCTCCCTCCTAGTTGGGCCTGTTCTCTTCTCATCTCGAAGCAGTTTAAGATACAGTAATCATGAATGATTTCTTTCGTACGTTACGAGCCTTAAGCTATCTGAGGTGAGATGTTTAGTATGGTACCCTTTGGGTGACATGCGACGCATTCACTCTCAGGTCATAGTCTCTAGTGCGGTTGAAATCGCAAACAATAAAAAACACTTCTTTTAGGAGATAACCCGTAGTTTCCCGAACTACGTTTGCTCTGATCTTTCATACCAGATGAAAGTACGTAGGCATAGGATGCGACGTCCTAGCGAGCAACCTTCCCCACCTTCACCCGTAGTTAGGCGAACTACGTTGACTCTGATTTCTCGTTCCAGACGGGAATACGTAGGCATAAAGTGCGACGCTTTGCCGAGTCATTTTTCTTTTCTTTTTTCAGCCAGCCTTGATAGGTAGATAGAATAAAACCAACCCGTCCAAGTAAACAAACAAGCGAGGATCCCGTCGAGTACGACGGACGTGAGGGGTGCTAATACCTTCCCCTTGCGTAACCGACTCCCGAACCCAAACAATGGTTGCAACGACCTTGTCTTACCCTTTTTCGTCAGGTTTTTCCGATCGTTTCCTTTCCCGCTCTGAGGGATAAATAACGAAAGGTGGTGACTCTTCTGTCATGCCGGCACCTTATTTTTGCGCAAGCGACACCAATTTATCAAAAAATATCTCATATGTCGTTATGGTGTTCCAAGCCAGATCATTACTGATAATGGAACTAACCTGAACAACAAGATGATGAAAAAATTATGTGCTGAGTTCAAAATTAAAAACCATAACTCGTCTCCCTACCGGCCTAATATGAACAGAGCGGTAGAGGCAGCTAACAAAAATATCAAGAAGATCATTTAGAAGATGGTTATAACCTACAAAAATTGGCACTAGATGCTACCATTTTCTCTTTACGGTTATCGCACATTCGTCTGCACTTCAACTGGGGCAACCCTTTTCTATTTAGTATATGGTATGGAAGCAGTGCTCCCTATATAGGTTGAGATCCCATTGATGGCAGCCAAGCTAACATAAGCTTTATGGTGTCAAAGTAGAGAGGATGAAATGACTCTGGTCGAAGAAAAAAGAATGACAGTGTTATGCCATGGTCAGTTATATCAACAAAGAATGAAGAAAGCTTTTGACAAAAAGGTTCGACCTCGGGTATTCAGAGAAGGTGACCTCATGCTCAAAAAGATCGAATCATTTCTCACTAATTCTAGGGGAAAATAGACTCCAAATTATGATGGCCCCTATGTTGTTAAGAAAGCATTCTCAGGTGGTGCCTTAATACTCACAACCATGGATGGATAAGAGTTTACTTATCCCACAAATGTTGATGCAATCAAGAAATACTTCTCCGAAAAACTAAAAAAAATAGCTCGCTAAGTTGAAAACCCGAAAAGGCGACTTAGGCAAAAAGAGTGTCTCGGTGGATTGAAAATCCGAAAGGGCGGTCCAAGCAAAAATTAGGGACATAAACAAAAAATAATCATCCCGATAGATTGAAAACCTAAAAAGGAGATCTAGGCAAAAATTAGGGATTTATGGCAAGTAATTGCATCCAAAAAGATTGGATCCTCAAAACAAACGCCATCTGGCAAGGAATCCTCAATCAAGGTCACCTTTAACAGAAGCTCAAGAATGTCTAGAATTCAAAGTTTATAAAAGGATAAGTGGTCATTATGTTTCAATGTAGCCCTTTTCCCGTTAAATTACCATTTTCTAAACTTTTTAATGCTCCATAGAATCACGCATTAGACTGATCACCATTCTATTAATGAAAACTTGAGCCCTTGTACTTTTTGTCTGCAATTCTCATTTATTCTGATTTGCAAAATGACATGTTTATTTGATTAACATTCTTGAAACACAAAAATGAATTTACCTTTTGTTTTCAAAAGAGAAATTCTGAAATTTTTACTTCTGCAGCTTCTCCGAAAGCATTCCAACTTCAAAATACATAATCAAAATAATTCTTATAATTAGTATATCCCGAGTGAAAGGTCAGTTACTTTAGATTGATAGGATAAAGCATACCGTATATCGATGATCGAGTTTCATATCCCTTCAAATAAATGTTTCTATCCACGGTAGAGGATTATCACTAGGAATAAAGGTAGGAACAGGAATCCCTTCCTCCAACAGGCTGCTACCTTCAAGAATAACCGGTAAAAGTTTCGACTCCTCAAGAGTTGCATCTTGTTATTGCCAAGAGTAGGTGAAGTTCAGCAACAGGACTTTGTTTCTCTCAATAATACTCATCACCAGTGATACTTTTTATCCCCCACAGTGACCAAGTATCTAGTTGTATTCACCACCAATCAGTATGTTGTGTCTGTTTTGTCAGCATAAGCATACATACATCATGCATATTTAATTCATATTCATATGCATATTCATAAATGCATAAGTTACGTCATTTACCCCATAAGTGCTATTTTTCCTCTCTCCATTAAGGTCAACAGTCTTAGGCAGAAAGAATGTGCCTTTTTCTAAATCCCCACTGAGTTTGATCCTCGTGGAAGATTTTTCTTCATGTTTCCTTTCCACACTTGAATAGGATAAAATCCTAGTTCGAGTTCTTTCCTCATCAGGAAATGTCTTGTTTAGACAATCTTTCTCCATTTCATTCTTGGATTAAAGTCAATCCTCGATCACTTTGATAACTTGAACCTCTAAAAGTAAGAAGACATTTAGTTATGCACTCTTGGAACTTCACTCTTCATCATTGAAGATGATATTTCGCTTTCTCAGATTAAGGAAAATCCCCAGTGAAAGTTTTTCAACAAAATCTCTTGGTGGAAACGTGGACATCAAATCCCCCAAGAAACCTCTACCAATCAGCAAGCAAAGAACCATCTCTTAAGAAGCTTATTTTTCCCCATGAATTCCTAGTAGGTCGACAAACATCAGTCTCTCCTTGAGAAGTCTGTCCTGCTTCCAAGGAAGTCGTCAGCACCTCAAACTAAATTACATCACCTGGCAGCTCTCTGGAGAAGTCTCGAAGGAAAGTATGATGTAATCTCTACAATCAAACGGCATCTCCAACAGAGAATTTTGAATCTCTCTACAGTTCAGACAAATGTTACACCCAGCAAGTCTGACATCAAAACTTTACTCATCTTATGGAATCTCTCCGAAGAAGGCTCGAAGAGAAGTATGATGAAAGGTAGTTTTCCATCAAATGGCTATCTCCCCAATTAACCTCGAATAAAAGTTTGGTGAAGACCCCCATGGATAACTTTCCTTGTCAAGAGAAAGACATGATAAGAAGAAACTGAGACCAGTTCCATGGCTGAAAACCAAGATCGAGGGGAAGTTTATTTAAAATTGAGACCAGTTCCATGATTGAAGACCAGGATTGAGGGGAAGTTTATTTGAAACTAAGACGAGTTATGTGGCTGAAGACCAGGATTGAGGGGATGTTTAATTCAAACTGAGACCGGTTATGCAGCTGAAGACCAGAATCAATGGGAAGTTTATTTCAAACTAAGACCAATTCCATGGCTGAGGACCAGGATCAAGGGGATGTTTATTTCAAACTAAGACCAGTTTTGTGGCTGAAGACCAGGATAGAGGAAAATGTTTACCCTTTTCTAAGTAAGATTACTTAGTCAAAGGAGATGGATGAGAAAAATTAGGAATTTTCTACCAATCACATCCACAATCAAAATTTCGGGTATTCTGATATTTAATCCTCTTTTACCTTGAAAGTCCAAATGTCTTCGTCATTCACACCTTCAGGTCCAAGAAGATTAAATAAGGGCATATGTCATACCCTAAATTTTGACCACAAGACTTCACACCATTGTGCAAATCATCACCATAATATGGATTTATTTTCATACCTCACCAATCTTCTCAAAGATTGTTGAGTATTCATCTTAACCAAGGATCAGGGTTTTGAGCCCTCCCAGAGCATTCAAGCAAAGGATCAATCAAGAATTTACATGATCTTCAACTTGTAAAGCCTCTAAAATATCCATGAAGGATCAAGAGATCCTCCCCATTAAGAATTTAACACAAGATTGCACCATTCCAAGTTAATCAAGCCTCAAGACCATCAGTGTCACCAAATTAGGGTTTTTATCGACCAAGGCTTCCAAAGAGAAATTTTCATCTGGGAATGAGTCAATACTTCAATACATGATTCAAGAAGCTCAAAAGAACCTCATTAGTCCATTCATAAGTTCAATATAGCCTCAAGGGTTTGCATCTATCAAAAATCAGGAATTAGGGTTTTGACCTAATTCAACCCATAGGTGGACTTTTGAAGTAAGGCATGATCCAAGACCTCAAGATATGTTTCAATGACCTCAAATACATCATATTGATCTATTCATATGATTGGATTGATTCAAATAAATTGATTTATAAGCAATACAAGGATTCAAATTCATCTGGACCATAACATATGGTTCTTGAGAAAAGTCAACCATACCTTTGACTTTTGACCAAGACATGATCTCAAACCTAGGGACATAATTCAAGACTCTCAAAAACACCTTTGGAATCCATCCATTAGGTTCAATTTAGCCCAAGGACTTGATTTCATAAAGGATCACAAAGTTCAAGTTACATCTAATGTAAAAAGTCAACTGTGATCAAAACCAAATTTGACTTTTGAGATTTTTTGCAAACATGGCCTCTTTGAGTCAAGAACAATGTTAACTTATGATTTCGATCATGATCAATCAAGAAAAATCAAGAAAAGTGAGGTTACTTGCAAAAAGGGCAACCTTGAGAAACTTGAAATTTCACTAAGTTATGGAAGGAACTTGATTTTTACCCAACTTTGCAAGGCCATAACTTGTGATCCAAGCAACCATTTTCTCCCATCCAAATCTCAAATGATATATCTTCTTACATACAGCAAGATTACAAAGCTGAAGTACCCCCAAAAATGCCTAGATTTTGAGATATGAAGCATTAAAATTAGGGTTTAGTGAGATTTCGAACATTTGACACTTAGAAAAAATATGCCTAGTCCAAATCAGCATGAAACACCAATGTTCAAAGGCACTTTTCATTGTGATTCAAATATATTTAATACATACCATAAGCATCAATGTTATAGTATCTAATATGGGATTTTTAAAAGTACAAGAGCATTCCTTAATTCAATTTGAGCAAGAAGTTATGAACCTTGCAAAATGTCATTTTCCACCCTGGTTTTCCAAGGAAGATTTAGTAACAACACACGATTTTGTTGTTTTGGTGAATTTGTAAGCCTTTTCACCATGTAAAACAAACATTTAAGATACAATGAACTTTCTATCTATAGAGGAATCATAGCATAGGCATCTATAAGTCAAGAACACTATCCTTTGGCATGTGATCTTTAAGTTTGCAAATCCAAAACTCCAACTTTGTCATTTCACATTAATGTAGTGCATTGAGGTGGCATGAATCAGATTATACCAGTACAAAAGAGTCAAGCCTTATCCAAGAATCAAAACACCTAAAACCTTCAAGTTCAGCTCAAGTCAATGGCTAGAGGAGACTTGGAACACCTAGTCATATCCATTGGGTAAAAGGGTGATCCAACCCCCATTCACTATTCCTTGCAAAATAAACTTCCTCTATTATAAATAGAGGTCATTTATGGGTGATCAAAACACACCAAAACATAACAACACTTGTTTTCCACCATTTCACTCATCATTCTAAATTTTCAAGTTCATGAGGTGTGAGAATCGAATTTTGCAATAGGGAGTAATTCAACTCAAACCAATGGTCCTAACACCTTACATACATCATATATGAGTGATCCAAACACTCAAACAATATTTGTAACATCAGATTCATCAAGATCATATCTCATCCCAAGCAAGTTGTAGTTGGATTCGAGCCCATCAAACCAAAAGGTTTCAAACCACTCCAAGCACATCAACACTTCTTTGAGGTCTAGGGAAGCTGTCCAGGTCATTATTTCACATATGTAACACCTAGAATTGAGGATTTGAATTCCTCTTGCACAGGTAAGCCTGAACTTCTCAAACTCCATGAATCATGCATCATAAATTTTGTTTCAAGTTACCAACATATTTCTGAATGTTCATAGATCATTAACCCTCAAACAATTGTTATTCGTCTTGCGTGTATGGGATTTCATATAGTTTTTGCATTTTCTAGGGTTCATTTGTTCTTCATATATTAACTCACCCTACACTTAAAATAAATGAAATTAAATGTCATCATCATGTTCCTTGTTCAAAAAAGAACAACTTTGATGTTTACATCTTTCCATTTAATTACGTATTTCATGAGATAGCATAGTTTTTGCAAAATCTATCTCAAGGTTGAAGATGAAGTTCTTCGCGCGAAAATTTAAATTTATCACTTTTTTTTTTATATATCGTAATGTTGGTTTGGTTTAATTGATACCAACCTGTGTTGGCTCAGTTGGCAAAGGGCGTGTTTTGGTGATCTCAATTATTTGTTTTAATATTTAAAATTAATTATTTTCAAATGAATTTTTACGCAATTTTTGCCTTTTTTTTTCCATTTTTCATGTTTTTCTTATTAATTTTCAATTATTTGTTTTAATATTTAAAATTAATTATTTTCAAATGAATTTTTATGCAAATATCACTCACATATTTAAATAATTTATTCACCAAAAAAATCACAAAAAATATTTTATTTGATATATTTTAAATATTATTTTTAATTGTTTTAAATGTTTTAAAATAATTTCTTTTTCTTGATATTTTTAAATCAAAATGATTTTAAATATTCATGTGGATATAATACTTTTTCATAAACCTTAATCCTTATTGTTAACATGATTAATGATTTTATTTGATAAATTATACATATTTTATTTGATTTTTCTTTGAAAAATATCTTTAAAATATGAAATTAAGGTTTTGTTTTGATCCAATCTTTCAAACTTGTTTTCAACACTCATGGGCCTCTATTAGAGTGTAAGACCTCACCCTCTTTGTAAATAACCCATTTCTTGGGCCTCTGCTATACTATAAGTCTCATTTCACTTTTCAAAATCACGATGCGATCATTGTTTTCAAAATCATCTGGGCCTCTGCTAGGAGTGTAAGTCCCATCCCTCTGTACATAATCCCAGTATTTTTCAAAATCATATGGGCCACTTCTAGGAGTGTAAATCTCATCTCTTTTTACATAAACCTTGTTTTCAAAATCATTTGGGCATCTTCTAGGAGTGTAAGTCTCATCTCTCTGTACATAAGCTTTGTTTTCAGTAACTATGGGCATCTATTAGAGTGTAAGACCCGCCACCTTTTGTAAGTAGAAAACATTTTAGCCTCATTCATCTTGGGCTTTGTACAGGATACACACAACCATATGCCTCTATCTAGAGGGTAAGACCCAACACCTTTGTTTACTTAAAGATCAAGTCATCTTTAAAGTCAAATTTTCTTCAATTTCTCAAAACCCAAACTCAATCTTGAAGAAAAAATCTAATCAATCACAATACAATTGGGCCTCTATCCAAATAATAAGACCCACCACTCTTTTCAATTCAATTCATACTTATTTATATACTTGTTCATATCTCTGTATATATGTTTGTACATATCTTATTAAGTTTGTCTTAGCATTTGAATCATCCTTAGTTTAGACTAGTTCAAACAATAGGATCCTTGTCCATCAGTATAACTTAGTTCAAACAACTAGTTCCCCCTTGTACAAATAAATTCTTCTTCCCAATACAGTCAGCCTTCTCTTGGGCTTTGTTCAATTGATTCAACCTTGAAAAACTTCAATAAAGAGAGGATTATTTCTCGGTGAAACCTCTTCTTTAACCCCTTTAATCTTGGAACAGTTTAACAAAGAAAGGATTATTTCCCGGTGAAACCTTTCTTGAACTCTTATTAAGACTTGGACATTCTAAATTCCCCAGCCTCCTCTTGGGCTTAGTACAAGGACCCACAGGCTTCCTAGAAGCATCCCCGACCTTCTTTTGGGCTTAGTACAAGGACCCTCAGGCTTCCTAGAAGCACAGGATAGGCTCTAGTCATCCCTACACCAATCCTCAGGCGAGTCAAAACCTCAAAAATATCCAAATTCATCCTTTGAGTCTCCTCTGATCCTTAACAAGGCTTGACTTCCATCTTAAATCCCCAACAAGGGTCAAGTTACAATCAACAAATCCTTAAAAGAATCAAAGCCTTTATGGCAGTTCAATAAATTAAACTCTCTTTTAAATCTCCAGTAGGAGTCATTATCTTTTTTGATTCCTCAGAGCAGTTGGGTCTTGCTCTTGGATTTAATTTTCCTCAGTAAGAGTCAATCTCCACTTAAATTCCCTCAGTCTCATCTTATGCTTCATATAAGGATTTTCCCCAATCAGCCTCAATCTTGGGCTTTGTATAAGACAGATATAATACTCTCCTAATTGAGTCAGTTTTCAATATTTTTTTTAGCTTCAAC
The DNA here is from genome assembly GCA_963859935.3 of Lathyrus sativus. Taxonomy (NCBI): domain Eukaryota; kingdom Viridiplantae; phylum Streptophyta; class Magnoliopsida; order Fabales; family Fabaceae; genus Lathyrus; species Lathyrus sativus. The sequence continues at coordinate 188,301,061 of OZ012738.1, read as the reverse complement.
CTTGGGCTTTGATCAAGACACAAAATTCAACATCCCCACAGATGAGACACTAATTCCTCTCTATAGGAGCATATCTCCTCTATACATCATATTTCAAAACAAACAAGTAAACCTTTTTCCAGATAATTGATGTAAGTAGCACACTTGTTGATTTAAAATCCAAGCCGGAGATCCCTCCTTTATCATGGCCAAAGTTCTCTTTCATCTAAGTGATGTAAGTGGCAAGCCTCTGGAACACATCCAAGCCAATGTCTCTCTCTTAGCATGCAAAGATTCATAAATGAATAAGTGGCATTGCTCTACATTGGGTTAAAGCTTCTTCCTTCATGACATTTCAATTCTCTTATAAAGGAAGATGTGGCATTGTTGGATTCCATATATCCCATTTAAAGCAACTTCCCTTATAATCAAATCCTCAATAATTGTGATGAATAGGTGATATATCTCCCTTTAAAGATGACAATTTCTCTCTTAAATACTCTTTTAGCTTCAAATCTTGGGCTTTAAACAAGACACAAAAACACTTTTAGCTTCAATCTTAGGCTTTGAGCAAGATACAAATACTCTTTTAGCTTCAATATTGGGCTTTGAATAAGACATAAACTTCTCTTTTAGCTTCAATCTTGGGCTTTGAACAAGACACCAAACATTTTTCCTCCCATAGAATAGAAGGAACTACGAATGTTCTGATTTCTCAGTTTCCTTTTTTAGAATATGTAGGCATAAGATTACGAAATCTTAGGGAGCACACTAATCAAAAAACTTAGGTCTAGATACCTTCCAAAAACAATAGAAAATCCTAAAACAACAAAAACATTTGCTCAACCTCTCAGAGGAGAAACTTTCCCCACCCGATAACAAATAGACTCAAGAAAGCAATTCAAGTAGTAAAAACAGATGTAAATGAAGGTTCCTATAGATTACTATAGATACTCTGGGTGTTAATAGCTTCCTTTTGTATAACAAACCCCAGATTCCAGATCTTTTTGTATTTGTAGGGAAAACACTTGCGCGCAAGGTTAGTTTAAGATATCGTCCCCTTCCTTTTAAGCTTCATAGGATAAATATAGAAATCAGAAAGTATCACCAGGAGCGGTAGTGGTCACGCCACAAAAACTGACCTCTACACAAACCAATTTTGTTATTTGTACCACGAACTACGGGGTTTTGTTCTTATATTTCACTTTGTGGGTACGTAGGAATGAGGCTCAAGAAGTCTCTCAAAACACAAAAATATTTAAAAAAATAGTTCTTTTCTCATCTTCCCAATCTCATTTCAAACAAACCTTTTCAAATCAAAAAATGTAGATATTTTAAAGGGTTCATATATATTACTATAGACGTTTTGGGTGCTAACACCTTCCCTTAGCGTAACCAACCCCCTTACCCTATCTATGTTCGTTTGTTCTTGTTTTAGAACTTAGTTAGGTTTTGTTCGCTCTTTTTCCTTTCCTTTTAGATAAAATAAAAGTACGGTGGCGACTCTTGCTTTTTGAGTTAAGTTAATCAATAGCTTACACTCACAATTTTTACCGCTACAACGACGAAGCAGACCACAGGCAGCACGAAACTATTTGTGGTAATAATTGTTTATCCTTGAATGCTTTTTTATCTTTTTCATTTCATATTTGTGATAATTCTTGAACCGTGACTATTTTTTATTTCCATTTCAGGCTTGGATCCTCCATCACTTCCCGCACATCACTGGTTGGCCATGTTGGGATGAGTACACTAGGGAAATGCCTTATGCATGTGCTTTTATCCCATTGAGAGAGAACCAGGCGGTCGAACCATGCGTCCGAGTCTATCTTGACCACTTAGATGTCAAGGACATCCATTTCAACTGCTACGTGGATCACCGTCAAACGCGATCATTTGACGACATATCACTATACTTCGGATGGCTGGCCTGCAGATTGAGTATCATTGATCCTCATCTGCCTAAGCGCATCATGTGGCAGTTCGGGTACACCCATACCATCTCCAGACACCCTGCGGTCTGCTCCTCTTGCCTTAACTCTGAAGCTAGCAAGATTATACCTGAGTGAATCGCACACTCAAAGATACAATAGAGTCTCCACCAAACTTTATTTAGTCCCAAAGGACAGGAAAAATATCGATAAAACCCAAGGGGAAGAGAAATGGGCAAGGGGTTCGGTTATGCAAGAGAAAGGTATTAGCACTTCACGCATCTGTCGTACTCAATGGAAACCATTTTTTTTACTTATAGGTTTGGATGGTTATCTATCTAAAGGCTTCTAGCTAAAAGAGGAAAGGGAAAATAGAAAAAGAAGGAAGGTGCTCGCGGAGGATTGGGGCCCTTTGTAGTTCATGGAACCAGGAAAGAGGAAGAAGAAGGTGGAAAAAGGTGGCTCACCAAGATTTCGTAATCTCGTGCCTACGTATCCTCATAGTACAATGGGGAAGTCAGAGCTCTATATTTCATGGTGCAAAAATGGAGAAAGAAAAGGAAGAGGAAGCAGTGTTAAAACCAAGAGCGAAAGGGGGTAGAAAGACTCGGCTAAGGAGTCCAGAAGAATGGTGTCAAAACCAAGAATGAATGGAATTAGAAAGACTCTACTGAGGAAGCCCAAAGGAACAGTGGTGACTCCATTAAGGAGAAAAAAAATAATGGTGTCGAAACTAGGAGAATAAAGGAGCCAAGGAATTGAATTGAGACAAAGTAAAGGACACTGAAGATTCGGTGCATTAATTGGCAAGCAGTGGTTAATAGAAGGGAAAGAAGATTATGATTATGTGGACAAAAGATTTGGTGTCAATAGATGGACTAAAATGAACCAAAAAGAGAGTATTGAACCGAGAGAAGATGTTTAACTCTGAGGGGATTTTGGTATATTAACTGATAAATAGTGATTAACCGAAAGGATGGGTGTGGAACCAAGCGAAGGTTATTACCCAAAGGACGGGTGTAGAACCAAGAAAATGTTGTGACATAAAGGATGGGTGTGGAACCAAGCGAAGATTGTGACCCAAAAGGAGCTCGGTGCACAGACTGAACAAGCAGTACTTGACCGAAGAAAGGGTATTTGAACCAAAGAAGGTTACTAACCCAAAGGTGTGAGTGTTTGAACCAAAGAAAGGTTGCTAAGCGTTGGGGATACTAGTTTTAACAGAAGGACTATGATTAACCAAAATAATGAGTGATTAACCAAGAGACGATGATTAACTCAAGAGAAGCTCAGTATGTTAACAGATGGACTGTGGTTAACTGAGGAACGGGTGATTAACCAAGAGGTGATTAACACAAGGAGTATTAGTTTTAACATGCAAACTGTGATCAACCAAAGAACGGGTGATTAACCAAGAGAAGGTGATTAACCCAAGGGGAACTCAATATGTTAACAGACAGACTGTGATTAACTGAGAAAATGAGCAATTTGGTGTTTTAACTGACAGACAATGATTAACCAAACAAGAAGGGAGATAGAACCCAAGAGAATGTTGTGAACTCCGCTAGAGATTCGGTACTTAACAGGGAGACTGTGATTAACCGAAGAAAAAGGGTTACGACTTTACCGAGGAAGAATAGAATTGGTTTTAGCAGGCAGATTGTGATCAACCAGAGAATAGGTGATTAACTCAGAGGAGGTGATTAATCCAAGGAAGAAACAATGATCTTGAACCAAGGAAAAGGTAATTGATCAAAGGAAGGATTGAAAGGAAAGAAATATCAAGGATCAAACTCAAGAGACACAATAATTTGGATATAGAGGTGACTATTATGAGTTCAGGGTCAAGCACCCCTGACCAAAAATAGCCAGAATGAGGGTAGGGTATACTTTATCCTCACTCTTTCTCTAGAACCCAAAGTATAGTGCGGAAGATGAAATCGATAGAGAAGCGATGCAAGTTGTAAAGTGCTCCAATGCGTTGCGTAGACCTCCGACTCAGTAGGGGATTTAGAGAACAAGGCTCTAAAATATCCTAAAGAGAAGAAATGGGGAAGATCAACTAAGCGAAACAAGGTTTCGATCAATTAATCAAAAGGGAGAGAACAAGCCAACAATCTTTCAAGCGAAATGAAAGATCATCAAAGCAAATATGCGGATGATTGATTATAAAAGATTAAACTTGCTCAATGAAGAACAAACTTAGTATGATCAAGAATGAAATTGCAAGGCAGTACCAAATGTCAATTAGCATGCATCACAAATCTTGTTATCATCTAAGCAAAATGTGCAAGAATTAACATGATCATACAGTGTCAAAATATGCAAACAATTCCAAGAATTGACAAATCGTGCATCAAAAGTTTGCACACATGCTTCAAATAGAAGTTGAACAACTCATAAAACATCCACAAATATCAAGCATATCAAGCCATGGAAGTTAAATGAGGAAAGAATATCAAACAAATTTGAAAAAGCACAAAAATGGCCCTTTGTCTCAGTGGTAATCGATTATCTGCATATGGTTAATCAATTACCTGCTTGAAAACTTCATAAAAACGTGGAAAAAAGGCAGGGTAATCGATTACTCATATATAGGTAATCGATTACCACTGTGACAGTGGCGAAAAAATAGCTTTCCAAAAGCACTTCCAGCAACTAATCACTTATCCAACCATCCACATGTTATGGCATGCGTTTGTGCATAAAAATTAAGTCCAAAATCAACAATTAAGCATCAATAGAATCAATTAATCATCAAGATCAAGAATCAAAATAATTAAATGATCAATTCACATCAAAAAGTTATTGAAGCTACATCCTAAACGCCCAAAATTGATCGAAAACAGTAAATCGAGTGCGAATTACCAACCTACAAGGCGGAGGACTGCCTTAGTGATTGTTGCTAGTGATATGTGATGAGAATAAGCCAAGAAAACCATAGAATTCCAAGCTTGAGGTAAAATCATAGCGAAACCGATCGAAACGTGGTAAAAGCTCTAAAATTGAATTTGCACCGAAACGATTGAATCGATCACTTGAATTGAAGTTAAAGTTGATGTAACTGTAGAGATCCAAGAAGAAATGCAATGAGATGGAGGTTTAAGCTCAAGAGAAAAGCAATTTCAATGTGAAATTTGCTACTCTTCAATGGTGAGAATTGAGCTCTAGTGTGGTTTTGAGAAGAAAATGAAGATGAATGTGAAGAAATTGTAGAAAATGCAGAGGGAATTGAGAGAACTAGAGAGTGAAAAGTGAAGAATTGTGAGAATGGTTGAAGGTCCTTTGTGAAATGTTGAAGGTTTCTTTATATAGAAGCTAGCTTAGGAGTGACTAGGTTTGGAATTTGCTTTGGAGTTTGCTTTGGTACTAGCTTTGGAGTTAGTTACACTTAACTCCCTAAGTCAGAATTTGACTCAGTTAGTTATTTGTTAACTCGGTGGAGTAATCCCAATGCAAGTCCAAATCAAATGGTCTTCATATTTGGAAATGAAGTTACATGGTAGTCTTGATTCAAAGTGATGTATTGGAATAAATGCCTTGAAGTGTTTTAAAAGGTCTTGAAATGTTTAGAATATTCCACACAATGCTAGAACCAAGTAAACCCCAAAGAAGTAGTGGAAAAGTTATTGTCATAAAAATGCAACAAAATATGCCCATTTACATGTGGTAATCGATTACTTCATTTTTCTTAGCAAAGTGGTAATCGATTACCACAGGCAAAACTTGCCTAACTTGCTTAAAAAAGTGTTGTGGCCATGATTCTGATTTTCACCCTTTTGCTTTGATGAATGGGCATGGAAACCCTTATATTTTGCTTGTGTTGATAACGTGATGACCTTGTGAGGATGCAATTAATCGGGCTTAGCAGACCTGAATATTTCTGCAACAAAACCACATGCTAGTGCGTATGTCATCGATGCGAATGCACATGCTTATGCAAAAGGCAAAAGAGAATGTCAAATTTCGGGTTACGACAGACTCTATATAGATAGAGGAGATGTTTGTTGATTATCATAGTCATCTTGTACCGAAGGAGGCTTGGGCTACCATAGCGCCGAATGATTAGAGCTACGTCGACGGATACATCAGGTGGTTCTTCAGGGTCTCACATTCATACATGGTGCCGAATGCTCTAAGAGATCCGCTGAGACCCGCTCATCAGAAAATTCTAGAAGAGGAGCAGGCTCAGCTGGATCATACTGAGGATGTCTTGTCTCATTGTTGTCGTATAATGGAGATGGCGCTGGGAGGCATTGACGAGGGTATCTTTCTTGAGGGTTTGTTGTCATGCGAGTACTGGATGACATTATTGCAAAGGCACATGGGGCACTTTTGTACCGCAGACATCGCGCAAGGACAAGGGGGATCGATGGTCGGGTTTACAGACCAGGCAGAGGAGGCAGAGAAGAGGTTGTCAGACACACTCAGTAGTTGTCTGTATTTATTTTGTTTTAGTACTATAGTTTGTACGTTTTTCTGACATTATTACTACATTTGGATTTGCGTGACGTATGACATCCTACTACTATATTGTTATGTTATTTTTGTTTGTCTTATTTTATAATTCATCTGCGAACAAATACACAACGTATTTTTTATATATAAAAAAAAACCTGTTCTGATACACTTCGGAGATGTATCTTTGGAAATTTCCCATAGATGCATCTCCGAAAATATTCAATTGGAAATGATCCATGGGAGATGTGTTGTGACTATTTAAGATTTAAATTATTCTGGAGATATATCTCCGAAAAATTAGTCAGTCAGAGATATATCTCCGAAATCTTAAAAAATATATGAAAAATCACATGCTAGAAAAGAAATGCATGAGATGCAATAAAAAATTTCTTAATTTAATGCTAAAGAGAAAAATAAAAAAAGAAAATGAAACAACAAATTTCTATTAATAGTTTTTTTTTTCATTTGGATGTATTAGATTTTGACGATAGAACCCAATATAATAGAAGTAATAGGTAGGAGAAGGAAAAATTAGTGGAATTTGGAAATACACTTCTGGATTTATTCTGAAAGGGTATTTTCAAAATTTTATTTTTTTACAAATTATTAGAAACTTATTTATTTATTCATGAATTTAGTTCCAAACTTTTTTTTTACAAATTATTAGAAATTTATTTATTTATTCATGAATTTAGTATATTTGAAGTGCATATAAAAATGCATCTTCGAATTCTAAAAATATTTTTAGCTTTTTAAAAAGAGGTGGTAGTAATTCTTAGTGTCTTAATTAATTCCCTTGGACAATTGTTCTACTTCCTATAGAAGCACTTTGTATAAGGAATGAACAACAATTATATATTTTAGGTTACAAACAACATTTTATGTTCTTAAAATTTCTCTCAATTAGTGTTAAAAACACGACCACTAAAATATTATTTTACATTACTTTACTCTCACTGCCTCGTAATAATTGGCATATTTATAAATAATCTGTCTTAAAATAAATATCATGATATTAATTAAATCTTCACAATTGTATTCTTAATTAATAATATATGCGTCATTTTTAAATTAATATTTTTTAATTTACATTTATGATAATATTAATAAAGTTAATTTCTCAAAAATAGGCAAATGTTACAACTATTGTGTGACGGGTGACAAATAAATGAAAAATAAGCTATCATAATTCAACCTCAACCTATAACCACATCCTCCTTTTTGAGTCAATAATGCCAATACAACCTTGAAAAACAACTTTGACTGGATATTTAAGGACAATCTGCCATAACATCAGAGTGCTTAGTACCTTCTTATTACCCTGAAGAATCAATTGCCAATCACGGGAAAAACAGTTAATACTAAAGAAATGTGCATTTAGTTTAATACATATAAGAAACAACAATAAAACTGCTTTGTAAATTACCTCCCCAACCGAGTCAGTTCAGGTTCTGCTAGTAGCATATCTTGCAATGGTTTCACGTCCATTATTCTGTCAGATATATAGAAACAGCAAATTTGATTAATGTAAATAAGTTATTGATATTTATTTATAAGGGTTCAATCCCTGACGACAGGATGTATTTATATCTATGTATTAATGTAAATAAATTGTTTATTTATATCTATGTATTAATGTAAATAAATTGTTGATTTTTATAAATCAACAACTTTTGAAAAATTTACAGACACTCTCCATCAATGAAATATCAGAAATGCATGAAACATGAAAGAAGACATAAGTCACACAGACTCCACCCGAAGAATCATGATATTCGTGACTTAGGAAAATATGCTACGGATTCAATAAAAAGATATAAACCTTACCCATATATATGATCCATTGAAAGTAGTCTGTGGCGAAGTTTATAGTCACTGCCAACATAAGTAACAGTCAGGCTACCAGCATCTGGATGGGGCCAGCTTCTTGAGGTTGGGAACCAAAGTATAAAAGTACCAGGTTCTTGAAATCCTCCCGGACCTTGAAGTGAAGCTTCTGCCTCCTCCTTGGTGATGAATCCTTCAATCCATTTAGGTGACATGGAATTCCATATAGGATTTACCCAGTCCCTGGATAATGCGCATGCTACAGGGTACAACCAGCACCACAACTTCTCAAAATTCTCTTGTGTTAAATACTCTTCACATCCAGCAATCTTTCTTAGAATCTCGAAGTCCTGCAACCATTACAAAAACAATGGAACTTTGGCAAGACTCAAACTATGATGTATTTATAGCATTATATTAGTAACCATAGTGAAGTACTGGTGTAATGTAATACAAATTACACAACTTCTAGGAACTCAATTTTTTTTAATAGAAGTAACTTACACAAGTTATAAACAATCAAAGGTGTAGTAGTATGTTATATAAATTTATGATAATTATTTTCCATAAAAAAGAAAACAATATTTTAAAAAAAAGGACCTGATGGGAGAGAGATCTTGACCCACAAGAAGCAATCTTCATGAATTTCTCTTCAATCTCATACACCGCTCTTTCCCAAGGAACGTGGCTTTTGTTTGGAGACATCGCCATCCAAAGATTAGTTCCATCTTCTATCAGCCTCTTAGAAATTAATATTTGGTTTCTGATTTAAAAACAATGCCAGTAATTTTAATGAGGAAACATGCTGGGTAATTGCAGTAAACACAGTTACTTAATATTGAATAAAAAGAAATTAGTACTTCTTGTTATACTAGGGTTGAGTTAGGGTCAGCCCTAAACATTAGATGGTATAGAATTTATTCAAGATTTGTTTGATCACTCGTTACTGGGCTGCACTGATCACGCTTCAAATGTTCAGTCCTAGATGTGAAGTGAGGTGTTAAGAGAGCCAGAGTAGATGTGATATGGCCTGGAATAGTGTTATAAAGGGAGATATCCATCATTTTACAATCCCACTTTGTGAGGAGATACCCATCATTTCACAGTTCTCTGATACCATGTTAGAATGTTGAATATTAGCCATAATTCTCTTGGAATCAATGGAGAAATCTGAATTGTAATTGATTGATTGTTAATTACACTAGATTAGTTCTTATTTATAGATCTAGTTGCTGACCTGCTGTAACAGGTAAGATCTAGGTCTGTTTTAACTATAACTAACTGTATTAGACATTTCAGTTACACTAGATTAGTTCTTATTTATAGATCTAGTTGGTGACCTGCTGTAACAGGTAAGATCTAGGTCTGTTCTATTTATAGATCAGTTACTTACAAGCTGTTAGGTCTGTTTTAACTATAACTAACTGCATTAGACATTTCAGTTACAGTTAGTTACAAGGTTATGTTAGTGTACATTAATCCTACAGTAAGCTCATGTGAGCTTACTTAATAAATCCTACAATTTTACTCGTGTGAGCTTACTTAATAAATCCTACAATTTTACTTGAGTAACTCCTTCAATAGGCTGACAACATGGATCCTGGTTTCATTAAAGCGTGCGAGATAATCCTTTAAAGATTTTGATTGTTGTTGACCAACAATAAAAAGGCTAGTCTCCTTCACCTTCTGCTGTTTTCTTGCCGAGAATTTGAAGCCTGCCACTGAATGTCGAGGTAAGTAAATAAACCCTCTTAACGTGCCTCCTTTAAGAGTACCTGAAAAGAGTTTGCATTTTATGTTTAGTGGCTCCGCAAAACAATTATGGTCGCCTGGGTGTTGAAAGTCACAAGGTGCTCTCAGGAATTGTGTTTTCTGTCAAATGATTCTAAAGGAGGGGATTTGAAGTTTTCTAGGCTGGAGCATATAAGAATTTCTGAGTCAGGGGCTAAGGGACATTCAGCTCAATCTGTCTCATCTTACTCATCTTACTGGTCACGACCTTTCTGTATTGCTTGGACATTGTTGGAAAATATTTTGTTTTCTCATTTAATTATTTCCGTTTATTTTCATTTATTTTTCTTTTTCTCCATTAAAGAGAGAATTAATTGTGATAATTGTATTTTCACTATATAAATCAGCCTTTGACTTATGAGAAATAAGATATAACAGCTTTTTATCTATTATTTTCAATATGGTATTGTTGATATTTGGAAATATATTTAGTGTTAAGAATATTTGTATATAGAATAGTCCCACATCGACTATATCATGTAATTAGTTGTAATCTATTTATATATAATAATGTCTCCGTAGTGCTTTTCAAAAACACACGGTTTATTCAAATGTCTCTTAGTCTCTTGTATTTCAACATGGTATCAGAGCCTCGTTTAAGATCCGGTGGGCCACCTTCTATGGTTTCCGCTATCGGGCCACCCACCATTTATTACAAGGTTTCCGCTATCGGGCCACCCACCATTTATTTCCACGCTTCAGTTGTCCAGTCCTGAGCGTGAGGGGGTGTGTTAAGAGTCCCACATCGGACAATATATGGCATGAACACGTGTTTATAAGTGGGGGCAATCCTCACTCTACCAGCCGGTTTTGTAGGGTTGAGTTAAGCCCAACCACACTTCTTAACATGGTATTTAGAGTCTGCTAAGAGGCAATTCTTTCTTCGCCGTGCTTTACCCGGTTGACCCACTGTCTTCCGGTGAGAATTTTTTTTTGCAAACCGTGTTGTCACTCTGGTTTGCCTCACTTCTTTGGTGATCACCTTGCCGCCGTTACATCGGGTTTCAACATTCTCCATTATTAACCGCATAGCCGCCATCGCTATTATTCTCGGCGACCTTCCGGCAAACTTTTTCATTGGTAGAAACCTCCACACGCGCCACTTCCGTCTCCGCACGTGTCAGCACGTCCGGCGACCGATCGCGTGATATTTTCTCTCTTCAGATACTCATGGCTACTCCTTAGAACTTTACGCCAAACTATGATGATTTCCTCAAGTGGTATCAGAATTATCATAACTCAGATTCTACTGCTACGGTAACACACACTGGTAATTCATCTGTTTGTCTCTCATCTCCTCTTCGACCTTGGGTCCTTGATTCTGGTGCGTCTGATCATGTTACTGGTAATAAAAATTTATTCTCTTCCCTCTCTACCTCTGGTTTCTTGCCTACTATAACTTCTGCCAATGGTTCTCAAACCCGATCCGAAGGGATTGGTACTGTTCAAATTCTACCTTCTCTATCTGTTACTTCTGTCCTCTATGTACCTAATTGTCCATTTAATTTACTTTCAGTCAGTCGTTTAACTCGTTCTCTTGATTGTAGTATCACCTTCACTAACAATAATGTTACCCTGCAGGATCGGAGTTCGGGAAAGACGATTGGCGTCGGATATGAGTCTCAAGGCCTTTACTACCTCTCATTGTCATCTCAGACATGTTTAACCAAAGATTCTCCACTCACTATCCATGCTCAGTTAGGTCATCCCAGTCTTTCCAAATTACATAAGTTGGTGCCAAATTTATCGAAGGTATCTAATTTACATTGTGAGTCGTGCCAGTTAGGGAAACACACTCGTAGTCAATTTCCCAATCGAGTCAACAAACGAGCTTCGTCCCCTTTTGCTTTAGTTCACACCGATGTTTGAGGTCCCTCGCGTACTGTCTCTACTCTTGAGTCTAGGTATTTTGTCACCTTTATTGATGATTTTTCACGTTGCACGTGGTTATTTTTAATGAAGAATAGATCTGAATTGTTTTCAATTTTTGAACAATTTTATCGAGAAATAAGAACCCAATTTGGTTTGTCTATTCGTACCTTAAGAAGTGACAATGCACGTGAATATTTATCCCAACAATTTCAAACATTTATGTCATCCAATGGTATTTTGCACCAAACATCTTGTCCTCATACACCCCAACAAAACGGGGTAGCCGAACACAAAAATCGGCACCTCGTAGAAACCACTCGGACCCTACTTCTCCATAGTAATGTTCCTCTCCGGTTTTGGGGAGATGCGGTGCTCACGGCATGCTACCTCATAAATCGCATGCCCTCATCGGTCCTTAATAATAAAATCCCTCATTCAATCTTGTTTCCAAACTCTCCACTCCACCCAATTCCTCCTCGAGTCTTCGGGTCTACGTGTTTTGTACACAATCTCTCCCCTGGTCTTGATAAACTATCAGCTCGATCACTAAAGTGTGTCTTTCTTGGCTATCATCGATCGCAAAAGGGTTATCGTTGCTACTCACATACTCTACAACGATACCTCGTATCGGCCGATGTTACCTTCTTCGAGTCTGTTCCATATTTCGAGTCCAGCCAAGTAACTACGGAACCTCTACAGGAAAGTATTCCGACACCTCTTCCGGAAGTCTCATCTGTCATTATCCCCCATCATTCTAGGGAACCTGACCCATTAGATACCCCTACGGTTGACCCCCCCACTCCTCGCCCACTTCAAACATATCAGCGTCGTCACCCAACGTCTGTCATACCTGTCCCTGTCCCTGAAGTCGTATCTGTCCCTGAAGTCGTACCTGTCCCTGAGGTCACTACGGACTCTCCTCCGACGCTCTCGCCATCACCGGATCCGATCCTGCAACCTGAGTCTGATCTTCCGATTGCCCTTCGAAAAGGTATACGTCAAACACGAAAGCCTTCTCCACATTATATTGATTTATGTTATCATCGTCTTTCCCCTTTGCAGTATACTTGTTTGTCTTCTTTGTCTTCTGTTTCTATTCCTAAAACTCCAAGTGAAGCATTATCTCACCCTGAGTGGAGGCAAGCAATGATTGATGAAATGTGTGCTCTTCAAAGCAGTGGTACCTGGGAATTGGTTCCTCTACCCCGTGGAAAATCTTTAGTAGGTTGTCGTTGGCTTTATACAGTGAAAGTTAGTCCAAATGGTAAGATTGATCGATTTAAAGCTCGCTTGGTTGCCAAAGGATACACTCAGATTTTTGGGTTGGATTATACCTTTTCGCCTGTAGCCAAAATGGCATCTATTAGACTTCTTCTAGCCATTGCAGCCATTCGACATTGGTCTCTTCATCAACTTGACATTAAAAATGCATTCTTACATGGTGATCTTGAAGAAGAAGTATATATGGAGCAACCACCTGGGTTTGTTGCTCAAGGGGAGTCATCAAATATGGTGTGTAGGCTACACAGGTCTCTTTATGGTCTTAAGCAATCCCCGAGAGCTTGGTTTGGCAGATTCAGCACTGTAGTACAACAATTTGGTATGATACGTAGTGAAGCTGACCATTCTGTTTTTTATCGTCACTCACCCCAAGGGTGTATTTATCTTATTGTGTATGTAGATGACATTGTCATAACTGGTAGTGATCAGCAGGGAATACTCCAGTTGAAACAACATCTCTCGAAACAATTTCAGACAAAAGATCTTGGTAAGCTCCGTTATTTCTTGGGTATTGAAGTAGCTCAATCTAAAGATGGTTTAGTGATTTCTCAGCGGAAATATGCTATGGATATTTTGGAAGAAACAGGTTTGTTAAATGCTAAACCAGCCGATACTCCTATGGATCCAAATGTTAAACTACTACCGAATCAGGGGGAGCCTCTATCTGACTCAGGAAGGTATAGGAGATTGGTTGGAAAGTTGAATTATCTCACAGTCACTCGTCCGGACATTTCTTTTGCAGTCAGTGTGGTAAGTCAATTCTTAAATTCCCCTTGTCAGGAACACATGGATGCTGTTATCCGGATTCTGAGATACATCAAATGTGCTCCAGGAAAAGGTCTTCTGTATGAGGATAAAGGACATAATCAGATAATTGGATACTCCGATGCTGATTGGGCAGGGTCACCCATTGATAGACGCTCTACCTCTGGGTATTGTGTACTTGTTGGAGGAAACCTTATATCTTGGAAAAGTAAGAAACAAAATGTAGTTGCAAGATCAAGCGCCGAGGCAGAGTATAGGGCCATGGCAATGGCAACATGTGAACTTATTTGGTTAAAACAGTTGCTCAAGGAACTTCAAATTGAAGAAGCAAGACCAATGACACTTATTTGTGATAATCAAGCTGCATTGCACATTGCTTCAAATCCAGTCTTCCACGAGAGGACCAAACATATTGAGATAGACTGTCACTTTGTCAGAGAGAAGATCGAGTCAGGCGACATCGTCACAAGCTTTGTCAACTCTAATGATCAATTGGCAGATGTATTTACAAAATCCCTACGAAGTCCTAGAATTAATTATATATGTAACAAGCTTGGTGCATTTGATTTATATGCTCAAGCTTGAGGGGGAGTGTTGATATTTGGAAATATATTTAGTGTTAAGAATATTTGTATATAGAATAGTCTCACATCGACTATATCATGTAATTAGTTGTAATCTATCTATATATAATAATGTCTCTGTAGTGCTTTTCAAAAACACACGGTTTATTCAAATGTCTCTTAGTCTCTTGTATTTCGACAGGTATCAAAAACATTAGGTTAGAATTTATTGAAAAACTTTCCACAACTAGTAGAGTTCTGTTCAATCCGCTTTTTTACCCGACCCGTTTCACATACCTGTTTAGCCCCCTATGACGAATAACAACAATAGGTGGCCTTCCCCAGCACAGGCCTACACCGAATCTAACAATGGCGAACAACCGCAACCTGAGTCGGACATCGGCCGAAGAAATGGCGGCGGCTCAGAAGACGGTGGTGGCTGCGGAGATGGGGTGGCCGCGGAAACAGCGTACGAAAGGAAACGTTGGTGGTCACAAACACTGGCAGTAATGACGACAACAATATAAACAGGAACAACATTGTTTTTGGTGACAATTATTCCAACATAGACAGAAATGATCAAGAGGGTTCCTCATACTCCCTCAAGGTCAATATTCCTAAAATGAATGGGAATAACTATAATGAATGGGCTCAAACTATTCGTTTGGTATTAGATAGCAAAGGGAAATTTGGTTTTTTAACAGGAGCAGTACTTGAACCGGCAATAGCAGACCCTCGTTACAAACAATGGAAATCTGAAAACTCCTTGATTATTGTGTGGCTGGTAAGCTCTATAGAAATTGGAATAAGTAAGCCTTATATTTTTTAAAGGATGTGTGGGAAGCTGCTAAGAAAACACACTCTGATATTCAAAACTCCTCTCAAATTTTTGATTTAAATCAAAGTTATGGCATGCAAAACAATGCGACAGGAGTGTAACTGCTTATTACAATTAGCTGTTGACTCTGCGGCAAGAGTTGAATCTCTGTTATGATGACAATTTGAGGTGTACAAAAGACATTGTTTTGTTTCTCAAGAGGCAAGAAAATGATCGTGTATTCATGTTTCTCACTGGGCTCAATAAAGACCTTGATGAGGTAAGACATAGAGCTTTAGGAAAAATATCATCGCCAACTCTTCGTGAAATTTTGCAGAAATTAAAAGGGAGGAGGCACGGTAAGGAATTATGATAAGCAAGATACCACGAAGTTTTGAATCTGAAAACTCAGCTATGCCTACAAGGACCCTTGACGAGGAAAAAAGGTCAGACAAAGTTCCTTGGTGTGATCACTACAAGCGCGAATGGCATACGTGTGAAACTTGTTGGAAGCTCAAAGGCAAACCTCTTAACTGGAAGAAGAAAGATGGTCGTGCATTTCATGCTAGTAATTCTATTTCAAGGGAAGCAATCCCCTCCGACTCATCTTCCACTCACTACAGAACAACTACAGAGACTGTACAAACTCCTCGAGTCTCCAACCCCTTCTTGCTCTATAGCAACAAAAGATAATTCTGCATTTCTTAGTGTCAGTCTCAGTCTTACTTAGATAGTAGATTCAGATGTCTCTGATCACATGGCAGATGAATCTACTTTGTTCTCTTCACATAGTCCATGTGCAGGTAATCAAAAAATAAAAACCGCAGATTGTTCTTTTTCAACCATTGCAGGTAAAGGGTCAATTGTGTTGTCTCCAATGTTAACTCTTAAAAATTATCCTTTATGTTCCAAACTTATCTTGTAATTTATTGTCCGCCAGTAAATTAGCCCAAGATATAAACTGTCAAACTAATTTTTTCCGATCTCACTGTATCTTTCAGGATTTGAACTCGGGGAAGATGATTGGCAGTGCTAAGGAGAGTGGAGGACTCTACTACCTTGACATTAGATCTGCATCACAACTACCTTCAAAAACAATAAGTTCCTGCCAAGGTAGTCAAGCACGGAAACTTAAGTAGGATCAGACGGCCTGTGAAAGATAGTAAAACTAGGATCGTAGCACGACAGTTACGATCTTACCGAAGGGTAAAATGGTAATTTAACATATATGTATACACATAAAAACATGAAAATTATAATACATGGACAAAATAACCTATAAGTCACAAAATTTAATCAATTTAATTAATACCTCATGACCATCATTCCATAATTTAACAAGTTCAAAAGACTTTGTTCAAAATAAATAGCTTAAAAAACATAAATCTAACAAACAAGTCTAATCATCTAAAATATTATGTATTCTCCTATCATGATAGTCATATAAAAGTTAACTTCAACACGTAAGATCGTAAGATCTTAAGACGCAGCACTCGATCTTAACTACAAAGTGCATGAAAAAAAACTTTTCTCTGATCGTGGCACTAAAAGGAAACTTTAGCACGTAAGATCGTAAAATCTTAAGACCCAACACTCGTTCTGGACTACACTAGTTCCTGCTTTGAGTCTTTTTCTGTTTTGAATAATAAAGATGACAACATTATAGTATGACATTTAAGATTAGGTCATCCTAGTTTTCGTTATTTAAAACACTTGTTTCTTAAGTTATTTCATAATAAGAATTTTTCTTCGTTTAAATGTGAAGCATGTGCATTTGTAAAACATCATCGCTCCCAATTTTCTATACAGCCTTATAAACCATCAAAACGTTTTTCTATTATTCACAGTGATGTTTGGGGCCCTAATTGGACAAGTACATTCTCTCTCAAAAAATGGTTTATCACATTTACAGATGACCATACAAGAGTATGTTCAGTGTACTTGTTAAAAGGGAAATCAGATGTTTGTCAGGCTATAAAGAATTTTTTTTACAATGGTGCAGACCAAATTTCAAACAAATATCCAAGTCTTTAGAAGTGATAATGGCAAAGAATATTTCAAAACTATCTTGAATGATTTTTTTCGAAAAAATAGGATTGTACATCAAAGTTCATGTCCTAATACTCTTCAACAAAATGGAATTGTCGAAAGGAAAAATGGACATATATTGGAGGTTGCTAGAGCTCCACTTTTTTCAAATAAAGTACCAAACTATTTGTTGGGCGAAGCTATTTTAGCATATGCATATTTAATTAACAGAATACCCTCCAAAATTCTCAATTTTCAAACTTCAATTAATACCTTCAAAGAATGTTTTTCTAGTACTCGTGTTTTAACTGATTTGACATTAAAAATATTTGGTTGCACCGTCTTTGTCATGAACATAAAAATGTTGAAAAACTTGAACCACGTACTATAAAATGTGTCTTTGTTGGATACTCCCTAACCCAAAAAGGACATAAATGTTTTGATCCAAAAAACAAAAAAAAATGTTCGTCAATATGGACGTTACATTCTTTGAAAATAAACATTTTTTTTATGACACTCATCTTCAAAAGACTCGTTTCAAATCGAGGACATGAGTTCTTGAAATAATTTATCTTTGCATGTATCACAAAACTTTGAGACTTATACATCTGCACCAACAGAAAGTGGTCATGATTATTTATCTGATCCTACTCCTATCAAGAGTAAGGAACTTTGTGAATCCGAGCCTACATTTTCTCTTGTAGAAAACAATGAGAATCTTGAAAACGATGATAATGATGATCTAATTGAAATGCCACAAAATAATGAGTCAATTCAAGAAAACAGATTTGAATTAGAAAACAGGACTTGGAAAGGGAAGGTTTTTGTGAAAAAACACCACAAAGGAAGGGACGAGTCCACATCTCAACACTGCCAAGAATCTAAACTGGGGAATGATCAACCTCCTAAGAAAAGTACAGATAAGTCTATTTGTGTATCTGAGAGTCGTATTTTTTATCCTGATATAGATGATCCTGTGGTTATTAGAAAACCTGTTAGATCTTGCACTAAACACCCCATGTCCAATTTTATATCATATTCAAATTTGTCTACATCTCTGTATGCCTTCACATCAAAATTGTCTAGTGTAAAAATTGCAAAAAGTGTACAGGTAGCTCTAGAAATTCCAAAGTGGAAGGAAGTTGTACTTGAGGAGATGAAAGCTCTTGAAAAGAACAAAACTTGTAGTGTTATGACACTACCAAATGGCAAGAAGACAGTTGGATGCAAATGGGTGTTACTATGAAGTATAATTTAGATGGGTCAACTGAAAGGTACAAGGCTCGCTTGGTGGCTAAAGGCTTTACTCAGACCTATGATATAGACTACTAAAAGACATTTGCTCCTGTTGCAAAATTGAATACTGTCAGAATTCTTTTATCTCTTATTACTAACCTAGATTGGCTCTTACATCAATTAGATGTTAAGAATGTCTTTCTTAATGGCCATCTAAAAGAAGAAATATATATGGGCATTCCTCCTTGCTATGAAAACAAATTTCGATCAAATGTATGCAAACTAAATAAGTCTTTGTATGGCTTAAAGCAATCCCCTAGAGCTTGATTTGAAAAGTTCACTCAATCCATGAAGAAACAAGGGTACATTCAAGGACAGGTTGACCACACTTTGTTCACAAAGTTCTCCCACGATGGGAAAGTTGTCGCTCTTATTGTTTATGTTGATGATATTGTCCTTAGTGGAGACGATACAGTTGAAATGGCAAGAATAAAAGAGAAATTGGCAGTAGACTTTGAAATCAAGGACTTGAGATTCATAAGATATTTTTTAGGTATGGAGGTTGCTCGGTCAAAGAATGGTATTGTGGTTTCACAGTAGAAATACATTCTAGACTTATTGAAAGAATGTTTCTGTTGATACTAAACGATATCAATGGTTGGTTGGAAAAGTGATATATTTGTCACACACCCGACCTGATATTGTTTTCTCAGGGAGTGTAATAAGTCAGTTTATGCATTCTTCTTTCGAATAATATCTTGAGAAAATCTATAGAATATTGAGATATTTGAAGGTAAATCCTAGAAAAGGCTTATATTTTAAGAAGACTAGTGAAAGAAATGTTTCTATCTTCACTGATGCTGATTGGGCAGGTTCAGTCACAGATAGAAGATCAACCTCTAGATAGTGTACCTATGTTTAGGGTAATCTTGTGACATCGAGGAGCAAAAAACAAGGAGTTGTAGCAATAAGTAGTGTAATCTTGGACATGATATATATCTATGCACCAACTTGAAGGGGAGGGGGGAGGGAATATTTTGTTTTCCCATTTGTTTATTTCTGTTTATTCTCACTTATTTTTCTTTATTCTCCATTAATGAGAGAATTAATTGTAATGATTGTATTCTCACTATATAAATCAACCTTTGGCTGAGGAACAAGATATAACAGCTTTTTACCTATTATCTTCAATAGACATATTCTTGGAAAGTTTCATTTTGGCATCACAACCCCTGAACGACAGCTTGAATTTTAACTAGAACTTAGTTCTCACCATCCTCAAGTTGTGGTCGATGACTGTGTGCCAAGTGAATGATTTGATCGATTTTGAATGTGGTTGAGGAAAGTTTCATCGTGGCCCCACGGTAAACGCTAGATGTTCTTGAAGTACTAACGGGGTTGATCTCACTAGCACCAAGCTATGGTCAAGGTCTCACGAGTATTAGGATTTAGTGTTCTCTAAGATTTAGAATAGGTTCGCTTTACATGTATTATGTTAGAGTATTTATAGAGGTGTGGTCTAACCTCTTTCCTATGAATCAGGGAGCTTCAATCCAAATATGGCTCCACTAGACCGCTCATGCCATATCCAAAGTCCCATGTCAATTGACCAAGTATAAGGACAAGTGCAAGACGTAGTCCTTTCTAGATGGGTTCGACGCCGAACTTGGATCTTGGATCCTTAGTTCGGGTATCAAGTCATGTTGATCTAAGATGAAGGTCAACTGACTAGCATATAGTAATAAGACATAAAGTATCATTCTATTACTTGATTCACAATTACTGCAAGAAAAATATCACTGCATGAAAAGTATCACCTACCCATGGTGGGAACATCCTGAATAGTGTGAAACATGATAAGCCAACTCTGAAATGTCTTCATCAGAAGCAGAGATGGCAATTTCTTTAAGCATATGAGATCTCTCAGCCAAGCCTGCTAAGCAGTATTTGAAAATGGTCATATCAGATATTGGATATCTTCTATGTTCCATATTATTTGAAGGTGAGTTTCTCTCCCCTGTACTCTCTGATGATTCAGAAGGAGAGTCGTCTGCTTCTTCATAGTTAAGAGATCTGTCGTCCAAGCTTACAGGAAACCCATTCTCAACCTAATTTTATATAAGTTTAGAGTTATAGTTAAAAGCGAATGACTACACAGATTATTTATGAAAGACAAATATCATAAAGAAGTAGGTAAAGGAAACATCTGGAAAGTTTTTAAAGCATGTAAGAATGTTACAGAAAATATCAAGGTTACATCACTTACATTTGTTAAGAGTCCCACATCGGACAATATATAGTCTGAACATGTATTTATAAGTGAGGCAACCCTCACCCTCCAATCTGGTTTTGTATGGTTGAGTTAGGCCAAACCACACATTCTTAACACAATTAATATTCTCAAAAGTCCAAACGCCAATTACAATTGAGGTACAGAAGTCACAAACATAAAATGTGTGAATAAGCTTTTGGAAAAACAAGATATTCAAGTTGTCTCTGTGGTGACATTCACACCACCCTGTAGTGAGTGTAACATGTTAGGAATAATAACCATAAAAGCTTCTTGAAATTTGTGGTTGGGTCTAACACAACCTTACAAAACCGGCTAATAAGGTGAGGATTGCTTTCACCTATAATCATATTTCAAGGTTGTATCTCATCTAATGTGGGACTCTTTTAACAAAGCTATTACCTATTGGCATGCACATGCCAATTTTCATTTTCTGTTTATTTTAAATATAATTTAATATGTTTCTTTATGTTTGAGATTAAATAATAATGAAAAAGAAACAGAAAAATACCTGATTAGTAGTCGATACATGAGAATTACATTCCACACCAGACTGCTTTAAGGTGGGCACGGCCATAACTGATACCGATATCTTGTCAAGTCCAACTCTAAACCGCTTCATTAGTGGATTGGTTTTTTCTTCATGGCTAGAATTCATACATTCCAACGACGCAGCACCAATTGTGGAAGATTGTGACAAATTGAGCCTTTGGAGAGCATGTGTTGACTTTTTCCACACCAACGTGGATAATTTACTATTACGGCTCCTAGAGATGCATCGAATTGGACGGGTGTGTGTCTGAAGGAAAGGATGATTTCCTAACTTTGGCACACAAAATCTGATGAGGAACAACCTGTTATCACACTTGGATGAAAGCTGGCAAATGGAACAATAATTAATGGTGGAGCCAGAGAATAATGGAAAGAAATTACATTTACAAAATATTTAGATTGAATTTGAAATAAAATAAAGTAAACCAGGTTATTACAAGTCAATTCATCAACTTGTCTTGAACTAATAGCCGTGATACAGTTTTTTGGATCTAGTTTATATCAAGGATCACCCGAAATGGAGTTCATTTGTGTGGACGGGTGACACATTAAAAAAATTTAATATTCTATAATGCAAACAAGGCTAGTAGTCGGAGATATGCTAGATATAAGAGATCCAGTTTAGGTATCGTGTACTTAATGGATGAAACCCATCTCGAAGAAGTGTAAAAAGAAATTGGTTGTTGTTAGGTCAAGCAAAGTGGTCAATTATCATGCTTTGGGCAGCTCATACTATGTGTAAACTTTGGTAGCTGAAACACTTGCTTCAAGAATTGATGTTTTATGAGATACAGGTTCTATGCAACTCGATTGTAATAATCAATCTGCATCATACCTCTCTTCCAATCTAATATTTCATGAGAGGAATAAACACATAAGTAGATTGTCATTTTATCCTAGAAAAGATATTGATTGAGGGTGTGAGATATTGTTTTATTGTTTGTATCTGTTGCCTTAATTAGTAGTATCAATTAGGATTTGCTTAGGATACCATTGGATATTCACATGCTGATTGGACAGGAGATGCAAGTGATAGACGCTCTACATCAGATTATTGTGTTTTTATTGGTGGAAATTTGACCTCATGGAAGAGCAAAAAGCAAAATGTTGTTGCTTGATCAAATACAGAAGCTGAGTGTCGAACCATGGCTCGTGCCACATGTGAGCTCTTGTGGTTAAAGCATTTATTCCAATTCAGTTTTTCATAAAAGGACAAAACATATAGAAGTCGATTGTTACTTTCTTAGAGAGAAGATTACCCCCCGGACCATCAAAACCTCCTTTGTCAATTCCAGAGATCAACTTGCAGGCCTCTTTACAAAATCTCTTCGGAAACCTCGGATTACTTACACAAGTGACAAGATGGATGCATATGATTTATATGCACCACCTTGAGGGGGAGTGTTGAGATATTGTTTTATTATTTGTATCTATTGCCTTTATTAGTAGTATCAATTAGGATTTGCTTAAGATATTATTGTATCCAATCTTTCCTTTCTTAGTTTAACTTTCTCCTAATTAGTGGAATTAATTAGGAGGCTTAGACCTATATACACATGTATTCTCTCTGCATAATAATAAGAAGAAATTCAGATTCAAGTGAGGGAAAGTGAACTGAAATTTCATTTCAATAATTCTTTGCTTGATCTCTTCTTTTAAATATAAGTGCACTGTTTCTCCACTTGATCAGTTAATAATATCAGATATTGAAGTATTATAAATAGAACCAGCGATCATGCATGGTATGTTTACCTGAGATATCCTGAGCTTAAACGATGCACGACCCAACAAAAACTTACTAGGTCTTTCACAAGAAGAAAATTCAATTCCATCATAGCTAGACAAAAGAGGAGCTTCATCGTCAGTTGTATTCTCCACTGGAGCCCCCGTGTCAGCATATACAAGTGAAGCAAAAACCTGCTATAATCAGAAAAGGGTAATGTGAATGTAAAAAATTCCAACTTCCTTTCAAGTAGAAAGCATTAACTTGAGAAGTCTTCAAGCCAGGATTAGAAACCTCGTTATCCTTATGTACGGGTTGGCCAAATGCATCTGATAAAACAACGTCTAAAGAAAAATTCCTGCGACATGATGCCTGTGCCAAAATAATACAAAAGGCAAAGTTGAAAATAAAGTTTAAACCAGATGGGAAAGTTAACAGCACTAAAAACTTGACAAAATTTGTAAAGCTCTCAAAAGTATAATCATAGGGGGGAAAAAAGGTGAATGTCAATAGTTACATTTCTAGAAGTGAAATCAGTATGTGAGCACTAACTGTAACAACATTAATAATTACTAAGAACATTTCTAGAACTACGATCAGTATGTGAGTACCTAAATAAAGTACTTCAAAAACGACAAACATAAAGTGAATCACGTATTTCCAAAATTAAACTCCAATAAAAATGGAAGGCTTACCCTATATCTGTCATTATGGCTCATAACAATAAAAATGAAGACATAAATTAGACTAACAGTATGTTGTGTACAGAATATCTTTCTTACTTTTCCACCAACAATGCCCCAAACACCGTCACTTTCTTCTTCAACCTCAGAGACAGATGATTCATCGATTGATAACTTCAGAGGAGGGTCCTGATATAAGATAAAGTATAGTTGTCAACACAGGAATAGTGTGGTGCTAATTCTAATAATCTAAGAGAACATACAAACAAACAAATGAGAAACTAACGTTGAATTTCAAAAACCAAAATTACAATCGCATGCACATCATCACCTTTAAATGATGATCTTTGATAGAAGAAACAGTATGGAATCCTTCAAAATTGTGCACATAACCCTGCACAATATTTCTGTCTCCACATACATTAGCCAAAGTTATACCCTTCAAATTATTTGAATTGGATTCCTTGTTTAATAAGGAAGACATTGCCTTTTCTCCTACAACCTCTCCATTAATGTGAAGCCGGATATAATTTGGACAAACCTGTAATGACAAAAGAAGGTAGCCCCCTCATATCCCCCCTCGAAAAAAATTGATAAGAAAAAAGGAATGGACTAATAGTAATATCAACAAATAGCAGCAAGGAACGTGTTCCATGTGTTCACCAAAATTTGGGTTAAGCTTAACTCATCCCTACAAAACTAGTTTGTAAGATGAGGTCTAACTCATCCTTAGAATGCTGACTTGTAAAGTGAGGGCTGCTCGAGCTTTATAAACACTACACATGTCATATGTCTAAACAATGTGAGACTAAATACACCCCTTCACACCCAAGACAATAAGGTTGTTGAAGGTCACAATGAAGACAAGCCAAATGCCGCAATTTAGACGGACTAGAGGTGGACCGCAATAAAAACGGAATTTTCAACATAAATATGTCTAATAATTAGAGACGAATATTATTTTCAGCTCATAATAAGTACAGATAGTAATAAACTATGTAGCACCGACACTTCTGAAAAAAGGTGTGTCCGTGTCTGTGTCGATGTCGGACACCGCCATCGACACTTGTGATTACTACGCTTAATTTATTTATTTTCTCACATTATTACCGGTGTTGTCGTGTCAGTGTCGTGTTCGGGGTGTCCATGCTTCATAAACAATCTAGTGTAGAGTGCAAAATGACATTTTAGTGAAATAAAAGCCATAAACATAGAAACATATAAAAAAAATGGCAAGAGCTAATCCTCAAGCAGTTACATAAGATACCTCGCATCCAATGTGAACCCATTTTTCCAAAGGAAACTCAAAATCAACAGTAGCATGTGGAACTTCTGTCCAAGAACCCATGCAAGTTGCAGGAGCTCCTTCGTGTAAGTAAAGAACTGGGAAAACATTGATTCTGTTATTATCGCTAATAACGAGAAAAGGAGCACTTTCAGAAATGTCATCGAGAATCTGCAAACCCAATTAACTTATTTAGCTACCTGCCCTTTTACTAATTAAATAAAGATTAAAAACAGAATAATACCACAAAAAAGGACATAATGATAAAGTATCGCAGGTAAAAAATTGGTTATAACAGCTTTCAACCATAGCTATCTCAGGAAGCCACATTGCCAAATTGGTATAGACGGTGGACTTGATCCAGCATTAAAAAGGATATGGTCCCACATTGAAAGGGATTAGTTAGGTTCAATCCAAATTTTAAGATGGTATCAAATTTCAGCTATTGAACTATGAACCATTTACGTTCCCGGTCTAGATGTTCAATTGTCGGCGTGAGAGGTGTGTAGACTTGTAGTTGAGCCTAACTCAATTTTAATGTGGGACTTTTAACACATACCCCTCATGTACAGGACTGGATATCTGGAACATGGACCTAAATGGTAGGTGGCCCAATAACAGAAACCTTTTAGCAGGTGGTCCAATGGAGTTTAAATCTAGCTTTGTTCCCATCTTAGAATTTGGATTAGATCTAACTCATCCCTACAAAACTGACGGATAACTAGATAACTCCTATTGCAAAGACTAAAAATAAGTGGATGAATAATCAAAAAAAATACTCAACTAAAAAAATACACAAGAGTAAAGAGACCATCATACTTAATAATTAATGAAGAATAAAACTTATGCAGAGAAAAAGAAAATAATTAGAACTAAAATAAAAGTAAGAAGAATAACCAAACGACTGTTGTGAGCAAGAACAGAATGAAGAACAGAACATTATTCTTAAAAGGAAACGGATTGAAATTTATACCCTTAAAAAAAGACAACCGCTTGAAAAAAACTGAGGAATTTATCCCTAAAAGCCTAATAGTAGATGCAATAGCGGTTTGGAACTGCAGTTTTGCTACAATTAGTGACCACAACAACCGCTATTGCTGACGGTGGCTCGCAGACCAAAAGCGTCAAGTCAAACCTTACCACTGCTACGGCACAGTGCCGCTATAGCGTGCTATTGTCAATATAGATTTTAGTCTCTTCAGGTATCACATTAGTGGTATTGGAGTCTGGCTTGACATGGTGGGTTCTATGTGAGCAGGAGTGATTCCAATTGATGGATCAAGGATAGATCAAGCACACTCAAAGACTCACATTTGAGGGAGACGGTGTTGATTTGTAAGTATTAGTCCAACATTAGATAAAAAAAGTATTTGTGCAATACTTAAGTGAGAAGTTTTTAGTGAAGATTGTACAAACTCACATGTGTTGTTACTTTTAGTTCAATGTGATGATTCACCTCCCCACGTGGAATGAGAGTATAGTTTGACTTGGTGGGAGAACGGGCGTAGTTCCCGGTGCTAGATTAAAATATCAAGTGTCTCACACTTGAAAGAGAGAATGTTGATGTGTCAAGTATGAGTTAGAAGTCTCATATTAAATCGAAAGATTGATGTTGAGCAACATTTAAGTGAGATGACCTGTGTAACTTATATATGAAAGTTTTGAGTTAACATATAGTATTTAACTTATACATGAAAGTTTTAAGCTAAGATGTTGTGTTTAAATCCATTTATATGATTGCTCTTAGTCCAATATAATAATTTACTCAAATGTTTAAGACTCCCTCAAAAATCCTATCAAGAAGCAAGCCACTTAAATATTCCACTAAAACAATGCATATTCTTCAACGTGAGCACCCTATAATCCCATAGCACTATCCTGAGAGCCAGCACTATCCTAAGAGCCGAAGTCCCGATAGCTGCACTCTATAAACACTCTATAAACTTTACTTAATCTTTCCTATCAACACCTCTGTAGGGAGCCACCACCAATTACGTCTGATACCATACCAAAAGAAAAATATTCAAGCCCTTGAGAAATTCTCTCTTAAAAGCTAACTATCAATGAATATTGATAAAAGAATTAAATAGCTTAAATACTCCACCGTGAGATTTGGGAATTACATAATACCCAATAACAACAACAATCAAACTTTTTTCCATTAAGTGGGATCGTCTATATGATCAAATTTCGTCATAATGTTCTATCAAAGAACATGTTTCTTTTCAAATCATTAACCTCGAGATTTTTCTTAACAATTTCTCTTATAACCTTTCAAGGTCTTCCTCTTCCTCTAATTTGACTTCTCTCCATCTGGTCTACTCTCCTTACCACAGAATCTATAGGTCTTCCTTCTACATGCCCAAACCACCTAAGTCTATTTTCCACCATTTTCTTTACTATTGGCGCTACTCCAATACTCTAATATTTTTATTTCTAATCTTATATTGTTGAGTCTTAACACACATACACCGCAACATCTTCATCTCTACTACACTAACTTTATTCTCGTGTTGATTTTTAACCGCCCAACATTATATCCCGTACAAATCACAGGTCTTACTGCAGTCCGATAAAAAATTTTCTTCAGCTTGAGTGGTACTTTCACGTCACATAATACGCCTGAAGCCCTTTCTCCATTTCAGTCACCCCAGCTTGAATTCGATGGTTTATATCCCCTTCTATTTCTCCATCACTTTGTATTACAAACCCAAGATATTTAAACCGTGTGACTTGAAGGATGATATGGTCTCCAACTTTCACCTCTATATTAGAAACGCTTCTTCTTTTATTGAACTTACATTCCATATACTCCGTCTTACTTCTATTTAGGTGAAAACCATGTGTTTCTAAAACTCATCTCCAACCTCTCATTTCAATCGTTTGACTCTCCAAAAACGACTATATCATCTGCAAAAAGCATGCATCTCGGTACTAGCTCTTGGATGTGTTTCATGAGTACATTTAAAATTAAGATAAATAAGTAGGGACTTAGGGTTGAACTTTGATGCAAATCTAATCTAATGGTAAAATCGTCCCAACCCTGTATCCATAAACTAGTCGATACCCCTTCATACACATCTTAAATAGCTCAAATGTATACAATCCTAACTCCTTTTTTCTTTAGAGGTTTTCACATAATCTCTCTAGACACACTGTACCTTACGCCTTCCCCTAATCAATAATACTCAAGTCTAAATAAAACTACGAAAACTTGAGAACTATGAATGGTGACAACCACACTCACAAAGCTTTTTAATGCATAATAAAAAAATTCACCCCATAATAAACTAGTTGCTGCCTCTATAAGACAGTTTAAATAATAATAATAATAATAATATGAGACTGCTCTTCTAACACTAAACACACACATTGAAATTCAAGTGAGAATGCCATTCACATAACAAATTAATGATTTGCAAGTTTGATCTACCTAATTCAAAATGTTCAATTTACTGATCAGAAAAACAATGAGCACAAATTGTTGCTTTTAAATTTAAAGCTACATACACAGCTCTAATCAAAATGTTAAACCCTTTATAAAAGCAAATAAAATCGTAAAGAATCGAAAAGAGAAAAATTGACCTGGTGAAGAATGACAGAAGGGAATGTAGTGGAATTCATGAAATAAACCCAAAAGCAGAAAGAGAAAGTTCCTTCATATTCCTTAAAATCGAAACTTAAATCCTTCAGCGTATAGTACCCTTCGCTTCTCATTGCATCACTGCCCATTATTTTAACAGGAACAAGTTCAAACCAAAAGCGGTTGTTGTTTGCGTTTTGCCACCGAAAGAAACGGAAAAGTTGTGCGAATTTCTGTTGACGGTGGTTTCTTTTGTACGCGGATGTTAATTAGGAGTAACGGTTTGGTGAGAGTCCCTCTTTGCGCTGAAACCGGAATGTTAAAGTGGTGGGAATACAATGCTTCAGGGGTGTAGGTGGAAAACTTTTAGACTTTATATTTGCCATTTTTTTACTTAAATTTGCGAATTTTTTTAAGAATAACTTATATATTCAAGAAAAATACAAAAATAATCACATTTTAAAAAAATTTATTAGAATGGAGTAGTTTTTGAAAGAATTAACATAGATGCATCATATGATATAACGAATGCATTTGGGTTTGTACATATACGTCATATCATATGACTTATATATGTACCTAGGGCTGGCAATGAACCAAACCAACTCGAAGATAGTTCGGAATTCGACTCGATAATTAAATCGTTGAACTAGGTTCATGAACCAAATGAGTTGAGTATGAGCGAAAAATTAAGTTCGTTAACTAAATGAGCTGAACTTGAACTATACATAGTTCGACTCGTTAGGTTCATGAGTCAACTCGATTACATATGAAAAGAATTATACTGTCTTTAAGATTAGGTTTAAATATTTACTTCAAATCTTAGACAAATTTAATCTTCAATTTAGTAGTTTTTGAATTAGACTCTCAAATGTATCTCTTGAAAGTTGTGTAGGTTTTGAATTAGTAGATTTCGAAGATAAAGTTAAATTTCAATATGATAACTTTTATTTTATTTTAATATTTTATTTAAAATATATATATTTATTTAAAATATCAAATATACTAAAATATATATATATATATATATAAAATAGTTTTTAAGTTCGTGAACCATGTGAGCTGAACCTAATGAGATGAACCTAACGAGTCGAACCGAACTGTTCGTGAACTTATAACGAGTCGAGTTTGAGCTTAAAAAAAAGTTCGTGTCAAACTCGAACTCGAACTCGAATTCGAACAATTCTTAACGTGTCGAGCCGAGCTGAGGTGAGTTCGACTCGACTCGACTCATTTCCAGCCCTATATGTACCCCAATTCATATCATATGGCGCCTACATATCATGCATGCATGCATCCGCCATATCATATGATGTTTTCTTCTTTAATTTTTTTTCAAATTTTTATTAATTAATCATACTATCCTCTCATATATATATATATATATATATATATATATATATATATATATATATATATATATATATATATATATATATATATATATATATATATATATATATATATATATATATATATATATATATATATATATATATATATATATATATATATATATATATATATATATATATATATATATATATATATATATATATATATATATATATATATATATATATATATATATATATATGAGTACTAGTGTATGTCTCTCCAATAACGTCTCAATTTTCTCTGCACTCCATTCTCTTCATATTTTCTTATTTTTCAGTTAAAATGGTTTCATCTTCTTCCTCTTCGTCATCCTCATATATCTATCAGGTTACATATATCACCAAGAGAAATGGCAATTTAATTTTCTCCCTAGTCAAACCTTCGATGAAGATTCGCCTCTAGAATACATTGACGTTAGAACATCTCAAGAGTAGTTTGATCTGCTGGCTAGATGGAGACATTCCATAGGGTGAAAAGATCAGAAGAATTCAAAGGCTTGTTACCACGTTCAACCAAAATGGAGAAGTTCGTTTCTGGGAGAATGTTACTAATTTCCAAGATGTTCATACGTTGATGTATAGTTCTTAGGAAATTGTCTTAATGGTTGTAATTGCTTAGTTATGTTGTTGTGTTATTGTATTTGTTTGTTTTACTTTTTTTATTGTTTAAGTTATTGTTAATTGTTGTTGTTATGGTATTAAGTTATGATTGTTTAAGTAATGTCATTGTTAACTGTAATTGCTTAGTTATGTTATTAATGGAATGAAATTTGTTGTTGATATAAATAGACAAGGTTAAATTTGAAACTATCATGTTGTGCTTGATCCTACATTGGAATATTTTGTCTGATTGTGCCCGAGCTGACGACACGAACTACATAATCTGACCATTTTGTTTGTCGTATCCATCTCCGTTTGAATACGTGTGCTATTAGGGCGACCATTTTGCTTTCTTTGCATCAGATCATTATGCCAGACAATTTCGCCTTCATATGCAGGTCAATAGTCCTCCTTTGCTACCACCTGAAAGGTAGTGCTATAGACATTGCATAGACAAATTGAAGGTGTGAGAAATACACAAGAAAGGGGGGGTTTGAATTGGGTATTTGCTCCATTAAAACTTTTTCTTGGTTTCTTCACTTGTTGCTTTCTATAGAGTTTTATACGATGCATTGCGAAAGCATAAATAATAATGCATAACACAAGTAAAGAACACATGATATATCCTGGTTGACTTGAGCAACTCTCAAGCTAATCCAGTCCACCCTTCCAAGGTGATTTTGCCTTACTCAAGCAAGGACTTAATCCACTATAACCAAACTGATTACAGTTGCACAAGCTAACTGCAGGTGACTAACAAATAGACAATGACACGTTCAGGGATCCCTTAGGATATAACGTTCATTAACACCTAATAGAATCCGATCACTTAAGATCTCATATTAGTTACCACAAATGACAACTGTCACTTGTCAGCTCAAGTATTCTGATCTTCACAAGATCACTTGAGGAGCCACTAATTCTAAAATGAATTTGTGTTGCCAGAGATTACATGAGTGTTTCTTATCAAGCAGATTACTCCTAATTAAGTACATAGCAAGTATTGAGCAACAGCTTTTTGCTTCCTAATACAGAAACTAATATAAAGATAAATCTCTATGAGATTATTAGAACAGTAGTTTCCATATTGCTTAAAAGCTTTCTTATGTGAGCATTGTGGCTTCTTAGCATAAAGTTTTTCTTGTTACTCTACTATGTTGCTAACTTCACTCATCACCATCATTGCTTTGTAACAAGCTGGCTTGCTTTGTAATGAGCTCCTTACTTTGTAATTTGCTAGCTGCTTGCCAACAAGCTAACATTTGAATGAATCAAATGCTCTTCTTTTTTGGTGCATTCAAAGGAGACGTTGTGAGGGTAGAGATGTCCATTCAAATATTCCAACGGTCATTTCCCAACGGATAGAATACTCACGTGTTGTATAGTACTGACATCACTTTCTTTTCCTTTTCTTGCAACGTTAATATATCATTGTGGGAGACAGCTCTTATCTACAAATGATGTGATCTTCATTTATCAGCTTGGACAGATCAGCTTCTGGATTTGGTTCTTCTGATGATGTATCAGATGAGTAGTTTAGAAACTACTTTTGTATGATAGTGTAATAACATCAGAGTCTGACTTCAGCACCTTGTTTATCAGAGTTGATAGCAACAGCTTATCTGATTAACACGTCTTCATCTGGGTGAAGCTATATAATCTTTATCTTCAGAATCTAGTCTTCAGAGTGTTTCTGCACTTGGTCTTCAGAGCCTTCAGAGCTTCAAGTCATCAGAGTCTTCAGCACATAATTCTTCAGAGAATTATATCTTTAGAGTCTTGATCTTCAGAACCCTTTAAGTCTTCAGAGTCTTTCTGCACTTGGTCTTCAGAGCCTTCAGCCTTCAGAACTTCAAGTCTTCAGAGCTTGGTTCTTCAGAGGACTTTCTCAGATGCGTTGATAGCTTCCAGATCAGATACACTTCTCAGAGCAGAATCCACAAGAGCATTGCAACTACAATATACAGCATCTTTAGATCTTTCTAATTGTGATCAGATACAAATACATACTTGCTTCTTCAATATGCTTTGTTTGCTTTCAGATCAGATGCACTATTCAAAGCAGAATCCACAGGAGCATTACAACTGCAATATCCAGCGTCCTTGGATCTCTCTGATCGTGATCAGATGCATAAGCAAACTAGATTCTCCCATAAGTTCTTTATGATACGTCACACATAGTAACTCTCATATTGTATTAGCTGCACACGTTGATGTTGTTTGTTTGATCTTATATATTTAATTATCATGATCTGCACATGACAAACATTAGAACATAAAATGGTTCTTTCACAAATACTTAATTGTTATCATCAAAACATAAAGATAATCATGTAAAGATAAATCTTGCTCTTACACTAATGACTTGGTAAACAACAGAGAGATAGTTAGTAGGGTCCTGGTGAGCCTTTGAACATGTTGCTATTACATGGGAGCAAGGCATACAAAATGCCTGAAACTTTTCGCGGTCACACCAACTCCTATCTAGTTCCACTCGGTAGCATCCCCTAGACCTCCCTTCATTCTGATCAATTGACCCAACAACACTGAATCAACCCTTATTACGGTCAAACATTGTGACCACATGTGTGTTAGCTTTGGCAGCTTCGTCCTTTATGAATTTCATTGAACTTTCACTGAACAGTTGTCCAGATTGTAAGACAAAACTCTACTTTGTATGTCTGATATCAAAAAGTGCCCCGAGCATAAAATTTGTTGCCCTTACCAAAGCGGTTATCGGTAGGTTTTGGATGCCCTTGAATACAGAAATCATTGATTCAACAAGGTTTGTTGTCATGTGGCTCCACCGTTGGCCATTATCGTATGCCCTGGTCCATTTCTCTAGTTGAATATTGTTGATCCATCTTAATGCATTTGCATTTGTCAATCTGGTTTTATCATTGTAGTGTTTGAAGGAAGGCTCTGTTAGTGCATATCCTGCATTCACAACCTTCTTCCGCAACGTCTTGTCCTTGATCTCTGTCATGAAATTTTGGGTGATGTGTCTTATGCAATACACATGCGTTGATGGAGGATCCTTCCAACCGTTATCAAGATTCTTGTATGCACGCTCGATTGATGGATGTTTGTCAAAAATCAAACATAAGTTAGGTTGGGGAGACACGTGTAATCAGAGATTTTTTAGGAAAAAACTCTAATCCTCAACAGTCTCCCCTTCAACTAGAGCGATGCGATTGGAAAAATATTGTTGTTACCATCCTTTGCCACTACTATAAGTAGCGTGCCTTTATATTTTCCGTACAAACATATTCCATCAATTTGAATAATAGGTTTATAGTATGCAAAACCTCAAATACATGGTTTAAATGCCCATAAGAGTCTGTGGAAAATGTCATTTTCACTGACACAAGTCTCGTCTGGGGTATACACCGGCAAGGTCTCCAAGATGGCAACAATCCCTAGAGCATATTGTTTAAGTGTCACCTAGTATTTTGGAAGTTCTTTGTACGACTCCACCCAATTTTCGAACACCGTTTCGACCGCCTTAGTCCTAGCTATCCATGCTTTCATGTACGATATAGTATAGTTGTATCTTTGAACCATATGCGAGATTATGGTACTCACCTTAAAAGAAGGATTGTCGCTAATGACTGACATAATTTCATTGCATATCAACTAAGAGCTGAGTTTGTGATGATCCTACATTGGATTCGTGATTATACAAGTGTGCTCTGGACCCATAAACCCTATCTTCCATGAATCGCTTCTCTTCCAGTAAGATGTTGTCAATTAAAATGGGCACACCTCGTTATGATAGTATATCTTATACAGAGTCGGATTCGTTCGGTCGACTCTATAATCTGCTGATAATTCCATATGATATTGTTTTATAGCTCGGACACAATCTTCTTTTGTACGAAAATTGTCTCCCTTTTTTAATACTCCTTTTGTTTTCATGTATATCTTATGGGCCTAGGCATTGATGGTAATGCCGTTAACGACAAAGTGGGTGTTGATAAGCGAATTTGCGAAGATTTGTTTGGTGCCCCTCTTTGTTTCAAAACACCTCAACCACAACGTGCCGATCAACCAAAGGGTCAAGGTGTTAATTTAAAATACCTAAGAGAACATTATAAAACTATCATATTAAACGAGGAATCCGCCGAGTATGACAAGATAATTAAAACTCGGTGTTATATTATGATCTTATTTGGACATTTTTTATTTTCAGAAAATACTAGAAATACTGTAAATATTATGTATTTGTCGTTGTTACGTGACATTAATAAAGTATGCACTTATAATTGAGGTTCAACTATTATGTCCCAACTATATAGTTCCGTGTGTAAAAATTCAAAAAAAAAAAAATACTTGTAAGTTTTGTGCCTGCGCCTTTCTACTTCAGGCATGGGGTTGGTCTAGAATGCCGACACTAGCTCCGGTCAACCCGCATCCATACACATTCCCCTACGCAAACAAGTAAGTTTATTTTAAAATATCAAACATATATACTTTGATGAAACGTTTATTTGTAACTAATTTATTTATCTCACTTTTTTTAGGTGGTCAATTCTGGGAATGACTTACCAACGATGTCCCAGAAACTCAATAATCGTGTACCGCAATCTTTTAGAACACATTGGCTCGGACGATGTAAATTATTCTTACAGTATGTCATACCCTAAATTTTACCCTTAGATACTCTAATGTTTGACATATCATGATAGTCAACCATGTTTGCATTTATACTTTTTTTTAAGTCCATTAACCATAATCATGCATTTTTCGGTTTTGTTTAATCTTTGTCACCTATTCTCTTTTTTTATTTAACTATATTTATGAGTTTTAGAACTTATTATTTTATTTTATTTTATTTTATTTTATTTAGAATTTTCTTATTTATTACCTTTGAGTCACTATTTTAGTTTAAAATTTATTTATCCTTTTTGTTAATATTATTTATTTATTTATTATTTTTATTATTATTATAATTTCATTCTTGTTCTGGTCTGGACCCAGCCTCGCGGTCCAGCCCAATAACGCACAAAGCCCATTAAGTGGACCAGCCTGACCTGGCACACACCCCCATAGGACGGGCAGGGTACGATCCCCACCGAGCGGGACGCCACGTCCCGTAGCGTCCTCAACGCCCCCTTTTTCGGCCGAACAGAGCATCCCCGGTCCATCGAGCAAGACCACCTGACTCTTCCGCGTCCTCGCGTACTCCCCTCCGCGGGGAGAATCACACACCTCTGGGGAACCTCCCGAGCTCCCCTCCGCGGGGAGAACAACGTGCCCAGCGCACGTTCTCCACGTGCTCCCCTCTGCGGGGACACGTCATCAACCAACTGCCCACCTCCGAAAGAGCAGGTCAAACATACTTTCCGGAGATCAAGGAGCAGTTGGACTAGGGAGAAGACCATGTCATGGTCTTCACTACGCCACGTAAGCCCTAGCAGTCACCTAGGTTGGGCCTGACAATCTAGCCCAACGCAAGTGACCGTTGGCCCAGCACTGGGGTGTCGCTACCGCGAAAATAAGGTGCCGGCAAAACAGAAGAGTCGCCACCTTTCGTTATTTATCCCTCAGAACGGGAAAGGAAACGATCGGAAAAACCTGACGAAAAGGTATAAGACAAGGTCATCGCAACCATTGTCTGGGTTCGGGAGTCGGTTACGCAAGGGGAAGGTATTAGCACCCCTCACATCCATCGTACTCGATGGGATCCACGCTTGTTGTGTTTATCTGACGGGTTGGTTTTACTATCTACCTATCAAGGCCGGTTTGAAAAGAAAATAAAATGACTCGGCAAAGCGTCGCACTTTATGCCTACGTATTCTCATCAGAGAATGAGAAATTAGAGTCAACGTAGTTCGCCTAACTACAGGGTACGGATGGGGGAAGGTGGCTCGCCAATACGTCAGTATTGTGCCTACGTACTCTCAACAGGCTTGAGAGATCAGAGCTTACGTAGTTCGGGATAATACGGATTACGGGGATTCAGATTCATCTGTTTTTTCTAGTAGGGTTAACAAACAGTTCCAGCAGTTGGATGTACGCAGCTCGACCCTTGGAGACTTAAACGTTACCGTTTGTGGTAGAACTGAGAGTTAACGACACTCTTTTCTTCAGAAAAGCTTCCTTTGACTTATGGGCCCACGGGGCAAAAAGGTTTGAAGTTTGTTTTCTGTCTTTTACGAAAGAACCGTTTCTTATGGATGTTTACAACTAATATCTCACTAGAGACTATGACCTGAGAGTGAATGCGTCGCATGTCACCCAAAGGGTGCCATACTAAACATCCAGACTGTTGAAAAGAAACTCTCCAACAATCCTTTCTCAGATAGCTTAAGGCTCGTAACGTACGACGCCAGTTAACCTTTATTACTGTATTTTAATTTGTTTTGAGATGAGAAGAGAGAACGGGCTCAACTAAGGGGAGACTATCAAGTCCTAATATTGTCATGCCAAGGATTAATCCTATGGTTGAAGTTTGAAACAGGAAACTCCTAGAAGTTATCATGCATAGGTTTCAACCTAAAGTTCTAATCATCACTTCCTTATCAAAGGAAGTGATGATTCCTAGGGGATCATGTCAATGATATACAGAAACAGACAAAGCATCAACTTAAACAGTAAACAGATATACAGTAAAATGCATGCAATGCAAGTGAGGGAGGAAATGTGTGTGGGCCATCAGCCTCCACAAGCTCGTCTCGACCTCAAGCCAGATATGAATAACTGTAATCATACAGAAGAAATAAAATGCCATCAAGCAAAATATAATAACTGCACAGGCAAGGGAGCGAGGCTCTACCGAATACCAGCAAGCAAAGCCATACAGTAAAAATACAAGCAGAGGGAGCAACTCAACCTCTAGTGCAATCATGCTCCTAGCTCAAATCAATCTAAATATGAACTTACTCTAATGCATCAAGCAAATCACACAAGTCACATCAATACAGTTGCACAGAAAGCAAACAGACAGTCAAGAAAGCAAATCAACAGCTTCCACAGCTTCACAGCAAAGCTCCTTTGACAGCAGTTCAGTCATCAGTCCTCAACCACCCTTCAAGGCTATCATCTTCAATAGCAAGTGTCAACTTGCTTCTCTGAGCTTCCAACACATCCACATAAGTATCAACTTATTCTCTCTTTCTTAAGCCTCAGCTCTTTAGTAATTTACACCTCCAGGCTTCACTCCTAAAATCAAGTATCAACTTGGCTTTCAGGCTCTCAATGCATCAAACACAAGTATCAACTTGTCCTTCAAGCTTCAGCTCTTTCTTCAATCTCAATTTGATCCCCTTCACAAGTGTCAACTTGGTCTTCAAGCTTCAGCTCTCTCCTCTTTACCAGTATCAACTTGCTCTCCCTGATCTGCAAGCTTCAGCTTCTAAGGGTAATCTTCAAACACAAATAAGTATCAACTCCTAGCATCTTCAATCTTCTAACAAGGAACTCCATCCTCTAGCAAGGGAGAAAGATTCATCTAACAAGAGCAAAGTTTGGATGATTGGTAGCAGAGTGAAGACCAAAGGTCACCACTAAGCATCCTATCATCAGAGAAAGGGACCCTCAAAGGTTCTACCAACTTGCAAAGAGCCACACATCCTACCAAAGGAGGGATGAGGCCTTTACAAGGGGACCTTACATCATAGGGAAAAATGGAAGTGATCAACATCTTCCATGTTTATGAAGGAAGAGAATCTATCTAGGAGCTCTGCCTATAAACCCTAATCTTAACACCTAATCAACACTACACCAAAAGAAGGGAAGATCTTCACATCCAAGCTTCTTCATGCAATCCATTGCATCTTCAACTTGCCTTCATCATCATCCAAGAGCAAAAGAAACAAAACCCTAATCCAAGGGAACTAAAGAAGTCATTCTACTTGAATTAGTGCATTAGAATCATCTAAAGTTAGCACCTAAACTAAAATCAAACAAAAATAGTAAACTACATTGTAAATTCCTACAAAAATTCCTAAGGGATCCTAATTCAATCATGAATCTACCATACAAAATTCAGAGGTTGAATCATGCACCAAGTTCTAAAAATAAACCCTAAAAATGGAGCTCCTAAAGTTTCAACCTAGAACTACCACTTACATTCATCACAAAAATGTGAGAAAAATCTAGGGGGAACATGCACATCTATGCTAGCTACACACAAAAAATCAGGGCAAGAATCATCATCACATGATCAAACCAAATTCAACAAAATCAAGCATCAACCATGATTATTTTAATGTCAATTAAAATGTAAAAATGCCCATAAAATCATAAAATGCATGGAATATTAATATTTTTTTATCTAAAAAATACTAGATTCAATCATGGATCCATGGTAAAAAGAATGGAATTAATTGAGTCATTTTTCAATTATTTATGAATTTTCCAATAACCATGAATAAAATGAAAAATAAAAAGAAAATCATGAGAAAATAAAAGGCGCGTGGTGTGGATAGCAAATGAATTCAGTTCATTTTAGTGATTGGGCCATAAGGGGGGTGGGAGTATCAACTACTGACTTAAGCCCAAAACCATCAAATAAATGAAACACTGCGTTTCATATTATTCAGAAATCCTTCACAAACTTGGAAATGATCGTGGCCGTGGGATGATGTCTTCAGTCAAAGTCCACCTAAGATCTAATGGCTATCAAGTCATCTTCTCCATTTGAATTCCTGAAACACGCGCGCAGCCATGGCCACCGCTGGTGGTTCTCCGGTCATCGGCTCAAACCCTAACTCTTTCTAGAATCCACCATTCCAAATGGTCTCTACACGAAACTTGTCCCAAATCTCACAAGGAATCTTCCTATACCATTTAATCATCCTAAAAGTTCAAGATTCGCAAGAACACAATCTCAACCGAAAATTGGAACAACCCTAATTGGTCACTAATCTCCAAATTGATGATCCAAAAACCTTCCTACATCAATCTACAATGCATCTAACACAATAATTCCCATTGATTCTACCTAATTTAAGCCATAGAACAAGAACTGCATACCTGGTAAAATTAAGCAAACAGAGTGGTTGAATATTCAAATCAACCCTCAAGAACTTGCAGAATCCTTGACTAGCCTCTAATCAACCTTCTGTATGCAAAGAAAAGAGTTGAAATGCCCTGGATTCTTGAACCCGATTCTGAGTTGCAAGCTTCCAACTCCAATGGCTAACTCACGATTCCTCCATAACTTGGCCTTGAATTTGATCTGGAATTGATCACCAACCTCAGAGCAAGCTATTGGGATCAATATCTTGGATTGAAATGGCTTCAAACCTTGTAACAGATTTTGATTTGCAAGAATGGATTTCAAAGTGCAATCTCACTCTCCTCTCTCAATTCTCACCAACCTTCACTCTGAACCACTTCTAAATCATATATAGAACATGGATGAATGATCTAAAAAGTTCTAGATCAATCCAATGAGTATTTCAATATCTCATCTCACTTGAAATCTCATGATATGCTATGTGTATGATAGTCCTTGTAGTAGCTTGTATTCATCATTCTTTTCATCCAAATTCTCTCCAAATGAGATTATGAAAGGGTTAAGATGTGCTTGTACCTTGGTTTTAATCTTATGAGAAGTTTGGCATATGTTGCTTAAACCTTAAGCAAGCAAAAGCAACTCCATGATTTTGAGCTCAAATGAGAAATGTGCCATTGCCATTGTCTTTAAAATGCATTTTACCATCAAAATGACATATAGGTTTGTTTCATTTGGTCACCAAATGAAAAATCCCAAATTTTGTCCTTTTAATGAACTTTAATTCTTCCTTTTTAAGTCAATTTTGCAACTTTGAGCTACAAGCAAATCCAACTTCTCATGACCTCTTGAATAGCCTTAAAACATCATTTTGAATAAGTTTGATGTTGGACATTTTCCCATTTGAAGCTTGCAAATGGGAGTTATGGCCTTATGATTGAAATGACCTATAATCTCCAAATGACCAAAATACCCTTGACTTGTCAAAGCCATAACTTGAGTTCTACAAATCCTATCAAGGAATTCTAGTACTATCTAGAAAGCTAAGGGGATAAGGAACAACATTCATGTTAACCAAAAGTTCATAGGAATCATCCTTCTAGGGCAAAAGTTTCATGCAAGTTGGACAACTTTCAAGCTCCAAATTCACATACCTCAGATGACCTGTAACTTGTCAAAGTCATAACTTGAGTTCTACAAATCCTATCAAGGACTTCTAGCACTCAAATTAAAGCTAAGATCATGCTATACAACAATCATGTTGGGGGCAAGATGAGATGACAATCACATCTTGAGCTAAATTGCCTTGAAGATAGGGGTCAAACTAGGGGATTTTACACTGTCAAGTCTTAGAAACCCTAGCTTGAAAGTTCTCAAACTATTCAATCATGATGAGTTGACCTTGGAATCATCCTTATAACATCTCAATGTATCAATACATGATCACATGGCTCTTGAATTAGGTCTCAACCTCCTTCAAATCATCAGTTGACTTAGGGTTGACCCAGTCAAACCCTAGTTGCACCACTCATGGCTGAGCCTTCTTAATCTTGCACAATGACCTGTCTAGGCCTCAAAGTGATCTTCAACACTTCTCATGAGCTCTCTCAAGACCTCAAGTCCAACTTCATGGCCTCAGAATCATCTGATGGCTTCCCACAACTCTCAAGTTAGGAGACCCACATACTTGGTTTCAACCACTCTCTCTGAGGATCTTTTAACTTCTCTGACAAGGATATCAACCCTTGACCACTTGAATAAGTTTATTAGCTAGCTTCATAGTCTTGTGTAGCCCTTGATTGGTAATCATACCTCTTGATCTCCTGCATACATGTCAATGAAATGCAAATGATAATGCTAATGTGAATGAAATGAAACATAAGCTAGGTAAAGAAATGTTGAGCAAATTTTGGGGTGCAACACCTGCCCCTATTCAAACGGCTTGGACCTGACTGGGTGAGAAGCGAACGACTCTCAAACAATCAAGGTAAAAGGCGGTTGAATACCAACAAACCCGGAAATTTTCCAACTGCACAAGTACACGGTACTCTGATGGGGACAAATCTTCGGAAACTGAAACAATAGCTGCACGGCAACTAGCTGGAGAAATACTGATCTGAATCTCCGTCAGGATGATTCTCTAATTTATCTGATATCATTGCATCCTCAAATCATCAAGGGATCACCGGTTGCACGGTAACTGATGATTTGTAAGCGGTACTCCGATTGGTAGGAACATCTTCCAAACTGAGCATGACAGTTGTACGGCAACACGGTAACCGGTGATACACGGTCGACCATGCCATCAGGCATCAGAATTCCTCGGGACTCATCAGATCAACAATCAAGTTAATCATGCCATCGGGCATTCAAAGAAGTTTTTTTGGGCGTCAGCCGAACTTCGTCAGTAAGTCGGGAATAGAATTCTCGGTCAATCATGAACCAAATAGGGGTATCTAAGCCATTGCCATCAGGCATTCCGCGTCGGCGGGGAGGACTGCTTTGACCTTGTAGTTAGACTTCATCAGTAAGTCAGGGGTTTTGGCACTACTGCCAGACTTCAATCATCAAGTCTTCAAGGGAAGTTTCAACTTCGCTGTTCAGAAACCTGCTGGGGATGACGCATCTCCGCTGGGGATTCTGGAGAACTATCAAGTAACTCTGCTTCGGGGATCCAAAAATCATTCCGGGTGAATCAACTCTGCTGAGGACTTCAAGAATCATCTTGGACAAATAACTCCGCTAGAGACTTCAAGAATCGTCCTGAACCAATAACTCTGCTGGAGATTTCAGGAATCATCCTGAGCAAACACTCTGCCGGGGACTCTAAGCATCAACTTGAGCAACCAACTCTGGCGACTTCCCTGGGGATCTTAAGAATCATCTTAAGCAAACCACTTCGCTGAGTAGTTCAAGAATCATCTTGGGCAAACGACTTTGCTGGGGAATTCAAGAATCATCTTGAGCCACCTAACTCTTCCGAGATTGCAGGAATCATCCTGAGCAAACACCCCGCCGGGGAACACCTGCAAAACAAGAATGGTAACGACCTAGCTCATGTTTCATATGCATATGATCGACAATGGCGCAATGCTCGACATGGTGGAAATGCTACACGTTTAGGATAAATGCTACGCAATCATGCAAAATGCTACGACCCCATCAGCAAAATAAATGCTGAAGGGAGAATCCTCCTGTCAAGGGGAAAGAACCACTCTGGTGGGGAAAGGAATCATCCTGCCGAGGAGACGAAGTCACGCTAATATCAATTGGACTCCGCCTGGGGAAATGATCTTCAGTCGACTGCCACAGGGGAATAAAGCTCTAGGAGAACCTGGACATGCTCATCTAGGTGCCCGGACCATAACTGCTGAGGAAAACGATGTCAATCGCCAAAATAAACTGCGCGGCCTTCGCGGCTAATCTCTCCTGAAGATAACGACTCCGACGGGGAAATACAGCATCAATTATTCAACACTCTACTGGGGAAAACCACTCACATCCTGAACGGCTTCCAAGGACTCGGCTCTCTTGGGGAACCGCAAACTCGGCTGGGGAAGAAGGAATCATCCTGCTTACTAGGGAGAGTACGACTCTGTGGGGAGTTTC
Source organism: Lathyrus sativus (assembly GCA_963859935.3). Classification (NCBI taxonomy): domain Eukaryota; kingdom Viridiplantae; phylum Streptophyta; class Magnoliopsida; order Fabales; family Fabaceae; genus Lathyrus; species Lathyrus sativus. The sequence goes on along the minus strand of OZ012738.1, from coordinate 188,257,826 downwards.
GATTCTGCTGGAGACTTCAGTCTGAAATATCGACAGCTGCATACTTCAGTATATGACTCAGCTGGGGAGACGATGATCCTTCAGGATACATCTGATTGAGGAGAGAATCTTCTCTGCTTGGGGAGACATATCAATGCCTACGATCTCATGTTCAAACTCCACGGGGAGGTGCTGCTGAACTTGCTGGAGAGGAAGGAATCATCCTGCTTGGGGACGCATACGGCGTACTGCCTGGTATGTGCTACACCTGCAACAACACGAACAAACAGACAAGATACCCTCCTCAAAGGGACCTATCAAGGTTATCATCTTGTGACAATGTTCAAGTAATTCATTGTTTCAACAATCAGTGGCCTAGGCCGGTAAGTTTATGTATGCGCATTTTATCAAAAACATCGGCGTTCTTTTTCGCAAACAAAACAGATAAATGCTAAACAGACAAACAAAATTGCTGAATAGTATACATTTTATTGATAACGAACCCCTGAATGGGTAAAAATGTTTTACAATAGATGCAAGCTCCTGGAATGAGGAAGCTGCCCAAATATACAACATAAATATACATCAGTATATACACAAATGTCGGCAATGAGGCGTAGACGAACACCATGAGTTGATCCCTCTATGACCCACTCGACTTCGATACTTCTCCGACGCTTCAGCTTCAGGAGAGATTGATTCAGATAAACGACCCTCAGGTCTTCCAAACCACTAAACAATGAGAGTCCATACGCGGAACGCGGTCATTTGCCTTTTCAAATCCCTAACTTTTGCCTGAATCGCCCTTTCGGGTTTTCGATTCACCGGGATACCCTTTTTTGCCAAAGTCGCCCTTCCAGGTTTTCGACTTTGCGGGTGTACATCTTTTCAATTTATATCCCTAATTTTTGCCCAAACCTTTTTCCTTTTTTATGGTTCGCCGGGATGCCCCATTTTTGCCTGGATATTCTTTTTCTTTCCAGCGGGTCATTTTTAAGCAAAGTATTTTTTAACTGCGTCCGCGTTCACCAGGGATGCAAAATTTTCGCCATCCATCGTGGACAACAACAAAGCTCCTCTCGAGAAGACTTTGTTGACGACGTACAGACCTTCGTAATTGGGAGTCCACTTGCCCCGGTGATCGGAGTGTGGAGGAAGAATCTTCTTCAGGACGAGATCACCCGTCTGAAAGCTTCTGGGACGCACCTTCTTATCATAAGCTTTCTTCATTCGGCTCTGGTACAGACGACCATACGCAATCGATACTAATCTCTTCCCGTCCATCAGGCTGAGTTGGTTTAGTCAGTTCTTAATCCATTCCGCCTCATCAAGTTTCACATCAACCAAAACTCATAAAGAAGGGATCTCAACTTCTAACGGTAGGACAACTTCCATGCTGTACACCAGTGAGAAAGGAGTTGCCCCAGTTGATGTTCGTACCGTTGTACGATAACCGTGCAGTGCAAATGGCAACATCTCGTGCCAATCCTTATAGGTCACAACCATCTTCTGTACAATCTTCTTGATGTTTTTATTGGCCGCTTCAACAACGCCATTCATCTTCGGCCGGTAAGGAGATGAGTTGTGGTGTTCAATCTTGAAACTCTGGCACAGCTCCTTCATCATCTTGTTATTCAGATTCAAACCATTATCGGTAATGATCCGCTCGGGAATTCCGTAACGACAGATGATGTCCCTCTTTATGAATTTAGCCACCACTTGCTTGGTCACATTAGCATACGAGGCTGCCTCCACCCACTTGGTGAAGTAGTCGATGGCTACTAGAATGAAGCGATGACCGTTAGAAGCAGTGGGCTCGATCTTGCCTATCATGTCGATGCCCCACATGGAGAACGACCACGGGGAGGACATGACATTTAACGGGCACGGCGGCACATGAATCTTATCAGCATAAATCTGGCATTTATGACATCTCTTTGCGAATTTAAAGCAATCCGACTCCATCGTCAGCCAGTAGTATCCTGCTCTCAGGATCTTTCTCGTCATAGCGTGCCCGCCGGCGTGCGTACCAAATGTGCCTTCATGGACTTCTTCCATGAGCATACTCGCTTCTTTCTCATCTACACATCTGAGTAGCACGAGATCGTGGTTTCTTTTATACAAAACTCCATCAGGATTGAGATAAAAATTTCCAGACAACCTTCTCGGAGTCTTCTTATCCTGGGTTGACGCTCCCGCAGGATACTCCTTAGTCATAAGGAAAGTTTGGATATCATGGAACCATGGTTTGCCGTCAAAGGCTTCCTCGATCGCAAAGACGAATGCAGGTCTATCAAGACGAGAAAGGACAATTCTTGGGGCTTCATTCCAAAAATTGACTTTATACATCGAAGCCAACGTGGCTAAGGCATCAGCCATCTGATTCTCGGCCCTGGGCACATGATGGAGTTCCACTCGATCAAAGAACGGAAGTAGCCTTCTCGCATAGTTCATGTACGACACCAAATTCGATTGATGAGTCTCCCACTCCCCTTTAATCTGGTTAATCACAAGCGCCGAGTCACCATATACGCCTAGGTTCTTGATTCTCAAATCAATCGCTTCTTCTAGACCCATGATGCATGCTTCGTACTCCGCTTCGTTATTGGTGACTGGAAACGTCAGTCTCGCAGTGAACGGGATGTGGGATCCATGGGGAGTTGTGATGATCGCCCCTATGCCACTTCCATAAGAATTAACTGCCCCGTCGAATATCAATTTCCATTGGGATTTCCTATCTGGCCCCTCGTCGGGCAACGACTCATCGCAATCTTTTGCTTCGAGAAACATGATATCCTCATCAGGGAATTCAAATTTCATCGGCTGATAATCCTCGATCGGCTGTTTGGCGAGGTATTCAGACAATACGCTTCCCTTGATGGCCTTCTGGGAAACATACTGAATGTCATATTCCGTCAACATCATTTGCCATCTGGCAATCCTTCCCGAAAGTGCTTGCTTCTCGAAGATGTACTTGATCGGATCCATCTTCAAAATTAGCATGGTTGTGTGATTGAGCATGTACTGTCGTAAACGTTTGGCAGCCCAGGCTAGTGCACAACACGTCTTCTCCAGCATCGAGTAACGAGATTCACAATCTGTGAACTTTTTACTCAAATAGTAAATGGTATGCTCCTTTCTGCCCGTCTCGTCGTGCTGACCGAGAACACACCCCATACTATTCTCAAGAACTGTCAAGTACATGATTAAGGGTCGTCCGGCCACTGGGGGTATCAAGATCGGAGGTTCCTATAGATACTGTTTTATCTTATCGAATGCCTTCTGGAAATCCTCGTTCCAGATAATTGCCTGATTTTTCTTTAACAGTTTGAACATCGGTTCACACGTGGTCGTGAGCTGAGAGATAAACCTTGCAATGTAGTTTATTCTGTCCAGGAAACCACGAACTTCTTTTTCTGTTTTTGGCGCTGGCATTTCTTGTATGGCTTTTATCTTTGCAGGATCAACCTCAATGCCTCTTTCACTCACGATAAACCCCAGTAGTTTTCCAGACCGTACTCCGAAAGTACACTTGTTAGGATTCAGCCTCAACCTGAACTTCCTAAGCCTCTCAAAAAGCTTCAACAAATTGACCAGATGTCCCTCCTCCATTTGGGACTTCGCAATCATGTCATCAACATAGACTTCAATCTCATGATGAATCATATCATGAAACAAAGTGACTATTGCTCGTTGGTAAGTGGCCCCTGCGTTCTTCAGACCGAAAGGCATTACCTTGTAGCAAAACGTTCCCCAAGGCGTAATAAACGTAGTTTTCTCCATGTCCTCCGGCGCCATCTTGATCTGATTGTAGCCGGAGAAGCCATCCATGAACGAAAACACGGAGAACTGAGTTGTATTGTCGACCAACACATCAATATGGGGGAGCGGGAAATCATCTTTAGGGCTCGCCCTATTCAGATCCTGATAATCGACGCACATTTGCACCTTACCGTCTTTCTTCGGTACAGGCACTATGTTGGCGACCCATGGAGGGTATGTAGTGACCGCTAAAAATCCAGCATCCAACTGCTTTTGTACTTCTTCTTTGATCTTAACGGCCATATCTGGTCGTGTCCTTCTAAGCTTCTGCTTAACGGGAGGACAATCTTCTCGCAGCGGCAAGTGGTGGACCACGATGTCAGTGTCAAGTCCGGGCATATCTTCGTATGACCAAGCAAAGATGTCACTATACTCTCTCAGCATCTCGACCAATCTCTGCTTGACATCACTCTGCAACGCAGCCCCTATCCTGACGTTCCTGACCAGTTCCTCATAACCCAGATTCACTATCTCAATCTCTTCCTCGTGAGGCATAATAACTTTCTCTTCTTGTTTTAACAAGCGGGCCAACTCCTCGGGAAGGTCTTCGTCTTCATCAATCTCTTCTTCGGCTTGATAGATCGGGCAATCGAAGTCGAAGTGAGTCGTAGAAGGTCCAGAGTCGATGTCATCTGCTATGTGGATCCTGCAATAACAAGGGTTAAGCTTAAAACAAGGATATGCAGGTTAGCACAAACCCCATGGCCATTTTGTTGTTTTTCAAAACAAATATAAAACAGGAATAACAGAGATCACAACATTTGAATACGAAGAAAAACGCCTTTTGATTTATTGGTAAAATGCATGTACATAATCAGACAAGGCCTTGACAATAAAACCTCTATGCCCCGGGTAGGACGTAGGGTTGTACAATGATTGGAAGAAAGTAAATCATTACTCTTTGCCTGTCACTTGGATGATATCCCTGATGGACCAGTTGTTGAGGCTCCCGCCTGGTTTGCTTGGCTGAATCCAAGAGTCCAGGTCGCAGTCGCTGTCTTCACCGTCTTCAGACACTGCGTTGACACTTTCAAATATCACCCCGCCACTAGTAAACTGGATCGGTCCTTTACCTCGCGACGCACTGCTAGAAGAGGAGGCTTCAGCCGCAGGAGAGTATCCCAACCCAAACTTGTCTTGCTTGTTAGGTATTTCTAGAATTCGCCCCCAGCCTGGGGTGGATCCAGCTTGGACAATGGCCCGGGCTTCCTTGAAGGAAGAGAGAGTCATCTCTGGCTTCTCAGTGATTACAGGAGCTACGTTCTTGACTTTAACAGCTTCGAACGCCTGACATAGGGTTTCATGGATTTCCCCATCCATCTCAACATATTTGAAGGACGACAAATGGCTCACCATTATATCTTCCTCGCCACATACGGTCACGATGCTACCTCCAACAGCATACTTGAGCTTCTGGTGCAACGTGGAGGTCACGACGCCAGCAGAGTGGATCCATGGCCGGCCTAGGAGACAGCTGTAGGCAGGCATGATGTCCATAATGTAGAAGACTGCATCGAAAGTTTCCGGCCCTACTTGGATTGGTAGCGTCACCTCCCTGAAAACATGACGTTTGGTTCCATCGAACGCTTTCACAACCAGGTCACTGAGTGTGCAGATCAACCCTCGAGTATCTAACTTCATCAATGCTTTCTTCGGAAGAACATTGAGTGATGACCCGGTGTCCACCAACACATGAGACATAATCGTTCCCCTACACTCTATCGAGATGTGCAGGGTGCTGTTGTGGTTTCTTCCCTTCGGCGTCAGCTCCAGGTCAGTGAACCCTAACCCATTTCCAGCATTCACATGGGTTACGACCCCTTCCAACTGGTTGACCGATATTTCCTGCGGTACATATGTGGCATTCAACACCTTCAGCAGCGCGTTGCGATGTGCCTCAGAACACAGCAACAAATTCAGGATGGAAATTTTCGAGGGTGTTTGATGGAGGTGATCCATGATCTTGTAGCCACTCTTCTTAATCAACCTCATAAACTCTTCAGTGTCTTTAACAAGTAAGTCCTTCTCTACCCCACGAGAGGTTTCTTCAACGACTTTACTTTTACCTTTATCAGTTATATCATCTTTGTCCGCTTTGTCCGCCACAATCTCAGGTGGAGCAAATATCCTTCCGCTGCGAGTAATCCCGCCAACGGCCACTAGGTTCTCCACGGACGACCCAGATGGTTCCAATTCCAACTTTTGTCCGTTGCAGTAGACGTCTGCCCCAGAATGCCACGGGACAGCATTGGTGCTTTCAAAAGGTATCGGCCCAGCTTTGGTGATGGTAATCGTGGGCGGCCTGGCCTGGGTGCAGAAATAGTTATCGTCCGACGAGGGATGGTGATGGTGGCAACCTCATCATCTTGCTTCAGCATTACCTCTCCCGATCCGCTTTCGGCCCTTCGGCTAAACTGTAAGATTCCTTCGGTCATCAGATTCTGAATCCCCTCTATCAACTGTTCACATCCATCAGGACTAGTCGCACAGCCCATACACAGTTCTCCGCAGCCCGGGAAGAAACCTCTTTTCATCAGTTTGGCTTTAACGAAGCTAAGCGGTGTCTTCAGATCCTTGACATCAGTCAACAAATCTAAGCTCTCGTCTTCAATAATGGCATTCACTCCACCTCCCCTATGATTCGACATAGGGTTCTTCGTGACGTTTGGCACATTATCTGAGAAATTAATGATCTTAGCGTCCACCATATCCTGCACCTTATGCTTGAAGGCTTTGCAATTTTCTATCGTGTGGCCTGGTGCCCCTGAGTGAAATTCACAAGTTGCATTCGCATCATAACCTGGAGGAGGTGCCCCGGTCAAGGGAGCCAGGGTTCTCTTCTGGATCAGCTATAACTGGAGCAGAGTCTATAATAGCTGAGCATAAGACATGGGCGGCGTCTCGAGGTGACGGCTCGACAGAGGTGCCCTGTGCTGATACTTTATGTACCCTTGCTGATTCGGCTGCTGCTGCTGCTGCTGCTGTGTCTATTGGACCGCGGGGATGGTTATGCTGGCCACCTGCTGGTGCTGGCCCTTGCCTTTCCTTCGAGCGTTGGACACATCGCTTGTCTCTCCTTCCCTCCTTTTGCCACCATATGGTTTCTTACCTCCTCCAGCTGAGGACAGATCACCTTGAATTTTCCCCAATTTGATCCCATTTTCAACATGCTCACCCGTGATAATGAGATCTGAGAAGCTTCCAGACATACTGCTGACCAATTTCTCGTAATAAACCCCTGGGAGGGTGGCTACGAACATTTCCACAAGTTCGCGTTCAACCATCGGCGGCTGAACTCTAGCTGCCAATTCACGCCACCGCTGGGCGTATTCCTTGAATCCTTCGTTGTTCCTCTGCGACAAATTCTGCAGTTGGACCCGGTTCGGAGCCAAATCACTGTTATATTGGTAATGGTGCATGAATGCTTCAGCAAGTTCCTTCCATGTGCGCACACTGGTAGGTTCCAAACTCATGTACCATTCCAAGGATGGCCCGGACAAGCTATCCTAAAAGAAATGCATCAGCAGCTTCTCGTCTTCAGAGTGAGCGGACATCTTTCGGTAGTATGACCTTAAGTGGACACGAGGGAAAGTGGTGCCCTTATACTTCTCAAAGTCGGGTACCTTGAATTTGGGAGGCACCTTGAAATCAGAAATCAATCCCAATTTAGACATGTCGACACCCATAGTGTTCAGATTCTCGAAATTCCTCATTTTGTCCTCGAGTGCCTTAAACCTCAGACGTGCTTCAGCAGTCAGCTCCCCTTCAGCACCTCTCTGTGAGAACACATCATCCTGACGGTCTTCTAACCATGGCTGAGGCCCATACAGATTTCCAACACCCGTATTGCCGTTGCCCAGTCCAACATTGACATTAGCTTCAAAATTCCCATTACCGACGCCAGTCGTATTACCGTTGAGCCCCATGTTAGCGATCACATTGCCGTTGGCACTACCGTTCCCTCCAGTCACGGGGACGCCATTCTGAGGAGTTTCAACAGGTGGAGGGGTTGGAACAGTCCCACCGTGGAGTACACCATTGCTGTCAACCCTTGAAATCAGAGGCTGGACCAAAGTTCTGAGCTGGTCTTGGCCATTGGCAACCACTTGCATGAGCTCCATGAAGCGATCCATCCTCTCTCGGAGTTCTTGAACGTCAGTTTGCACTTGCTCCATAACTCTGGCTTGATTTGCTCTGGTCGGATAGCGGTGGATAGGTCTCTAATAAATCCTGGAACAACCTGCATACACAAAGGGTTAGAAAACGACAAAGTGCTCGTTATGCAAATGCTTCATGCAAATGCAAACGTGTGTCTGTGTGTTAGGGAGGTATCCCCCGATCCTAGTGCCTGAGTGCCAGTGCTGATAATAAGAAGTCCGAGTCCAATCATGGAAATAACATCTCATATATATAAAGAAAGCCCATCAAGGCGGTACATGACGTCACTGGATACAAGATGAATCAATAGCATGACCTCAACCAACAAGCCTGGTGATGGTCAGCATACAACAATGATCAACACAAAAGGATTACAAATAGTCAAGCACGGCCACGGGCGCGAAACTCTTCTAACAAATTCCTCATTTCTGGATGATCAGGCCGAGTGAGTAACCCTTCGACGAGTAACTCTCTCTGCATAATGGTGTATTGGAGACCTTCAACTGAGTCTTCCCATGCTCCTTCGCCGAAACAATATTCTAGCTTCCGCTTCTTGGATTCGAACGTCAGCTTGCGCTCCTTCAGGTTAGCAAGAGCCTTGTTGAGCTGGCCTTCAGCGGCATATCTGCGAGCGGTTTCTTCATCAAACCTCTTCTCGCTAGCCTTCACCCGGGCTTTCAACTTGGAGATCTGCTGTTTCAGTTTATCCTCCCGTTCCTTGTCGTTGGATAGGGTGGCCTTCCAATGCTGATTAAACTTGGATATCCTCCGGTACGCTTCATCCAAGTGCTGCTTCTTAGTGGCCAATACGTCATTGACAGCTTTGAAGTCCCGACCCAAACGCTCACGCTCAGCCATCTGCTTAGTCAAATCTGTCCCTAACTGGTTCACCAGCTCTGTCTGCCTCTTGAAGGAATGAACGGCTTCGCTTCTCTTGCTTCTGAGCTGAGCCAATTCTTTCTCCAGTTCTTCATTTGCCTTTTTCAACTCATCTCTCTCAGCTAACACCTGATTATGCTGCTGAATAGGCACGGTGGTAGGCTCTTCAATCACTGGACAACTTTCGGGCTTGGCAGGAGGAAACGACATCCCTATACTATCTGCTCTGGCTCTGATCCAGGTCACATACAGAGCGTAGGCTTGGCTATTACTTTTCCCCAGCAACGACTTTCCCCGCTTACAGATACCATTCCAAGCGTGCTGAAGCTTAGATAACATATCCCCCTCTATAAGACCAGTGAGGTACAGAGATTCCTGCACCTCTTCATCCTTCGGCGTAGCTCTCAAAGCATAAGCAAACTGTCGGACCAACAGTGATGGATTATAGTTTATATAGCCCTTTCTGCCTATCAGAGGCACATTCGGAAACCCACTGCAGCTGAAGATGATCTCGGTACCCAACCTATCTCTATCAAACCAGGCAATATCCTCCGCTGACAGACTCATCAAACGCTCAGACCACTCAGTTGTGGCTGCAGACGAAGCAAAGGGACCCTTCTTGGGTAGGTGACTATCAAGCCATCTATAGAGTAGGGGCACACAACACGAGACGTTCTTGCCCCTTCTGTTCTCGTTTTTGTAGTGGACGGAATGGTAAACATCTCCAATCAAGGTAGGGACTGGATTCCCTGATGCAAAGATGTGAAAGGCATCGAAGTCTACAAAGTCAGGCATATTGGGGAACAGAATGATGCCATATATGTGTTGCACCCCAAATTTTAACCCCTTAGATCCTCATCATCATTGTAGGATCATGTTCATTTGATTAACTAACCTTAACCCATTTCAAGTTTATCTTTGTTAAGATGCAGATGAATTAGGGTTCCGTACCGTCAAAATCGAGATTTCGGTGGTCTGATCAATCAATGTTTTGGATTGATCCAACTTCAAATAAGTCTCCACATTATCAAGAATACAACATTGGATCAAGTATGGATTCAATTTGAGGTGGTCACCCGAAAATTGAGAGCAGTGTAGTTCAAGACGCCCGATTAGGGTTTTTTCCGATTAGGAAAAGTCAACTGTAGTTTGACCTTTGTTTTAAAGAGTATTTCAATGGTGGTATTTTGGTCCATTAAGTTCCTATGGCTTATTAAAGTCCATCCAAAGAGTTTCAAGTCCTCAGGATGTCCGGATCACCAACGGGCGACTCGGTAGACACCGATCGATCGAAAGGTTGACCAAAAAGTCAACTCTCCAACAATAAGGAATTTGACTTCAAGGTGTGATTGAAAAATGTTCCTCATATCATATTACACCTCCCCATAAAATTTCACGACCATTGGATCAAGGGTTAGGAAGTAATTGCAAAAATCGGGAATTAGGGTTTCGAAAGGGGCAAGACCATAACTCCTCAACCACACATCCAATTGAAGTGGTTCTAAGCTTGTTTGAAAGGTCCTGACAAACCCTACAAAAGTCCCACAGTGGTCCATATTCAAAAAATTCATGGAATTGGAGTTATAGAAAAAATCATTTTTCAAGGGTAAAGGACTTAGTGAAATTTCACAAATTATGGCCATACAAACCACTTTTTCAGAACTTTGAAGGGGTTTTCAACCTAGTTCCATCAAGAATTTAGAAATTCCCAAAACATGAAAGTTGTAGAGCTACATGAGGGCTTTCTAAAAAGTACAATAACTCCTCAAGAGGATTTGTGAGCTAAGAGTTATGGGTCATGAAAGTTGGGCCTGTCACACTTGAAACCACTTTGGTAAAAACTTCTCAAAATTAGATTTTCATCACATTAGCCATTCTCAGCCCTTGGATTGTAATTTAAAATGATAATGAGAGGTGTGGATGAGGAGAAAACCAGAAGATAGGATGGTTTGAAGGACATTGCAAGAGTGAAGCAACTTGACATTATTTTATTCAAATAAAAGAGAGGAAAGAGAAACTTTATGCAATGATGTAGTAGCTGCCATCTCTACACTCTAGCCGCATTTCAATCACCTCAAACATCTCATCCCACTTGAGTTCTTGCTTGCATTGAGCCAAGAGCATGATGGATGAAGATGTGCCAAGATTTTGTGGAAGATTTTCTCCAATTTTCCCTCCAAAGAGCCAATACATCAAATCTGCCCCCAAGCTCCTCATGGCCTATAAATAGAGGTTTCTCCACACTCTATAAGACACCAGAGCAATCTCCAAAACCCAGAGAAACAATAGCTCTCAATCCCTTCTCATTTCCTCAAGAATCTCAAAATTTCAAAACCTCCATTTTTCACCAAAAAGCTGTCTTGAGCAAAACTTTGCTCAAGATCAGTTCTACCACTTCTAAGCCCCTCAAAACCATCTACACAATCTCTAAACATCATGTAGAAGGTTTCCATACATTCAAACCACTCAAAAACCTCATTTTCACAAAAGTCAAACTTCACACCTTAGTAGTTTGACTTTCTTGCATTTTGAAAGCCAAATTCTCACTTGAACCATTTCGTACCAATCTAACACTCCTGGGACCTCCTATACATCATATCTCAAGTGTCTAAGCCCTAAAAAACCAGCTGGAAATCACACAACTCCAACTGTCTTGAAAAGTAGATTGTTGCTTCAAGAGGAAGCAAGCCTTATCTCTTTGTAAAGGAAGGAGGATCTCTGGGTTTCTAAGCTTTTTAGCTTGCTCAAGAATTGTATACAAGAGGTATGTGACATTCAAACCCTTTATTGATCATACATTATCATGTTTTATCATTTTAAGGTGATTTTGTGGAAATGTAGTCTTGCTGCCCCATTTTAGTTCTTTGTCAAGAACTCTTGTTCATGGTCATGATGTTCTGTTTTGTTAATGCATTTTCATTTGTAAATGATATGTGGATGATGAGTTACAAATTTTATGCTTAAATATCATATATAACTTGTTTTGAAGTTTTGGTCCATATGGTGTTTTTGATAATTTAACATGGAAATAGGGTGTGTTTAGCTCTAGAGCTGTCAAGCCTTGTTCATCAGCAAGATTTGGATAACTTCTAAGTTACTCATAGGATCCCCCTGCCCAAGATCATGTTTGAATCTTTTTGGGGCATTTGTTTCATTCTTATGCTATTTTCATGTCATTATAGCTTTACCACTATTGAGTTGTGTCTTTGTGCTTGCCATGGTTGTATCTCCCTGTTCCAAGTCTTTGTTTAAATACTTACAGCCTGCTTGTTTGTTTTAAATTGGTTAAAATTTGAGAAACATGAAATATAGTTGTTAGGGTCTGTCATGATATTGTTGGTTTTATTGGATAGATGTGCCATTTCTATTTAAGAACAATTGTTGTTTGTTTCTAAATCATTTGCTAACATGTTTTGAAATGTATGATGTGCCTATGAGCTCAAAAGCCCTTTGCTTGTTAAAAGTGTTTTGTCATGCTTCACTTGCATTTTTCAAGGTTTCATGATGCCAGCCACTCACATTCTGTTCTAACTGATTTCCCTTTGGTCCATGTACATAAAATCAAGGTCTTACTCATTTAAAACTTGTGTATACATGAATCAACCATTTTATGAATGTTTCACTGTTCTGTCATAACAGCCCTACCCCATATGCATGTTAACTTGCAGTTTGTGAACTCTTTTTTCATAACAATCTCTTTATAACTTGTTTTGGTGCTTAGATCCATTCAATACCATAGGTATGAGGTGTATACATGTTTGAAATAGTGTGGAAGTGCTTAGAACTGAGTTTGAATACCCTATTGCATCTCACAGCCACCAAAATGCATCTTGAAAACCATATCTTGCCACAGTTGTTTTTTTTAATCTCAATTTGTGTTCAACCTCACTCAAAATCATGTATGTATGTTGTGTGTGTGACTGTTTGAATCAGAATGTGCATAGAACTAGATTCTCATATCATCATGCATTGCCTTCATGTTATGTGCAACTTGACATACCAATTTTTGTGACAATCCCTTTGTGGCTTCAAAACCTGTTTAATATCATTTCATACCATGTATATGATGTGTAAGTAAGCTTTAATTGATCAACTCTTGCATGATACCTGAAATGCCTCATCTCTTGCACAAAACAGCTTTTTTTATACAAAAACTACAGTTGCACACACCTACATTTTTTTCTGTTTGAGTTGTTTTAGATTATTTCATGAGCCTTGGACCTTTAGATAATATGATTAGGTTTTGTGTGTACTTGAACCATACCTCTTTGTGAAAGTTGTGCCTGTTCTGTTTGACAGTCTATTACCAAGTGTGCCACACTTGCAGTTTGTAAACCAACTTTTGTTGTATGTTTTTATGTTCATCCTTAAGTGTTAGAATCATTCATGGACATGTTTGAAAATTGTGTGTGGCATTTTTCTGATCTCAAAGTTGTTACAATCTTGTTTGGTTTCAAATATGGCATTTTATGTGTTATGAGAGCAGTTAATAGTTGAGTTTCATCCCTATGATGTTCTAGGCTAACTTTGAGGCATAGACACACTTTATATCATGGTTTGAGCTTATGTATGGGACTGGTTCAAACAGATTATGCTCCCTCCTTGATTTTGGCTTTCAAACTTGCATCTTTCACTCATGCCATGTTGCCACCACTTTAACATCCAATCTCTGTCTTGTATGTTGATATCATGTTTAAAAACTGCATAAAAATGATTTTTGTCACTTTTTACACTAATCTTCCACCAGTGGAAGTTACTTGTAAAACTGCATAAAATTGATTTTTGTCACTTTTTACACTAAACTTCCACCAGTGGAAGTTACTTGTAAAACTGCATAAAAATGATTTTTGTCACTTTTTGCACTAATCTTCCACCAGTGGAAGTTACTTGTAAAACTGCATAAAATTGATTTTTGTCACTTTTTACACTGAACTTCCACCAGTGGAAGTTACCTTTAAAATCTGCCTGAAAATGCTTTTTGGCAACTTTTGCACTGAACTTCCACCAGTGGAAGTTACCTTGAAAAACTGCATAAAAATGATTTTTGTCACTTTTTACACTAAACTTCCACCAGTGGAAGTTACCTTTAAAATCTGCCTGAAAATGCTTTTTGGCAACTTTTGCACTGAACTTCCACCAGTGGAAGTTACCTTGAAAAACTGCATAAAAATGATTTTTGTCACTTTTTACACTGAACTTCCACCAGTGGAAGTTACCTTTAAAATCTGCCTGAAAATGCTTTTTGGCAATTTTTACACTGAACTTCCACCAGTGGAAGTTACCTTTAAAATCTGCCTGAAAATGCTTTTTGGCAATTTTTACACTGAACTTCCACCAGTGGAAGTTACCTTCAAAATCTGCCTGAAAATACTTTTTGGCAACTTTTGCACTGAACTTCCACCAGTGGAAGTTACCTTTAAAATCTGCCTGAAAATACCCTTGGTCAATTTTCACCTTTTACCGTTCCGCCGTGGACACCCTTTACCCTTTATTCCTAACCTTAGGATTTGAGTCGCCGTGCTCACTTTTAGTGTCTCGCCGTGGACATCCTTCTCTTTATCCTAGCCTTAGGATTCGAGTCGCCGTGCTCGCTTTTACCGTCCCGCTGCGGACACCCTTTATCACAACAATCTCAATTTAGAATAGGAGTCGCCGCACTTCCTGTAAGTACTTTCTTATGAATACTTATATCCCTCTAGAACCTTTTCCCCTTTTGGTCTAGATAGAACCAATAAGGCTTAACCTCATAGGTCTGGATAGAACCTCCCCCTCCTTTTGGTCTGGATAGAACCAATAGGATTCAAAATCATAGGTCTGGATAGAACCTTCTTCCCTTTTTGGTCTGGATAGAACCAATAGGGTTTAAATCATAGGTCTGGATAGAACCTTCCTCCCCTGTTGGTCTGGATAGAACCAATAGGATTTAAACTCATAGGTCTGGATAGAACCTTCTTCCCCTTTTGGTCTGGATAGAACCAATAGGATTTAAATCATAGGTCTGGATAGAACCTTCCTCCCCTGTTGGTCTGGATAGAACCAATAGGATTTAAACTCATAGGTCTGGATAGAACCTTCTTCCCCTTTTGGTCTGGATAGAACCAATAGGATTTAAATCATAGGTCTAGATAGAACCTTCCTCCCCTGTTGGTCTGGATAGAACCAATAGGATTTAAACTTGTAGGTCTGGATAAAACCTTCACCCTCTTTTGGTCTGGAAAGAACCAATAGATCCTTATTCTGTAGTTCGTGCCTGAACTACGACCGCTCTGATTTCTCATTGGACAATGAGAATACGTAGGCACAAGATGCGATATCTTGACGAGCAACCTTCCCCCTTCTCCCACCTTTTGGTCTAGATAGAACCAATTGGTCTCACAATGTAGAACTTTAGGATAGAGTTTGGTTAACTCTATGTAAGAATCATGGGAATGATGACTTACTCCCCTTTCTTGAGTGTTCAACATAGATCTAGAGAGTTTTGTTAAACTCTACACAAGCATTGAAATGTTTATTCCCCTTTGAACCTTGATCATAGTCAAGTGTTCTTCAACCCTAGATAGGCGAACTACGATTGCTCTGATTCTATCCTAGTCAGGATACGTAGGCAGAGGACGCGACGTCTTTGCGAGCAAACTTAGAAACTATCTTTAGGTTTTAACCTATACCCTTTACCCAACCCAAACCTTAGCAAACATTCACAAACTTAGCAAGTAATTAAACAAAAGGTTCCTGTAGAGTACTACAGATGTTTAGGATGTGAAATACCTACCCTATGCATAACCAACCCCCGATCCCCGAATCTCTTAGCGTTGTTGTTACATCGCGCAAAAGGTTCTTTCTTTCTTTAGACCTTTCCTTTGGATAAATTAAAGTCCGGTTGTAATCTAAGAATTAAAGATTCAAGTTAATCAATAGCTTGGTATCACGATTCTCACCGCAACTATATGCACAGATCAAGGATGGCGTTGAATACGATCCAACAACCGTCTTTGGCGCACTGCCGGGCCTTTCCCACTAAGAACTGCAAGGAGAAACCGGGAACCCTGTTCCAACTAGACAAGACCAACTCGGAAGCATCTAGGTGAAGTGAGGGAGCTAGACTAGCCAGATTAGGCTCAGCATCCATATGAACAAAGGGCATCTGACTCTTGATAGGCACACCTAACAAATCAACATACTCCTCTAGTGTGGGTGCGAGAATAAAGTCCTGGAAAGTAAAGCATCTCAACGGAGGATCGTAGAACTGCAGCAGGGCGTGCAACCCATTCAACTCAAACACACAGGGTGTACGAACCAAGCTGAGCAGTTTACCGTAAGACTTTCTGAATTCATCTCTCATAGAATCATTTGCCAAAGCAATCAAACCAGTCAGCTGAACAACATCAGGAGTGGGGAGTCTGTAAGCCACAGTCTTCCTCAGAGAACCCATGACATCACAATAGAAGGCAAGAAATCCTGAATCGGGGGAAACGGTACCTGCAACACAAACACACGTTAATGAAATGCAAATGAGTATGCAAAGCGATGTAAAATGCAATCATTCAGCAGGAGATCAAGACAACTGCGCTGTTGGAGAGGTGAAGGTTCTGTATCAACAAAACCACAATACTGTTCTATCAAGAACAACCCTATCTCTGATGATAAGAAAACCCTGGTATCGGACCATAAATCTGCTCTGTCAAGAACACACATATCTGAAGATAAGGACCTCTGATACAGGACCATAACTCTGCTGTATCAAGAACAGATTCATCTCTGAAGATAAGGACCTCTGATACAGGACCGTAAATCTGCTCTGTCAAGAACAATCATATATCTGATGATGAGAACCCCTGATACCAACAAAACTGATTCACTATCAAGAAAACCAGGTAGTCTGAAGGTTAAGGTTTCCTGCAATAAACCCAACCCTGCTCACAGGTATGGACCTAAACTGACACAAGTTCGGCATCCTATGCGGTCATCAGCGTCACAGACATTCAAGAGGGGTGATGCGATACCCAGAAGGTGTGGCATCACCATCCCCTGAAGCGGCCTCACTCAGCTAAATTCCAAATGATCGGTCCCCAGAGTCGACAATCCTCCAAACCAACAACCCCCTCAACCCAAAGGGTTGAAAAAGAAGTCAACCGGGAGAACCTCGTCTGAGCGTGGATTTCATGAGACACTAGTACCTGCAAAGCAAGCACGCGCCCACTAATTTCTACAACTAATGCTAAGTACACTCAAGCCTGGGTGTGGCTTTTCACTCATCAGAATGCCCCTCCCACAACAGCACAGATAATCATATCATACTGAAGGTAAAATGCGGAAAATAAAATGCGATAAATAAACACAACCCAACAAGTAAACATACAAGCGCTAGGATTGACTCTCGCAGGGGACGTTGGATCCCCTAACTGACTTGCATAAGGGACGTTGGATCCCAGGAAACTATAGAGTCCCCAGCAGAGTCGCCAGCTGTCGCTACCGCGAAAATAAGGTGCCGGCAAAACAGAAGAGTCGCCACCTTTCGTTATTTATCCCTCAGAACGGGAAAGGAAACGATTGGAAAAACCTGACGAAAAGGTATAAGACAAGGTCATCGCAACCATTGTCTGGGTTCGGGAGTCGGTTACGCAAGGGGAAGGTATTAACACCCCTCACGTCCATCGTACTCGATGGGATCCACGCTTGTTGTGTTTATCTGATGGGTTGGTTTTACTATCTACCTATCAAGGCCGGTTTGAAAAGAAAAGAAAATGACTCGGCAAAGCGTCGCACTTTATGCCTACGTATTCTCATCAGAGAATGAGAAATCAGAGTCAACGTAGTTCGCCTAACTACAGGGTACGGATGGGGGAAGGTGGCTCGCCAATACGTCAGTATTGTGCCTACGTACTCTCAACAGGCTTGAGAGGTCAGAGCTTACGTAGTTCGGGATAATACGGATTACGGGGATTCAGATTCATTTGTTTTTTTGAGTAGGGTTAACAAACAGTTCCAGCAGTTGGATGTACGCAGCTCGACCCTTGGAGACTTAAACGTTACCGTTTGCGGTAGAATTGAGAGTTAACGACACTCTTTTCTTCAGAAAAGCTTCCTTTGACTTATGGGCCCACGGGGCAAAAAGGTTTGAAGTTTGTTTTCTGTCTTTTACGAAAGAACCGTTTCTTATGGATGTTTGCAACTAATATCGCACTAGAGACTATGACCTGAGAGTGAATGCGTCGCATGTCACCCAAAGGGTGCCATACTAAACATCCAGACTGTTGAAAAGAAACTCTCCAACAATCCTTTCTCAGATAGCTTAAGGCTCGTAAAGTACGATGCCAGTTAACCTTTATTACTGTATTTTAATTTGTTTTGAGATGAGAAGAGAGAACGGGCTCAACTAAGGGGAGACTATCAAGTCCTAATATTGTCATGCCAAGGATTCATCCTATGGTTGAAGTTTGAAATAGGGAACTCCTAGAAGTTATCATTCATAGGTTTCAACCTAAAGTTCTAATCATCACTTCCTTATCAAAGGAAGTGATGATTCCTAGGGGATCATGTCAATGATATACAGAAACAGACAAAGCATCAGCTTAAACAGTAAACAGATATACAGTAAAATGCATGCAATGCAAGTGAGGGAGGAAATATGTGTGGGGCATCAGCCTCCACAAGCTCGTCTCGACCTCAAGCCAGATATGAATAACTGTAATCATACAGAAGAAATAAAATGCCATTAAGCAAAATATAATAACTGCACAGGCAAGGGAGCGAGGCTCTACCGAATACCAGCAAGCAAAGCCATACAGTAAAAATACAAGCAGAGGGAGCAACTCAACCTCTAGTGCAATCATGCTCCTAGCTCAAATCAATCTAAATATGAACTTACTCTAATGCATCAAGCAAATCACACAAGTCACATCAATACAGTTGCACAGAAATCAAACAGACAGTCAAGAAAGCAAATCAATAGCTTCCACAGCTTCACAACAAAGCTCCTCTGACAGCAGTTCAGTCATCAGTCCTCAACCACCCTTCAAGGCTATCATCTTCAATAGCAAGTGTCAACTTGCTTCTCTGAGCTTCCAACATATCCATATAAGTATCAACTTATTCTCTCTTTCTCAAGCCTCAGCTCTTTAGTAATTTACACCTCCAGGCTTCACTCCTAAAATCAAGTATCAACTTGGCTTTCAGGCTCTCAATGCATCAAACACAAGTATCAACTTGTCCTTCAAGCTTCATCTCTTTCTTCAATCTCAATTTGATCCCCTTCACAAGTGTTAACTTGGTCTTCAAGCTTCAGCTCTCTCCTCTTTACCAGTATCAACTTGCTTTCCCTGATCTGCAAGCTTCAGCTTCTAAGGGTAATCTTCAAACACAAAGAAGTATCAACTCCTAGCATCTTCAATATTATAACAAGGAACTCTATCCTCTAGCAAGGGAGAAAGATTCATCTAACAAGAGCAAAGTTTGGATGATTGGTAGCAGAGTGAAGACCAAAGGTCACCACTAAGCATCCTATCATCAGAGAAAGGGACCCTCAAAGGTTCTACCAACTTGCAAAGAGCCACACATCCTACCAAAGGATGGATTAGGCCTTTACAAGTGGACCTTACATCATAGGGAAGAATGGAAGTGATCAACATCTTCCATGTTTATGAAGGAAGAGAATCTATCTAGGAGCTCTGCCTATAAACCCTAATCTTAACACCTAATCAACACTACACCAAAAGAAGGGAAGATCTTCACATCCAAGCTTCTTCATGCAATCCATTTCATCTTCAACTTGCCTTCATCATCATCCAAGAGCAAAAGAAACAAAACCCTAATCTAAGGGAACTAAAGAAGTCATTCTACTTGAATTAGTGCATTAGAATCATCTAAAGTTAGCACCTAAACTAAAATCAAACAAAAATAGTAAACTACATTGTAAATTCCTACAAAAATTCCTAAGGGATCCTAATTCAATCATGAATCTACCATACAAAAATCAGAGGTTGAATCATCCACCAAGTTCTAAAAATAAAATCTAAATCACAAGGTATCAACCATAAACCCTAAAAATGGAGCTCCTAAAGATTAAACCTATAAATACCACTTACATTCATCACAAAAATGTGAGAAAAATCTAGGGAGAACATGCACATCTATTCTAGATACACACAAAAAATCAAGGCAAGAATCATCATCACATGATCAAACCAAATTCAACAAAATCAAGCATCAACCATGATTATTTTAATGTCAATTAAAATGTAAAAATGCCCATAAAATCATAAAATGCATGGAATATTAATATTTTTTATCTAAAAAATACTAGATTCAATCATGGATCCATGGCAAAAAGAATGGAATTAATTGAGTCATTTTTCAATTATTTATGAATTTTCCAATAACCATGAATAAAATGAAAAATAAAAAGAAAATCATGAGAAAATAAAAGGCGCGTGGTGTGGATAGCAAATGAATTCAGTTCATTTTAGTGATTGGGCCATTAGGGGGGTGGGAGTATCAACTACTGACTTAAGCCCAAAACCATCAAATAAATGAAACGTTGCGTTTCATATTATTCAGAAATCCTTCACAAACTTGGAAATGATCGTGGCCGTGGGATGATGTCTTCAGTCAAAGTCCACCTAAGATCTAATGGCTATCAAGTCATCTTCTCCATTTGAATTCCTGAAACACGTGCGCAGCCATGGCCACCGCTGGTGGTTCTCTGATCATCGGCTCAAACCCTAACTCTTTCCAGAATCCACCATTCCAAATGGTCTCTACACGGAACTTGTCCCAAATCTCACAAGGAATCTTCCTATACCATTTAATCATCCTAAAAGTTCAAGATTCGCAAGAACACAATCTCAACCAAAAATTGGAACAACCCTAATTGGTCACTAATCTCCAAATTGATGATCCAAAAACCTTCCTACATCAATCTACAATGCATCTAACACAATAATTCCCATTGATTCTACCTAATTTAAGCCATAGAACAAGAACTGCATACCTGGTAAAATTGAGCAAACAGAGTGGTTGAATCTTCAAATCAACCCTCAAGAACTTGCAGAATCCTTCACTAGCCTCTAATCAACCTTCTGTATGCAAAGAAAAGTGTTGAAATGCCCTGGATTCTTGAACCCGATTATGAGTTGCAAGCTTCCAACTCCAATGGCTAACTCACGATTCCTCCACAACTTGGCCTTGAATTTGATCTGGAATTGATCACCAACCTCAGAGCAAGCTATTGGGATCAATATCTTGGATTGAAATGGCTTCAAACCTTGTAACAGATTTTGATTTGCAAGAATGGATTTCAAAGTGCAATCTCACTCTCCTCTCTCAATTCTCACCAACCTTCACTCTGAACCACTTCTAAATCATATATAGAACATGGATGAATGATCTAGAAAGTTCTAGATCAATCCAATGAGTATTTCAATATCTCATCTCACTTGAAATCTCATGATATGCTATGTGTATGACAACCCTTGTAGCAGCTTGTATTCATCATGCTTTTCATCCAAATTCTCTCCAAATGAGATTATGAAAGGGTTAAGATGTGCTTGTACCTTGGTTTTAATCTTATGAGAAGTTTGGCATATGTTACTTAAACCTTAAGCAAGCAAAAGCAACTCCATGATTTTGAGCTCAAATGAGAAAGGTGCCATTGCCATTGTCTTTAAAATGCATTTTACCATCAAAATGACATATAGGTTTGTTTCATTTGGTCACCAAATGAAAAATCCCAAATTTTGTCCTTTTAATGAACTTTAATTCTTCCTTTTTAAGTCAATTTTGCAACTTTGAGCTACAAGCAAATCCAACCTCTCATGACCTCTTCACTAGCCTTAAAACATCATTTTGAACAAGTTTGATGTTGGACACTTTCCCATTTGAAGCTTGCAAATGGGAGTTATGGCCTTATGATTGAAATGACCTATAATCTCCAAATGACCAAAATACCCTTGACTTGTCAAAGCCATAACTTGAGTTCTACAAATCCTATCAAGGACTTCTAGTACTCTCTAGAAAGCTAAGGGGATAAGGAACAACATTCATGTTGACAAAAAGTTCATAGGAATCATCCTTCTAGGGCAAAGGTTTCATGCAAGTTGGACAACGTTCAAGCTCCAAATTCACATACCTCAGATGACCTGTAACTTGTCAAAGTCATAACTTGAGTTCTACAAATCCTATCAAGGACTTCTAGCACTCAAATTAAAGCTAAGATCATTCTCTACAACAATCATGTTGGAGGAAAGATGAGATGACAATCACATATTGAGCTAAATTTCCTTGAAGATAGGGGTCAAACTAGGGGATTTTACACTGTCAAGTCTTAGAAACCCTAGCTTGAAACTTCTCAAACTCTTCAATCATGATGAGTTGACCTTGGATTCATCCTTAAAACATCGCAATGTATCAATCCATGATCACATGGATCTTGAATTAGGTATCAACCTCCTTCAAATCATCAGTTGACTTAGGGTTGACCCAGTCAAACCCTAGTTGCACCACTCATGGCTGAGCCTTCTTAATCTTGCACAATGACCTGTCTAGGCCACAAACTGATCTTCAACACTTCTCATGAGCTCTTTCAAGACCTCAAGTCCAACTTCATGGCCTCAGAATCATCTGATGGCTTCCCACAACTCTCAAGTTAGGAGACCCACATACTTGGTTTCAACCACTCTCTCTGAGGATCTTTTAACTTCTCTGACAAGGATATCAACCCTTGACCACTTGAATAAGTTTCTTAGCTAGCTTCATAGTCTTGTGTAGCCCTTGATTGGTAATCATACCTCTTGATCTCCTGCATACATGTCAATGAAATGCAAATGATAATGATAATGTGAATGAAATGAAACATAAGCTAGGTAAAGAAATGTTGAGCAAATTTTGGGGTGCAACATGGGGTCTCTCTATAAATACCCTCTTCCTCAAAAGGGTCAGGTAATTCACTTCTTACCCATTTTCTGTACTTTGCTCTCACTCTTCCCAACTCCTTACTTTGGCATCGGAGTGTCTTGCAGGTGCACCCCCCTTCTCCTCCTCATCACCGGTGAACAGGTAGCAGTCCAACAGTGTGTGGCCAGCCCGTGATCCCCTTCTGATCAAGTCAGATCAGTGGCGCCGTCTATGGGAACAGAAACTTCCTAGTTACTCCGAGCAGAAAACCAAAGTTTCACCAACACTTCACGATCATGGCTAGCCCACACCGGGACGACACTCCGCACGACTTTGTGCTCAACGTCGCCACCAACGGAAACAAGCAGATGGAAACGTCGCGTCCGACGGAAATTGACGAGAGAGACGGCTAAACTGCCTCACCGTCATCCGCAGAGCGGCTCCTTCAGGCCGACCGCCGGCCCCCGAGCCCGACAGCATTCCAACTCGTTCCCATCCCGGCGGGAGCAGACCCAACGATGGCCGCCCTCTTTACGGCCATCAACCAGACGAACCAGCTGCTGTTCCAGCAAAACGCGAGGATTGGAGCATTGGAGCGCGTCGGCCCTCCGAGGTCCCCCCGCGGGAAGACCAGAACGGAGGCTCAAGAAGTCCCTCACCTCGACCCAGAAATCGCCGACCGCGACTGGAGAGACACCGTACACAGGTGGTGCGAGAACGCACCAGGTCCCCAGCAAGACAAGTTCGCGAGAGGCGCCAGAACACGGCAGCGATCCCGGCCAGGGATCCTCACGGCGAAAACCCAGGCAGGAGGTCGGGAACCCGAAACCAGGGGCCTATTCTGAACGACTTGCCTCCCCATCGGTCCCCGGCTCCCAGCGACGAGGACGATTATTGCACCCCGCTGTCCCGAGAAATCATGGCTGCCCCCATCCCCCACGGGATGGAGAATCCCCCGACGCTGTCGATGTACGACGACACATCCGACCCGGACGATCACCTAGAGGACATAGAAGCCATGCTTGATTACCGAAACGTCCGGGGAGCTATCAAGTGCAGGCTATTCCCGACGACCCTGAGGAAAGGCGCCATGACCTGGTACAAAAGTTTGGAGCCCGAATCAATTACGTCGTGGAGATTCCTAAAGGATCTGTTCTCCAAACACTTTACGGCGTCCCGGCGCCACCCGAAGACGGAAGCCGTCCTCGGGGCGATAATCCAAGGCCCCGACGAACCTCTCCGAAAGTACATCGAAAGATTCACCCGGGAAGCAGTGCAAGTGACAACGTCAGACGAGATGAAGCGCTACCTAATGGAGCAGGGTCTATGCCATGACTCCAAGTTCTACGAGGCCGTAGGCATACACCGGCCAACCTCCCTCCAGGATTTCCTCGACGGAGCCACGCATTATATCCGATTCGAAGAAACACAAGCGGCCAACTCCGTTCGAGACACCCGAGACAGAGAGGCCCCTCGCGGGCACCGAGACGACGGAGCCTCGAGCCATCGACGGGGAGGGGACCGCCATCGCGAAGATCGCCCCCGCAAGCCCCGCGAACAACATGAACCACGCGGCCCTGCCGGCCGATTCACAGAGTACACGACCTTGGTCGCTTCCCGCGAGCGCATACTGGCCGAATGTGCCAAAACTGAATTCGTCCAGGGAGGTGTCCGTTTTCCGCGACCGACACCCCCCAAACCCAATGTGGACAAATCAAAATACTGCCAATTCTACAAGAGCCACGGGCACGTGACCAAAGACTGCATCCATCTCAAGGACGCGATCGAAATTCTGATCAAAGACGGTCACCTAAAGAGATACACTCGGGGAGGAGGCGAACCACCGAGGCAAGAGGCCCCAGAGGCCAAGAAAGTCGAGGAACTTCCCTCTCCAGAGGACAACAGCAGGCTCCAGGTCGCACTTTGTGTCAGCCGCCCTGAGGATTGGTTCGCGGACAGAGAATTCGGTCTTCTCGAAGGACCTGACCTAATCGACGAACCAATCCGACCAACCAGCCGATGGGAATACTTCGCCAGAGCCATGGTCATCTCAGGTGGAACCACGAGGAGCCTGTCCGTAGGATCAGTGAAAAGAAAGTTCGACGAGCTTATCGCGAACAACTCCGGAAAAATGAGCACGCTCGAAAAATTCCAAGGTCGATCCGATCCGATCACATTTTACCTCGAGGAACTCCCCGGGGGATCCCCCAACTCCAACATTCCCCTGCTCATACGAGCGCAGATGGAGAACTTCGATGTCAGGCGCCTCCTCGTCGACGGGGGAAGCTCGGTTGACCTCATGTACACGCACCTATTCACAACCCTCCAACTCGACGAATCCAACCTTTCCCCCTACGTAGGCTCCGACCTTCAGGGGTTCAACGGGACGACGACGAGACCTTGGGGTACGTGGAGCTGAAAGTCACCTTCAGAGAAGAGGAAATGGCCAGGGAAATCAGCATCCGCTTCTTAGTCATCGAGTGCCCGTCCCTCTATAACTGTATCCTGGGCAGAACAACGATAGCAGAACTCACCGCGGTACCCTCCACCGTCCACCTGAAGATGAAGTACTACACAAAACGGGGGGCCGTGGTGACCCTTAACGGAGACATCGAGGCCGCCCGAAGGTGTTTTGAGGCCGCGCTGAAAGGTTTAGACTCCATCGCTCCAACGACCAAGAGGACAACTCCAATCGTAGCACCAAAGGGCAAACCGAAGAAGCTGGTCGGATTCGTGGACCTCGACAGTCGCTTCACCGAGCAGCACGACCCCAAAATAAAGACCAGCGAGGTCAACGGGCAGCCCTCCCACCCAGCACGCCCCATCCCGGACGGAGAATTCGAAATCATCACACGGGCAGACGACCTCGCTCGGTGGGGAACACCTCGACCGAGACTTCCCACTGATGTACCAAAACCGGCAAGACGCCCAGCTCGCGATGGGACGTCCACGCCACGGGGAGAACTACCCCCGAAACGGTCCGGCCACACCGCCGACCAAACCGGCCAGTTCCCTTCACCGCCGGTAACAAGTTTGTCGAGCTAACACCCAGACAGGCCCGAAAAGCATACCAACACATGCACATCGAACATAATTCAAGCGAACAAATAAATGCGAAAATAAGACGAGCATAAACATCATGCAAGTACCGAGCGCACACTTAGAAAATTCTCAAAAGATATATTAAACAAAAGCGGGCACCAACCCAGTAGTCAATATTACACGAACAGGGGCACGCAGGCCCAACAAAGAAAAACAAGTTACAAAATGTCGGCACGCAGGCCAGAAAACTACGAGCACGCAGGCCCGGGAAACCTATACCACCTCGCCCTCCTGCTCACCAACCACGGGGACATTGTCGGGAACGACAAGCTTGGGGTCAACCACCTTCCCATCGACGATCTCATGATACGACCCAATCCCTTCCACGATCAACGCGACGCTGGGGTTGCCAACTTGGATTTGCGCAACGGCGCTCTTAAACCCGACCTCGACAGCATCCAGACAATCGCCTTCCAACACCCGAATCCAGGCGACCAAATCAGCACGCGTGATCAACCGCTGGTCCTCCTCAGTCTCGTTCTCGGCTGGACGAAGTGCGCTGTCCAGGACTTCCATGCGAACTTTCAGCGCCTGCACCTCGGCCGCCGCCGCCCCCAGCTTCTCCTCCATCGAGGTCACCTTCTCCTCAGCGCCCTCCGCTCGCTTGCGCTGGTCAGCAACATCTTTCCGACTCTTCTCCAGCTCCTCGGTAAGCTTGGCCAGGCGCGACTGCATGAAGGTAAGGTCCCCCTGCAATTTGGACAGCTCAGCGGCAGAGCAACCCTCCTCGTTCAGGACAAGGGCCGTCGTGAACGTCCGCATCATCGCGGCCAAATCCTCCGCCAGGATACATTGACGAGACTCTCGATCGGCTTCACAGACAGCCTTCACTTCCCCAGCAGAGACAGTAGGAGACCGGGCACCATGAAAATAGCCCGGATGTTGATGGCACGGCGGAACGACATAACCCTCCTCGGCCGAGCCGACCGTCAGATCAATCAAGCCGCGGGGCTCCTCGGATCTCGGCCTCTTCGCAGCTCCCTGGGACGTAGGAGACTGACTCTCCTGGGGAGAAGAAGACGAACTCTGGCCTCCCGGCGTCACGGCTTCCTGCCCAACCAATTGACTCACCCGCGTCTTCGGGACCGCGACGTTCCTTGAGGCGCGCAGCTTCTTCACTCGCTCCTTGACGGAAGACATGTTCGCTGCAAAAACAAACAGAGAGTTAGCAACGGTCAAAACATACGATCACAAGAAAGAAGAAACGTCCCTACCTAGATATTCCAGAGCATCCGCCCCCATGGCACAACCGAGCAGGGTCTTAGTGTTAATCAGCCTTTTCTTCGTCCGCACGTTCCCCTGCGCATCGAGGATGTACCGACCATCGGGCGTCACCCATTTCAACGGGGGAAGATCCCGCACAAAGGCAACTATTTTCATATACGCAGCCATATCCTTCTCGTCGAGAGTCCCAGCCTGCACGATGTACCGGTCAGTACCACGGTTAAAGTGCTCCGAGGTCCACAATAAATGTACCTTGGGGAGCCACGCAAGGAACCACTGGTCGTCTACCATTCGCTCCCCCTCGGTAAAAAGAGTATCTGAGCCTTCCTGGGTGATCGGTTTCACGAGGAAGAACCGACCCTTGAAATCTCGAACATAATCGCTGTACGTCTTGAAGAGCTTGGTCGGCTGCTTAAACGAGACCCATCCCTGACGGCCGTTCACCGACTGGCGTTGCAGGTGGAAGATGCGAAAAAACAAGGGCACCGTGGCCTCCACCTCGAGATAAAAGCACACCACCTCGAACGCGCGGATAAAGGCCAGAGTGTTAGGGTGCAGCTGGGACGGGGCCAAACGTAACCAATCGAAGAGGCCCAAATGGAAAGCGGAGAACGACAATCTGAGCCGAGCCTCTTTGAAGTAGAACTCGTGCATGGGAAACATCCGCCGCCCATATCGTGAGCAGATGCGATGATGCTCCTTCGGGCGATACACCTGCCAGTGTTGCGGCTCCCCTTCAGGCGTATCCTCCATGTGTTGCACCCTAAAATTTGCTCAACCTTATTCACTTGGTTTATGTTTCAATATCATTAGCATTTGCATAAAGAGTCATGTACATAGGTTACCCATCTGCATAGCATAGGCATAGCAAGTCATTCAACAGGGAACCAATCATTATTCTCATCTCTAAAGGCCTATCAAGAGGTTATTATCCTAATTCAACCTCATTCAAAGTCATCAGAAAAGAATTTGAAAGTTGGAGAAGTCAGTAAATCAAGCATTGAGTATATCTCCTAACTGAGGGTGTCTGAGGATCAACAAGGGAGTTATGAGTTGTGAATTGAAGGCATGGAGAGTATCTAGACATCTTGGAAGACTCAGAAAGTCATTTGAAGAAGGAGACAAGTCATTGGTGAAGTCACAAGTATTGCAGTTGAAGACAGTCAACTAGGGTTTCATCTGGGTCAACCCTGGGTCAACCCTAGGTCAAAGGATTGTTTGAAGGGCATTGAGGGCCATTGAAGAGATGTGGGGTTCGCCATTTGACATGGAGAATAAGGATATGTTGTTATGCTAAGAAGGAATCAAGAGAAATCAAGGAGAAGAGGAGTTTCTAAATTAGGGTTTCTATGTAAAATCCCCTAGTTTAGGTCAAATTTCCAAGCAAGATAAGTCAAAATGCAAGCTTCAAATGGATCCTTGGCCAACATGAAACTTGTAGAGGATCTCAATACCTTTAATTTGAGTGGTGGAAGACATCAAGGAGATTTATAGAACTCAAGTTATGGTCCTTGCAAGTTACAGGTCATCTGAGGTATCTGAAATTTTGTCTGTGAAAGTGACTTGACTTCCAAGCAATTTTTACCCCTCAAGGAGATTTCAAATGAATTTCTGGTCAACATAAGAATTGTTCCTTATTGTCTTAGCTTTCTAGAATGGTATAGTATGCCTTCATATGATGTGTGGAACTCTACTTATGGTCTTGGAAAGCAAAGGGTATTTTGGTCATTTGTGAATTACAGGTCATTTCAACCTATGCCCAAAACTCATACAAGGAGGACTCAAATGGAAAAAATTACAACATAAAACTTGCTCCAAATGACATTTTGAGTCTAGAAAAGTGACCATGAGAGATTGGAAAGATTCATAGCACAAGGTTTCAAAATTGTTGGATTTAATGAATAAAAATGGACTTAAAAATGAGATTTTTCATATCTTGGCCAAATGAAGCAAAATTATAGGTCATTTTGAATGGAAAGATCATTTTAAAGACATTGGCTAAAGTAGAATTTTTAGCATAGTTCATATTTTGTGAGTTATTCATAGTTTCTTGTAATGGAAGAAACATAAGCCAAATTCAAGGGAAATCACACAAGGGAAGCTTCTCCAAGTTTCTAGGAGGTTCTAACCTCATGTATATATTGATGTGAGATGGTTCATGCCATGGTTGGTGATTTCATTTGTTCAAAACCCCAAGTTTTACACACTTTCTCATTTTTGCATAAGCTTCACAAACTCTCCCAAATCTCCATCAATCCTCATATCTTTTGATTGAATCTTCATCATCATCATTCAAACACCATAATCCACATCAAGATTGGTAGAATTGGAGGAAGAATCGTGCTATTCAAGATAACCATCCAAATTTCAGGAACTTCTCAAGGACAAGATTCAGGAGGTTTACACACGAATCACTGCATACAGAATTCATCATCAAGGTTATTGAGCAAGTTTCAATCACTGCAAGCATCAAATTCAAAGAGTTGCATACCTGTTTTCACCAATTGCACCAGGTTTGTTTTCTCTTCATATTGCATGATTTAGTTAGAATCTTAGGGATTTGATAGTGTAGAATGGTTAAGACAGGATAGAGGATTGATTGTGATGATTTTGGAGAAGTTTCATGAAGTTTGAGCATGATGTACCAATTCTGTTAAGGCTTATAACTCTTAGATTAAAGCACGATAATCATAGGTTAATAGCTTGAAATGATCAGTGCAAGGTGTAGAGTATGTTAGGGCAATAATTGGAGAGAATTGAGAGGATTGATATCAGTTGAAAATGGTGGATCAGAACTGTTATACCTATCGAGTTTGCTTCGTGAGTGAGTTTTAGGAAGAACTAAGGGTATGGCTGTGTAGAGGGAGGAATTTAGAGCAATTTTGCTCTTGACATCGAATGAATCCATGGAGAGTTGAAGGAGAACAGAAAGGTGTAAGGTTCGTGCATGGGGATGAGTTGCAGGACCTAGGGTTTGCTGGAGGTAGGAGACGATCCCTGGGCCACACGATCATGCTTTGACCTTTGACTTGGAGACTCATCCAACGGACGCGATTAAAAGTTCAAAACGGAGGGAGATTTCAAATAATGAAACGCACCGTTTCATTTAGTAGAGGGAAATGGGCTCAGATGCTATTGACACCCCCACGCGTGGGAAGCCCACTAACTTGAACTGTTTGGCCCTGCTATTCTCACCCCCCCATTTATTTCTTTTTTAATTCTTTTTAATTTCTTTCATTTTTTTCATGCATCTTATAAAAATCATATAAAATTGAAAAATCATTATTTTTTGATGGTTCTTTTTGCATATTTTTCTTTAAAGGGTCTAGAAAATTATAAAAAATAAAAATTGCATTTTATTTTTTATTTGATATTTTTCCCATATTTTCCAAATAAATAGCATTTTAAATAGTTTCATTTCATGCATAAATTTGTTAATTTTTGTTCTAACCAATGCTTTAATATTTTTTGTCCATTCTTTTTAGGTTGTTTAGTTTAGATATCAAACTTGTAAATACAATTTAATTCATATTTTTAGGAGTTAGTTTTAGGTGACTAGTTTAGGGGTAAACAACATGAACAAATTAGGGTTTTAAGTGACAACTTAGGAGAAGTAGTTCATTTCCCTTAGGACTTAGGGATTAAATAGTTTAGCTATGGGACTATAGGGGCTATGGGTAGTTATTAGATCCCCTTAGAAAAGTCAGGATTCCCCTACTGCTATTGATCTACTGTATATATCTGATTGACTGGTGTGGTGTGCCCTTTGGGGATGATTGCTTGCTTGTTTGGGTGTTGGGATTTGCTTGGGGATTTGGGAGAGATGAAGACTGAAGATGATGAAGCCATTGGAGAGCCAGAGCCTGAAGACCAACTTCCAGAGTTGGAGAGGAGATTTTTGCCATCAGCTGTTAAGGAGATTAGGGTTTAGGAACTAGGCAGAGCTCTAGGTTAGAAAGCTTGATTCTCAAACATGGAAGGTTTTGACTGCCTCCACTCCTCTCTGTGATACAGAGTCTCTCTGAGACACTCACCCCCTTCCTTTGGAAGGCTTGATGCTATTGTATGAGGGATAGAACTCTTGAGAGAAAATGTCTTATGTGTTAGTAGCAGTTGGTTTACCACCATGGGTAGTCAACTAATTGCTTAACACCCAATTCACTCTGGTGATTGATCCCTCAGCTTGGAGGTTTGAACTTGAAGAAAAGCCATTACAGATAGAGACTGATGCTTGTTGAAGCCTGGAGTTGATTAGAGATGACTTGAAGATGGATATTGAAGCAGAGTTGCTGTGGCTGTTTATTTTTGTATTTCATTTCTGATGTATTGATTGGTTTTCCTGACTGTATTGCTTGCTGTTTACCCTGCTGGGTTGAAAGTGAAGCCTGTTCACTTTTGCCTATTGTTTTCCAGGTTCGAGGTTGAGTGGGACTCCCTTGCCTCGCTTGTATTGTTGCATCCATGCATTTTACTGCTTTACTGTATGTATTGCTATTGTTTCTGTTCCCGTCTATTCCCTTAGGATCTCTGTTTCTCTCTGCGCCAGAGAGGAGCATGATAGACACTAGGTCTTAACCCATGCATGATAACATTAGGATAGTTTGTTTCCCTTCGCAACCGTAGGTTAGAGTTCTGTCTCTTCTTCCTCAAAACAAACAGAAAAACATCATAAAGATTTCAAACATAATAAAAGACACTTCTTTCGTAAAAGAATGTGAACTCATCAAGACGTCATTTTCTGTCCGCCGGGAATGCTAATCAGAAAAAACCTTTTTCAGAAGGAATAAAAATCAATCAAGACAGACTTGTGTCGTACGTGGCTCGAACTACGTTTGCTCTGATCTTTCATGCCGTATGAAAGTACGTAGGCATAGGATGTGATGTCCTAGCGAGCAACCTTCCCCTCCTTTCCCGTAGGTAGGCGAACTACGTTGACTCTGATTTCTTGTTCCAGACGGGAATACGTAGGCATAAAGTGCGATACTTTGCCGAGTCATTTTATTTTCATTCTCTTTTATTTTTAACCCTTGACCTATAGTTTAGATAGAATAACAATCCATACCCGAAAATAAGCGTGGATCCCGTCGAGTACGACGGACGTGAGGGGTGCTAATACCTTCCCCTTGCGTAACCGACTCCCGAATCCAGGTTTTGGTTGCGACGACCATACCTTTCCCGTGTTGTGCGAGGTTTATTCTGAGCGTTTCCTTTCCCTCCCGTGGGATAAATAACGCACGGTGGCGACTCTTCTGTCAGCCGGCGCCGATTTTCGCAGTAGCGACACCATGGTAGCGTAGACATCGGACGCATCGGCCACGAAGCAAGATGGGTGGACAACGGCTCTTTGGCCACCCACTCTTCGACGGGGAGGACGCACTCGTCGAAATCCGGGACCTCGGGTTCATTATCTTTGACCATCGTCCCCGGTACCAAGGCTGACATCTACACCTGAAAAGCAGAGGACAATGGTGAATTCGATAGCCAATATCAAATCCACCCTTCCACCGCAGGTCAAGTGAAAGGGCGACAACGGCGGGAGAACGACGAGCGAGCAGGCGCTCCCCGCCGCTCCTCCACGGGGCGTTCAAAGGCCAACCTATCACCCCTCCCCGGGGTATTTATTGGAAAAGGCGCGCGTCCCCGAGGCATTCATCGGAGAAAGCCCCCGTCCTCGGGACATTCACCGGAACAACCAATCCTCCCCGGGGCATTAATCCAAACTGACCCAGAAAACCGCCAGATACGGCGGAACTCGCGTCTCTCCTCGGGGCATTCATCACGCCCCGACCACAGACCCTAATTAAACGGCAGAAATAAAAGGAGAAAAGAGAGAAACTCACTTGCGACGGCGGCGAACGGGAGGAAGAACTAAACGGCGCGGCGACGATCTACAGCAACGGCGGACGAGCAGGAATCTCAGAGTTTCACAGGTAAGACAACAAGGTGGAAAGTAGAAAAATGAGCGGGGACCCCCCATATTTATAACCCGGCGCGGAACTCGAAGCGACACTAGGCTCTTAAATGACCTAGGGTAGCCGCCCCTACTACCACTCAACGTGCGACACGTGGCGGAAACCTGACGATTGCGTCCTTTCATATACCTTTGCCTTCTGATGTTGAGTGAGAAGCCGGACCTGGGCTTGAGTGCACCTTAGACTTAGAGTAGAGATTAGTGGGCGCGCACGTGCTTTGCATGTCCTAGTGTCCCGCGAAATCTACGCTCAGACGGGGTTCTTCTGGTTGGCCTCCTGTCCTGCCCTTTGGGTGGCTTGGGTTGCTGGTTAGTTGGATTGTCGACTCTGGGGACCGATCATTTGGAAGTTGGCTAAGTGAGGCCTCTTCAGGATTTGATGATGCCACTCCTTCTGGGAATCGTATCATCAACCCTGAAAGTCTGTGACGCCGACGACCGCATAGGATGCCATACCTTTGTCAGTTACTAGGACATCCACCTGTGAGAGGGTTTGGGGTTATGCAGGTAACTAGACCTTCAGATACCGGTTATTTCTTGATCAGAGATCCTGGGTATTTATGGAGAGTTATAAGGTCTGTCAGAGACCAGTTGGAGATGTGTTATGAGGTCTGTCAGAGACCATTTGGAGATGTGTTTTGAGGTCTGTCAGAGACCATTTGGAGATGTGTTTTGAGGTCTGTCGGAGACCATTTGGAGATATGATTTGAGGTCTACCGAAGACCAGTCTGAGTTATGGTTTGAGGTCTGTCAGAGACCGTTGTCGGAGCTTTACTATAGGTCTATCCGAGACCAGGGTTTGAGGACTTCTAGAGGGTCTATCTGAGACTTCTTGATATAGTTCAGGCTATGCAGCTATGGCAGTTGGTCCATGTTGCATGTTATTTGCATTGCATTGTTTGCATACCCATTATCATTGCATCCCACTAACGTGTGTCTGTGCTGCAGGTGCATTCGCATTCCCCCGGTTCTAGTGTCTGGACTTCTGAGTATTTGATCATGGCTGGTTTGAGGATGACCGTTGCGTATAAGCTACCTGTCCCCGATATTACTCCACTCCTGGGTCTGATTTCTCTTGCGAATGAGGATGTCCGTAGAAGCTTCAGGCAGAGTCACGGACGGTTGTTGGGTTTAGTGCGTAGGTCTACTGATGATGAATTGAATGGGCTGTACACCTTAATGCAATTCTATGACCCGACTTTAAGATGTTTCACGTTTACAGACTTTATCTTGGGGCCCACCATGGAGGAGTATGTAGAGTTTACTGAGTTTCCAGTTCAGAATGCAGTTCCTTTTATTCACTCCGCCGCTGAGCCCAATTTGGAGGATTTAGCCAAAGCCCTGCATATGAATGCTTCTGACTTGTTGATGACTGCGTGGCGAGGGGTTCCGGGTTTTTCTCTTCAGTTTCTGGTTGGTAAGGCTCAAGAGTACGCCAAGAATGGGTGTTGGGTGGTCTTTAACGCTATTTTGGCCCTCTGCATTTATGGGATAGTGTTGTTCCCTAATTTCCCGAACTTCGTGGACATGGATGCATTTCATCTATTTGCTGTCGGTAATCCAGTACCAACACTGATCGGGGACTTTTACCATTCAATGCACTACAGGAATGAAAACAGGAGAGGCAAGAATGTCCCCTGTTGCGTACCTTTGCTGTATATGTGGTTCAAGAGCCATTTTCCATCGAGGGAACCTTTCATGGATAGTGCAATCACGCCCGACTGGCCAGAGCATATGATGAGGTTAACTTCTGAAGACGTTGATTGGTTTGATAGAGATCTGCTGGGATCCGAGCTTATCTTCAGTTGTTCTGGTTACCCTAATGTTCCGCTGATAGGAAGAAAAGGGTGTATCAATTACAACCCTTCTCTGTTTGTCCGTCAGTTCGGATATGCCCTGAAGAACCCGCCAAAAGAGGAAGAAGTACAGGAATCTCTGTACTTCACTGGAGATGTGAAGGGGGAGTTATTGGCCAAGTTGCAGCATGCCTGGACGCGCATTAACCGAAGAGGGAAGCCGTTGTTAGGAAAGAATGACTGTCGGGCCTATGCACCTTATAGAGTTTGGATTCAGGAGAGAGCCAGTCAGTTGAGGATGCCATTTCCAGACGCACCAATTCTTGTTCCTATTCCAGTAGCGGAGCCAACTACTGTTTCTAGGGAAGCCTATGAGCAGGTTGTGAGAGAAAAAGAAGCCTTGTTGAAGATCAACGAAGGGTTAGAGCAGGAGCTAGCCCAGATACGCAGCGAGAAAAACAAGGCCGCCCATGCTTTCCAACAGCAGATTGAGCTAATGAACAGATTAAGCGCGGAGCTAACTGAGGAGAGGAAGAAGCACAAACGTCTGGGGCAAGAGTTCAGAAGTTCCCATGACATGCTTGAATCCAAGAAGAAAGCGCTTGACATCGCTCACCGAGAGATCTCTTCTTGTAATAAGACTTGGAATGCCACGCTCACCAACAATAAGAAGAGGGAGGATAAGTTGAAGCAGCAAATCTCCGACCTCGAAGAGCAGTTGAAGTCCAGCATCAAGAAGTGTGAAGAAGAAGTGATGACCCGGTACAGTCTCCAGAATGCACTGAACAAGGCCATCAAAGGCAGAGATGAAGCTGTGTCCCAGAAGCGCAAACTGGAAGACCGCTTCGGAGACAGGGCATGGGAAGAAACTGCTGAAGACGTGCGCCGTGTTCTTAAGAAAAGAAACCAACTTGTCGAAGGGCTGCTTGCTCGACCCAGTCATCCGGAGACCAAGAAGTTGCTAGAAGAATACCAGACCTATGGGAGGATTTGATCATTTCATGTAGTAACTTGTATGCTTTATTTGCACAGTGCTGACCATCACCAGGATTGTTGGTCGAGGTCATGCCTTCTCTTTGTACCCTCAGTAACATTGTATTCCGGGTTTATTGGTTTCTCAGCAATATATGAGGCTTTCTGTGATTCAGCTCCGATCTTTATATTGTTAGCACTGTCACTGCACCAGCACCTTCACACTAGAATCGGGGAATGAATTTCCCTAATGTACAGACACACATTGCATTGCATTCATATTCATATTACATTACAGGTAATCATTGGATGTTATCTTATTTCCTGCTCTGTACCAGGTACTTTTCAGGATTGCAGATCAACACCCGCACCGCTATTCTACCCGCACCAACTGTCGAAGAATCATGGATCAAATGCAGAACGAGATGCAAGATGTGCGCGAGAAGCTCACTCTCTTCATGCAGACCATGGAAGCCATTGCAAAAGGTCAGGAAAATTTGCAAGCCATGGTCCAACCTCTGTTGGCTCGGAATGCTGGTCACGGCAACGAGGATCATCAGTCTGTGCGAGTCGATACTGTTCATGGAGATGGCACTCCCATGCCAATGGCGCCACCTGTAGTCAACATACCTGCTGCTAATGTCAACAACGCTACCGCTGCTGTGAATGGTAACGTCGGAGTTGGGAATGAGACTGCTGTCCATAACGTTAGGCTTGGGGACGTCAACTTGGGTGATAATATGGGAGGCAACGACTTTGTCAATGCTGGATTCAGGTTCAATGATCAGGGATTCGATAATGCTGGGAAATATGGTTTCAATGCTCAAGGCTTTGGGCAAGATGGTTACGGGGTGGCCAATCAGGGCTATGGAGGTTTTGGAAATGGAAGTGGCGCTGGGTTTATGGCTTTTGGGCCTGCTGGAGGTGTTCAAGGGTACGGCAACAGAGGACGAGGTCCGGGGATGAATCAGATCAGGGTTGGACGTAATAATGGATATGACGGGTATGGAGCTGGGAATGGTATGTGGCAAGAAGATCAGCAGGAGGACGCTTTCTCCGGCGGAGGTTTCGAAGGGCCGATGGATGACTCCCAGAAGATCAGAATGCTAGAAGAGCAGATGAGGGGGGTCCTGAACCAAAGTGCTGTGGGCTTGGACATGGCAACAATGGGTCTGGTACCTGGCTTGAGGGTGCCAATCAAATTCAAAGCTCCTGCGTTTGATAAGTATAAAGGGGACACATGTCCGAAAGTGCATGTACGAGCCTATTACAGAAAGATGTCTGCATACTCAACTGATGAGAGAATGCTAATGCATTTCTTTCAGGATAGTCTGTCGGGTCCTTCCCTAGAGTGGTATATGGGGTTGGAGCAAACCAATATCAAGACATGGAAGCAATTGGCAGAGGCATAGCTCACTACAAGTATAACAGCGATTTGGCGCCCAATCGGGTCCAATTGGCAGGGCTGTCTCAGAAGAAGGGGGAGAGCTTTAAAGAGTACGCGCAAAGGTGGCGCGATATGGCTGCCAGGGTCCGTCCTCCTGTAGAAGACAAGGAAATGAATGACATGTTCGTCGGCACATTCACAGGCTTGTTTCATGACATGCTGTTTCACACATGTCTGGCCAGTTTTTCAGACCTAATTCTGATGGGAGAAAAGATTGAGCGTAACATCAAGCAAGGAAAGTTCCAAGTCGAGGAATCAACTGCATCTGGCAGTAATAGGAAAGCTTTTGGTGGGCGCCGTCAGGGCGAAGCAAGCGCAGTATTTGGAGGTCGAGGCCGAGGCCGAGGCAGGGGACGAAACCAATATCATCAGCCGCAGCAGGTGGCGAGTGTTACTATCCCGTACCAGCAACAACCACTTCAGCAACAACAACCGTCTCAGCAGCAGCAGCAGCCTCAGCAGGGGGCACAGCAGGCTCAGCAAAGATTCCAGGGTGGTAAACCAAGAAGAGTGTTTGAGAAGCCTCCCACGACATATGCTGATTTACTGCAGACATTGTTGGGATTGAACCTGGTAGAGAAGAGAACTCTGGCACCGATAACGGGAGCTCCCCCGTTTGGTTACGATGCAAGCAGGCACTGTGAGTTTCATTCTGGGGCTCTGGGCCACGATATAGAGGGTTGCCATGCTTTTAAGCACGTTGTGCAGGATCTTTTGGACAATAAGACTATCAATTTCGGAACAGCAGGTCCGAATATAGTGCAGAAACCCATGCCCAATCACGGGGCGAACGCCATTCTGACTGAGGAAGGGTTGAATCTGATCATGAATGTCGAAGATTTAAAGACGCCGCTGAGCGAGATAAAGAGCCGACTGTTGCAAGGGGGTGTTTATCCAGGATGTGACGAGTATTGTGTAGAATGCTGGACCCTAGCTGGGGGATGTGAGGATTTGAAGAAAGGCATTCAGGCTTTAATCGGTGGAGGCACATTGCAGTTTGACCGAGCAGCAATCGAAGAGCCCGCAGGGGCAATAGCAGATGATCAGAGTGATGTGGCCACTGTAACGATTCCTCGAAATACCATCACTATTGCAGCACCAGCTCAGCGACCACCGATCACCATAACTAAGGTCGGGCCAATCCCGTACGAGAACACGAAAGCAGTCCCCTGGTCATATGGGTTGGAGGTGTATTGTGAAGGGATAAAGATTGATGTTAATAAGCAGCCAGCCGAGACTGTGGATAATGTTGTCGGTTCGGGGGGTATGACAAGGAGTGGTAGGATCTTTATATCTCCTGAAGTGGAGGCCGAAAGACTAGCAAAGGGGAAAGGGAAGATGGTTGAGAATGTCCCAGTGCAAGCAAGCGAAAAAGAAGCGGCATCGAAAGATGTAGAGGAGTTCATGCGCTTGATTCGAAAAAGCGATTATAAGATTGTCGAGCATCTGCAACAGACGCCGTCCAAAATATCTATCCTGTCATTGCTCTTGTGCTCGGAAGCTCACAGAAATGCTTTGTTGAAAGTCCTGGATACTTCCTTCGTACCCCAAGACGTCTCTGTAAATCAACTGGAAGGAGTGTTGGCACATGTAAATGTAGGCCACAGCTTGGGCTTTACCGACTTCGATTTGACCCCGAAAGGGAGAGATCATAATATGGCGCTGCACATATCTGTCGAGTGTAGAGGATCAGTAATGTCGCATGTATTGGTCGACACCGGATCGTCTTTGAATGTGCTGCCCAAGAAGGCGATGATGAAACTGGACGTTAGAGGAATCTTGTGCACGCCCAGTGACTTGGTAGTCAGAGCGTTTGATGGCACGCGGAGAACAGTCTTTGGATCAATCACATTGCCTCTACAAGTGGGGCCGGAGGTATTTGCGACTGAGTTTTATATCATGGATATACAGCCTGCGTACAACTGCTTGCTTGGAAGACCCTGGATTCATGGGGCTGGGGCAGTCACGTCTACCCTGCATCAGAAGTTAAAATATATGGTCGGAGACAGCGTAGTCACTGTATGCGGAGAAGAAGACATCCTGGTCAGCCATTTGTCGTCGTTTAAATATGTGGAAGTCGACGGAGAGATCCACGAGACGCCCTGCCAGGCATTTGAAGGGTTGCGCATCAAGGACAAAGGTCCCGGGCCGAGCAAAGTGCCATAGATAGCCGTCTCATCGTATAAAGAAGCTCAAGCTCTAGTGGAGGCAGGAGAAGCCAAGGGCTGGGGCAAAGTGCTGGATATTCTTGTGAAGATGGACCGGTTCGGGCTGGGATACCAACCGTCGTCATCAACTCCTTCCGTGGGGGCACCCCGTTTCAGAGGGCCAATCACCATCTCTGCCAGTGGAGTATGTCATGAAGCCATCAATGCTGCTTCGGAGTCTGATGAAGGAGACAGCGACTGTGATATGGATGTCTGGATTCAGCCAAGCACGCCAGGACAAGGACTGTGCAACTGGTCTATTCAGGAGCTTGTTCCTGTGACTCTTAAACAGTAATGCTTTGCTTTATTAATTGTTGAATAATCCGATGTCTTGCCCGGGGCATCAGGATTTGCTTAGGGCTGTGTTGTTATGGACATTGCGTGTTAATCATTAAATAAATGACGTTTTTTCATGTGCGAATACTGTAATCTCTGTCTTTCTTGTTTTGTATTTTTCAATAAAATGGCAACGTGGTTACTCGCTTTATACGCATTTTGAAGCACTTAACCATTCCTTTTGCAGGATAACATTTTCAGATGACATCTTTGAACCACCTATGACTCGTCCCGACTTTGAGCGTCCGGTATTTCAGGCCGAAGAAGAGGTTGTCGAAGATAGTGATGTTCCTGAAGAATTGTCTTGGTTGGTGAAGCAAGAGGAAAGAGCCATTCTGCCTCACGACGAGGTCATCGAAATTATCAACTTAGGGTCGGAAGGGGTTGAGAAGAATATCCGCATCGGGGCCGCACTGCAGGGTGATATCAAGCGAAAACTGGTTGAAATGCTCCGAGAATATAGTGATGTATTCGCTTGGTCATATGAAGATATGACGGGGCTCGATACAGATATGGTTGTGCATCGCCTGCCACTGAAAGAAGATTGCCCGCCAGTCAAACAAAAGCTTCGCAGAACTCGACCAGATATGGCAGTAAAGATCAAAGAGGAAGTTCAAAAACAGTGGGACGCTGGTTTCCTGGCTGTGACAAAATATCCCTCATGGGTTGCTAACATCGTACCAGTGCCAAAGAAAGATGGCAAGGTTCGGATGTGCGTGGATTATAGAGATTTGAATAAAGCAAGCCCAAAAGACGATTTTCCGCTTCCTCATATTGACGTGTTAGTTGATAATACTGCTCAATACTCCGTATTCTCCTTCATGGATGGCTTTTCAGGCTATAACCAGATTAAAATGGCGCCAGAGGATATGGAGAAAACTACTTTCATAATGCCTTGGGGAACATTTTGCTACAAAGTGATGCCCTTCGGCTTGAAAAATGCGGGGGCAACATATCAGCGCGCGATGACGACTCTTTTTCATGACATGATGCATAAAGAGATCGAAGTTTATGTTGACGATATGATTGCCAAATCCCAGACGGAGGAAGAGCATCTGGTGAATCTGCTGAAATTATTTAAAAGGCTTAGGAAGTTCAGGCTGAGACTGAACCCTAACAAATGCACCTTCGGGGTGAGATCGGGTAAGCTGTTGGGGTTTATCGTAAGCGAAAGAGGAATAGAGGTCGATCCTGCTAAAATAAAAGCGATCCAAGAAATGCCGACGCCTAAAACAGAGAAAGAGGTGCGCGGGTTTTTAGGGAGGTTGAACTACATCGCCCGGTTCATATCTCACCTAACTGCTACGTGTGAACCATTATTCAAGCTGTTGAAGAAAGATCAAGCTGTAACATGGAACGAAAATTGTCAAAAGGCGTTCGATAAAATAAAGCGGTATTTGCAGGAGCCTCCTATTTTGATACCCCCAGTGGCAGGGAGACCCCTGATCATGTATTTGACGGTTCTTGAGGGAAGCATGGGTTGTGTTCTCGGTCAGCACGATGAGACAGGAAGAAAGGAGCATGCGATTTACTACCTGAGTAAGAAATTTACAGATTGTGAATCTCGATACTCAATGCTGGAGAAAACTTGTTGTGCACTAGCCTGGGCCGCCAAGCGTTTAAGGCAATACATGCTGAATCATACAACCATGCTCATCTCGAAGATGGATCCTATCAAATATGTGTTCGAAAAGCAGGCGTTGTCAGGGAGAATTGCCCGGTGGCAGATGGTCTTGACTGAATATGACATCCAGTACGTCTCGCAAAAGGCAATAAAGGGGAGTGTGCTGTCTGAGTATTTGGCTGAGCAGCCTATTGAAGATTACCAATCGATGAGGT
The DNA here is from genome assembly GCA_963859935.3 of Lathyrus sativus. Classification (NCBI taxonomy): domain Eukaryota; kingdom Viridiplantae; phylum Streptophyta; class Magnoliopsida; order Fabales; family Fabaceae; genus Lathyrus; species Lathyrus sativus. The sequence continues at coordinate 188,216,207 of OZ012738.1, read as the reverse complement.
TTGATTTTCCTGACGAGGATATCATGTACCTAAAGATGAAAGATTGTGAAGAGCCGTTGCCAGACGAGGGACCAGAGTTGGGTTCTAAGTGGAAGATGATATTTGACGGAGCAATCATCACTACGCCACATGGGTCGCACATCCCGTTTACTGCTCGATTGACCTTTGCCGTTACCAATAATGAAGCCGAATACGAAGCTTGTATAATGGGGCTTGAAGAAGCCATTGATTTGCGAATCAAGAATTTAGACGTATACGGAGACTCAGCTCTGGTGGTGAATCAAATCAAAGGGGAATGGGAGACACGTCAGCCCAATCTGATACATTACGTGAATTATGCAAGGAGATTGTTGCCTTTCTTTGACAAAGTTGAATTGCATCATGTACCGCGGGCAGAGAATCAAATGGCTGACGCCCTGGCCACTTTGTCTTCCATGTACAAAGTCAACTTCTGGAATGAGGCTCCCCGAATCATTATCTCTCGGCTTGACAGGCCAGCTTATGTATTTGCCATTGACGAAGCATCCGACGACAAACCGTGGTATTTTGATATCCTTAATTTCCTGAAAAATAAAGAGTATCCGGCTGGGGCATCCAGTCAAGATCAAAAGACTCTCAGGAGATTAGCAGGCAATTTCTATTTGAATCCGGATGGCGTCTTATACAGAAGAAATCACGATTTAGTGCTGTTGCATTGTGTAGACGAAAAAGAGGCAAAGCTACTCATGGAGGAAATACACGAAGGTACCTTTGGTACGCATGCTGGTGGGCATGCTATGACGAGAAAGCTGCTGAGGGCAGGCTACTTTTGGCTGACCATGGAAACTGATTGTTTCAAGTTTGCAAGAAAGTGCCACAAGTGCCAAATCTATGCTGACAAGATCCATGTGCCTCCAAGTCCTCTGAATGTGATGTCATCGCCTTGGCCATTTTCGATGTGGGGAATCGATATGATTGGAAAGATCGAGCCGACAGCTTCTAACGGGCATCGGTTCATCCTAGTAGCAATCGATTATTTCACCAAGTGGGTGGAAGCGGCGTCTTACGCAAATGTAACTAAGCAAGTGGTGGCCAGATTCATCAAGAGAGATATCATTTGCCGATACGGGATTCCCGAGCGGATAATCACGGACAACGGTTCGAACCTGAACAACAAAATGATGAAGGAGCTCTGTCAGAATTTCAAGATCGAACATCACAACTCCTCCCCGTACCGACCCAAGATGAATGGCGCTGTTGAGGCGGCCAATAAGAATATCAAGAAGATCGTTCAGAAAATGGTGGTGACCTATAAGGATTGGCACGAGATGCTACCTTTCGCTTTGCACGGTTATCGTACGACGGTACGCACATCAACCGGGGCAACCCCGTTCTCATTAGTGTATGGAATGGAAGCGGTATTACCATTGGAAGTTGAGATCCCTTCTCTGAGGGTACTGCGAGACGTTCAGCTGGACGAGGCAGAATGGGTAAAAGACAGGTTGAACCAATTGAGTTTGATGGACGAGAAGAGGCTAGCTTCTCTAGCATATGGTCGTTTATACCAGAGCCGAATGAAGAAAGCGTATGATAAGAAAATACATCCGCGAAGCTTTCAGACGGGCGACCTTGTGCTGAAAAGGATTCTCCCGCCGCAAGCAGATCACAGGGGCAAGTGGACCCCTAACTACGAAGGGCCATATGTTGTCAAGAAAGTCTTTTCAGGAGGAGCGTTGTTGTTGTCCACCATGGACGGTGAAGACTTTACGTCGCCTGTGAATTCGGACGCAGTTAAAAAATACTTTGCTTAAAATTGACCCGCTGGACAGAAAAAGAGAGTCCAGGCAAAAATGGGGCATCCTGGCGAACCAAAAACAGAATGAAAGGTTCGGGCAAAAGTTAGGGATAAAATTGAAAAAAATGTACACCCGCGAAGTTGAAAACCTACACTGGGCGGCTTCGGCAAAAAAGGGTATCCCGGTGAATTGAAAACCCGTAAAGGGCGGTTCACGCAAAAGTTAGGGATTTAAAAAGCAAATGACTGCGGTCCGAATTTGGTACTACACTGAGCATCAATGCGGGGGAATGCCTGAGGGATCGATTATCAGATACAACCGTTTCGGAGGTATGGATACCGAGAAAGCATTAGAGTCGGATGAGTCATAGGAGGATCAATTCGTGGTGTTTGCCTGCATCCCGTTGCCGACATGTGTACAAAATTTAATTTGTCAAAATATTTATGCTTCTTGTGCATACTTGTGTATTTGTTTTGCGTAACTTCCTCATTTCAGGAGTTACATCCCGTGTACAAAACTCCACCCATTCAGGGGCCCAATCAATGAAATATATTATTCAGTACTTGATGCTGGTTCTTTACTGTTTTGTGCATGATAAAACGCCTAAGTTTATTGAAACTAGCATGTGTATAACGTCACTGGCCCTTGCCAACAGTTGCTAAAGCTTTGAATTAACTGAAAATAACGTCACTAACCTGAACCAATTTGGTTGTATAGGCTTGTCTTGTCCTGTTTGTGTTGTTGCAGGTTTCACAACCGTACGAGGAAGATAATCAAAAGGTTGCAATAACGAGAGACTCGACCCTCACGCAGGTCGTGCATGTTCTCACTAAAGAAGGATCAAATTCCCCAGTTAGCCGTAGCTTATCCAAGAGGACATGCTCCAGCAAAGCCATTTATTCTCAGCAGAATTGGCAATTTCAAAATTATAGGCTGTGTTCAGGCAGTGTGGTGTCCCCCGGAGGGATCCCTTGTCTCAAGCAGAGCGGTTTAGCCGTAGAAGATTAATATTTGTGAACTGTATTTAGGCAGTTTACCTTTCCCCGCAGGGTCATTTACTCTCTCCCTCAGGGGAGTCGGTTGGTTTTCCCAAGAGAATCATCCCATCCCCAGCGGAATTCTCTTCTCAGCAAATATTCCTTCCAGTGGAACTCGAAGATTAAGACTCTCCCCAGCAAAGTTGGTGTGGGTCATGGCATTTATTTTGTCAGAATATCGTGGGATCTCCGTTCACTTTCCAGCAGAAGTTCAATCATACCAGGCGCATCTGCTACTCTCCAGCAAAGTTACATTCCCCAGCAGGGTATCGCTTCAACGAGGTGATTGGTTCAAGTTCCCAATTTCCCAGCTGAGCCGACTTCACTCTTCCAGCATTTATTTTGCTGGAATAATTCTGTAGCATCTGGCTATCCCCAGCGGAGTTGGCATCATCTTCAGCATTTATTTTGCTGAAGTAATTGCTGCACCCAGCAGTTCGAGTTTGCATTTGCATCAGGCATATAGTGTCGTAATCGCATCCACCAAATAAAAGCGTAGCATTTCCATGTCGAATGGAGCATTGCATCGTTGTCAAACGCACACAATTTTGAAACATAAACTAGGCTGGCTAACCTTTTGTTTCAAGTATTGTTTCTCGTGCAGGTAGAAAGAGCCCTTGCTCAAGTGAATCAAAAAGCAGCTTTGGCGCTACTCCCCACAGAGTCAGCAGGATAAGTTTCCCCTTATCCCCAAGCAGAACTATTGGTCATCAAAGGATTCATGAATCAGAATTCCAGAGGCTGCCGCCAGTTCAGAGCAGGCATCCGGTAGTTGGGTTTCCAAATATCCCCAGTAGAGCCAGCCTCGAAGTTGCTGTAACGTCAGTGATAAGAAGTTCGCGGACCAATGGAAGGATGAGTCCTAACGTGTACAATTTTCTTGACGGGATCTCTTTATGCTAGAGACGAGTGTTGGAATGTGGAGTCCTAACGTGGACATTTCCTCAAGTTGACGATGTGTGTTAGTCCTGACGTGGACAAGTTCGAGTTCTCGGTATTGATTGGGTGTGGAGTCCTGACGTGGGCGAAGGTTGATTGTTCTTTGTGTTGGTGTCCTGACGTGGACAATTTATTTCCAGCAGATAGCTTTATTCGTGACCGTGAAATGTGCGTCCTAACGTGGACAAGTTTATATTTCTTCGTGATGACAAGATACGAGAGTCCTGACGTGGACAAATTTATCCTTCTTCGTGTTGTTGGCGCAGTATGAGTCATGGCATGGACAAAGTCTTATTTCCCCAGCAAGTCTAAGACGCGCGAGTCTTGACGTGGATAGGTTCCATTATTTCATCAGATGAAGATGTGAGTCCTTACGTGGACGAATCAAAATATGTTTCCTTACGTGGAAAGATTGAGTCCTTACGTGGACATATCAAGATGGGAGTCCTTGCGTGGACAAATCAGATTGTGGTTTCCTTACGTGGAAAAGTCATGATTCCTCACGTGGAACGGTTATTCCCTACACGGAACGATGGGCCTTAGCATGGACGAGGCAGTCCTAACGTGGACAAGTTTGATTCCTTACGTGGAAAGATGTGATTCCTTACGTGGAACAAGTTGGAGTCCTTACGTGGACAGATCGAAAGAAAATGAGATTCCTTACGTGGAAAGGTGAGTCCTAACGTGGGCGATGTATTAATGGCATGAAGAAGTTTAGTCCCGACGTGGACAGATTCAGATCAAGATCAATTCCTAACGTGGACAGATGGAGATTCCTGACGTGGAAAGAAAGGTCATTCCTTACGTGGGAAAGTGAGTCCTAACATGGACGATGTTGTAACTAACGTGGAAGAGTTTATTCCTAACGTGGACGATTTATTTCTGACGAGAAGGCAGACGAGCCATCCCAAGCAAAGTGTGGAAGTTTTTTCGAATTGAAGAAGCAGGCGTCCTGACGTGGACAGTGTTCCGTCTCTGCGATGATAGAATCTTTTTCAGAACGATGAAAATAGTCCCCAGCACGGTCGCGCGCGATCAGTGGGTTGTCGTAACAGTCAGATCCAGTTGATGAATGTCGTTCCCCAAGCAGGAGCGCAGTTTATTTCTGCGGTTGGCAAATTTCTGGGTTCTTAGTATTCAACCGTATCGTACCGCGAATGTCTGAAGGCTCCGGGCTCTTCACCCAATTGGGTCCAAGTCGCTTGAATAGGGGCAGCTGTTGCACCCTAAAATTTGCTCAACCTTATTCACTTGGTTTATGTTTCAATATCATTAGCATTTGCGTAAAGAGTCATGTACATAGGTTACTCATCTGCATAGCATAGGCATAGCAAGTCATTCAACAGGGAACCAATCATTATTCTCATCTCTAGAGGCCTATCAAGAGGTTATTATCCTAATTCAACCTCATTCAAAGTCATCAGAAAAGAATTTGAAAGTTGGAGAAGTCAGTAAATCAAGCATTGAGTATATCTCCTAACTGAGGGTGTCTGAGGATCAACAAGGGAGTTGTGAGTTGTGAATTGAAGGCATGGAGAGTATCTAGACATCTTGGAAGACTCAGAAAGTCATTTGAAGAAGGAGACAAGTCATTGGTGAAGTCACAAGTATTGCAGTTGAAGACAGTCAACTAGGGTTTCATCTGGGTCAACCCTGGGTCAACCCTAGGTCAAAGGATTGTTTGAAGGGCATTGAGGGCCATTGAAGAGATGTGGGGTTCGCCATTTGACATGGAGAATAAGGATATGTTGTTATGCTAAGAAGGAATCAAGAGAAATCAAGGAGAAGAGGAGTTTCTAAATTAGGGTTTCTATGTAAAATCCCCTAGTTTAGGTCAAATTTCCAAGCAAGATAAGTCAAAATGCGAGCTTCAAATGGATCCTTGGCCAACATGAAACTTGTATAGGATCTCAATACCTTTAATTTGAGTGGTGGAAGACATCAAGGAGATTTATAGAACTCAAGTTATGGTCCTTGCAAGTTACAGGTCATCTGAGGTATCTGAAATTTTGTCTGTGAAAGTGACTTGACTTCCAAGCAATATTTACCCCTAAAGGAGATTTCAAATGAATTTCTGGTCAACATAAGAATTGTTCCTTATTGTCTTATCTTTCTAGAATGGTATAGTATGCCTTCATATGATGTGTGGAACTCTACTTATGGTCTTGGCAAGCAAAGGGTATTTTGGTCATTTGTGAATTACAGGTCATTTCAACCTATGCCCAAAACTCATGCAAGGAGGCCTCAAATGGAAAAAATTACAACATCAAACTTGCTCCAAATGACATTTTGAGTCTAGAAAAGTGACCATGAGAGATTGGAAAGATTCATAGCACAAGGTTTCAAAATTGTTGGATTTAATGAATAAAAATGGACTTAAAAATGAGATTTTTCATATCTTGGCCAAATGAAGCAAAATTATAGGTCATTTTGAATGGAAAGATCATTTTAAAGACATTGGCTAAAGTAGAATTTTGAGCATAGTTCATATTTTGTGAGTTATTCATAGTTGCTTGTAATGGAAGAAACATAAGCCAAATTCAAGGGAAATCACACAAGGGAAGCTTCTCCAAGTTTCTAGGAGGTTCTAACCTCATGTATATATTGATGTGAGATGGTTCATGCCATGGTTGGTGATTTCATTTGTTCAAAACCCCAAGTTTTACACACTTTCTCATTTTTGCATAAGTTTCACAAACTCTCCCAAATCTCCATCAATCCTCATATCTTTTGATTGAATCTTCATCATCATCATTCAAACACCATAATCCACATCAAGATTGGTAGAATTGGAGGAAGAATCGTGCTATTCAAGATAACCATCCAAATTTCAAGAACTTCTCAAGGACAAGATTCAGGAGGTTTACACACGAATCACTGCATACAGAATTCATCATCAAGGTTATTGAGCAAGTTTCAATCACTGCAAGCATCAAATTCAAAGAGTTGCATACCTGTTTTCACCAATTGCACCAGGTTTGTTTTCTCTTCATATTGCATGATTTAGTTAGAATCTTAGGGATTTGATAGTGTAGAATGGTTAAGACAGGATAAAGGATTGATTGTGATGATTTTGGAGAAGTTTCATGAAGTTTGAGCATGATGTACCAATTATGTTAAGGCTTATAACTCTTAGATTAAAGCACGATAATCATAGGTTAATAGCTTGAAATGATCAGTGCAAGGTGTAGAGTATGTTAGGGCAATAATTGGAGAGAATTGAGAGGATTGATATCAGTTGAAAATGGTGGATCAGAACTGTTATACCTATCGAGTTTGCTTCGTGAGTGAGTTTTAGGAAGAACTAAGGGTATGGCTGTGTAGAGGGAGGAATTTAGAGCAATTTTGCTCTTGACATCGAATGAATCCATGGAGAGTTGAAGGAGAACAGAAAGGTGTAAGGTTCGTGCATGGGGATGAGTTGCAGGACCTAGGGTTTGCTGGAGGTAGGAGACGATCCCTGGGCCACACGATCATGCTTTGACCTTTGACTTGGAGACTCATCCAACGGACGCGATTAAAAGTTCAAAACAGAGGGAGATTTCAAATAATGAAACGCACCGTTTCATTTAGTAGAGGGAAATGGGCTCAGATGCTATTGACACCCCCACGCGTGGGAAGCCCACTAACTTGAACTGTTTGGCCCTGCTATTCTCACCCCCCATTTATTTCTTTTTTAATTCTTTTTAATTTCTTTCATTTTTTTCATGCATCTTATAAAAATCATATAAAATTGAAAAATCATTATTTTTTGATGGTTCTTTTTGCATATTTTTCTTTAAAGGGTCTAGAAAATTATAAAAAATAAAAATTGCATTTTATTTTTTATTTGATATTTTTCCCATATTTTCCAAATAAATAGCATTTTAAATAGTTTCATTTCATGCATAAATTTGTTAATTTTTGTTCTAACCAATGCTTTAATATTTTTTGTCCATTCTTTTTAGGTTGTTTAGTTTAGATATCAAACTTGTAAATACAATTTAATTCATATTTTTAGGAGTTAGTTTTAGGTGACTAGTTTAGGGGTAAACAACATGAACAAATTAGGGTTTTAAGTGACAACTTAGGAGAAGTAGTTCATTTCCCTTAGGACTTAGGGATTAAATAGTTTAGCTATGGGACTATAGGGGCTATGGGTAGTTATTAGACCCCCTTAGAAAAGTCAGGATTCCCCTACTGTTATTGATCTACTGTATATATCTGATTGACTGGTGTGGTGTGCCCTTTGGGGATGATTGCTTGCTTGTTTGGGTGTTGGGATTTGCTTGGGGATTTGGGAGAGATGAAGACTGAAGATGATGAAGCCATTGGAGAGCCAGAGCCTGAAGACCAACTTCCAGAGTTGGAGAGGAGATTTTTGCCATCAGCTGTTAAGGAGATTAGGGTTTAGGAACTAGGCAGAGCTCTAGGTTAGAAAGCTTGATTCTCAAACATGGAAGGTTTTGACTGCCTCCACTCCTCTCTGTGATACAGAGTCTCTCTGAGACACTCACCCCTTCCTTTGGAAGGCTTGGTGCTATTGTCTGAGGGATAGAACTCTTGAGAGAAAATGTCTTATGTGTTAGTAGCAGTTGGTTTACCACCATGGGTAGTCAACTAATTGCTTAACACCCAATTCACTCTGGTGATTGATCCCTCAGCTTGGAGGTTTGAACTTGAAGAAAAGCCATTACAGATAGAGACTAATGCTTGTTGAAGCCTGGAGTTGATTGGAGATGACTTGAAGATGGATATTGAAGCAGAGCTGCTATGGCTGTTTATTTTTGTATTTCATTTCTGATGTATTGATTGGTTTTCCTGACTGTATTGCTTGCTGTTTACCCTGCTGGGTTAAAAGTGAAGCCTGTTCACTTTTGCCTATTGTTTTCCAGGTTCGAGGTTGAGTTGGACTCCCTTGCCTCGCTTGTATTGTTGCATCCATGCATTTTACTGCTTTACTGTATGTATTGCTATTGTTTCTGTTCCCGTCTATTCCCTTAGGATCTCTGTTTCTCTCTGCGCCAGAGAGGAGCATGATAGACACTAGGTCTTAACCCATGCATGATAACATTAGGATAGTTTGTTTCCCTTCACAACCGTAGGTTAGAGTTCTGTCTCTTCTTCCTCAAAACAAACAGAAAAACATCATAAAGATTTCAAACATAATAAAAGACACTTCTTTCGTAAAAGAATGTGAACTCATCAAGACGTCATTTTCTGTCCGCCGGGAATGCTAATCAGAAAAAACCTTTTTAAGAAGGAATAAAAATCAATCAAGACAGACTTGTGTCGTACGTGGCTCGAACTACGTTTGCTCTGATCTTTCATGCCGTATGAAAGTACGTAGGCATAGGATGTGATGTCCTAGCGAGCAACCTTCCCCTCCTTTCCCGTAGGTAGGCGAACTACGTTGACTCTGATTTCTCGTTCCAGACGGGAATACGTAGGCATAAAGTGCGATACTTTGCCGAGTCATTTTATTTTCATTCTCTTTTATTTTTAACCCTTGACCTATAGTTTAGATAGAATAACAATCCATACCCGAAAATAAGCGTGGATCCCGTCGAGTACGACGAACGTGAGGGGTGCTAATACCTTCCCCTTGCGTAACCGACTCCCGAATCCAGGTTTTGGTTGCGACGACCATACCTTTCCCGTGTTGTGCGAGGTTTATTCTGAGCGTTTCCTTTCCCTCCCGTGGGATAAATAACGCACGGTGGCGACTCTTCTGTCAGCCGGCGCCGATTTTCGCAGTAGCGACACCATGGTAGCGTAGACATCGGACGCATCGGCCACGAAGCAAGATGGGTGGACAACGGCTCTTCGGCCACCCACTCTTCGACGGGGAGGACGCACTCGTCGAAATCCGGGACCTCGGGTTCATTATCTTTGACCATCGTCCCCGGTACCAAGGCTGACATCTACACCTGAAAAGCAGAGGACAATGGTGAATTCGATAGCCAATATCAAATCCACCCTTCCACCGCAGGTCAAGTGAAAGGGCGACAACGGCGGGAGAACGACGAGCGAGCAGGCGCTCCCCGCCGCTCCTCCACGGGGCGTTCAAAGGCCAACCTATCACCCCTCCCCGGGGTATTTATTGGAAAAGGCGCGCGTCCCCGAGGCATTCATCGGAGAAAGCCCCCGTCCTCGGGACATTCACCGGAACAACCAATCCTCCCCGGGGCATTCATCCAAACTGACCCAGAAAACCGCCAGATACGGCGGAACTCGCGTCTCTCCTCGGGGCATTCATCACGCCCCGACCACAGACCCTAATTAAACGGCAGAAATAAAAGGAGAAAAGAGAGAAACTCACTTGCGACGGCGGCGAACAGGAGGAAGAACTAAACGGCGCGGCGGCGATCTACAGCAACGGCGGACGAGCAGGAATCTCAGAGTTTCACAGGTAAGACAGCAAGGTGGAAAGTAGAAAAATGAGCGGGGACCCCCCATATTTATAACCCGGCGCGGAACTCGAAGCGACACTAGGCTCTTAAATGACCTAGGGTAGCCGCCCCTACTACCACTCAACGTGCGACACGTGGCGGAAACCTGACGATCGCGTCCTTTCATATACCTTTGCCTCGCTCTACGACGACAAGGAGACCCTCGCGCATGCACGCGTTCCACCGGGCACAAAACTGACGAGCCTCCCGCCTCACTACCTCTCTTCCCGAAGCAACGACCTTATGTCCTCGCTCTTTCGCCGCAGAGCTTCGACTTGGGGGGCTCCTGTTCTGGTCTGGGCCCAGCCTCGCGGTCCAGCCTAATAACGCACAAGGCCCATTAAGTGGACCAGCCTGACCTGACACACACCCCCATAGGACGGGCAGGGTACGCTCCCCACCGAGCGGGACGGCACGTCCCGTAGCGTCCTCAACGCCCCCTTTTTCGGTCGAACAGAGCATCCCCGGTCCATCGAGCAAGACCACCTGGCTCTTCCGCGTCCTCGCGTGCTCCCCTCCGCGAGGAGAATCACAAACCTCCGAGGAACCTCCCAAGCTCGCCTCCGCGGGGAGAACAACGTGCCCAGCGCACGTTCTCCACGTGCTCCCCTCCGCGGGGACACGTCATCAACCAACTGCCCACCTCCGAAAGAGCAGGTCAAACTGACTTTCCAGAGATCAAGGAGCAGTTGGACTAGGGCGAAGACCACGTCCTGGTCTTCACTACGCCATGTAAGCCCTAGCAGTCACCTAGGTTGGGCCTGGCAATCCAGCCCAACGCAAGTGACCGTTGGCCCAACGCTGGGGTCTCTCTATAAATACCCTCTTCCTCAAGAGGGTCAGGTAATTCACTTCTTACCCATTTTCTGTACTTTGCTCTCACTCTGCCCAACTCCTTACTTTGGCATCAGAGTGTCTTGCAGGTGCACCCCCTTCTCCTCCTCATCACTGGTGAACAGGTAGCAGTCCAACAGCGTGTGGCCAGCCCGTGATCCTCTTCTGATCAGGTCAGATCAATTCTTATTATAACAAGTTTTTTTAAAAAAAGAAAGCAAAGCACCCTGTACTACGCTGCTGCACGACAAGATCTCGTACCACACTTTGACCACCAAACAAAACCATGTCAAACCTTTTCAACTGGCAAGCTCACTGCTACACTCTGCAGGCCAAAACCACACCCTTAGACCTACAACAGGACTTGCACGAAAACAACCAATGTAGGTCTGCGCTAAACCCACCATAAGAACCAATACTTTCATTTCCAGCTTAGATAACTTTCAATGCTACGCAAAAACAACGGCTACGACAGAAGAAAGGGATCAGGGGAGAAAAGATCACTTCAACTCCATCACTTCAACCGGGTTTTGAACCTTTCTCTATAAAATATCCTTTCCACTTTTCATGTCAAAGGGAGGAAAAAACCATTACACAAAGCAAGACTTTGTTTTGGCTCTGAGGACTCATTTGCGAGAACACAGCATGACATTGTCCTGTCCCAAGAACTCACTTGTTTCTTCAAGAGGAAGAAACTTCAAGCTTGTTCAAAGGAAGGAGGGATCCCTTGTTTTTGCAACTAGCTTATTGTGGGAAGACTCCAAGAGGTATGCAGTCTTGAAACTTTTCATCTTTATGCATCATGTGTGTTTGATTTCTGTTGAATATGTTTACACATTTGTCATGTTGGTTTGGTTTGTTAAACATGGTGTAGGCCATATGCTTTTGCTGTTAAATGACCATTAGGTTAGGGTGTGCATTTGTTTACTTTTGTGAAAGTATATTGTCAAATGTGATGGGGCTAGACTTGATGTGGTTATGTTGAGCTCATATTCATTGCTACCAAAATCCTTTTTCTCATAATCAAGCTTGTTGGTATTTTAATCTTTGCCCATCGTGGATTGGAGTTTAGGGAGTTTGTTGGTAGAAGAAAGGTGTTACCATTAAGAACTCATAGCTATGTCTGTTGACTTGGAACTCTGGCTAAGTTTTGGTTAGTGACTGTCATTAGGACAGTTAGAGGATGTTGTTGAGATAACTGCTATTGAACATTGGTATTTTGGTACTGTGAGGTCTGTTTCTGCTCTTCATGGTTTGTTTAATAAACTATCTTGGAGTTTGTTTACTTCCACTTAAAATATGGATGTGATATTGTTATGTCAAGCTTGCTTTTGTTACAATATTGTCGTGTTTGTTCTATTGGTGCTAGAGGTTTTTGGGTTATGGAATTGTTGATTCTTGTTGAGCTCGTATTCATTACTGCCAAAACCTATTTCTCATTACCAAAATCTGTTTAGAATCAATAGCTTGCACATGAAGAGGTGAGGCTCATTTTGTTTGATTTTGAACTCTGTTATATATGGTAACTATCATTTTGAATTGATAACTGTTATGGAGGCCATTGGCCTAAGGCATGATGATTGAAAATAAGAATGCCTTATTCATTTCCTTATTGTATATCTTGTTGTCCAAGGGCTGCTTATTGTTAAAAGTTATGATAAGCATTAGTTGGAACTTGGAGATGTCTAACATTTGGTGATGAGTTTATGTTACTGTCATTAAAGTTTATGCATAGGACTGTCATTTGGAGATTGCATTATGGATTGTCTGAGTTTTCCTTGTTCAGAGGCTATCATCATGAGCCTGTTGGAGTTCTTGACAGATTAGGATTTCAGTTTTGTGGACACTTCGGGTGGATGCTTTTCCTGCTGTCCAGGTTTGTTGGAGAACTTTATTCCGTTTGTGTGTAGTCGGTTTCTAAGTAGGATTGAGGCCAACTTTTAGACTTGCTATTGGAATTTGTGTTGGAGCTGTCAATTCATGACTGAGAGACTTAAGTGGATAACTGATTTGATGGTTGCTTGAGAGATAGGATTGTAGTATGCCTCAAGTCTGCTAGTAGGATTTGTTCTAGGTAGGCTGGATTAGAGAGCTAAGAGATGAAGATTCAGTAGGATTTCTTAGCCTGTTTGAGTTTGTGTTGTCACTGTTGGGTTGTTTTAACTCAGGCCAGGTTTCGACATTTGGTTGATCAAGTGTGTTTGAGTTCAGGTTGATAAGACTCCATAGATTTTACCCTGCTGGTGTGCTTTGTGGTTTAGGGGCTGTTACTCTAGGCTTGTTGGCATTCCTGCTAATTTTGAACCTCAGTTTTCATTAATACATGGTTTTAATACTTTGCGAACTATCTACCACCTGTTGTGAGTTCAAGCCTAGAATTTCCATCAAAATTCACTCTTGGCATTTTAAGGTTTATTTGAATTAAGCGCATGGTTGTTGGTATTTTTAGATTGAGATGATATGCATTAGCTGTGGCATTGGCTATTGGTGGTTTAAATTGGGATTTGGATGCTGCCCTTATGCATTGGTTTAACTTTGAATTGGTACTGCACCATTAATTCAATAGGTTGGAAGTGGGTTGATCACTTTGTGATCCATAACAGAAATTGAGTTTTTCTCTTAAGTTTATCCATAAGGAAAGTGTTTGCAATATGCTTAGACCCCCACTTGACTTTAAATGCATCTGTTTTGACCTTTCAATCTCAAATTGCATTTCAACATCTTTTTAGCATGACCAATCGGGTTTTGAGTTGTGGAGATTATTTCATATTTTGGTTGACACCACCTTCTTTTTCATGAAAATCCATTCAGTTTTGACTCAAATTTCATTAATTTTGGTTGAGAATTGAAGGTTTTGGATTCAAACCGTTTTTTGAGTTTTCAACTTGAACTTGCCTTGCAAATGCCCAGAAAATCACGTTCCTTTGGTATATATCCAAATGGGGTGGCTTGATACAATGGATGTATCGCCAACCCAGTGGTTATTGCCTTCCCTTTAAAACCCTTGCCATGCCTTGTGACGCGAGCTCGACCCTCGGTGAGGGCGTTTTTACACTCTTTTTTATGATTTTTTCATGTTTCTATTATTTGTTCTTCCATTTCCATTTAAATGCACACGCATCAAGTAGCAGGATTGGTATTGCTTTGAGTCCATGACCCCAAGGCTTTCAAGCCTGGGGTAAGGCATTTCTTATTTTTGTTTTAGCACTAGTTTATTTAATTTCATTTAACTTTCAATTTACCATAACTTCTTTATTTTTAATCATTTTAAATTGATTCTTTTTGCTAAATTTTCATGTTAATGTGTATTTTCACATAATGTTCAAAGAGGTTCACCTTAAAAACTGTTGATTATCACCATGGGGTTTTGAACCTTTTGTCTACATTATTGTGACATTGTTTGATGTTATCCTTTACCTTTATCCCTTTATCCTAACCTTAGGATTTGAGTCGCCGTGCTCACTTTTAGTGTCCCGCCCTGGACATCCTTTTCCTTTTATCCTAACCTTAGGATTTGAGTCGCCATACTCATGTTTAGCGTCCCGCCGTGGACATCCTTTATCCCTTTATCCTAACCTTAGGATCTGAGTCGCCGTACTCATGTTTAGCGTCCCTCCGTGGACATCTTTTACCCTTTTAGCCTAGCCTTAGGATTTGAGTCGATGTGCTCACTTTTAGCATTCCGCCGTGGACATCCTTTCTCTTTTATCCTAACCTTAGGATTTGAGTCGCCGTGCTCACTTTTAGCGTCCCGCCGTGACATCCTTTCTCTTTTATCCTAACCTTAGGATTTGAGTCGCCGTGCTCAATTTTAGCGTCCCGCTGTGGACATCCTTTCTCTTTTATCCTAACCTTAGGATTTGAGTCGCCGTGCTCACTTTTAGCGTCCTGCCGTGGACATCCTTTCTCTTTTATCCTAACCTTAGGATTTGAGTCGTCGTGCTCACTTTTAGTGTCCCGTCGTGGACATCCTTTCTCTTTTATCCTAACCTTAGGATCTGAGTTATCGTACTCATGTTTAGCGTGCCGCCGTGGACATTATTTACCACAACATTCTCAACTTAGAATAGGAGTCGCCGCACTCCACGTAAGTACTTCTCTATGAATGCTTACATCCCCTTGGAGCCTTGACCACATTCAAGAGTTCCTCACCTCTAGCTAGGGGAACTACGGTTGCTCTGATTCCATTCCCATCAGGATACGTAGGCACAAGATGCGATGTCTTGGCGAGCATACTTTGTATATACTTTATATCTTTACCCTAGCACTTTCCCTTTAGCAAGCAAACTTTAGCAAACACAAATATTAACAAGAGGTTCCTGTAGAGTACTACAGATGTTTAGGATGTGAAATACCTACCCTAGGCATAACCAACCCCTGAACCTTTAGATCTCTTTGCTTAGCTTTAAGCCTTGCTTTTTGCTTTGCATTTTTATAGGTTTTTCTTTCTTTAAACCTTTCCTTTTTGGATAAATTAAAGTCCGGTTGTGAATTTAAGAATTAAGATTCAAGTTAATCAATAGCTTGGTATCACGATTCTCACCGCAAATGAAATAGCGACTTCACTGGGGAAACATCCCCTAAGAGGGTTAAGCCCACCTTGTTTATATTTGTGTTTGCTATATGATTGTTTGCTTGTATATTTGTATATATTTGTACATATATTTGTCTGCGCCTGAGTTTCTCTGTATGCAGGGTTGTTATCTTGAGTGGTGAGAAAGTCCTATACCCGGACTTGAGTGCACCTATGATAAGAAGGTGGTATATTCAAGAAGGCTTATAGGGAGTTGATTCCCAACCAAGCTGACTTGAGAAACCACCGCTCAGTGGAGGCCCTCTTGGGAGTAGTTTTGTTGAACGAGTATTTGTGAAAACATTACTACTTTCAACCTAGGAACCTGTGACACTAAGGACTTTAGTTACCTTTTAACCCCACTTGGCCTTTTAGGACGTAGTGCGATGACTATGAGGGAGTAGTCCCGAAGTAGTTGATACGCGATACTACACTCAAACGAGACTCTCTTGAGAATATTATTGTTTTCCAAGTAGTTGGTGTGTCGATAATATCCGAAAGATGGGTCGATGACTTTGGGAACTTTGTTAGAACCCATTGTGCAGTTGCTTTACCCCTAGTACACACCTAGTGGTTGGTTCTTTACCCAGACCTCATATTGTGATCTCAAACCTTTGATCCTGTTATGTGTGTTTTGCATCCTGTCTTGCATCGCATTGCATTGCATTTGCATCTTTGCATGGTTCATTGCATACCATCTTTTTGTCTAGTCGCTCATGTCCAGTAGTTTTTATCTTCCAGTGTGTCTTTGAGTCGTCAAGCTGATTCCTCGACACCGATATCGGACTAGAGCTAACTATAGACGAAAAATGTCAGAGCAGGAAGTACACAACGCAGAAATCCGAATGGAGATCGATGAGTTGAAATCAGGCATGACTAAGCTCACCGAGATGCTTCAAGTCTTGATGGCCAGAGGAGACTCTCAAAAGACCGTCATTCAGGAAGTTTCAAGTGTTGATCCTCCTCATGTTCAAATGCCACCCTCAACTTGGCCAGAGTTTGGTTTACCTCACAACTACTCTCCACCTCTTGCGTCTACTTCTATGTTTGGTCAGACTGTTAGACCAATTTTTCAAGCTCCCATCTTCGCTGAGCCCAGACTTGTGGTCCACACTGTTAACCAGACTGTCCAAGCTCCCTTTGAGAATACTCTATATGAGTACAATGCTACCAGTGCTCAAGGGGAAGACCATGAAGATTTTGTTGAGCCTGAGGTTGTCCGTGAACAGTTTCAGAACATAGACAAGAGACTCAAAGCCGTCGAGGGTACTGACTTCTTCAATGTTGATGCAGACAATATGTGCCTAGTTTTTGGTCTTGTTATGCCTGTTAAGTTCAAGACTCCTGAGTTCGTAAAATATAAGGGTCACTCATGTCCAAGAGCCCATCTGGTCATGTACTTCTGAAGGATGGCAGCTTACATCAACAATCAGGAGCTGCTCATTCACTACTTTCAAGATAGCTTGAGTGGTGCTTCTCTCAAGTGGTATATGAACTTAGAGCATAACAGCATCCACTGTTTCCAGGATCTTGCCAATGCTTTTATAAGGTAATACAAATACAATTTGGACATAGCTCCTGATCACCGCCAACTTCAAAATATGTCTCAGGGCGAAAGTGAGTCATTCAAAGAATACGCTTAATGTTGGAGAGAGTTAGCTTCCCAAGTGGAACCCCCTCTAGCCGAGAAGGAGCTAACTGGAATGTTCATGGATACTTTGTCTCCTTTCTATTGGGAAAAAATGATTGGGAGCGTCTCTTCAAGCTTTACAGATCTGGTGACCATTGGCCAAAGGTTAGAAGAAGGGCTGAAAAATGGCAAGGTATCCAAAGCTGCTGAATCTTCTAATGGTGCGAAGAAATCCTTTGGGACCTTCCATAAGAAAAGAGAGGATCAGACTAATGCTGTTATGACTGAAGTGAGAAAGACTCGCCCTAGACCTCACTTTATTGATCATCATGTTGTTGCTGCTGTTGCTACTCCACGACCATCTCAGATTCCTCAACGTCCAACTGTTGGACAGAACCAGTATCAGAATAGGAATTAATTTGATCCTATTCCCATGACATACACAGAACTGTATCTTGACCTGGTTCGACAAGGGTTGATTACTACAAAGGCTTTGCAACCTCCTCCTAATCCTCTTCCAGCTGGATTTATAGCTGATCTCCATTGTGCTTTTCATGAGGGTGCCCCAGGCCACGACTTGGAGCATTGTTTTGCATTGAAAGCCAGAGTGCGTGAGTTGGTTAGAACTAGAATCCTTGATTTTAAGGATAGTCCTCCGAATGTTTAGAACAATCCCTTGCCAATGCATCAAAAGTGAAGCTTCAGTCTGACTTCAGCAGATTATCTTCCAAAACGCCAGTGTTTCAGACAAGACGGCTCATCTTTGTACTGATTTAGTCACTAGGCCTTTTGTTTCTCATTGTTTGTACTTTCCTTCATTTTTTTAAGCTGTTTGCTTTTAATGAGTGTTTGTACTTTCATACCAATGAAATGAGCATTACAACTTTTGATTTCAATTCATTTTGTCTATTATTTGCACTTTTATGCTTTATCTTTCAAATATTTACTACTTGTCCAAACTTTTGATTATGCAAATATTTGAGGGAGGATGATGAAAATGTTATACCCCTAACTTCTGTTTGTATGCTTTCAATCAAACTTTGCTGACGATGTAAGACATTGTTTTAACTCCCAAACACTGGAGAAATAAGGAAGTTATTCCCTAGTCAACCCCTTCAAGCCTCAAAGTTGGAGTTTCTTTCTTTACAAAAAACCCGAAATCTTAACCAGGGGCATGGGTAGTTCTCAGTTAACTCGGTTGTGCTTTCCTGTAATACACCTTTCATATAAAGGTTGCATTCACAAGTTTTCCTTCGCACACAGCTGTTTCCCTTGAAAATCGGAAAACAACCGCTGATCTTCCAAATATAACTTTGGTGACTCACAGGATCGATCAGATTGATCCTAGGACATGTGCTAAAAGATTTATTTTTTGGTTCTTAGACTTTATCCAAGTTCCACACTCGAATAAGGTTGGGATAAACAGAATCCTAAAAGAACATCTATTCGACTACAGGTTGATTTGCAGGTAAAATAAGGCTTCTAATAAAAGAGAAGAAAGTTTGTTGGTAAAGGTGAATTTAGTTTAAGGGCGAAGAGAAAAGAATTGCGTAAGGGGAAGAGAAGTAAGGTAAAGAGTAAAAAAGGGTAAGGACAATAAAGGCAGTAAAAGACTTTGTAAAACTTAAAGTAAAAACAAATAAATTGCATTAAGTTTAAAAGATGGTGTGTTTATATCACGTACATTCTCTTACAATACTCGCTTTCTCTATACTCGGATACTTGGAGTAATTTCAAGAGTAACTTGTACAATAGTAAATTACAACACACTTTGGATATGTCTAAGACACTCTATTTATAGTAACAAAAAATAACCTCTAATAACTTCCACCATAATCTCCTTCCGCCACTTAAATGCATGGATCCATTATTCATAAGGTGACACGTGTCTCCCTCCATTTTCCACAAGCAAAACCGTTCCCTCCAACATTCAAATTTCAAATACTTCGACGCACCATTCGTTATTGACAGGTGGTCGAACCCTTGGCCTCGGGGTGAGTCCTTCGACTTAGCTTCTTCCCCCTTTCGACCATTTTCCTGTATCCAAGGTATTCTTCACCCTCTTTCTTTGGACACTTTCTTTCTAGCTGAGGCGTCGAATTTAGGAGCTAATAAATTGCCCCCCAAAAATGTCTTTTCAACTTCGACCGTGGAAAAGCACATTTTTTGACAACATTTGACCTTCGACGCCGCTTTGCCCTTGTGAGTGCCATCTGGTATTCTTTCCACCAATGTGAGCCTGGGAAGTTGAAAGAGAATGAAAGAGAAAAAGAGAAATAGCTATGAACATGCAAGCTACTGTTCTGCCGCCTTGATGCACGTTTTATGACGTTATTATCATCATGGCTATTTTCTCGGGACTCAACAAAATCGTGGGCCATCATCATCCTACCATCCTCGGGGACGTGATTTGCAGCTACGACCTCTGTCATTCCACATCCAGGCGTACACGTGGCCCACTACCTCTATCCCCTCAATGATGGAAACTTTCAGTCTTCCACTCACTACATAAGTAATTTCTTTGGTTGTTTTCATTTTTTACAACTTCTCTAACTTCCCATAACTTTCCTTGCTTTTTCTCTAATTCTCTGCTCTCAACCAACCAACTCTTATTTCTTTCAACAATGGCCGATCATCAGAAAAAGAAAGCGCAACCTAAGGGACAAACTTCTGCACCCGTACTTCCTCCTTTTGCTAGTTTGAGCGGCCCTCAGGTGGTAAAAAATCAACAATTCATCCGCGAGCCCCTGACGGAGGAAAAACGACACATCTACGAATCTCAGGTA
Source organism: Lathyrus sativus (assembly GCA_963859935.3). NCBI lineage: Eukaryota > Viridiplantae > Streptophyta > Magnoliopsida > Fabales > Fabaceae > Lathyrus > Lathyrus sativus. Next base: position 188,196,202 of record OZ012738.1, on the reverse strand, counting down.
ATCATCCCTGTTAATGTTGCAGGGAGGCCTTTAGCCATGTCTGGGCCTTTACCCCCTCCCGGTCTTGATTATTCTGCCATCAAAGATTTCTTCCCTTCTTACAGAACCACTAAACCCCTAGGGCAAAGAAACTTCAACAAAGCTTCCACTGATGGTCCTGACAACCTGAGCCTCTTCGACATGGACTTTAAGTATCTTCAAGATGGGGCCAGATTGTTTAGGGCCACCCCTTATTTCAAAGATTCTGAACTCTATCTTAACTGGCTGACGAAAATAGAGAAGGTAAAAGCCCTGGAATGGAAGGAAACTGGGATTTACGATCTGATTATGATGTCGAAGGTAGGCCCTTCGTACTTCCCTCTCATGTTGGCCTCCTCCTTATTCTTCTGGGATAGGACGCATAACACCTTTAACCTTCCTTGTGGGATGATGACACCCACTTTACTCGACATAGCTGCCATTGTAGGCCTAAAACCCTATGGCCTCATTTATGATCCCGAGATCGATAATCATGACAGTATTGGTTTTGCCAATACTAAACACGCCTATACAGCTTTTGTCCAACACTACCACAACAAAACTAGTACCTCTGTTGAGGATGAAGAACACATAGCCTTCTTGGCCATGTGGTTATCCCGCTGTGTATTTTGTACCAAACCTTTGCAGGTGGCAAGAAAGCATCTGGTCCTGGCCAACCAACTGCACCTGAAGAGAGGCATTTGTCTCAGTGAAATGATCCTGGCTAGTATCTACGAAGCTTTAAGCGAAGGTGTAGGTAAACTATAAGATCCTAAAAGTCATGGCAACTTGCTGTTGTCGGGCCCCTTCTGGCTTCTTCAGCTGTGGCTTAATGCCACGTTCGAGCACAGTCTCCCCAACAAAGGTGACGTTGATGAACATTCGCCTGCAGTTGCTGAGAGGGAAGTCGAGTGGCCTCGCCTGGCTCAACTTACTCCTAGTGAGGAAGGTCATTCCCTTTGATCCAACTTGTCTAGCTTCGTTCATATTTTCACAAAACGGCATGAGTTTACCGCGAACATGGCTTCTTTCGCAGAACGAAAATGTGGGCCAGAATGGTTTACTAGACCCTTCCCCGCTCCCTTAAAGAAACATGAGGAGGAGTCGAAGCTGATCTGGGAGAGGTTCCTCATTCCCCGCTTAGTGGTCCACAAACTAAACCTCGTAAAAGGTCACTCCATCCTGTTGGTATATCAGCCTAACTTGGTTTCCAGACAATTTGGGTTGATTCAAACCTTGCCCAAATGTTTGTACGATAAGAAGTCACACGTCATTCTTCCTTTTACTGTGATGTCTCCTCTGGATTGTTTGACGCAACTGGCATGCCATGTTCACAAGTCCTACCTCACGCCTGTTCACTTTGAACCCTCTTATTTTTGTTCTCAAAATTTCTATGACTGGTGGTCGAAGCATTACGCTTCAGAATTTCTCGATGCTCCAGGTTTTACTCGCTTGATTGACCAAGATTTTATTGATGTGCAGGAGAAGGTCAAGAAAGGTACGTCCACTCATATCAAAGAGATCCAAGCCTTCCAGAAATATTTCGAAACTGCCTATCGACCAGATGATGTTAGATGAACCATCCGCGAGGCTGCTGTTACCTTAAAAGAAATTTTTTCCAAAAAACTGGATAGTTTTAAGATTCCCTCTTCTGTTCCTCGTGAGAAACGGTATGAGGTTGCCTTTAAACTCTTTCCCCCAAAAATCCCTCGATTGCCAACTGCTGATTTTGGCGTGGCTCTTGCCCCTCCATTTCCAGATTGGTTTATCTGTGGGGATGCTATAAAAATTCTTCGACAACAGTCTAAGCCCAAGGCACAGCGGGTGGTTCCGACTAAACATACATTCGATACGTTTAAAGGGCACCTTCATGTCAGTATCGAAAATGTTCACATTGAATCCGACATTCTTGAAGGTTCATCCCCCTTCGATTTGGACTTCCCTCTTTGAGCTTTATTGCTGCTAACTATTTTAAGTATCATCTATTTTTCAGCTGCCCCAAAACGTGTTGCCCCTACGACCAAGACTGAAGTCAAGGACAAAGGTCAAAAGGTAACCTTCCGTAGCTTTTACTATCTCGATCTCCTTACTCGATCTCACCATTTCATGTTATTTTCAGGCTAGTCGAAAACCACCTACTCCTCAAAGGAGATTGAAAAGGGCTTCTCCCCAAATTATTCTTGATTCTGATGACGAGGACGAGTCTCCTCGTGAGAGTCTTCAAGTGAAACGAAAAAGAAAGCTTATTCATGATGTAGATATTCCAGATGCTCCACCTGCTCCTACTGCTCCTGTTGTGACCAACACACCTCAACCTACCAATCCTCCTCCAGAACCTACTCCTACTCCTGTAGGGGATGCTTCACTTCAAGCGGTTGTCCCTATGGAAAGTGATAATTCGAGCCCTGCTGACGAAACTGTCAAGGTATGTCACTCATCCACCTTTCCTTGGGTCTTTACGTTGAATCTTTGTCTAATGTCTACCTTTTCTAGGATGATGCTGGCACTTCAAGATCTAATCCCACCGCGATTCCTCTGTCGCTATACTCCTTGAATAGCCAAGGTGAGCCTACCTATCATCCCACTTCTGATTTGGGTTCTGGTGTGAGTTCACTTGGCGAAATTAATAAACCTGATTCTTTCACATCCCCTCCATCTCCTGCAAAGACTACTACCCAGCAGTCTCAGACTGACGGGTCTGATCATGAAGATGACCATCCTCAGGCTGATCCTATCGCAGTGGACGATGAGGTCGATGCTTCAGAGGAGAAAACAACTCTGGCTGATACGACCAACTCCCCTTTGGGTGAGACAGTGGCTATGGATGAAACAGCTGTCGAAGGTAGTCAAGCCATTGAGGATCAGGCTAAGCCCCAGCCTGAATTGCATGAATCTAATAACAAAGGCAGCGAGGATGCCATGGAGGAAGATGTTGATGAGATCAAGGACATCAAAAATAAAGAATCACCAATTGTGGATACTTCTGTCAAAGAACCTGAAACTGTCGAAGCAGCAAGGACTCCCGTTCCTCCTATCCCAAAATAAATCCCAACAAGCTCTTTCCCAGACGAAACTCAACTGACTCCCGCTGAACTAGATGCGCTGAAGGTTTCCAACCCTCGACAATATATCAGGCTCTTGTTGAGTAGGAGAAGCTGTTCTTCCAGCCGTACGCTCAGCACTTTAACTTCTGAAGGGAAAACCTTGAAGCCCCCAACTGACAGTGCCCTCGACAAGGTCAAACAAAAAATCTTCAAAGGGGATCTCTTTATCCTTCTGCAGATGGGCCCTGTAACACCCATTTTAATTATTTAGTCATTTTATTATAATTTTAATTATTATGTGTTGGTGTGCCCTTTGGTGGGGGTGTGTTGGATGATGATTGGTGGGTGTCCCTGATATGGGAGGATTATTGGTGGTGTTTTGGTGTGGATATAATAATATAATAAATAATAGTAATATTGGTGGTGATATTATTATTATTATTATTATTATTATTATTATTATTATTATTATTATTATTATATTTGTTATTATTATTAATATTATTATGACTTTTGGTGAGTTAATAATATTATTATTATTATTATTATTATTAGTATTAATATGATTAGTATTATTAATATTTAGTAATATTATATATTATTATTATTATTACTTGGGATTAGAATATATAAAATAAAATAGAGGAATAAGAGGGGGAGTTAGAACGTGAGAAGAGAAAAGAACGATAAAAGTTAGAAGAACGAGAAAGAGAGCGAAGAACGAAGGAGAAGAGGGAAAGTCAGAATTGGCCAACCCTTGATGATTTCTTCACCGATCAGATTGATTAACAAGGTAAGGGGGGAGAAACTTGATTGAGATGGTATTTACATGTCTAGGGTAGTGGGGATTCCTTAACCCCGTAGGAATGTATCGGTGTATGAAGTTTTATGTTGCCATGCCTATAATTGTTGATTGATGTTGAGAATTGGTATTTGATAAACCAATGAGGGATTGATATATGTCGATGTTGATGAATTGTTGTTTTTGGTGAGTTTGGGGTATTGGTTGGGTTTACGGTTTAGGGAAGTTCTGTGTGACCTTTTTGATGTATCGATAGAATGTTTAAGTGTTGATTCTGGAATATGGATTAGGGAGTGATTGGTTGGAATTACGTGCACTATTGATACTGAGAATAAGATGAGGATTAAAGTTGGAATGTTAGGCTTGAATTTGGCTCTGGTAGCACTTCAGAGCAGTAGAAAATTTGGTGGATCGCAGCATTCGCTGGGCTTCGCCTGGCGAGTGTTGGCGAAACTTCTCCTGGCAGACTGTGGCGAGTGGTAGCGAATAATTTTGAATTAAATCCCAGACCAAAAGAGTAGGAACTTCGCTTGGCGAATTCCAGCAAAGGTTCGCTACGGGGATTCGCCTGGCGAATGTCCCAACGAACGTAGCAGAAAAATATGACTTTTTGTGACGTTTGGCCTTGAGCTGTGATCTTGTGTGATCCCTTTGGCCATGATGAAGTGATAGAGTGGTGATTGTAGGATTTAATTGGTGTACTTGGTGATAGTAAGTGATCCCTTAATATTTTATTTTAAGTGGATGATTAGTTGGTGTATTCCCGAGTGGTGGGATGTGTTTATGCTTGGTGTCAGAATGTGAGATTGCTCACTGTGTGATTTGAATCATATGATGTTGGTGTGTAATATATCTATACATATATGCATTGACGTATGATGATATGATCAGGAGGATCGTGTGCACTTAGTGTGCCTGAATATAATAGTTATGCATTGGTGTCGTGCATATCATGGTGTTTGGTGGGATGAATCATATCTCAGGAGGAGCGTAAGTGATTCATCCGTACTCCTTGTGGAGAATGGTGGGAGATAGATCATATCTCAGTAGGAGCGTAAGTGATCTGTCGGGGATAGATCATATCTCAGTAGGAGCATAAGTGATCTGTCCAAGGTTCGATTGAACGAACCAATGAGTCGGTACCGCATGCATGGTGTTGAGTTGCATATTTGCATTATAATATGTTATATTGTAATTTGAACAGTAGGTTCGTGATTGGTGTTGTGGGGTGAATATTGGGGTGTTGGTGTGTTTTACTACCTTGTTTACATGTATTACATTACCAATATATTTTTGATCATGTTTTCTCACCCCTTTGTTGTTGTTGTGGTCTGTGCTTCTTCGGAAGTACAGATAATCCAGGTACTTAGCTAGCTTGGATTATGGTGTGCCAGTCGAGTCTAGGATGCTCTGATACGTAGCACGGGACTTGGGTGTTTTTATTTGTTTTATGCTGAACTTGTATTTTGTTCCTGTGAACATATCAAAAACCTTTGTTGGATTTTACTATTTAATATTCCGCTGTATTTGGAGAAAAACCTTTTTATAAGGAAATGTTGGTTTTGCTATGTGATATCCCACTTGGGAAGAAAAAATCTGATGTTTATTTATAATGTTTATCATTTTAATTATTTTTGGGAAGTGGGGTGTTACAATTGGTATCAGAGCAGGTCGGTCCGTCCGGCCAGTGTTGTTGAGTCGAGTTGAGTCTGTCCTTTAGGATAAAGTTGAGTATCTTTTAACCTGGTGTTGTTATTTTTGAGCATTATGGCAGGAAGGAACGATGTTGCGTTGGCCGCTGCTATGCAAGCAATGGCGCAGGCGGTTGCTAATCAGAACCAAACTGCAGATGCCCAATTCAGGAGTTTGGCGCAGTTTCGGAGCAACAAGCCGCCGATGTTTGAAGGAGGAATTCTGGATCCTGAAGCTGCACAGAAGTGGCTGAAGGCAATCGAGAAAATCTTCAGGACTATGGATTGTAGTGATGAGCAAAAGGTGAGGTTTGGCACTCACATGCTGGAGGGCGAAGCTGAAGCTTGGTGGGACAACAGTCGCCAAAGATTGGAAACTGCTGGAACTGCCATTACTTGGGAGGTGGTTCGGAAAGGTTTTCTGGAAAAGTATTTTCCGAAAGATATTCGAAGTGCTAAGGAGATTGAATTCTTAGAGTTGAAGCAGGGTAGTATGACGGTAGCAGAGTATGCTGCTAAGTTTGAAGAGCTGGTGCAGTATTGTCCTCATTATAATATTGATGGGGAAATGACTTCTAAGTGTTTAAAATTTGAGAATGGACTGCGTCCAGAGATTAAGTTGGGGATTGCTTGTCAGAAGATCAAGAGTTATCCCGAGCTGGTAAGCAGGAGCAGAATTTATGATAATGACAACCGGGCAAGGATTGCACACTACAAAGCTGTTAATGACCGTAAGAGTAAGCAGATGTTCAGTGGTACTCCTTATAGTGTTGTTGCTGATAAGGGAAAGCGTAAAGTTGTTGTTGACAAGAAGCCCAGAGAGGGAAAGACATCTGCTGATGGGAAATGTTTCCGATGCGGTGGCATGGGACACCGTGCTAATGATTGTCCTAATGAAGTAAAGAAGTGTTTTAAGTGTGGGAAGCCAGGTCATGTGATAGCTGATTGCAGAGCTACTATGCCGACCTGTTATAACTGTGGTGAAAAGGGTCACATTAGTACACATTGTGAGAAGCCGAAGAAGCCCCAGACATCTCCGGCTGGAGGGAAAGTGTTTGCTTTGGCAGGAATTCAAGCTGTCAGTGATGAGCGAGTTATCAAAGGTACTTGTATTATCAATAATATTCCTTTGACTGCTATTATTGATACGGGTGCAACCCACTCGTTTATTTCTGTTGACTGTGTGAAGAGGATAGGATTGGTGCCGTCTACTCTTGAGAGACGAATGACTATTGAGACACCCTCTATTGGCTCAGTGACTACTTCTTTGGTATGCCTGAAGTGTCTGCTGACTATTTTCGGTAGAGAATTTGGAGTGGATCTGATTTGTCTACCACTTGGTAATTTGGATGTTATACTGGGTATGAACTGGTTAGAGTTCAACCGAGTCTACATCGATTGTTTTCGGAAGGAATTGTTGTTCCTGACTCCAGAAAGGGAAGCTTTAGCAGATTCTTTGTCTAGTAAAGAATTGAGGACCTTGTTGGAAGATGAAGCTAAAGTGTTTGCTTTATTTGCATCATTATCGGTGGATAGCAAAGCGTCAATGGAGGAATTGGCAGTGGTGAATGAATTTCCGGAAGTGTTTCCTGATGACATTACGGAATTGCCTCCGACGAGGGAAGTTGAATTTAGTATTGATCTTGTTCCGGGTACGAGACCTATTTCTATGGCGCCGTACCGGATGTCTGCAGTGGAATTGGCTGAGTTGAAGTTTCAAATTGGAGAATTGTTGGATAGAAAGTTTATTAGACCGAGTGTGTCGCCGTGGGGAGCTCCAGTGTTATTGGTGAAGAAGAAGGATGGTAGTATGCGTTTGTGCATCGACTACCGTCAGTTGAATAAAGTGACTATTAAGAATAAGTATCCTCTACCAAGGATTGATGATTTGATGGATCAGCTGGTGGGAGCTCGTGTGTTCAGTAAGATCGATTTGAGATCGGGTTACCATCAGATAAGGGTAAAAGAAGGTGATATTCAGAAGACTGCTTTTAGGACTCGATATGGACATTACGAATATGCTGTAATGCCGTTTGGAGTGACTAATGCGCCAGGAGTATTTATGGAGTATATGAACAGAATTTTCCATTCTTATTTGGATCCGTTCATTGTGGTATTTATTGACGATATATTAATTTATTCTAAATCTGATGAAGAACATGCAGGACATCTGAGGATTGCATTGCAGGTGCTGAAGGAAAATAAATTGTTTGCTAAATTGTTGAAGTGTGACTTCTGGTTGAAGAAAGTGAGTTTCTTGGGGCATGTAATATCTTGTGATGGCATAGCGGTGGACCCGTCAAAAGTAAGTGCAGTGTTGCAGTGGGAACCACCAAAGACAGCAATGGAGATTAGAAGCTTTTTGGGTTTGGCAGGTTATTACCGCAGATTTATTGAAGGGTTCTCTAATTTGGCGTTGCCATTGACTCAGTTAACGAGGAAGAACCAAGTTTTTGTATAGGATGCTGCTTGTGAAGAAAGCTTTGAAGAGCTGAAGAAGAAATTGACTACGGCACCGGTGTTAGTGTTGCCGACTCCGAGTGAACCGTTTGTGGTATACTGTGATGCGTCTAAGATGGGATTAGGCGGAGTTCTTATGCAGAATGGTAAGGTAGTAGCATATGCTTCGCGGCAACTGAGAGTGCATGAGCGAAATTATCCTACTCATGATCTCGAATTGGCTGCGGTTGTTTTTGTGTTGAAAATTTGGAGGCATTATTTATATGGTTCGAGATTTGAAGTGTTTAGTGATCATAAGAGTCTGAGATATCTGTTTGATCAGAAAGAGATGAATATGAGACAGAGAAGATGGTTGGAATTTTTGAAGGATTATGACTTCAGTTTAAGTTATCATCCAAGAAAGGCCAATGTAGTGGCAGATGCTTTGAGCAGGAAAACGATTCATATGGCAGCTCTGATGGTGAAAGAAATTGAGTTAATTGAACAGTTCAGAGATTTGAGTATGGTTTGTGAGACTACTGCAGATAGTGTAATGTTGGGTATGTTATAGCTGAATAACGACTTCTTGGATACGATTAGAGAGAATCAGAAGTTGGATGTGAAATTAGTGGATTTGATACCTGGAGTAGAAAGTAACTCTGATAGTGACTTTAAATTGGATAGTACAGGTGTGTTGAGATTTAGAGGCAGGATTTGTGTACTAGATGATGAAGAATTGAAAAGGTCCATTTTAAGTGAAGGACATCGTAGTAGTTTGAGTCTCCATCAGGGAGCTACGAAGATGTGTCATGATTTGAAGAAATTATTTTGGTGGTCTGGTATGAAAAGAGACATTGCTCAATTTGTGTATGCCTGTTTGACGTGTCAGAAGTCGAAGGTGGAACACCAGAGACCTTCTGGATTTATGCAACCATTAGGGATTCCGGTTTGGAAATGGGATTGCATTACTATGGATTTTGTTACAGGTTTGCCGAATACGGCGAGAGGATTTGATGCTATATGGGTGATTGTGGATCGATTGACAAAGTCTGCACACTTTGTGCCGATTAATATTAGTTTCCCGTTGACGAAGCTGGCGGAGATTTATATTCGGGTAATTGTAAAGTTACATGGTGTTCCGTCCAGTATTGTGTCGGATAGAGACCCGAGGTTTACTTCGGAATTTTGGAAAAGCTTGCAGGAAGCTTTGGGAACTAAGTTGAAGTTGAGTTCAGCGTATCATCTGCAAACTGATGGTCAGTCAGAGAGGACTATTCAGTCGCTTGAGGATTTGCTGAGAGCTTGTGTGTTGGAAAAGGGTGGTGCGTGGGATACTCATTTACCATTGATTGAGTTCACGTACAATAACAGTTACCATTCGAGTATTGGAATGGCACCGTTTGAAGCTTTGTATGGGAGGAGGTGTAGGACTCCTCTGTGTTGGTATGAGACTGGTGAGAATGTGGTGCTTGGACCAGAAATTGTACAGCATACTACTGAGACAATTCAGATGATTCGTGAGAAAATGAAAGTGTCTCAGAGTAGGCAGAAGAGTTATCATGATAATCGGAGGAAAGAGTTGGAATTCTGTGTAGGTGATCACGTATTCCTAAGAGTTAATCCGATGACTGGTGTGGGGCGTGCGTTGAAGTCCAAGAAGCTGGATTCTAAGTTTATTGGGCCTTATGAGATTTTGCAGAGAATTGGTGTTGTAGCTTATAGGGTGGCGTTGCCGCCTGAGTTGTCGAACTTACATGATGTGTTTCATGTGTCGCAATTGTGAAAGTATGTTTCTGATCCATCTCATGTGATTCAAAGAGATGATGTTCAGGTTCGGGAGAATCTTACTGTTGAAATGATGCCGTTGAGGATCGAGGACCGTAAGATGAAACAACTCTGAGGGAAAGAGATACCTTTGGTGAAGGTAGCTTGGGGAGGTGCTGCAGGAGGCAGTGTGACTTGGGAGTTGGAAAGTAGGATGCAAGAAGCGTATCCAGAACTATTTCCATCAGGTAATTTTCGAGGACGAAAATAATTAAAGTGGGGGAGAGTTGTAACACCCATTTTAATTATTTAGTCATTTTATTATAATTTTAATTATTATGCGTTGGTGTGCCCTTTGGTGGGGGTGTGTTGGATGATGATTGGTGGGTGTCCCTGATATGGGAGGATTATTGGTGGTGTTTTAGTGTGGATATAATAATATAATAAATAATAGTAATATTGGTGGTGATATTATTATTATTATTATTATTATTATTATTATTATTATATTTGTTATTATTATTAATATTATTATGACTTTTGGTGAGTTAATAATAATAATATTATTATTATTATTAGTATTAATATGATTAGTATTATTAATATTTAGTAATATTATATAATATTATTATTACTTGGGATTAGAATATATAAAATAAAATAGAGGAATAAGAGGGGGAGTTAGAACGTGAGAAGAGAAAAGAACGATAGAAGTTAGAAGAACGGGAAAGAGAGCGAAGAACAAAGGAGAAGAGGGAAAGTCAGAATTGGCCAACCATGGAGGATTTCTTCACCGATCAGATCGATTAACAAGGTAAGGGGGAGAAACTTGATTGGGATGGTATTTACATGTATAGGGTAGTGGGGATTCCTTAACCCTGTAGGAATGTATCGGTGTATGAAGTTTTATGTTGCCATGCCTATAATTGTTGATTGATGTTGAGAATTGGTATTTGATAAACTAATGAGGGATTGATATATGTCGATGTTGATGAATTGTTGTTTTTGGTGAGTTTGGGGTATTGGTTGGGTTTACGGTTTAGGGAAGTTCTGTGTGACCTTTTTGATGTATCGATAGAATGTTTAAGTGTTGATTCTGGAATATGGATTAGGGAGTGATTGGTTGGAATTACGTGCACTATTGATACTGAGAATAAGATGAGGATTAAAGTTGGAATGTTAGGCTTGAATTTGGCTCTGGTAGCACTTCAGAGCAGTAGAAAATTTGGTGGATCGCAGCATTCGTTGGGCTTCGCCCGGCGAGTGTTGGCGAAGCTTCGCCTGGAAAACTGTGGCGAGTGGTAGCGAATAATTCTGAATTAAATCCCAGACCAAAAGAGTAGGAACTTCGCCTGGGGAATGCCAACAAAGGTTCGCTACGGGGATTCGCCTGGCGAATGTCCCAGTGAACGTAGCAGAAAAATGTGACTTTTTGTGACGTTTGGCCTTGAGCTGTGATCTTGTGTGATCCCTTTGGCCATGATGAAGTGATAGAGTGGTGATTGTAGGATTTAATTGGTGTACTTGGTGATAGTAAGTGATCCCTTAATATTTTATTTTAAGTGGATGATTAGTTGGTGTATTCCTGAGTGGTGGGATGTGTTTATGCTTGGTGTCAGAATGTGAGATTGCTCACTGTGTGATTTGAATTATATGATGTTGGTGTGTAATATATCTATACATATATGCATTGACGTATGATGATATAATCAGGAGGATCGTGTGCACTTAGTGTGCCTGAATATAATAGTTATGCATTGGTGTCGTGCATATCATGGTGTTTGGTGGGATGAATCATATCTCAGGAAGAGCGTAAGTGATTCATCCGTACTCCTTGTGGAGAATGGTGGGAGATAGATCATATCTCAGTAGGAGCATAAGTGATCTGTCGGGGATAGATCATATCTCAGTAGGAGCGTAAGTGATCTGTCCAAGGTTCGATTGAACGAACCAATGAGTCGGTACCGCATGCATGGTGTTGAGTTGCATATTTGCATTATAATATGTTATATTGTAATTTGAACAGTAGGTTCGTGATTGGTGTTGTGGGGTGAATATTGGGGTGTTGGTGTGTTTTACTACCTTGTTTACATGTATTACATTACCAATATATTTTTGATCATGTTTTCTCACCCATTTGTTGTTATTGTGGTCTGTGCTTCTTCGGAAGTATAGATAATCCAGGTACTTAGCTAGCTTGGATTATGGTGTGCCAGTCGAGTCTAGGATGCTCTGATACGTAGCACGGGACTTGGGTGTTTTTATTTGTTTTATGCTGAACTTGTATTTTGTTCCTGTGAACGTATCAAAAACCTTTGTTGGATTTTACTATTTAATATTCCGCTGTATTTGGAGAAAAACCTTTTTATAAGGAAATGTTGGTTTTGCTATGTGATATCCCACTTGGGAAGAAAAACTCTGATGTTTATTTATAATGTTTATTATTTTAATTGTTTTTGGGAAGTGGGGTGTTACAGGCCCTGCCAGCCATCTTCCCCTTAAAGCTCTCCTTCAGAAAGTGGACATCAAATCCCTTACTCCTGAGGCTGCAAGCGTTATTCGAGAGGTTGATACCCTGATCGACTAAGTTTACAAAGACTATCGACTGCTGCCCCAGATTGAGGGTGAGATTGAAACGAAGGCTGGCAGCCAGGCTGCCGCTTGGAGCGTCGTTGTAGATTCTGAGGAGAAAATTGCTGAGTTGGAAGAAACCAAGGAAAAGAATAAATAAGAGGTTCTGACTAACGAGGCGAACATCGCCTGTTGGGAACGGAAAATTAGAAAGCTTCGTAGTAAGATAACGAAGGCTAAGAAAAGGAATACTGAGTTATCTTCTTTCGACGATACCTCCTTAATAGTTGAGCTTGAACACGCCGTCACCTATGTTGAGGAAGCCCGTCATTTAGAATCTAAAGTTGCCCAGCTAAGGGCAGATAAAGCTCAATGCCACAGCCGCCTCGAACTTCAAAAGTCAACTTACCTTAAGATGAAGGCGAATCTTCCTTTTTGATTTGTTGGGCTTTTGTAATAGAATAGATTGTACTGGCCTTTACGAGCCATTTCTTTTGTTTGTAACACATTGGGCCATTTTGGCATGTTTAAATTACCATTTATGGCTTCGTTTTATCTTTTATAATTACTCTGTTGATATTTTCACCTCTCGAAGTGCAGGCTTATACTTCTTTAGATATTTGCCATTCACTTTTAATACTCTCTCATCCTTGCTCAGCTCTGTCACTTCATATGCCCCATTGAAGAATACCTTCGATACCTGGAATGGTCCTTCCCACTTCGGGGACCATTTACCTAGGGATTTCACCTTTCGATCCATAGGCAGAATTACCCTCCATACCAAATCTCCAACCAGGAAAGTCTTCGCTTTGACCTTCTTGTTATATGATTTTTCCACTCTCCTCTTTTGTCTTCTCAAGAGTTCTAGAGCTTTTATTCTCTCTTCGTCTAAATCAACTAACTCATCAAGCATCATGTCCCAGTAAACCTCTCGAGGGATTTCATTATGTCTTTGAATTCTTACTGACTGTATGTGTATCTCGACTGACAACACTGCGTCATGTCCGAAAGTAAGTCGATAGGGGGAGGTGTTGGTTGCTTCCTTCGGGGATGTTCGACATGCCCATAGGACTTGATCCAATGTCTTATGCCAATTCTTAGGCTTGCTTCCAATCTGTTTCTTTATCATGCCAATTATTACTTTGTTTGCCGCTTCGACCTGGCCATTGGCCTGAGCATAGTAAGGTGATGAGGTAAGGAGTTTAAATCCCATTTCTTTAGCAAACTCCTGCATCTTCCTACCCGTAAATACTGAACCTTGATCTGTCGTTATTGTCTCTGGTAGGCCAAACTTGTAGATGATATACTTCTGAATGAATTCGATAACATCTTCTTGGTCTACCTTCGGCAGAGGTATAGCCTTGATCCACTTGGTAAAGTAGTCTATCCCTACCAGAATGTATTTATGATTTTTGGAGGATGCTGGTCGAATCTCTCCTATAAGGTCTAAAGCCCAACCTCTAAATGGCCATGGCTTGACTATGGAATGCAACTCGCTTGCTAGGACATGCTGTATGCCAGCATGAATTTGGCATTCCTGACAACCTTTGGCGAACTCGATGCAATCTTTCAGCATCGTAGGCCAGTACATCCCTTGGAGAAACAACAACCATTTCATCTTATGGCCCACTTGGTGCGCTCCGCATGTCCCACCATGGACTGAGTATAATGCTAAGTATGCTTCAGATTCACTGAGGCATTTGAGTAAAACTCCCTCAGAAGTTTTCTTAAACAACTCGTTCCCCAACAGGACGTAGCTTAATGCTTGGTATCTTATCTTTCTCTATGTAGTCGATGAAGGGTTCTGAAGGTATTCGACCAGAGGTCTCCTCCAATCTTTGTCTGACAAACCCTCGACTATAAAAATCTCAAAGTTATCCTCGTCGGCGTAGCCGAATTTCGTGATCTCTAGATCTGATGGTCTTAAGCCCATAGGAACCACCTTGCCTCTGGCCTCAATTGCCTCCTGTAAGTTCTCCTTCGAGACCCTATATCCTGAGGCAACTTGCGCTAGGTCGTTGGCTATCTGATTGTGTATTCGCGGTATGTGTCGAATGGTATAGAATTCAAACTTTTTGAGCAGTCTGTTAGCTATTACGAAATACATGATGAGATTTTCTTTCACGCATTTATATTCCTTTGTTAGCTGTTTTACAACCAACTCTGAATCTCCCATTATTTCGACTCGGGTTGGCCCCAATTCTAACAAAATTTCAAGTCCGGTGATCAAAGCTTCGTATTCAGCCTCATTATTAGAACATAAGCCCTCGACCCTATACTTGAATTTTGTTGGAATTTTGTCAGGCGAAATGATCAATAGACCTATGCATGTCCCGTTCTTATGACTAGACCCATCGAAATATAGCTTCCAAGGCTCTAGTTCAACAAAGTTCTGGGTATTTTCGTTTATAGAATGGTCGACAATAAAGTCTGCCACTATTTGTCCTTTGACCGCTTTCAACGGTCTATAAGTCAATGAATACTCAGTTAATGCTAGTGCCCATTTACCGATTCGACTATGCAAAATAGGTTTGGACAACACGTGCTTAATAACATCAAAATGTGAAGACACATAAACATCAACTGGTTTTATATACTGCTTCAGCTTCATACATGAGAAATACAAACATAAACATAATTTCTCTATTTCACTATACCTAGTTTTTGCATCATTTAGAACTCTACTAAGGTAGTAAATGGCCCTTTCGACGCCACTCTCATCCTCTTGAGCAAGCATGCTCCCTAGAGTTTTGTCTGATGCTGATATATACAATCTCATGTTTTTGGTTCGACACGGAGGTGTGAGGACTGAAGGATGAGTCAGGTAGTCTTTGATCTTGTCGAAGGCCTTTTGCTGATCTTTCGTCCATTCGAACTTCTCCTTAGTAACTCGAAGTAATGGCGAAAAAGCTTGTGTTTTTCCGCTGAGATTCTATATGAACCTTTTTAGGAAATTTATTTTGCCCAGCAAGGACTGAAGTTCCTTCTTGTTGGATGGCGCTTTCGCTTCCATGATGGCCTTCGTTTTGTTTTGGTTGATTTCGATCCCCTTCTTGTGGATTACGAAACCCAAAAAATCTCCTGCTTGCACACATAATGCACACTTGACGGGATTCATCTTGAGTCCAAATTTCCTCATTCTCATGAAGGATTTGCGCAGGTGTTCCACATGATCCTTTCCTGACACAGATTTTATCACAATGTCATCAATGTAAATTTGCATAAAGGACTCAATATAGTCATGAAAAATCGAATTCATTGCCCGCTGGTACGTTGCCCCACCATTCCTTAGGCCAAAAGGCATCACTACCCATTCGTAAGTGCCTAAGGCCCCTGGGCAACGGAACGTTGTTTTAGGAACATCATCCTCAGCTATGAAAATCTGGTTGTAACCAGAATATCCATCTAGCATGCTAAGGTATTCGTGGCCAGCAGCTGAATCGACTAACATTTCTGCCACTGGCATCGAATACCCATCTTTAGGGGTTGCTGAATTCAGATCCCTAAAGTCTATACAGACCCTTAACGATCCGTTTTTCTTTATGACTGGCACAATATTTGCTAGCCATTCGACATACTTGGTTGTACGGATGAATTTGCATCGGAGGAGTCTTTTGATTTCCTCCTTTATTTTTGAGAGGATCTCAGGGGTGAAGCGTCTTGGATTCTGCTTAACTCGTTTTTTGCCAGGCTTGATTGGTAGCCTATGCTCGACTAGATCTCTTTTTAGACCTGGCATTTCGTCGTAGTCCCAAGAAAAATAATCCCTGTACTCTCGTAGTAACTGAATGATTTCGACCCTAAGTTTGGGGTCGAGGCTGGCGCTAATATAAGTTGGCCTTGCGATTGCTCCATCTCCCAGGTCAACTTCCTCCAGTGGATCTTGCGCCAACATTTTGACATCGCTGGCCAAGGGATCCTTTTCGAAACCCAAAGGCTCATCGTCGTATATGGCGTCGAGTCTTTGCCCCTCGTATTGAATCTTAGGGTCAAAATACCCAACTGGACCTACTTGGTTAGATTTTTCATTGGCTTCTTCAGCCATTTTATTATTAGCGGCCTCCAAGGCTCACCATGAAGACAGTCGGACGGGTGATGGTTCCGACCGTGACATTTATCTGAATGACCCCCATAGTCGAACCTATCTTCCCTTCATAATTTGATAACACCATGTTGTGTGGCTTGGTGTCTGTCTCACTTTTCCCAATTTTATTCAGCATGAAATGCGGCATCAAGTTCATCGTAGCGCCGCAGTCCACCAATATTTTGTTGATTGGGACCTTCTCTATTTGTGTTGTGATATAAATAGGCTTCAAATGGTTTTTCATCGCCTCTGTTGGCCGTTCAAAGAAAGCATTTTGCTCCTCGACACAACCGTTGTTCATTACATAATAGCACACCGGCTTATGAGCCGTTATTTCCCAGTCCATATAGGCGTCTGAGTTCTCGACTACTGAAACCCTGTCGAACTCCCTGGGCATCACTGACACTACGTTGACCAAAATATCCAATGTATCATCAGAATCTTCGTCGAAGTTATCGGTCATTTCATCGTCAACCGACTTTATTTGTTCTTCCATCCGTGTTGGAAACAACTTTCTTCCTACAGGTGCCTTCCCAAGAGCTTTCGTTCGACCTTCCTGCTTTGTGGGAATATTGGTGCTGGACTGTGGCTGGTCTTTGTGTGCACCTTCTCTGTGTGCTTTCCTTCTTCTCTGCTCACGTCTCCATTGGGATCGAGACATGGGATTTTTCCTTTTGTAATTTTCTGATATATGAGCAGCCTTTGAAGACTGAAATTCTTTTCGATAACTTAACGAGGATCCCCTTTGTACTTTGAAATTCTTCCATCTCTTCTGCCCTTGCTGCTTGTTCTCATTAGGCTTCGTCCACTTTCCATCAGTGGCCTCAGCATTGGGTTTGAAGCTAGTGGACTTGTTCATCGGAGGCCTTATGCGAGGGTCAGATCTCTGCTGGAGGTAGGGATGTAAATGGATATCCACGGGGGCAGATACTATGATATCCGTATCCGCCCCGTTAGATAAATATGATATCTATATCCGCCCCATATCCATGTGGATATCTGTTAAGCGGGTAATCCACGAGTTTTATTGTATCCACAGATATTTACAGATATCCATGGATAATACTTTTTTTATAAAAAATATTTTTTAAGAAAATTATTTTTAACTTATTTTAAAGACACAAAAATTTATTATCACATAACATCCATACAAAATATTCGACAGAGGAATGATGGAAGATCAGACGACAGAGGAGTAGGAATGGAGACACTAGTTCGATAAAGGAATGACGATATTAGTTGGTTGGACTGTGAAATTGATGAAGTGAGGTATGAAGTATCGAAGAGTTTAAATATGAAATGACAAATAGAATTTGAATGAAAAGTGAAAGGTTTTCTTAAAAGAATTAAAAAAAATAAAAAAAATATAAGAAGACTAATTTTTTTAGAAGATGCAAAGATAAAGTATAATAAACTAATGATATTTAAATAATTTTTATAATTTATAAACGGATATGGATATCCGCGGGTATGGATATCATTAAACCCATATCTATATCCATTAACAAACGGGTATTTAAATATCCATTTATTTTATCCATGGATATCCATTAAGCTACCAGCCTCATATCCGTGGCAGATTTTATCCACGGATATCCGCGGGTATGGATATTTTTGCCATCCCTAGCTGGAGGCCTCTTCGAGGGTCGAATCTTGGCCTTTCGCTTTCTTGCTTCAACCTTCGTGTCCCCTCCAACTTTTGTGCAGCCTTCTTGTCGAATATGGCGCTGCATCGGGGACAGAGCATCACACTAGAACCCTTTTGCTGGCAGCGGTGAAGGAAAGAAACGATAGATTCCTCCTGTTCTGGGTAGGCTTCCCTTGTGTGTGTTTCCTGGTAGTTTGACTCACTATCCGCTACCTCCTCATGCTGAGTGATTTGAACCATGTTAATCTCAATTTCTTTGGCCAGGTTAAGCTTTTTCAAACTTAACTCCACGCCTTTGGTAGCTTCATCGATCTTAACGAAGTCATCAGTTGTTTCCTTGGTCACTATCTCCCAACCCAGATTGTTCCTGTTGCTTGGGCCTTTGATTTCACCCCTCTGGTCACAGCTATCAACTTCCATTTCGAAACAACTCTCCTGTCCGAAGTTGATGGTAACTTTCGCCATCACCGCTTCGTCTATGGGATTGCCAGCAGCCTCTGTCACTTCGATTGAGAATCCGTAACCGCTGACAACTTCGATCATATTAGCCTCGACTGGATCTGTGTAATTTGCGTCTGCCGTCTGTAGAGGATCTGAGTCGACCCTCATTTGGCCACCAGCTTTCTCCCCGAACTTTAGACGTCCCTCTTGGATCGCATTCTGAACGAGGTCCCTGAAAAGAAAACATTGAGATGTTTTATGACCCAAGAAATTATGATATTTACAAAACCCTCTTTTCTTCCTTTGCTCTAGGGATGGCATTTTGGCGCCAGGAGGCACTATCATTTGTCCATCCTTAACTAACAAATCGAAGATTTCATCACATTTTGTGATGTCGAAGGTATATGTTTTCTTTGGGAACCTATCATTCTTTTCAGATTCGACATAGCTCTTCCCTTGTGGGGGAGCTAACACTTTGCATAAGTAAGGTGGCCCTTGCTTGAGTTCAGCAAGATCCACTTCACCATCGTCAAAACTCATGGACTCGTCACCCAGACCTTCGATGTTATCATTAAATTCGACAAAAGCTATCTTTTTCTTTTTATTAAATTTAGCCTTTTCGTCTTTGAGTCTTTCGAGTTTCCGAACCCGATCGGCTAATTGGGCCATGTCCCTTAGGTACTGGGTGTCCAATTTTTTCCTAATATAGTAGTCGAGACCGCCAGCGGCCATTTCGACCAACTCATGTTTAGGGACCTGCGTGAAGCATCTGGCCTTAAACAAGCGAAACCTATTAAGGTACTCCTCTATTGGTTCAGAGAATTTACGCTTCACGCTAGCTAGCTCCTTCAAACTAATTTTAGTCTGACCCATATAGAACTGTTCATGAAACAAACGCTCTAACTGGGTCCAGTTACATATCGTGTTAGGGGGAAGCGTCGTGAACCAAGTGAAGGCGTTCTTAGTAAGAGAACTTGGGAAGTATTTTATCCTAAGGCTTTCGTCGTTCGCTATCTCTCCAACCTCAATTAAGTAATGAGCCACATGCTCGACGGTGGATTCCGTCGTATCTCCTGAGAACTTAGTGAATTTAGGTACTTTCGTCCTAGGAGGTAACTCATCCTGAAGGATATAGTCTACTATAGGTGAAGTGTAATTTGGCCTAGTAAAACCGGTGTTTAACCCATTTCTGGCCATAATTCTCTCGACCATGGCTGCTAGATTATTGTCTACGGCTATGTTGTTTTGACGAACACGTTGGACTACATTATCTGCATCTTGGTTTCGATTCACAACCACCACTCCTGGATTTCTTTCTCCCAAGCCACGAGGTTGGTTTTGCAATGACTCTTCCCTAAGCTCTTCGACTATCGGAGGGACTACCCTTCCTTGGTTTCCTACATCGACTTCTATCACATTCGCCAGGTTATCTCGTGGGGTGTTCGCTATTGCGGCTTGGTTTCTGGCTAAGGGAGGTACCCCCATGAATTCAGCCAATCTCGTTAATTATACTGCCAATTGTTCGTTGGTCTGGGTTGTATTTTGGATTAATGGCTGAAATATTTCACCCATGGTTTGTGACAAAGTTTGAACCATCTGTAGGTTACTTTCATCCATCTGCTGTCTCAAACACGCAACTGACGTGTTGGTCAAATTAGGGCCTTGTGTCGAATACCCTAAACTCTGGGGGTTTCGACTCATGTTCACACCTGACCCCGACCCTTGTAGTGGCGAAGCCATCGCCTGATCCAAAAATATAGGGGGTGCACTTTGGAGCCCTTGCATCATAGCAGTGGGCATCCCATATGAGGGGTTTCTAGGTTACTGTGAAAAACCAGGAGGCACAAACTGCCTGGACGTCGAACTCCCTCCTAACACAATCTGAGGATTCAACGTCTGGTGACCAATATATTCCAACACTGGTTGAGTATAAGGCCTTATCACTGTCGATCCCACTCCAAGTGCTGAAGGCGTCGGCACTGGCCTCACAGGAAGCACCGTTTGTTCTCCGGTTGACGGTATCGGAGGGGGAACTCCCTCGTCTCTTATTCCTTCGATGGAACCGTCTCCTTGTTGGTTGGAGTTATCTGGATGGTTTGTATCCGTAACCATGTTCTTACTGCTTCGTCTTGATCGCGTCTCTTCGTTTATAGCAGTAATTTTACCACTTCTCAGTAACATAAAAGTGTACCTTCTTACGAAAAAAGGACCAGTAAGACTGCAGAATCTTTTATAAGTTTAGTTTTATAAAATAGATTTCCTAGCACTGTCCCACTGGGCGTGCCATTTTATTTCTCTTGAAAATCGGAAAATAACCGCTGATCTTCCAAATCTAACTTTGGTGACTCACAGGATCGATCAGATTGATCCTAGGACATGTGCTAAAAGATTTATTTTTTGGTTTTTAGACTTTATCCAAGATCCACACTCGAATAAGGTTGGGATAAACAGAATCCTAAAAGAACATCTATTCGACTACGGGTTGATTTGCAGGTAAAATAAGGCTTCTAATAAAAGAGAAGAAAGTTTGTTGGTAAAGGTGAATTTAGTTTGAGGGCGAAGAGAAAAGAATTGCGTAAGGGGAAGAGAAGTAAGGTAAAGAGTAAAAAAGGGTAAGGACAATAAAGGCAATAAAAGACTTTGTAAAACTTAAAGTAAAAACAAATAAATTGCATTAAGTTTAAAAGATGGTGTGTTTACATCACGTACATTCTCTTACAATACTCGCTTTCTCTACACTCGGGTACTTGGAGTAATTTCAAGAGTAACTTGTACAATAGTAAATTACAACACACTTTGGATATGTCTAAGACACTCTATTTATAGTAACAAAAAATAACCTCTAATAACTTCCACCATAATCTCCTTCCGCCACTTATCTTAAATGCATGGATCCATTATTCATAAGGTGACACATGTCTCCCTCCATTTTCCACAAGCAAAACCGTTCCCTCCAACATTCAAATTTCAAATACTTCGACGCACCATTGATTATTGGTAGGCGGTCGAACCCTTGGCCTCGGGGTGAGTCCTTCGACTTACCTTCTTCCCCCTTTCGACCATTTTCCTGTATTCAAGGTATTCTCCACCCTCTTTCTTTGGACACTTTCTTTCTAGCTGAGGCGTCGAATTTAGGAGCTAACAACAGCAAACAAGTGTCGAAGATGTTTTTCAAGCCAAAAAGTCGATGATGGTTCACCGTAATCATTAAGTCAGACAGTCACTCTCTTTCTTTTTTTAAAAAAATCAAAAGAAAAAAGCCCGCTAAGTCAAAACCTATGAAGGAGACTCAGGCAAAACTGGGGCATCCCGCTGACTGTAAGCTTTAAAAGAAACAGTTCAGGCAAAAATTAGGGATAATAAAAGAGGAGATCTTTAAACCATTCATCTTGAAAGTCCTCAATGTCAAAACAACCAAATATTGTAAAGAAACAGTGACTGCCTTTTCAAGAAGTCCTTGGACTTCTGAACCATCATCATGGCTATAATCAGTGCAATTCCTATAGGAACCTGAGTGTATATTCTGAGTTAGCTGAGCGTAGGGCTGAAGATCATCATGTAGATTGGGTGGGCACAAATAAACTTTGAGCCTTTATCCTTTGTTTCTTAAACCGCGAACCAGGCCACGTTACAACCCTCAAAAGACCTAACTGAATCAAGGTTATTTTGAAAGCATACTATAACAAGGTTGCATAAACTGACTCCAAAAGATCTTTGCAAATCAATTATTTTGGAAGTACACCTGTGCTTTAAACTTTGAGTGTCTTGAACCACCGTGTTCTGATCAATGACTCATTTATGTTGCATCTTTCAAAAATGATGTTGATTTCAAAAGTTGCATGACCTTTGCATTACCATGTTTGTATGAATACTTTTGTTTTCAAACTAGCTTTCCTCTCAAGGAATTTTCAAATATTGAGAAACCTGGTCGGTGATCCTATCAGGGGCAAGTTCTTTTCACATCCTGTCGAAGAATCGGTTCAATATTTTTTCAGGGTAAGGTCTTCTCAGATTTTAGTTTATCCATAAGATATTTCAAGACTCGGACTGGGGCAAGCCTTCCAAGCACCCAGCGGATCAGTCATTTTCAACATCAGACAAGCTGAAGCAATTATCAGTTCATCTACAACAGACAGCTAAATTGGGGCAGTTTACTTGAAGAATCCCCGAGCAGTTATTCATCCTTCCTACAAGGATCATCAATTTGACACAGTTTACCTTTATGGCAGAGATGTGCCCAGTAGTAGCATCTTTAGTCCCCAAACAGAATGAAAGTGATCTCCGTGTTGAGGAATCAGTCTTCTAGTCTTGTCTTCTCACCAAAAGGGTCGAGCCTTGTTGTTTGCGTTTGCATTTGCATTTGATCATATATCACCTGCATAATTCATATACATATGCATAACATGGGTGTTTCATCCTCATTTGCATTTCTCCCGAGGTCGTGTTTTATCCACGTCTTACCTTGTGGTCAAAGTCTAACTCACTTGGCACCTACCAAATAGTTTTTGTCGTGGCTATCTGATGTTCTTCCAGATATTTCCTTTGATTCAGATGTTTTTTTAGAATCTATCCGATGTTTTTCCAGATATGTTTCTCTCTCTGATGTTTTTCCAGATTGAGTTTTTGTTCTGATGTTCTTCCAGAACTCCTTTGTTGCTTATCTGATGTTCTTCCAGATATGTCTTCAGACCTTTTCCTGTACATTTAATGTTTTTCTAAATGTTTCGGATGTACATTCAGAATCTTTGTTTTCATCTAATACTCTTCTAGATGTCTTCATTTTGTTTCTGGTTGTGTCCCATAGTTTATTCGATGTTTTTCCGAGTATCTCTAGTGTGTTTCAGTGTTCATTTGATGTTCTTCCGAATGTCTTTGATGTTTGTTTTGTCCCTAATATATTTCTCCAATTTCTCCTCACCTCATTCAATGATATTCTGAATGTTGTGACTCTTTTGCATCCAGTTTCGTTCATAGATGATGTTTGTCGCCTCCTCAGTGTCGCTACCTTTCCCCAGTGAGTGGTTACTCATTGTGTTGTCGCTGTCCCGTTTTGCTTTCGTGTTCGTCTGCATTTATCATCCCATCACTTTCATCATACTAAGGTTCATAGCATGTCATTGCATCTAAGGGAAAAAAATTCGGTTATCTGTATTTAAATACCTTTCACCATGATTTCACGAGGATTTTTCATCACTCATGTCATCCAGTGAAGATATTTAAATAGGGGCAACTGTCATACTCCCAAATTTTACCCTTAGATACTCTAATGTTTGGCATATCATGATAGTCAACCATGTTTGCATTTATAGTTTTTTTTAAGTCCATTAACCATAATCATGCATTTTTCGATTTTGTTTAATCTTTGTCACCTATTCTCTTTTTTTATTTAACTATATTTATGAGTTTTAGAACTTATTTTTTTATTTTATTTTATTTTATTTAGAATTTTCTTATTTATTACCTTTGAGTCACTATTTTAGTTTAAAATTTATTTATCCTTTTTGTTAATATTATTTATTTATTTATTATTTTTATTATTATTATAATTTCATTCTTATTATAAAAAGTTTAAAATAAAAAAAAAGAAAGCAAAGCACCCTGTACTACGCTGCTGCACGACAAGATCCCGTACCACACTTTGACCACCAAACAAAACCATATCAAACCTTTTCAACTGGCAAGCTCACTGCTACACTCTGCAGGCCAAAACCACATCCTTAGACCTACAGCAGGACTTGCACGAATACAACCAACGTAGGTCTGCGCTAAACCCACCATAAGAACCAATACTTCCATTTCCAGCTTAGATAACTTTCAATGCTACGCAAAAATGACGGCTATGACAGAAGAAAGGGATCAGGGGAGAAAAGATCACTTCAACTCCATCACTTCAACCGGGTTTTGAACCTTTCTCTATAAAAAAATCCTTTCCACTTTTCATGTCAAAGGGAGGAAAAAACCATTACACAAAGAAAGACTTCGTTTTGGCTCTGAAGACTCATTTGCGAGAACACAGTGTGACATTGTCCTGTCCCAAGAAATCACTTGTTTCTTCAAGAGGAAGAAACTTTAAGCTTGTTCAAAGGAAGAAGGGATCCCTTGTTTTTGCAGCTAGCTTATTGTGGGAAGACTCCAAGAGGTATGCAATCTTGAACCTTTTCATCTTTATGCATCATATGTGTTTGATTTCTGTTGAATATGTTTACACATTTGTCATGTTGATTTGGTTTGTTAAACATGGTGTAGGCCGTATGCTTTTGCTGTTAAATGACCATTAGGTTAGGGTGTGCATTTGTTTACTTTTGTGAAAGTATACTGTCAAATGTGATGGGGCTAGGCTTGATGTGATTATGTTGAGCTCATATTCATTGCTACCAAAATCCTTTTTCTCATAATCAAGCTTGTTGGTATTTTAATCTTTGCCCATCGTGGATTGGAGTTTAGGGAGTTTGTTGGTAGAAGGAAGGTGTTACCATTAAGAACTCATAGCTATGTCTGTTGACTTGGAACTCTGGCTAAGTTTTGGTTAGTGACTGTCATTAGGACAATTAGAGGATGTTGTTGAGATAGCTGCTATTGAACATTGGTATTTTGGTACTGCGAGGTCTGTTTCTGCTCTTCATGGTTTGTTTAATAAACTGTCTTGTAGTCTGTTTACTTCCACTTAAAATATGGATGTGATATTATTATGTCAAGCTTGCCTTTGTTACAATATTGTCGTGTTTGTTCTATTAGTGCTAGAGGTTTTTGGGTTATGGAATTGTTGATTCTTGTTGAGCTCGTATTCATTGCTGCCAAAACCTATTTCTCATTACCAAAATCTGTTTAGAATCAATAGCTTGCACATGAAGAGGTGAGGCTCATTTTGTTTGATTTTGAACTCTGTTATATATGGTAACTATCATTTTGAATTGATAACTGTTATGGAGGCCATTGGCCTAAGGCATGATGATTGAAAATAAGAATGCCTTATTCATTTCCTTATTGTATGTCTTGTTGTCCAAGGGCTGCTTGTTGTTGAAAGTTATGATAAGCATTAGTTGGAACTTGGAGATGTCTAGCATTTGGTGATGAGTTTATGTTACTGTCATTAAAGTTTATGCATAGGACTGTCATTTGGAGATTGCATTATGGATTGTCTGAGTTTTCCTTGTTCAGAGGCTATCATCATGAGCCTGTTGGAGTTCTTGACAAATTAGGATTTTAGTTTTATGGACACTTTGGGTGGATGCTTTGCCTGCTGTCCAGGTTTGTTGGAGAATTTTATTCCGTTTGTGTGTAGTCGGTTTCTAAGTAGGATTGAGGCCAACTTTTAGACTTGCTATTGGAATTTGTGTTGGAGTTGTCAATTCATGACTGAGAGACTTAAGTGGATAACTGATTTGATGGTTGCTTGAGAGATAGGACTGTAGTATGCCTCAAGACTGCTAGTAGGATTTGTTCTAGGTAGGCTGGATTAGAGAGCTAGGAGATGAAGATTCAGTAGAATTTCTTGGCCTGTTTGAGTTTGTGTTGTCACTGTTGGATTGTTTTAACTCAGGCCAGGTTTCGACATTTGGTTGATCAAGTGTGTTTGAGTTCAGGTTGATAAGACTCCATAGGTTTTACCCTGCTGGTGTGCTTTGTGGTTTAGGGGCTGTTACTCTAGGCTTGTTGGCATTACTGTTAATTTTGAACCTCAGTTTTCATTAATACATGGTTTTAATACTTTGCAAACTATCTACCACCTGTTGTGAGTTCAAGCCTAGAATTTCCATCAAAATTCACTCTTGGCATTTTAAGGTTTATTTGAATTAAGTGCATGGTTGTTGGTATTTTTAGATTGAGATGATATGCATTAGTTGTGGCATTGGCTGTTGGTGGTTTAAATTGGGATTTGGATGCTGCCCTTATGCATTGGTTTAACTTTGAATTGGTACTGGACCATTAATTCAATAGTTTGGCAGTGGGTTGAACACTTTGTAATCCATAACAGAAATTAAGTTTTTCTCTTAAGTTTATTCATAAGTAAGAATCTCACTGTTCATTCATCTCACAAACTCAACCTTTCTCTCTCGTGATTTCGACGTCTCTCACTCTTTCAACCTCTTCCTCCGTCTCTTTCAGTTTCACTCTCACCTTCCTCCGTTTCTGATTTTCGTTGTTGACTCTCACTTTCTCCTTATCTCATTCACTTTCTGTTCTCTATTTGTTGTTGTTTCTGGATTTGATGAGTTCGAAGATTGAGTTGTTGGGTTACGAAGAAGAGGAACAGGGTTATTTTGGGAGATGGGTTTGAGTTTGTGTGGGTGAGCTCCAGAAAACGGGTTTCGAACGGTGAAGGTTTTCGGGTGAGTTTCGGATATTTTCACAATGTTTGTTGGAGGTGGAATGAGTTGTTGTTGTGGGTTTCATGGAGGAAGATGAAGTTGGAAATGGTTTGGAAGGAGGGTTCTGAGGTTGTTGTTTGCGGTTGTAGAAATGGGTTTCAAAAGGAAATGGGTTTCGGTTAACGGGTTTGCTTTGTGGGTTTCGGCAGTTCGAAGGTGTTGATGATTTCTGGTGTTTAAGTTTCTGAAATGGGTTTTATGATTGGAGTTTCGATGGGTTTCGGTGAGTTTGTGTTGGTTGTTTGAAGGTTGAAGTTGAGGTGATGAAGAAAAATGTTGAAAGAGGGTAGACAGTTCGAATCTGGAAATGGGTTTGAGGTTCATTTCTGAGATTTTGCTGGGTTTCATGTTGTTTGTTTGAAGTTTGTTCGAGTTGTGATTCGAAGGCTGAAGAATGTGTTGTGGTGTTGTGAATCGTGAGTTGTGAGGTTTGGTATTGTTGTAGAAGATGAAGATTTGGATTAAGGGTGATGGGAGATTCGCTGGGTTTTTCTGCGATAAATTTCTGGGATTTGAAGGTTGTTTTGAAGATGGAAGGTGATGTTGGTTGAAGTTAGTTGATTTGAAGTTGTTGACTTGTTGTGGAAGGTAGGGGAGGTTTTGATCGTGGATGTTTGGAAGTTTGAATATGAAGGTGAAAAACAATGATGGAGGATCTTGCCAATGAGTTTCTGGAGCTGGGTTTTGGTGAAGATGGAGTGAAGGAGGCGGATCCTGTAGCTAGGGTTAGGGTTGGAAGCTACTAGGGTTTGGAGGCTGAAGCTGGAAGGAAGTGAATAGGGCACTCCCCTATATAGTGCTGCGACGTGGCAGCTGGGGGTTAATGACCTTGGATTAAATTGACTAAAATGCTGATAATGACTTGGCTGATGTTAACTAAAAACACTTACCCTCCTAATCTAATAATAAAAAAGAAAATAAATAATTAATAAACCTATTAAAAAATATATACAAAACTGATAATTAAACTAAATTCTATCCTAAAATAAAGCTAATCTAAATAAAATAAATCAGATAATAATAATAATCTAATTAATAATTAAAAATAATTACTCCTAAACTATTTACAAGTTAAAACAAAATAATAAAAACTGAAAAAAAAAAAAAAAAGAAAAGGGCTGGGGGTGGGATTCGAACCCCTATCCTTTAGGCATAACACATACAAGTGTATACACACAAGTCCATCCGCTAAAGCAGGTATACATTCAATAACAAATTTGCACAAATAAATATATGTTACATAAAAAATCAGATTTAATTAAAAAAAACTTATTTAAACTAATTAATAAATAAACAATAATAAAAGCTAATAAATATTCTATGTTAAAACTATTTCTAATATAATAAATAATAATCAAAATAATAATCTAACTAAATAAATAATAAAAGAAAATAATAATAATAATCTAATTAGTAAATAAAATCTACACTAAATTAAAAATAATATAATCTCAATCTAATAATAAATAAATAAAGACATAATTCTAAAAAACGTAATTCTAAAAAACTATTAAATAAAAACCATTTACAAATAAATCCTAATATTAATAAAAACCTACACCTATTTAAATTAAAAAAGATTTAAAACAAAAATACATACCATAAATTAATATTTCCAAGAAAAAGAGAAATTAAAAATGATATCAATATTTACAAAAATGCTCTCAGGCCACGTGTCACACACCTATTGGGTAAAAAAAAGTCGAGATTTGAAAAACACCCAATCGGAGGTGGACACGTGTCTAAACGGCATGAAATTAAGATGAAAAGTGCAAAATAAAATGCGAAAATATTTACAAAAAAATGGCGGGCAAATTTAGGGTATGACAAGTATGTGTGTGATGTGTGATGAATATATGAAGTATGGATAATTTTTGCTGTAACTACTATATCTATTTCTTATACCTTTTGTAATGATTTATGATTACTCACCCTGCCTGTTTGAATGTAACATGCAGGTGATCAAGGTTAGCTTGTTGACGCGTGAAGATTTAGCTTTGGAGTCAATTTATCTTATTTTCTTGAATTAAGACGGTTTTTCTCTGATATGTAACATCGGGATTTGGGAACATTTGGTTTTTTTGAAGTCGTTATTGATTTAAGAACATGTTTTTAAGAGTTTGTTACACGATGATTTGTTTTATGTCGATTTTTGATTATGATCAAAGGCCTTGAAGTCCTTTGATGAAAAGTATGAAGTCATGTTGATACTAAGATTCTGTTGCAAAGTTTCAATTATATGTGGAGTTATTAAGATGAATTTTATAATTATTTGAAACCCGTGTTACGGAGCAGGATGTGTGATAAGAATGTTTTTATGAAGCATGCGACACCCATGTTGGTGATTTACTCTAATTTAATTATTGATTTATGCGCTAAATTATTCGTTGGGTCTAAAAGGGTGTTACAGTTTCACCCGATCACTTTGGTGCATCTTCACTATAGTGAACCGAATGATCGGTGTTTTTCCTGTCCACACTGCAGCATCAACGTCGTTGGGCTGATGGTCGAGACCCACACACGACTTCCAGACAAACTGCATGAACAAAATATTTAATGAGAAAAATTACAGTGTGGTAATTTAATAGCCAAATTTATAGTAGTGAGTTGCGGTGAGAATCGTGATACCAAGCTATTAATTAACTTGAATCTTAATTCTTAAATTCACAATCGGACTTTAATTTATCCAAAAAGGAAAGGTTTAAAGAAAGAAAAACCTATAAAAATGCAAAGCAAAAAGCAAGGCTTAAAGCTAAGCAAAGAGATCTAAAGGTTCGGGGGTTGGTTATGCCTAGGGTAGGTATTTCACATCCTAAACATCTGTAGTACTCTACAGGAACCTCTTGTTAATATTTGTGTTTGCTAAAGTTTACTTGCTAAAGGGAAAGTGCTAAGGTAAAGATATAAAGTATATACAAAGTATGCTCGCCAAGACATCGCATCTCGTGCCTACGTATCCTGACGGGAATGGAATCAGAGCAATCGTAGTTCCCCTAGCTAGGGGTGAGAAACTCTTGACTATGGTCAAGGTTCTAAGGGAATGTAAGCATTCATAGAGAAGTACTTACGTGGAGTGCGGCGACTCCTATTCTAAGTTGAGAATGTTGTGGTAAATAATGTCCACGACGGGACGCTAAACATGAGTACGACGACTCAGATCCTAAGGTTAGGATAAAAGAGAAAGGATGTCCACAGCAGTACACTAAAAGTGAGCATGGCGACTCAAATCCTAAGGTTAGGATAAAAGAGAAAGGATGTCCACGGTGGGACGCTAAAAGTGAGCACGGCGACTCAAATCCTAAGGTTAGGATAAAAGAGAAAGGATGTCCACGGCGGGACGCTAAAAGTGAGAACAACGACTCAAATCCTAAGGTTAGGATAAAAGAGAAAGGATGTCCACGGCGGGACGATAAAAGTGAGCACGGCGACTCAAATCCTAAGGTTAGGATAAAAGAGAAAGGATGTCCACATCGGGATGCTAAAAGTGAGCATGGCGACTCAAATCCTAAGGCTAGGATAAAAGGGTAAAATATGTCCACGGCGGGACGCTAAACATGAGTACGGCAACTCAGATCCTAAGGTTAGGATAAAGGTATAAAGGATGTCCACGACGGGACGCTAAACATGAGTACGGCGACTCAAATCATAAGGTTAGGATAAAAGGAAAAGGATGTCCACGGTGGGACGCTAAAAGTGAGCACGACGACTTAAATCCTAAGGTTAGGATAAAGGGGAAAGGATGTCCACAGCGGGACGCTAAAAGTGAGCACGGCGACTCAAATCCTAAGGTTAGGATAAAGGGATAAAGGTAAAGGATAACATCAAAAAATGTCACAATAATGTAGTTAAAAGGTTCAAAACCCCATGGTGATAATCAACAGTTTTTAATGTGAACCTCTTTGAACATTATGTGAAAATACACATTAACATGAAAATTTAGCAAAAAGAATCAATTTAAAATGATTAAAAATAAAGAAGTTATGGTAAATTGAAAATTAAATGAAATTAAATAAACTAGTGCTAAAACAAAAATAAGAAATGCCTTACCCCAGACTTGAAAGCCTTGGGGTCATGGACTCAAAGAAATACCAATTCTTCTACTTGATGTGTGTGCATTTAAATGGAAATGGAAGAACAAATAATAAAAACATGAAAAAATCATAAAAAAGAGTGTAAAAACGCCCTCACCGAGGGTCGAGGTCGCGTCACAAGGCATGGCAAGGGTTTTAAAGGCAAGGCAATAACCACTGGGGTGGCGATACATCCATTGTATCAAGCCACCCCATTTGGATATATACCAAAGGGACTTGATTTTCTGGGCATTTGCAAGGCAAGTTCAAGTTGAAAACTCAAAAAACAGTTTGAATCCAAAACCTTCAATTCTCAACCAAAATTAATGAAATTTGAGTCAAAACTGAATGGATTTTCATGAAGAAGAAGGTGGTGTCAACAAAAATCTGAAATAATCTCCACAACTCAAAACCCGATTGGTCATGCTAAAAAGATGTTGAAATGCAATTTGAGATTGAAAGGTCAAAACAGATGCATTTAAAGTCAAGTGAGGGTCTAAGCATATTGCAAACACCTGAGAGAGTGAGAGCGTTAGATAGAGAGCGCATCGATGGGAAGAAGAAGAGGATCTGTTTG
Organism: Lathyrus sativus; assembly: GCA_963859935.3. NCBI lineage: Eukaryota > Viridiplantae > Streptophyta > Magnoliopsida > Fabales > Fabaceae > Lathyrus > Lathyrus sativus. The sequence goes on along the minus strand of OZ012738.1, from coordinate 188,164,684 downwards.
TTGCTCTCTTTTGTTTTTTTTTTCACTTTTTATTTTATTTATTTTTCTTTGTTTATTCTTTTTTTAAAAGATTTGGGGATAATGGGCTTTTATCCCATCCGATCCAGGATCACATACCCCTCCATTTCACTACTAACCCCTCTATTTGTTTATTGCAAATATCATTTCATTTTATGTAAATATTGTTATTTAACTATTATATTTTGTTTATAGTTTTATTTTACTTTCTAGTATATATTAGATTTTAAATATATTATATTTATCTTTTATACTTTCTTTTTAGAATTTCTTATTATTCTCTATTAGAGTTTATATATTTTTTATATCCGTTTTATTTATATTAGAATTTATTCTTTTATTACCAGAAGGTGGATTTCACTTCGCGTTTGTTATTGGGCATCTTTGCCTTTTGGGTCGATGACGACATTTCCATCGTTTAACCATAAAATTATTGGCGTGAAACAAAGGATCCGAGACCACTTCTTTTCTCTCCTTTTTCTTATTCCGATTCGATTTTATTTTTGACTTGTGGATCGATGAAGTCTTGTATCCGTAAGCGTCAGATTTTCGAAGTCGATAACCTTCCTAATTTCAAATCTATGGAGGATGACCATTTGGGTCTTCTTCCCTAGTTTGGGATCGTGATAGGCTACCTTTGATTAATCGACATTATGTTTGCGATTAAGACGAGATCCTATTCTTTTGTGTCCAGATTTGATACACTAATCAATATACAACTGCTTTAATTTCTGTCAAATATTAATTGCTTTATTTTTCAGTCATTTACATTCTTGTACATATTATATATTCTGTATATTATTATTATCCTGTAAATATTCAACTAACTTGTACATTCTTTTAAAAAACTTAATAAATATCAAACCATAAAATCCTAATTGGTGGACTATTTATTTATCTATATCCTGTATATATCTATCTCTGTTTTTCATCTCTTTGCAGGTTCTCAAAAACATCTTCAATAAAGGAATCGAGTTATATTCATATTGAACTAAAAATAGTGGATTAAGTGTAGACTTCTTCCCCTCCGAGTGTCGAGATACTCACTGTAGTGTGAGTGGTTTCGATACTCGTCTTTCAATACGAAGATGCTTGTATTCTCCGCACTCATCCACATCCTTCTCTCCTAAAAAACCTCGGCTCCGCACCGAGTACATTTTTAAACCATTTTTATTAAAAAACCTCGGTCCCATACCGAGTGCATTTTCAAAACACCTTTCAATAAGAAATTCGACTTCTCTTTGTATTGAACTAAAGAGAGAGGCTTTAGTGTAGACTTCTTCCTCTTCGAGTGCTGAGATGCTCACTGTAGTGTGGGTGGTTTCGATACTCGTCTTTTAATACGAAGACGCTTCCACCTTCCCCTCCTAAAAACCACGGCCCCGTACCGAGTACGTTTTCAAACCTCGGCCCCGTACCGAGTTCATTTTAAAACCTCGGCCCCGTACCGAGTACATTTTCAAATCTCGGTCCCGTATCGAGTGCACGTTTTATAAATAAATCGATTTCTCTTTGTATCGAACTAAAGAGAGAGAATTGAGTGTAGACTTCTTCCTCTCCAAGTATCAAGATATTCACTGTAGTGTGGGTGGTCTCGATACTCGTCTTTCAATACAAAGACGCGCCTTTATCCATCACCTATCTCTTTCCACACCTCTTCCCACAACTTCCTTTTGCAGCCTTTCTCACCTAAAACTTTGGTCCCGTACCGAGTGCTTTTTCATACTCTTTTCACACAAAAATTTGGATGGTCGTGGAGTGGTTAGGCGTAGGCCTTTTCCTATCTCGAGTGCTTGACATTTACCGTAGGGTTTACAGTCGCAAAAGCACTTACCATTCAAAACCAAAAACATCTTTAATAAGAGAATAAAGTTTTCTTTGCATTGAATTAAAGAGAGAGGATTGAGTGTAGACTTCTTCCTCTCCGATTGTCAGGATACTCATTGTAGTGTGTGTGGTCTTGATACTCGTCTTTCAATACAAAGACGCTACGTTCGCCACACCTTTTTTATAACAAAAACTGAGATAAAGAATTGTGTACTACCCGCAAGGGGTTACTATCCGAGGACTTATCTCGCCCCCTAAAAACAACTCTCACCAATCAAACGTGACTTCTTGCCTCGCATGGCGAAAACCAACCTTTCAAAAGGATATGTTACGTCCATTCTACCACAAACAGGTAATGCATAAGTCTCCTCACATGCGAGCAGCAAAACACCTAAACTGCTAGAATGCGCACGATAACATCATCCACAAAAACACCGGTTACCCGTAGTAGAACAAACTATGTTGCTCTGATTTCTCTTGCATGTTGAGAATACGTAGGCATAGGATTGTGACAATCCTAGCGAGCACCCTTTTCTCTTTTCCACCCTTTCCCAGAAAGGCATGCTACGTCCGTTCTACCGCAAACAGGTAATACTTAAGTCTCCTCACGTGCGAGCAGCAAAACACCTAAACTGCTAGAATGCGCACGATAGCATCGTCTACCAGTACACCCCACTTTCCCGCACACCGTAGGCTGAACTACGGCTGCTCTGATTCTTTACTTCTTTTAAGTAAAGATATGTAGGCACAAGGGCCACAATCCTTGCCGAGCACATTCCCCCTATATTTGTAGTTCCCCGAACTACGTCGACTATGACTTTCTCACGTCTATTGAGAATACGTAGGCCTAGGACCGCGAAGTCCTACCGAGTCTGTTCTTTCTCTCCTTTTCCTATTACTTCTCTCTCTCTCTCTCTCTCTCCTATTTCTAACCATTTTCTCCCTATCTTTTGGAACACTTTTTATAGCATAATATTTAAGCAAATAAATTCACACGTCGGTAAACAAATGGTTCCCATCGAGTACGATAGATGCGAGGGGTGCTAATACCTTCCCCTTGCATAACCGGCTTCCGAACCCGTTCTTGGTCGCGAGACCATCTTATCCATTTTTTTCTTAAGGTTTTCTCAATATTTTCCTTTCCCCTCATGGGATAAATAAAGTTCGGTGGCGACTCTTCTGTCTATCTTTTTCGCCTCCCTGTCGTTGCACGATGCATTTTTCGAGTAGCGACAACTGGCGACTCTGCTGGGGACTCCTAGCAAGCCAAACCTAGTTTGTTTGTCGCATGTTTGTGTTTTATTTGCTTTTATTGTTTATGCTTTATTCTCTAACCTGCTGGGTTTATTGTGTTGGGTTGTGAGGATAAAGGCTTTCTACCCGAGCTTTATAGTATACACTAAGATTAGGAGGTGGTTTCTTTCTGATTTGTGAGACTTAGGACTCGTTGAGTTGGATCGAATTCCACCGCTCAGATGAGACCCTTTTGGGATGATTATGTCTTACGTGTAGTCGTAATGGCGTTTTTATTTCCGATGTGGGAATCTGTGATTCTGAGGATCTTTTGTAGAACCTTATTCCAAAGGTTGCTAAAATATAACTCTGTGTTCATCCTTTGAAAGGATTACCATCTTACGAGTAGTTGTTCTGATGGAAAACTTTTGAGGGTTAGTGCATGAGACTTTGTTTTAAAGCCTTTGAGATACCATCTTTTAAACCAATAGTTTACCCACCCGAGGGGAGAGATACCTTTTGGTGTTGTCTTGCAAGATATGTGACTTTAATCCTTGATGTGGATCTGTTATCGTGTGCACTCATTGCATTGCATTTGCATAAACATCTCTGCATCATTTCTCATTTTCTTCCTAGATACCAAAAGCTTACCCATCCTCTATTCATAACCCGCAGTTGATTTCCCGACACTCCCATTGAACTTGTGAGAGCTGTGAAGTGTTTGAAGCAAGAGGAGCATATACGCCTTGAAAGACCAGTTAGACAAAGCAAGCAGAGGTAGCTATGCCCGTGAACGATCGCTAGTTACCTTAGCTCTAAGAATCCTAGGGTCATCCCAAAAGTCGATGGTCCAGACAGGTAGACGTCCTCAACATTGGCAGTCCTTAGGCACTTTTATCATTTGCATCTTATAGTTTATTTCCTGTTAATTGCTACTTGTGTTTAAACATTGTTGTTTGAATGGTAATATTAATAAAGTGATTATGCATTTTCCAAATTAATTATGTCGCATTCGCTCATTATTTCCACTTATCACAAGCACAGACACATACACCTTTTTATCCACTCCACTTTATCACTGTTGTTTTAGCAAAGATTGGAGGGAGGATGACGAAAACGAGATACCCATAATTGCAAATCGCATGCTTTCAGATAAAACCTTGACAATGATGTAGAGGCATTGTTTCAATCCCCTAAACACCGGAGATATAAGGAATTAATCCCTAGTTAACCACGTCGAGCCTAGAAGTAGGAGTTTCTTTCGGACTTTTAAACCCTTAACACTCAACCCAGGGCAGGGTAGTGTTCAGTTAATCCAATTATGCACTTAAATCAACAAAGCAAAAATCCAAAAGATGGTTGTTCATCAATGACCCACGACATGGCAGTCACAATTCGCCAACAAAATAAAAAAAGATCAATTAAAAGCCTGCTAAGCCAAGCACCTTAAAGGGGACTTAGGCAAAAACCAAGGCAATCCTGATGGATTTGACAATCAAAATCAGTTCATGCAAAAGTTAGGGATAAAAAACAAAAGCAAAAGAGGTCCTCAAACCCTCAACAAAAACAAAATAAGATTCAGTGGCCAACCAAATCAAAAGGGGGTCGCTGACATCCATAAAAAAACCAAATAAGGTGACTGCCATCTCGAGCAAACCTTGAACCATCAAACATGCGCAGAATTAACTGAACGTAGGTATGGAGATCATCGAGAATAAGGGGTGGGTACAAATCAAACTTTGAGCCTAATATCCTTTGCTTCATAAACTGTGAACCAAACCACGTTACAACCCTCGAAAGACCTAATTGAGGCGAGGTTTATTCTGAAAGCATATTATCGCAAGGTTACATAAACTGACTCTTCCATATTTGCTAATCATCAGTATTGGTGTCAATATCCTTGCTATATCTTTTACACCAATCAAATTAGCACAATGTTTGAACTAATGATCCATTCGTCTCACTATCACGACACTCAATAAATGACATTCTTTCAAAACTTGCATGAACTTTGCATTAAGATTACCATTCGTGAACAAACATTTTTAAATTGCAAGTCAGTAGTTGACGTCGAGGAAATTCCAACACGAAGCAATCAAACAGGACTGAATCATTCAGCAGTCTGAATCAGAATCAAGCATACTTTGTAGCCTTATGGATCTGGGGCATTGCCATCCCACGAAGTTGGAATCAATCAGTCTGAGGCTAATCCCCAAGCATCAGTTGATCATGGGGCAGATCATCAAGAAACGGTTTATCAAAAGTGAATCATGCCAATCAAGGGCAGGCCACCCAGAGTTTCTTTGACTTAAGGATAGATCCCTCCAATGTTCAATAAGGATAAGTTAAGTCGCTTCAACGCTCTTTCAAGAGCAAGCTACTCCAAAGAGTATATTGAACCCAACCACCAAGAGTCGGTTAAACAATGATGAATCCTTTCGTGGTACAAACTCTGGGGTAAGCCATCTCGAGGTTGTCTCATGGAAAGCTGCGCAAGCAAGTTCATCCTCATCAGCAACTGTTGAGTTCAAAACGAGTGTCGAGGAATTATACCGTCACCTCACCCAATAACCATAACCTTCCAAAAAGGCCTTGCTGTCATTGGATCCTTCATCCCACAGCCTAAACCTGTCACCTATCAAAACAAACCAAACCTCCAAAGTCCAGTCCTTACCTGTCAAAACCTTGTAACCTTCAAACCAGTCTCATCTGATCAACCCTTTGCTGAATACCTAGCGCTGTCTGGTATATGTCAGCTTTTGAACTAGCTCCCATCTGGTCACCCTTCCTTTAGCCTACCTTCAAACCAGTCCCATCTGGTCAACCCTTTATTGAATACCTAGCCCCGTATGGTATATGTCAGTTTTTAAACCAGCTCCCATCTGGTCACCCTTCCTTTAGCCTTTGGCCTACATTTCCTGTCCGATACATATTAGCCTTTAAACTAGTCCCATCTGGAGAACCGCAAAATCAACCCTCCTTTGACAGCTTAACCATTTCGCCAACCAGTCCCATCTGGTCTACCCTCCGAATAGTAGCCTTCATCTGGTACTTCCAACCCAAAGTCCAACCTGTATTTCTAACCACCTGCATTCCCAATCACCTGCCTGCAATCATACGTATCATATACATCATACGCATCGCATTCAACTTCATAATCATCCTGCATCATATGCATACCCAGAATCATATCATACTTCCCTAGCTCTTGCATCTCCGCATGTTAGCATTTGCATTTGCATTTCCATTTATGGAACATTATCATCATGAAGCATTAGCATATGCGAGCTCAGATCCAGGATCAATCTCGAAGATTTTCAAGATCATAATCAGCCCAGTCAGGGGCATCTTCTGCAAGACTGTGGGTGTTCCCCACGTAGTTGTGCAACTTTTGTTGGGAAAATTCAAGAGCTTCAATGCAATCATCATCCCAGTCAGGGAAATTATCTACAAAAACCGTGGGTCCTCCCACAAAGTTCAAGACTATCAAAGCAAAATTCAGCCCAGTCAGGGGCATCTTTTCAAGACCATGGGTGTATCGCACGATGTATTTCAACCTCGTGGTTAATCAGATCTTCAAATCAACATTCAGCCCAGACATGGACATCTTCAGTAAAGTCATGGGCGATCCTTAGTGCTTTGTCTCTAACAGACTTGACTATCTGTCTTCGGCGATAAAGTGGCAATCTCTTGAGAGAAGCTTATCCTTCATCAACGATAAGTGGCAATCTCTTGGGAGAAGTTTATCCGTCTTCGACGATAAGTGGAAATATCTTCAGAGAAGCTTATCCTTTATCAACGATAAGTGGCAATCTCTTGGGAGAAGCTTATCCGTCTTCGGCGATAAGTGGCAATCTCTTCAGAGAAGCTTATCCTTCATCAACAATAAGTGGCAATCTCTTGGGAGAAGCTTATCCGTCTACATCCTTTTGTGTGTCAGGTTTGTTTGTATTTCACTTCTCAAACTTTTTATTTTTCCTTTTCGGACAAATTCAGGGTCTTCTATATTTAATCATCTTCAACCTCGAAAGAATGAAAGCCATGGCATTTTGTCTTACTAAGTTTAAGCTGATTAAATAGGGGCATCTGTCATACCTTAAAATTTCCCGCCATTTTTTTGTAAATATTTTTGCATTTTATTTTGCACTTTTCATCTTAATTTCATGCCGTTTAGACACGTGTCCACCTCCGATTGGGCGTTTTTCAAATCTCGACTTTTTTTTGCCCAATAGGAGCGTGACAAGTGGCCTAAGGACATTTTTGTAAATATTGATATCATTTTTAATTTCTCTTTTTCTTGCAAATATTAATTTATGGTATGTATTTTTGTTTAAATATTTTTTAATTTAAATAGGTGTAGGTTTTTATTAATATTAGGATTTATTTGTAAATGGTTTTTATTTAATAGTTTTTTAGAATTATGTTTTTTAGAATTATGTCTTTTATTTATTTATTATTGACAAAATATCCTTTTTGGTCCCTTAACTATACCTTGGTGTTCATTTTGGTCCCTTAACTTTAAAAAGTTCCATATTGGTCCCTTAACTCTTCAAATGTTCCATATTAGTCCTTTTGACCTATTAGCGACGGATTTAGCGACGGTTTTTTGATTTTTTTCCGTCGCTAATAGGTCAAAAAGGACTAATATGGAACATTTGAAGAGTTAAGGGACCAATATGGAACTTTTTAAAGTTAAGGGACCAAAATGAACCCCGAGGTATAGTTAAGGGACCAAAAAGGATATTTTGCCTTTATTATTAGATTAAGATTATATTATTTTTAATTTAGTGTAGATTTTATTTACTAATTAGATTATTATTATTTTCTTTTATTATTTATTTAGTTAGATTATTATTATGATTATTATTTATTATATTAGAAATAATTTTAACATAGAATATTTATTAGCTTTTATATTGTTTATTTATTAATTAGTTTAAATAAGTTTTTTTTAATTAAATCTGATTTTTTATGTAACATATATTTATCTGTTCAAATTTGTTAATGGATGTATACCCGCCCCAGCGGATGGACTTGTGTGTGTTATGCCTGAAGGATAGGGGTTTGAATCCCACCCCTAGCCCTTTTGTTTTTTTTTTTTAGTTTTTATTATTTTGTTTTAACATGTAAATAATTTAGGAGTAATTATTTTTAATTATTAATTAGATTATTATTATTATTATCTGATTTATTTTCTTTTATTTAGGTTAGCTTTATTTTAGGATAGAATTTAGTTTAACCCTAGTAGCCTCCAACCCTAACCCTAGCTACAAGATCCGCCTCCTTCACTCCATCTTCACCAAAACCCAGCTCCAGAAACTCATTGGCAAGATCCTCCATCATTGTTTTTCACCTTCATATTCAAACTTCCAAACATCCATGATCAAAACCTCCCCTACCTTCCACAACAACTTCAAGTCAACTAACTTCAACCAACATCACCTTCCATCTTCAAAACAACCTTTAAAGCCCAGAAACTTAGCGCAAAAAAACCCAACGAATCTCCCATCACCCTTAATCCAAATATTCATCTTCTACAACAATACCAAATCTCACAACTCACAATTCACAACACCACAACACATTCTTCAGCCTTCGAATCACAACTCGAACAAACTTCAAACAAACAACAAGAAATCCAGCAAAATCTCAGAAACAAACCTCAAACCCATTTCCAGATTCGAACTTTCTACCCTCTTTCAACATTTTTCTTCATCAACTCAACTTTAACCTTCAAACAACCAACACAAACTCATAGAAACCCATCAAAACTCCAATCATAAAACCCATTTCAGAAACTTAAACACCAGAAATCATCAACACCTTCGAACTGCCGAAACCCACAAAGCAAACCCGTTAACCGAAACCCATTTCCTTCTGAAACCCAACCTTTAAAGCCCAGAAACTTACCGCGGAAAAACCCAACGAATCTCCCATCACCCTTAATCCAAATATTCATCTTCTACAACAATACCAAACCTCACAACTCACAATTCACAACACCACAACACATTCTTCAGCCTTCGAATCACAACTCGAACAAACTTCAAACAAACAACAAGAAATCCAGCAAAATCTCAGAAACAAACCTCAAACCCATTTCCAGATTCGAACTGTCTACCCTCTTTCAACATTTTTCTTCATCAACTCAACTTTAACCTTCAAACAACCAACACAAACTCACAGAAACCCATCAAAACTCCAATCATAAAACCCATTTCAGAAACTTAAACACCAGAAATCATCAACACCTTCGAACTGTCGAAACCCACAAAGCAAACCCGTTAACCGAAACCCATTTCCTTCTGAAACCCATTTCTACAACCGCAAACAACAACCTCAGAACCCTCCTTCCAAACCATTTCCAACTTCATCTTCCTCCATGAAACCCACAACAACAACTCATTCCACCTCCAACAAACATCGTGAAAATTTCTGAAACCCACCCGAAAACCTTCACCGTTTGAAACCCGTTTTCTGGAGCTCACCCACACAAACTCAAACCCATCTCCTAAAATAACCATGTTCCTCTTCTTCGTAACCCAACAACTCAATCTTCGAACTCATCAAATCCATAAACAACAACAAATAGAGAACAGAAAGTGAATGAGATGAAGAGAAAGTGAGAGTCAACAACGAAAATCGGAAACGGAGGAAGGGGAGAGTGAAACTGAGAGAGACGGAGGAAGAGGTTGAAAGAGTGAGAGACGTTGAAATCGTGAGAGAGAAAGGTTGAGTTTGTGAGATGAGTGAACAGTGAGATTCGAGAGAGCGAGAGCGTTAGATAGAGAGTGCAGCGATGGGAAAAAGAAGAGGATCTGTTTGTTGCTCTCTTTTGTTTTTTTTTTACTTTTTATTTTATTTATTTTTCTTTATTTATTCTTTTTTTAAAATATTTGGGGATAATGGGCTTGTAGCCCATCCGATCCAGGATCACATACCCCTCCATTTCACTACTAACCCCTCTATTTGTTTATTGTAAATATCATTTCATTTTATGTAAATATTGTTATTTAACTATTATATTTTGTTTATAGTTTTATTTTACTTTCTAGTATATATTAGATTTTAAATATATTATATTTATCTTTTATACTTTCTTTTTAGAATTTCTTATTATTCTCTATTAGAGTTTATATATTTTTTTATATCTGTTTTATTTATATTAGAGTTTATTCTTTTATCATTAGAAGTTGGATTTCACTTCGCATTTGTTATTGGGCATCTTTGCCTTTTGGGTCGATGACGACATTTCCATCGTTTAACCATAAAATTATTGGCGTGAAACAAAGGATCCGAGACCACTTCTTTTCTCTCCTTTTTTCTTATTCCGATTCGATTTTATTTTTGACTTGTGGATCGATGAAGTCTTGTATCCGTAAGCGTCAGATTTTCGAAGTCGATAACCTTCCTGATTTCAAATCTATGGAGGATGACCATTTGGCTCTTCTTCCCTAGTTTGGGATCGCGATAGGCTATCTTCGATTAATCAACATTATGTTTACGGTTAAGACGAGATCCTATTCTTTTGTGTCCCGATTCGATACACTAATCAATATACAACTGCTTTAATTTTTGTCAAATATTAATTGCTTTATTTTTCAGTCATTTACATTCTTGTACATATTATATATTCTGTATATTATTATTATCCCGTAAATATTCAACTAACTTGTACATTCTTTTAAAACACTTAATAAATATCAAACCATAAAATCCTAATTGATGGACTGTTTATTTATCTGTATCCTATATATATCTATCTCTATTTTTCATCTCTTTGCAGGTTCTCAAAAACATCTTCAATAAAGGAGAGTTATATTCGTATTGAACTAAAAATAGAGGATTAAGTGTAGACTTCTTCCCTTCCGAGTGTCGAGATACTCACTGTAGTGTGGGTGGTTTTGATACTCGTCTTTCAATACGAAGACGCTTGTATTCTCCGCACTCATCCACATCCTTCTCTCCTAAAAAACCTAGGCTCTGCACTGAGTACATTTTCAAACCATTTTTAAAAAAAAAACATCGGTCCCGTACCAAGTGCATTTTCAAAACACCTTTCAATAAGAAATTCGACTTCTCTTTGTATTGAACTAAAGAGAGAGGATTTAGTGTAGACTTTTTCCTCTTCGAGTGCCGAGATGCTCACTGTAGTGTGGGTGGTTTCGATACTCGTCTTTCAATACGAAGACGCTTCCACCTTCCTCTCCTAAAAACCTCGGCCCCGTACCGAGTACATTTTCAAACCTCGGCCCCGTACCGAGTATATTTTAAAACCTCGGCCCCGTACCGAGTACATTTTCAAATCTCGGTCCCGTATCGAGTGCACTTTTCATAAATAAATTGATTTCTCTTTGTATCGAACTAAAGAGAGAGGATTGCATGTAGACTTCTTCCTCTCCGAGTATCAGGATATTCACTGTAGTGTGGGTGGTCTCGATACTCGTCTTTCAATACGAAGACGTGTAACGGCCCAATTTTCACTAATTAATTATTTATATTAATTAAATGATTTAAGAGGATTGTTTGATTAATGTATGATTAACTAAATGAATTAATAAATGTTGGAGAGAATTAGAAGGGAAAGACATATAAAGGAAAAGTGGAGAGAAAGGAAAAGATAGAAACATAAGAGAAAGAAAGAGGAAGAAGAGAAAGTAGAAGGAAAGAGAAGGAAAAGTTAGAAAAGCTCAAGAACAGCTCTCAAGCATCGATTTAATCGAGGTAAGGGTGTGAAATGTCATTATCTAGTCAATGTATATGATTGTGTATGCTTGGGTTAGATTGTTGGTTGTTTTTCTACAACTTCCATTTTAGGGAAAATTGGATTTAATCGATAGAAACCGAGTTTTAACGGTAGAAAATGAGAATAAGTGGGAGAGTTTAGTCGAGGAATACTAAGTTTAAGCTGCGGGGACGAGTCGGGATCGAATCGGGTGGATTTGGTGAGTTTCGAAGTTTTGGGACAGTAGGAAATTCTGAGTTCGCAGACGTTCGCTAGCACGTTTGCTAGGCGAACAGATCGCGAACATTCGCTAGCAACTCGCTGGGAGAATAGTTAGCGAGAGGTCCCAGACTTGGGCAGAATGCATTTGATCTGGTTCGCTGGTAGCGAGTGAGGTGGCGAAGGATTCTCTAGGGCCTCGCTGTAGCGATGTAGGTGGCGAGCGAAGTCAGTAGCTTCTGTTTGCCTTCGCGAGCTTGTTCACTGAGAGAACAGATAGTGAGCATTCGCTAGAGACTCGCTAGGCGAGCAAGTCAGCGAGCGTGACAACATTTGTTTCCTTGTGATTCCATTCCGTGTTGATTTCTTTGTTCGATTGTGTTTGATCCTTGTTGGAGTGAGTAATTGTATACTGTGAAATATATGTTGTGGGTATCCGTATGGCGTGAATCCTAGATTGTGGAATTGATTATGAATATATATTGTTTGTATGAGATTGTATGAGTAGAATGCATGAGAACATATTGTTAATATGTGTACATTGTTTAATAAATGTATTGATGATATATGAATATGTTGTGTGTGCAATCATGTTATAATTCTTGTGTGATGAATTATATGAATGCATGGGATTAAAATGCGAGACGGTCTTAAGTGCATTTGGTGGTTGATTGCATATGCATCATTTAGTCAAGAGGCAATGTTTGCTAGTTTCGTGGAGACTAGTAACTTGTCCCAAACCTAGAAGGGTGGGTTTGAAAGCTTAGGAAACGAGCTTTTGTTGTTATCGGTCTAGAAGGGTGGACCCGGTTTAAGTGTAAAAACCGAAAAATGATAACAAGTGTTGGTACCACATAGCATGAGTTGCATTGAGTCACATGATTAATGTGTAATGTTAAATGAAAGTTTACCTTTATGTGAAGTATTGAATTGAGAATTATGGATGTATGCATGATGAAATGGGTTTGGTGATTGTCCATGTTTGTTACACTTATGTTGTGATGTATATAATGGTTGGAATGAATTGAGGTGAGAAATGTGAAATGTATGTGTTTTATACTTGTGTATGTATATATAATTATATGCTTTGACTATTATGTTAATATTTCTCACCCTTCTGCTGTTTTATAATGCTCTATGAGGCATTGCAGATTAGGTTGCTGGAGGTCTTTTGTGAAGTTTAGCTTCATCCTTTTGGTCGGTTATGCTCTGATATGTAGCACCGGGTAGTTAGGATTATATAGTATTCTTTTGGGATACATTTGTGTATGTATCTGTTGATAATGTTTTGTAAACATGAATGATATTATGAACCAAACTGAATTATGTATCTAAATGATAACATGTCTTAAGTAATTCAATGTTTTAATCTTCCGCTTTAATTTCTAAATATTGAGATGTGGGTGTAGGACTAAGTTCCTCTGTTGAACTACCCCATTGTTGCATGTCTTTTATAGAGCAGGTGTTGTATGTTATTTTGGTGAATGATGTGGCATACTTCTTTTATACCATATTTTAATTTACTCTGATGAAATTTATTATGTGCTTATGTGATTTAATTGTTTATTTGGGGGTATAGAAGGGGGTGTTACATTAAGTGGTATCAGAGCAGGTCAGTTTGTTGACCAAGTTGTTAATGTGTTTATTCCCCATTTGCATTTGGTACGTGTGTGTAGCACTATCAATGTGGTTGTTCTAATGAAGGTTTGTTGTGGGAATCAAGAACGATGGTTGCAGGTAGGAATGACGAAGCGATTGCGGAGGCTTTGACGAGGTTGGCTGGAGCGATTGGGCAGAATCCTCCAGCCAGTGTGAATGTTGGAAACCATGTTGATGATGAGTTTCGTGCTTTGGGAAGGTTTCAAAGGAATAATCCACCAGTTTTCTAGGGAACCCATGAGCCTGACAAAGCACAAGTTTGGCTGAAAGCTATAGAGAAGATCTTTCGAGTTATGAATTGTTCGGATGCGCAGAGGGTGCAGTTTGGCACTCATATGCTGGAAGAGGAAGCTGAGGATTGGTGGGGTAATACTCGTCAAAGGTTTGAAGAGAATGAAATGGTGATTACTTGGGATCTTTTTAGGGAAACATTTCTGGAGAAGTATTTTCCAGAAGATGTGCGTGGGAAGAAGGAAATTGAGTTTCTTGAGTTGAAGCAGGGTAACTCAACTGTGGTCGAGTATGCGGCGAGATTTGAGGAGTTGATTAAGTTTTGTCCTCATTATAACACTGCTAATGCTGAGAGATCCAAGTGTCTCAAGTTTGTGAATGGTTTAAGGCCAGAAATTAAGCAAGCTGTTGGTTATCAGGAGATTAGGCGATTTTCTGAGTTGGTGAAAAAGAGCAGAATTTATGATGAAGATAGTAGGGCTCGTTCGAGCCACTACAAAAGTTTAAGTGAAAAGAAAGGAAAAGGTCAATTTAGAGGAAAGCCGTATGTGACTCCCGCAGAGAAAGGGAAACAGAAAGCTGGTTTCGGCAAGAAGCCAAGTGGGGGAGGATTTTCTACTTCGGTGAGATGTTTTAGATGCGGTGAAGAGGGACATCATGCTCCCGAGTGCAAAAGTGTTGAGTAGAAATGTTTTAAGTGTGGGAAGCTAGGCCACAAAGCTCTAGAGTGCAGAAGCGGTGCGAATGTGACTTGCTACAACTGTGGTGAGCAAGGGCACATTAGTACCAAGTGTGATAAGCCAAAGAAGACTCAAGGGAGTGGGAAGGTGTTTGCTCTATCAGGATCGGAGACTGCTAATGATGATCGATTGATCTGAGGTACGTGCTTCATTAATGGTATACCTTTGATCGCTATAATTGATACTGGACCTACGCATTCTTTTATTTCTTTGGATTGTGTTAAGAGATTAAGTCTTGAGTTGTCGGTCATGTGGAGATATGGTTAGTGATACTCCTGCTATGGGTTCGGTAACTACCCCGTATGTGTGTTTGAATTATTCGTTGAGTATTTTTGGTAAAGACTTTGGAGTTGATTTAGTGTGTCTTCACTTAGATCAACTTGATGTCATTCTTGGGATAAATTGGTTGGAATTCAATCGTGTTTATATTAATTGTTTTGACAAAACGGTTATTTTTCCTGAACCTGAGAAGGAAGAAGATTTGTTTATGACTTCTAAGCAAGTGAAGGAGTCATTGCAAGATGGTGCTAAGGTATTCTTGTTAATGGCAACGGTGAGCATTGGTGAAAGTGGAACGATTGATGCTTTACCAATTGTTCGTGACTTTCCGGAAGTTTTTCCTGAGGAGATAATAGATTTACCGCCGGAACGAGAAATGGAGTTTGTGATCGACTTAATTCCTGGAACTAGTCCGATATCGATGGCTCCATATCGTATGTCCGCATAGGAATTGAAAGAGTTAAAGAGTCAACTTGAAAATCTACTTGAGAAGAGGTTTATTCGTCCGAGTGTGTCACTGTGGGGTGCACTGGTGTTGTTGGTTAAGAAGAAAGAAGGTTCTATGAGACTCGGTGTGGATTACAGACAATTCAACAAGGTGACTATCAAGAATAAGTATCCACTTCCGAGGATTAACGATTTGATGGATCAGTTGGTTGGTGCGAGTGTGTTCAGTAAGATAGATTTGAGATCTAGGTATCATCATATTCGCGTGAAGGCTGGAGATATTCAGAAGACTGCTTTTAGAACGAGGTATGGACACTATGAGTATTCTGTGATGCCATTTGGTGTGACTAATGCACCAGGTGTATTTATGGAGTACATGAATGGGATTTTCCATCCTTATTTGGACAAGTTTGTGGTGGTGTTCATTGATGATATTTTGATTTATTCGAAGAGTGAAGAAGAACATGTCGAGCATCTGAAGGTTGTGTTATCTGTATTGAAAGAGAAGCGGTTGTATGCTAAGCTCTCTAAGTGTGAATTTTGGTTGAAGGAAGTGAGTTTTCTTGGTCATGTGATTTCGAGCAGAGGTATTGCAGTTGATCCGTCGAAGGTTGAAGCGGTGTCGCAATGGGAGACTCCGAAATCAGTTTTTGAGATTAGAAGTTTTCTTGGTTTGGCGGGATATTATCGGAAATTTATTGAGGGATTTGCCAAGTTATCATTACCGTTGACGCAGTTGACTAGGAAAAGTCAAGCTTTTGTGTGGGATGCGAAGTGTGAAGGAAGTTTCCAAGAGCTTAAGCAAAGATTGACGACAGCTCCTGTTTTGATTTTGCCGAATCCGATAGAACCGTTCGTTGTGTATTGTGATGCTTCTTTGATGGGTTTAGGAGGTGTGTTGATGCAAGATAAAAAAGTTGTAGCTTATGCTTCGAGGCAACTCAGAGTGCATGAGAATAATTAACCAACGCATGATTTAGAATTGGCCGCTGTTGTATTTGTGCTGAAACTTTGGAGGCATTATTTGTTTGGTTCGAGATTTGAGGTGTTTAGTGATCATAAAAGTTTGAAGTATCTTTTTGGCCAGAAAGAATTGAATGCAAGACAAAGGAGATGGTTGGAACTTCTGAAAGATTTTGATTTTGGTTTGAATTACCATCCGGGTAAAGCAAATGTGGTAGCTGATGCATTGAGTAGGAAATTGTTGCATATGTCAATGATGATGGTAAAAGAGTTGGAATCGATTGAGCAATTTCGTGATTTGAGTTTGGTATGTGAGAAGACTTCTTACGGAGTTAAGCTGGGTATGTTGAAGCTTACTAGTGGTATTCTGGACGAGATTCAAAAAGGACAGAAATCTGATTTGAGTTTAGTTGATCGGTTGACTTTGATCAATCAAGGTCGAGGTGGTGATTTTCGGATTGAGGAGAATGGTATCATAAGGTGTCATGATCGAGTTTGTGTTCCTGATGTTGTTGAGCTGAAGAAGAGTATTCTTGAGGAAGGACATCGTAGTGGGTTGAGTATTCATCCGGGTGCTGCTAAGATGTATCAAGATTTAAGGAAAGTATTTTGGTGGCCTCGTATGAAGAAGGATATTGTCGAGTTTGTGTATTCTTGTTTGACTTGCCAGAAGTCGAAGATTGAGCATCAGAAACCGTCGGGTTTGATGAAACCGTTGTTTATTCCTGAGTGGGAATGGGATAACATTTCTATGGATTTTGTATCTGGTTTACCGAGGACGCCGAGTAACTTTGAATCTATTTGGGTTATTGTGGATCGATTGACCAAATCTGCTCACTTTATTCCTATGCGAATGGATTACCCGTTGGAGAGGTTGGAAAATCTGTACATTGAGAGGATTGTCAGTTTGCATGGTATTTCTTCTAGCATTGTGTCAGATAGAGATCTGAGGTTTACTTCGAGATTTTGGGAAAGTTTGCAAAGTGCTTTGGGTACGAAGTTGCGTTTGAGTTCAACTTATCATCCGCAGACCGATGGTCAGACTGAGAGGACGATTCATTCACTTGAGGATCTTTTGAGAGCTTGTGTGTTGAAGAAGGGAGGAGCTTGGGATAGCTACTTACCTTTGATTGAATTTACTTACAACAACAATTTTCATTCGAGTATTGGTATGGCACCGTTCGAGGCATTGTATGGTAGACGGTGTAGAACGCCATTGTGTTGGTATGAATCTGGAGAGAGTTTTGTGGTTGGACCTGAGATATTCCAGCAGACGACCGATAAGATTAAGATGATTCAAGAGAAGATGAAGATTTCTCAGAGCCGTCAGAAGAGTTATCATGACAAGAGGAGGAAGGCACTTGAATTTCAAGAGGGAGATCACGTGTTTCTTCGAGTTATTCCTATGACTGGTATTGGTAAGGCATTGAAGTCGCGTAAGTTGACGCTGCGTTTTATTGGTCCCTATCAGATTTTGCAGAAGATAGGGGAGGTAGCCTATCGTGTCGCTTTGCGGTTGTCGCTTGCTAATCTTCATGACGTGTTCCATGTATCTCAGTTGAGAAAATACATTGCGGATTCGTCTCATGTAGTCCAAGTAGATGATGTGCAGGTGAGAGATAACCTGACTGTGGAGACATCACCAATACGGATAGAGGATCAAGAGTCGAAGCAACTTCAAGGCAAAGAGATTGCTTTGGTGAAGGTCGCTTAGGGAGGACCGGCTGGTGGAAGTGTGACTTGGGAACTGGAGAGTCAGATGAGGGAGTCTTATCCAGAGATGTTTGAATCAGGTAACATTTTCGAGGACGAAAATTCCTAAAGTGGGGGAGAGTTGTGTTAGACTATGGCACGGATCTAGAGGGGGGGGGGGTTGAATAGATCCCCAATTAAAATTTGGGTCGGCGCTACCAATTTAAAATTGGTTTTAAAAATGTTTTAAGTGCGGAAGCGGCCGGGGAAAAATATAGTCTAAAACGAACGGTTATTGGAAAACCGGATATACGTAAGCCTATGGATTAATGACAATTCGGAAAAATAGAATCACAATACAAACTACACTTATCAATTATTTAGTTCAGTTGTAAGGATTCCTAGTTCCAATGATTCAAAATAAAACCAAAACTAGATACACAAGTAAGATAATTTTGGTTCAAGCAATATGTCAAACACTTGGTGTGCAAAAACACTCTAAGTGATATTTATGTTGAGTAAGTGATTTCAACCAGCCTAGTACAATGTATTGTTGTACTTTAGATTTGAAGACAAAGTTTTAACCTCTTACTCAATTGATATCACAATTTTGACAATAGAGCTTACACAAAAATTACTTATTTGAGCTGTAACGTAAATGCTGAAAATAGAGAAGACAAGTAATTTGGTGAGGCAGTTCCCCCGTCGTCCTCGCTTCGGGGTACGTCTGCCCTCAATTCTAAAACTAGAATTGAGATATATTGTATAGATATCACCTGTTTGAATGAACAGTTTATACAAGGATTGAGCAGCAAATATACAACAAAAATCTCAATGTGTTGAAAGTTGCCTTCACTCCTTGCCCCTTGATTCAAGCTGAATCAAGTTCTTTGATTTGTGTTGATGGACCTCCAACTCCAGCCACCTTATTGAAGAACACGTTGTTGTTCAAACCTTTGGCTCTGGCTGATCTCAACAGCACCAAATCGAACCCGAGATCTTCCCTTCAAAATCACCGAATCCGCTACTAGACTTGTGAAGACCACCTCTTCACAATCAACTTCGCTCGATTGATCGTTGATGAAGAATCTCGTCCAAAAACCCCCAAAATTCGAACCAATCTTGGAGGGCAAAACCCCAATGGTTTTATTCAAGAAAGAACCTGTCGCAATCTTCAACCCGAGCTTGATTCTCCAATCTAAGCCTCGAACCTTATCACCTTGAATCTCTCACAAATGCATTTCAAAAATGATTGTGTGTAATTGAAATGTTGTGAGATGTTGAAGGTGAAGATGATGAATCTTGGACACCTATTTCACTCTTTCTTGTTTTTGAACACATGAATCAAAAGAATATCAAATGTTAGTAGACACAAGTGTTTAAGCAAGTATATATAGTGCCAACATAATTCAGGACATACCAGTATTTCAAATATGAGAGGGAAGTATTTTAAAACAGATTTTCCGCGCGAACGGTCGACCATAACAGGTCTGTGTATCGACGCATGGCCTGTGCTGTTTTGGATTTCTGGAAATTTCATCAGTGTGCGTCGACCATACAGTCGGCGTGCGCTGACCCATTGAAATCCATTTCCTTTGTGCGCCGACCCTATGGTCGACCCATGCCCTTACACGCTGACCCGCTAGAATGTTATTCATTCATGCGCTGACCCTATGGTCGACGCATGCTTTGTGCACTGACTGATTTGGACCTTTTTGATGAATACGTTGACCCTATGGTCGACCCATGTCCTGCAAGCCTGCAAAAATTCATTAGTTTGAAGTCTTTCATGCCTTTAGTCATGATTGCATTTTGTCAACACAAAGTATATTCATTTCAGAAGTTTTAAGACAAGCGAAAAAAGGATATGGTGGGTGATACGTTGCATCTAGTTTAGTGGATCTGGAATTCATACTTTCCAGTCTACCCGGGGAATTTGTCATCATCGAAACCTGCATTAACCAATGTCTTGCAGACTTGTGTGATATGTGGCGATTTACCTCCACAATCTCCCCCTTTTTGATGATGACAACCTGTATACAACTAAAACACCAAATATGCAATGTATACACACAAGTATACACAAGCTCCCCCTTTCTTTTGCACTATAAGGCTATAGAACAAACAAACATCAAATGTTGTTAATATCCTGAACTGTTAGTATCCTGACTTGGCTTTGGTATTTGCTTGCTACATTGTCTTCTCCCCCTTTGACACCATCAAAAAGAGAAGAAGAACGCATCAATTAACAGAGAACATACAATAGGTGATAGTTAATTACCAAACTTCACACACAAGCATGATAATGAACAAAAATATCTTGAATTAATAGATAATGGCGAAAACATGTAATGAAAGTTCAGGCACACATAATACAGAAGAAAAAAATGAAAAGTACACAGACAAAAACATATAAGCAAATATGAAATATGCAACTATGAATCTAATAACCACGACCCCGTCCTTGTCCTCTCCCTCGGTATGCAGCATCTGGATTGTGGTAAGGATCCGAGAAGTCCAAAAAGGCTTCGACGAACATGTTGAGATGACTAAGAGAGTTGGTGATTTCCCAATCTTGCCGCTCATGTGATTCAACCAGAGATTCAATACGGGCGTCCATCCGAGTAGAAAATGAATTGAACCTTTCATTTTGGGCATGGAGCTCAGCTCTAATCTGCTCCATCTGAGTGTCTTGACGCCTCATGAAGTTTTGTTGTTCTAACTGCATTGACTGCATCATAGTAATGACTTCAGAGTTATCCGAAGGCGGAGGAGGTGATGAGTGCCGAGAGGGTTGATAGTCTTGAGGGTAGCCGTGATATGGGTCATAGAATCTACCCAAGGTAGTCCAGCCTGTATATTGCCAATCTCCCCATCCTTGATGTGTAGAATCGCCTTCTTGTTCTTCTGATGGATATGAGTACTGGACCCAATCGGTATTTGTAGCCATATCTTGGACTGGAGATTGATGATAATCTTGAGTCCCATAGATAGGTTCTTGTATCTCTGCATCTGTGTTGTCTTCTGCATCGGCTTCTTCACCTTCCTCGTCACTTTCTTCTTCACCTTGTTCTTCGCTTTCTTCTTCACCCTGCTCTTCACTTTCTTCTTCATCAAAATCGTTACGAGGCACCGGAGGAATATTGGCCCGGCGGACAAATCTGTATGAACGTCGTTCAGCACACCAAAAATACCCCATCATTGCAAGGGTTTTGGTGCTAAATTCTTTATCCGAGGGAACTGATACACATGGAAATGTTGGATACACGACATTCGCAGCAACAAGAATTTCCGAGATGAACGACCCATAGGCTAAAGCAGTGCCTCTACTTGAGTCTCTCAGAGCAAACATCCTGCTAGCAATATAGTAAGGCCAATTTATTTTGATCATGTTTTGTAGTATATAGATGAGATGTACCTCAGCTTGTTCGACACGCGACAGGCCACCCTTTTTCGGTCGTAGTATACGAGCGACGATCCACTGAAGGATGCGCTCCCCTGTATTGAGTTTCCCGGCTGTGACCGATCGAGGAAAAGCATCGCTGTTGACAATTGCCTCTGGATAGGGTCGTTTGAGCATTCCATTCAGAGCCCTCTTAAATTCATAACCCGACACCGTACGAGTGTCAGTTACCTCATGAAGAGGTGGTGCATCAGCATCAACAGTCATATCAAAATATTTGTTCCATACTTCAGAATTGATATTAACCAGTCTATTTCCTACAGAGGTGTGAAAGTGCTGATCTTGAAAGTTACCTCGCATATTTGTGTAAAACACTCTGACCAAATCCTCACTGTACTTTGTATTACATTCCAGGAAATTGACGAACCCTTGAAAGTCCAACAGGAACAGAATCCGGGTGAGATGCAAGCGCTCACTTGTTGCATGGTAGAAAGCATGTTGTGGAACTATGGCCCTTTTGCTGAGACTTTTGTTGAAGTTTTCAACAGCAGGAGGATGAACAAGTGAAACAGCATTAACCGGAACTGAAGCAGAGGATGGAGAAGCTCTTGATCTCTTACTGGTAGTTTTGCGGAGAGAGGAAGCCATTGATGATGAGTTTTGGAGGAGTTTGTAAAGATGAACTTGGAACTTTGAAGAGAATGATTTGGGAATAATGTTGGAGAAGAAGAATACTTAGGTCTTTAATAGAGGGAGGTGTTAGGGTTTTTGGGAAGAGGGAGGAGACAAGGAGACATATTAGGTGTCTAGATGCAATTTACAAGATGAATGTCATATCAAAACATCATAAGAGTTGTCTGCACATTAAATGTAGGGGGGAGGGAATTTGGAACGTTTTTCAAAAGAGAAAAATTATGGGTTTTTAAGCGAGCCGTCGACCAAAGCCCTGCATGCGTCGATGCATACTGTACAGTTTTTGATAATTTTGAAAGTTTACAGCATGCGTCGACCATTGTCCTGTTTAGGTCGACTCAAACCTTCAAAAAACTCAAAATTTTCAGTTTTATGTTATGCAGAATGTCACACTTGCCTATTTATCATGCCTATTCATCTTTTCACAATATGACATGCATTCAACACACATAGTATCAACCAGCAACAGTCATATACATATATAAGTACCATGATTGTAGAACAATATAGTTATTTTCAAGTCATGAATGCTAAGAGAGAGAGAGAAGAAAAAGAAGGAGAAAGGAGCAATATCACCTCTATACCGACCACTCTTGTTAATCACAGATTTGCACTTGCAACAAACTCAAAACAATTGTTAGTGGTACAAAAACATAGTTGTAAATATATTAAATTTGAATGTAGTAATTGTTAAACCCGATCAGAAATATCGAGAATACCAAGTTCTCGACGGATATGAAAGAAGGGCTCATTGGCTAGCGGCTTTGTGAAAATGTCCACTATTTGGTTTTTAGTATCGACGTGTTCAAAGACAACGTCACCCTTCTCTACATGGTCCCTAAGAAAATGGTGTCGAATTTCTATGTGTTTGGTACGCGAGTGTAACACCGGATTCTTGGTAAGATTTATAGCACTGGTGTTGTCACAAAATATTGGAACACGTTCTAGTTTCAAATTGAAGTCCAATAGTTATTGTTTAAGCCATAAGAGTTGCGCACAACAACTACCGGCGGCTACGTATTTCGCTTCGGCGGTTGACAGAGCAACAGACACTTGTTTCTTGCTGTGCCAACTAACCAAGGAATTTGAAAATAAGTGACATGTACCACTGGTGCTTTTCCTATCCGATTTGCAACCAGCAAAATCAGAATCGGAGAAGCCTACCAATGAACAATCATTACCCTTAGAATACCATAATCCATACTTCGGAGTACCAGATAGGTATCGAAGTATGCGTTTGACAGATTTTAGGTGGGATTCCTTAGGACATGATTGGTATCTGGCGCACATACACACGCTAAACATAATGTCGGGACGCGAAGCAGTAAGATAGAGAAGCGAGCCAATCATACCTCTGTACCTTTTTACCTCAACATCTTTGCCACTTTCATCTTTACTCATATTTGCACATGTTGGCATAGGGGTGTCTATGGCTTTTGCATTTGCCATGTCAAATCTCTTGAGAAGATCCAAACAATATTTTGTTTGGCTCACGAATGTTCCTTCCTTCAGTTGCTTGATTTGTAACCCGAGAAAATATGTGAGTTCACCCATCATACTCATCTCGAATTCACCCTGCATAAGCTTAGCAAACTCTCTTACGAGATTCATGTTAGTGGATCCAAATATGATATCGTCAACATAAATTTGTACAAGAATTAAGTGTTTTCCTTGACGTTTAATGAAGAGAGTAGTATCAACCTTTCCTCTTGAGTAGCCTTGATCAAGTAAGAATTTGATTAGTCTCTCATACCAAGCTCTAGGAGCTTGTTTGAGACTGTACAAAGCTCTTTTCAGTTTATAGACATGATCAGGATACTCATGAGACTCAAAACCAGGTGGTTGAGCAACATAGACTTCTTCATTTATAAACCCGTTAAGGAACACACTTTTGACGTCCATTTGAAATAACTTAAAATCTTTCGCACAAGCGAAAGCAAGTAGAAGGCGTATAGCCTCGAGTCGGGCAACCGGGGCATAAGTTTCCTCATATTCGATGCCTTCCTCTTGGTTATACCCTTGCGCGACTAAACGCGCTTTGTTGCGAGTTATTACTCCGTTCTCGTCCAGTTTATTTCTAAACACCCATCGGGTGCCGATTACTCGATGACCTCGTGGAGGAGGGACAAGGTCCCAAACCTCATTTCTAGTAAACTGATTTAGTTCCTCCTGCATTGACAAATACCAATGTTCATCGAGTAGGGCTTCCTTAGGGTTTTTAGGTTCCATCTGTGACACGAAAGCGAAGTAATAATAGAAATTACTTAGCTTAGCTTGAGTTGTTACACCCTTTGTGATGTCTCCAATAATATTTTCAATTGGATGGTCTTTAGATGACTTCCATTCTTGAGGAAGATCGTCGTTTGAAGGTGGATGAACTTCCTCTGTTGCATCACGGTGTGCATCCTTATCCTCCTCAATTTTGGCTTTGTCAGGTTGATCAATCCCCGTCTCGCCACTTCTGAGTATGTCTTCAGTGGATGTACCTGCACCATGAACAACACTATCCTTTCCGACATTTCTCGGGTAGGACTCATCAAAGGTAACATGCACAGACTCTTCTACAGCAAGTAATCGTTTATTATATATTCTATATGCTTTACTCAAGTGAGAGTATCCTAGAAAGATACCTTCATCGGCTTTGGAATCAAATTTGCCCAAGTTTTCCTTTCCATTGTTTAATACAAAGCATTTACATCCAAACACGTGCAAGTGAGAAACATTAGGCTTTCTCCCTTTTAAAAGTTCGTACCGTGTTTTGTTTAGAATGGGGCGAATAAGTACCCTATTCAAAACATAGCACACCGTACTAATGGCGTCGGCCCAAAAATATTTAGGAAAATTAATTTCGTTAATCATTGTTCTTCCCAATTCTTCTAAAATAGGATTTTTGCGCTCCACAACCCCGTTTTGTTGAGGAGTGCGTGGAGCGGAGAAGTTATGATCTATACCATGGTTACCGCAATATTCTTCAAATAAGTGATTTTCAAACTCACCTCCATGGTCGCTCCTAATGGACACTATGTTTGTATTTAACTTATTTTGGGAAAGCTTAGCAAACTTTTCAAAAGCAGCGAATGTATCACTTTTACTTACTAAGAAGATGATCCAACAAAACCTAGAAAAGTCATCCACTATTACGAACCCATAATAGTTTCCTCCTAGACTTTTAATCCTAGACAGCCTAAACAAGTCCATGTATAGAAGTTCAAGAGGTCTCGTTGTTGACATTATCTTTTTGGATTTAAATGAGATCCTCGTTTGCTTCCCTTTTTGACAAGCATCACAAAGGTGATCCTTGGTGAACTTTATTTTGGGAAGTCCTAAGACTAGGTATTTTGAGACTACCTTATTGAGTAAGTCAAAATTAACATGCGCTAAACGCCTATGCCATAGCCATGAGTCTTCACTCATAGTTATGAGGCATTTGTCGCTTGTTAATGATACTTCATTTAAGTCAAGCATATATACATTGTTTACTCTAAAACCATTAAACATATTCTTCTTATCATTTTCATGCACAATTTTGCAACAATCTTTTGAAAAGGATACATTGTATCCTTTGTCGCACAATTGGCTAATGCTAAGCAGGTTATGTTTAAGGTTTTCGACAAGCAATACGTCGGAAATCATAGTAGAGGCAGGATTACCTACACTACCTTTACCTAGTATTGCTCCGCGGTTGTTATCACCATAAGTTACATACCCTTTCTTCTTAGCCACAAAGTCTATGAATAAGGATATGTCTCCAGACATGTGTCTTGAGCACCCACTATCGAGAACCCATCTTCTCTCGGTGGTCTCGACACATTTCACCTGTCAAAACATAATTAGAACAAGGAGGTACCCAATGGCATATTGGGTCCTAATAGATTAGCAACAAAATGGTTGCGTTTGGGCAACCATTGGTAGATGCCTTTAGGAACAAGAAATCTCCTAAACCGGCATTTACCAATGGAGTGGCCTTTCTTGCAACAATATAAGCAAGCAAAATCAACTTTAGAGACACTTTCACTTGCTTGATCCCTAATTACATGGGCTAATCATACTTTTTCTAAAATCCTTTTTATCAATAGCAAATGTAACTTTAGGCTCAAGTGCCTTGTTTAATTTGGCCTTGAGGTTTCTAACCTCACCTTGCCAAATATGACAAGTATCACACCCGAAGTTGAAAGGGTTTCTATTGTCTTTACAATCCGATTCATTGCCTTTCACAATGGAAGCCTTAAGGTCCTCTAATTTCTTTTCGGACTCTTTAACTTTGTGCTCTAAATACGTAAAAAATTTCTTATTAGAAGCAAGTTTCTTGAAGGCTTCAACTGCTTCATTATGTAAGGCATTAAATGCGGTTTGTAATTCTGAATGCGACATATTCGAGGATTTATCATATTTAGAGTGACGTACCTGTTTTTTCTTATTTTTCTGATTAGCAGAGAGGCATAGATTCACGAACTCTTCTTCATCACTAGAACTTTCATCAGAGGAGGAAGAGTCGTTGTCACTTTCCCATGCTATGTACACTCTCCTAGGCTTTGATGATTTCTTGTGTGACTTTGATGATTCCTTGTCCTTTCCCTTTTTATTCATCGGACAGTCCGGTTTGTAGTGACCGGGCTTTCCACACTTGTAGCACGTCCCTCTAGTCTTTTTACCTTTCGAGTCATCATCCTTGGAGTGCCTCGATTGTTTCCGGAAGTTTACCAAGTTCTTCTCGGAATGTTGGATGCCGTTTTTTCTCACGTAACGGTTATACCGTTTAACAAACAACCCCATATCTTCGCTTGTGTCCTCTTCTTCTTCGTCGCTCGAGGAATAATCATTTTGCTCTTTTGCTTGAGACTTCGAGGAGGAAGTCTTGAGAGCTATTGATTTCTTTTCACTCACCTTCGTTTTGTCTTTCTTTTCCATCTTTTCGCGTTGGTCTAAGCTCAAGAGTACTTGTTCATGCTCTTGTAATTTGCCAAACAATGTTCTTAAATCTAATAAGGTAAGATCATGTGCTTCTTTGATGGCGGTCACTTTAGGCTGCCATTCCCTGTTTAGACATCTTAAGATCTTATTAGTAGCAATATCATTGGAAACAGGCCTACCTAATGAATGTAAACGATTGATGAGATGAGTAAATCTCTTTTGCATGTCAACAATGGTTTCCCCTTGCTCCATGAAAAAGAGATCGAACTCTTGAGTTAATGTATTGATTATAGCCAACTTAACATCGTTTGTCCCCTCATGGGCTATTTGTAGTGAATCCCACATGGCCTTAGCGGTAGGACAATGGGATACACGATAGTATTTATCTACACCTAATGAGGAGATTAAGATGTTTTTAGCTTTCCAATCATAATTGTATTTTTTCTCATCGTCATCGGTCCATTGTGCTTCAGGCTTTGGTACAACTACGTTATCCGCATTGGTCATAGTAATTTCTATTGGACCATTAAGGATAACGTTCCATATTTTTCTGTCTATGGAGTTTATATGCACACGCATACAGTATTTCCAATAACTATAATTTTCACCGTTGAAAATCGGAGCCCTATTGTATGCCCCTTTAGGTTCGTTTGCCATTTTCTAACTCGTTGTATTTGAAGCACCGAATAACCGGAGCTCTAGATACCACTTGTTAGACTATGGCACGGATCTAGAAGGGGGGGTTGAATAGATCCCCAATTAAAATTTGAGTCGGCGCTACCAATTTAAAATTGGTTTTAAAAATGTTTTAAGTGTGGAAGCGGCCGAGGAAAAATATAGTCTAAAACGAACGGTTATTGGAAAACCGGATATACGTAAGCCTATGGATTAATGACAATTCGGAAAAATAGAATCACAATACAAACTACACTTATCAATTATTTACTTCAGTTGTAAGGATTCATAGTTCCAATGATTTAAAATCAAACCAAAACTAGATACACAAGTAAGATAATTTTGGTTCAAGCAATATGTCAAACACTTGGTGTGCAAAAACACTCCAAGTGATATTTATGTTAAATAAGTGATTTCAACCAGCCTAGTACAATGTATTGTTGTACTTTAGAGTTAAAGACAAAGTTTTAACCTCTTACTCAATTGATATCACAATTTTGACAATAGAGCTTACACAAAAATTACTTATTTGAGCTGTAACGTAAATGCTGAAAATAGAGAAGACAAGTAATTTGGTGAGGCAGTTCCCCCATCGTCCTCGCTTCGGGGTACGTCTGCCCTCAATTCTAAAACTAGACTTGAGATATATTGTATAGATATCACCTGTTTGAATGAACAGTTTATACAAGGATTGAGCAGCAAATATACAACAAAAATCTCAATGTGTTGAAAGTTGCCTTCACTCCTTGCCCCTTGATTCAAGCTGAATCAAGTTCTTCGATTTGTGTTGATGGACCTCCGACTCCAGCCACCTTATTGAAGAACACGTTGTTGTTCAAACCTTTGGCTCCGACTGATCTCAACAGCACCAAATCGAACCCGAGATCTTCCCTTCAAAATCACCAAATCCGCTACTAGACTTGTGAAGACCACCTCTTCACAATCACCTTCGCTCGATTGATCGTTGATGAAGAATCTCGTCCAAAAACCCCCAAAATTAGAACCAATCTTGGAGGGAAAAACCCCAATGGTTTTATTCAAGAAAGAACCTGTCGCAATCTTCAACCCGAGCTTGATTCTCCAATCTAAGCCTCGAACCTTATCACCTTGAATCTCTCACAAATGCATTTCAAAAATGATTGTGTGTAATTGAAATGTTGTGAGATGTTGAAGGTGAAGATGATGAATCTTGGACACCTATTTCACTCTTTCTTGTTTTTGAACACATGAATCAAAAGAATATCAAATGTTAGTAGACACAAGTGTTTAAGCAAGTATATATAGTGCCATCATAATTCAGGACATAATTCGATTTGTCCTTCAAGCCTGCAAAAATTCATTAGTTTGAAGTCTTTCATGCCTTTAGTCATGATTGCATTTTGTCAACACAAAGTATATTCATTTCAGAAGTTTTAAGACAAGCGAAAAAAGGATATGGTGGGTGATACGTTGCATCTGGTTTAGTGGATCTGGAATTCATACTTTCCAGTCTATCCGGGGAATTTGTCATCATCGAAACCTGCATTAACCAATGTAACGGCCCAATTTTCACTAATTAATTATTTATATTAATTAAATGATTTAAGAGGATTGTTTGATTAATGTATGATTAATTAAATGAATTAATATATGTTGGAGAGAATTAGAAGGGAAAGACATATAAAGGAAAAGTGGAGAGAAAGGAAAAAGATAGAAACATAAGAGAAAGAAAGAGGAAGAAGAGAAAGTAGAAGGAAAGAGAAGGAAAAGTTAGAAAAGCTCAAGAACAACTCTCAAGCATCGATTTAATCGAGGTAAGGGTGTGAAATGTCATTATCTAGTCAATGTATATGATTGTGTATGCTTGGGTTAGATTGTTGGTTGTTTTTCTACAACTTCCATTTTAGGGAAAATTGGATTTAATCGATAGAAACCGAGTTTTAACGGTAGAAAATGAGAATAAGTGGGAGAGTTTAGTCGAGGAATGCTGAGTTTAAGCTGCGGGGACAAGTCGGGATCGAATCGGGTGGATTTAGTGAGTTTCGAAGTTTTGGGACAGTAGGAAATTCTGAGTTCGCAGACGTTCGCTAGCATGTTCGCTAGGCGAACAGGTCGCGAACATTCACTAGCAACTCGCTGGGAGAATAGTTAGAGAGAGGTCCCAGACTTGGGCAGAATGCATTTGATCTGGTTCGCTGGTAGCGAGTGTGTTGCACCCTAAAATTTGCCCAACCTATTTCACCTGGTTTATGTTTTAATTGCATTATCATTTGCATAGTTACATCATGTACATAATCTAATCATTTGCATAGCATAGCATAGCAAGGCATCCAACAAGGGATCAAGTGCCATTCTTATCTAAAGAAGCACATCAAGGGGCCTTATTCAAGCTGAAGAACATCCAAGTCATCAAGAAATGGGTTGAAGCTTTGAGGAGATTTGAATGTCAGCCAGTGGACTTCTCTCCTAATTTGAGGTGTATTGAGGGTCATAAATGGGGATATGAGCTATGAATTGAGGGTATGGAATGTGTACAAAGCTTATGAAATGCCTAGAGGGTCATATTTAAGATGAGACAAGTCATTGATTCAAGTACAAGAGCCACAGTTGAAGTGCAGTCAACTAGGGTTTTATCTGAGTCAACCCTAGGTCAACTGAGTGATTGAAGAGCATCAAGGCTTAATTGGAGGTTGTGGGATTCATGAATTTATATGTTGATACATGTGTGGTGTTGTGCCAAGGATAAGTCAAAGAGAATCAAGAGTATGAGGAGTTGCCAAATTAGGGTTTCAGTGTAAAATCCCCTAATTTAGGCCTAACTTCCAAGCCAGATAAGTAAAAATGCAAGTTTCAAATGGATTCTTGGCCAACATGAAACTTGTAGAGCTTCTCAATATATTTAATTTGAGTACTATAAGTCTTTAATAAGATTTGTGTAACTCAAGTTATGGTTCTTGCAAGTTATGGGTCATCAGAGGACACTGAAATTTATCTGTGAAAGTCACTTGACTTCCAAGCAACGTTTTCCCATCAAGGAGTGTCCAATGGATTCTTGGCAAACATAAGAGTTGTAGATCATGATCTTAGCTTTCCATATAGTACTAGAAGTCCTCAAGAGGATTTGTGGAACTCAAGTTATGATCTTGGCAATCCAGGGGTATTTTGGGTATTGATGATTATAGGTCATTTTTCAACATAGGTCAAAATCTCTATCTTCCACTCCTCAAATGAAAAAATTTTCAACATGAGATGTGCTTAAAATGATGTTTTTAGGCTAGGTAAGAAGTCATAAGAGCTTGGAATGGCTTGTATCACAAAATTGCAAAAATGACCTAAGAAAAGGAAGAATTAAAGTTCATTGAAAAGTCAATTTTGTGATTTTTGGTTCTAAGGCCAAGATAGGGCATGTGATATATCATTTTGATCAGAAATGAGGTTTTAAAGACAATGGCAATATTACTTTTTCCATTTGAGGTCAAATTCAAAGGGTTGCATTTGGTAGCTTCACACTTAAGTTACATATGCAAACACATTCTATGGATCAGCTACAAGGCTCTAATCAATCCTAACACATTCAATATGTCATGTGGTGAGAATTTGGATCAAAAGCAAGTGAAAATACCAGCTGCTATGTGACTGTCATGTATGGAGCTTGTCATGAAAATTTCAAGAGATGAGAAATTGGATTTCTCATATAGAGCTTTCCAGAAGTTTCTAGATCATTCATACACCTTCTATATAAGGATTAGAACTAGTTCAAAGCCTGAGTTAGTGCAGATTGAGAGAGATTGGAGAGATTGAGTTTTGATTTTTCATCTTGCAAATCCAAATCGGTTACACAAATTGGAGAAGTTTCAATCCATTATTTTGCACTCAGAAGCTCTACTTTGAGTTGGTGATTGCTTTGTTCATCCAAGATTTACAGGTATGTAAACTTCATTCTATGGCTTGACTCATGTAGAATTATTAGGTTTTAGGTAGTTAGATGTGATGTAGAACATGGCTAGATGGAGTCTGGTAACAATTGGCATGTTTTAGAGACAAAATTAGGTTGAGCACCATTTCTGTTCAGGGCTGTATCTTGATGATTCTTGAGGTTTAAACCTAGTTTGATAGTGGATTTTACTCAGTGTGAGGTGTAGTTGATGTTAGGCATCTCAATTTTGAGTTTGGGGAGAATTTATATTTGAGCATTTTCTGAACATTTCTTCGTGTTTTGAGGAAGAAGATGATTCAATGATAATGGAGATTAGGGTTGAATTCAGTGTGAAAAAACGATTTGATTGATGTTATTAGGGTTGAGTTTTGGTGAGGATCAATGGAGTTGCGTTTGGGGAAGATGAAGGTCGCAACTCTGTTCACCCATGGCTTCTTTCTCCCTCCAAAATTCAAAGGTAGAAGATGATAGGATGACCCTTAGATCTTGTTGGACTTTGACTGGAATGAACATCCAACGGCCACGAGCGAGTCTTAATTCGTGAAGGATTTCTGAGAGAGGATGATACGCAGCGTTTCATTAAACGCTTGCTTTGGGCCTAAGTGTATTAGTTGCTAGTGACACCCCTTGTACAAGGCCCAATGGAATTTACACGTAAAAGCATTGCTATTCACACGAACTTTTTTCCATTTTCATTTGTCTTTTCATTTTATTTTCTGAGTTGATTGGGCTTAAGAAGCGCTTCGCTACTAGCACCCCCTCCTGAGCCCAATTGGTGAATTGTACTACATATAATTGCTATTCCACACGCCTCTTTTCCATTTTCTTTTATTTTCCTTTTATTTTCACATTTCATTTAGGTTAATTAGAAAATTCATAACTAATTGAAAAACAATCATTTTTGGATGAGAATTTCTTCTCTGTTTTCCTTAGGGTTTCTAGAATTTAATAAAACAATAAAAACATTAATTCATGCATTTTTCATTTTTTTGGTATATTTTACAATTTTATTGATTTTATCTTGCATTTGTTTGATACCTTATTTTTCTGAATTTAGTATGAGAGATTGATGCATGATTTTTGATTGATTCTTATGAGGTTGATTAGGTTAGGGAAGCATGTACCCTTAGAAATTTTATCACATTTTTGTGAATAAATTTTAGGTTAGTTTGAGAGGTGAATAGGAGAGGGGTTAGAATTAGGGTTTCAAAACATTTAGGTGTAGTTTAGGGCATAGTTTGGAGACTTAGGTTTTGATTTAGGCCTTGGGGTTTATGTGGGAGATAGGGTATATAGTTAGGTTCCCTTAGAAATTAATCTAGGATTTTATAATGAGTGTTACTATTTTACTTGATTTTTGCAAATTGGGTGATGTTTGTGTGTTTCCCTTTTGGGCTTTTGGTTTGCTTGTGGGGTTTGGGTCATTTCAATTGGCTGTTGGGCTTGGGCTTGGTTTGTTGGAGCTAATGAAGACTTGGAGGATGATTGAAGACAAAGGATGGAGCTTGGAGCATGAAGATTCTTATCCTTGAAGGTTGCTTTTGAAGACTTAGGAAATAGGAGATATAGGGAGAGCTTTAGATTAGACTGATTTCTTCTTTCAAACATAGAGAGCTTCTTGTGCCTCTATTCCATCCTATGACACAAGGTCCCCCAAAGGAGTTCCATCTCTCCTTAGGAGGGATGTAGAGCAAGCTTTGGTTGGGTAGAACCTTGAGGATACCTTTTACTTGCTATGCTAAGATCTTAGTGATTTCCCTGGGTTGTCACTGAGCCTCTTAACATTTCAACTTCATCTATTGATTGACTCTCTTCTGGAGTGGTTGCATTGAAGAGGGGAACCTCTTGAAGAATGAAGTTCATTGAAGATTGGTGAAGATAAAGCCTGTGCTTGTCAAAGCTGGATATCTGTTGAAGCTAGGGTTTGGTTGCTGTTTGAAGTTGTTTACTTGTTAGGGTTCATTGCTTGCCAGAGTTTGGAGATTGTTGAAGACAGGACTTTATCTAAAGCTTGAAGATCATTGAAGATTGAGGATGGGGTCTTACTTGAAGGTGTTATTGTCAACTTTTTGCTGTTAATCAACTGTAGCTGTGAGAGCTGTTGCTGTTTGAATTGCTTACTGTAGGAGCTGGTGTTGCTGTCAGAGCTGGTGTTGGGTTTTATTTCTCTTTCTGTATTGTTTGTTGGCTTGTTCAGCTTGCCCCTTAGGTTTGAAGTGAAGCTGTTTCACTTTGCCTATTGTCTTCCCAGCTTCGAGGTTGAGTGGCACTCCCTTGCCTCACTTGTACTGCTGCATCTCATGCATTTTACTGTTTACTGTATATATCTGTTTCTTTTTCGTTTATCCCCTAGGATCTCTGTTTCTCTCTGTGCAAGAGAGAAATATGACAGACATTATGTTTTAACCCATGCATGACACATTAGGGTAGTTTTATTCCCTTTTCAAACCCTAGGTTTTTAGAATTTCTTTCTCTTCTATCTCAAACAAATTCAAAACACAGTAATAAGGTTAATCGATGTCGTACGTTACGAGCCTTAAGCTATTTGAGAAAAGGTTGCTGGAGGGTCACTCTTCAGTAATCTGATTGCTTAGTGTGTTACCCTTAGGGTGACATACGACGTAGTCACTCTCAAATCACAGTCTCTAGTGCGTCAGAGATTGCAAACTAAAAAACACTTCTTGCGTAAAAGACTTCAAAACAAATATCAAAGTGTCATTTTTGTCCTCTTGGACTCCTAATCCGAAGAAACCTCTTTTCAGAAAGATAAAAAACAGTCAGACAAGTCTGTGTCTTCCGTAGCCCGAACTACGTTTGCTCTGATCTTTCATGCTGTATGAAAGTACGTAGGCATAGGATGTCATATCCTAGCGAGCAACCTCCCCCTCCTTTCCGCGTTTTATTGTCAGCTTTATATTGTTATTGTTGTTGTGTGTGTGTGTGGGGGGGGTGATCTTTTGAGAGATAAGTCGGACCTGGGCTTGAGGTTACACATAGACTTAGAAGTAGATAGTAGTGGTTAGCCTGCTTGCTTAGCTCGCACCAGCTATCCGCGAAATATGCGCTCGGATGAGATTCTCTTTGATGCTTCTTGCCTAGCCTTTAGGGCTCGACAAGCTATCTGACCCGAGGATTGTCGACTCTGGGGACCTATCAATTGGGATTCAACTAAGTGGGGCCGCTTCAAGGGATGATGATGCCACACCTTCTGGGTATCGTATCATCGCTCTTGAAAGTCTGTGACGTTGAACCCGCATAGGATGCCGTACCTCGTCTGCGAGTTAAGTTCACACCTGTGAGGGGTAGGTAGGTTTGTTTGCAGGAAACCTTTGACCTCAGAATACCTGGTTTATCTCTGTCAATAAGATGTGGTTACGGGGTTCATTTGAGTGTTTGGTTTGAGATGAAGATTTGATGATTCTCAGGATTCAGTACAAAGCAGCACAGTTCATCAGCATTGCACTTGGTCCCTTGTTTGCATATGCATGTGCATTTTCATGACTGCATTTCATTAACGTGTATTTATGTTGCAGGTGTGATCATTCCCCTCTGATTCTAGTATATCTTCTATCCAGACATGGAGTCCCTGAAGAGGACATTTGCTTACCGGTTGCATTCGCCAGATATCAGTTCCTTGCTGGGTTTAGTTGCTCTAGCCGATGAGAGAGTGAGGGCTGAGTTCAGAGTATCTTATGGGAGATTGCTTAGTTTGTTATACAGACCTTCAGCATTCGAGACGACTGGGGTGTATACTTTGATGCAGTTTTATGAGCCGCAGCTGAGATGTTTCTTATTTCCCGACTATATTCTGGCACCCACTTTGGAGGAGTATTCTGCGATGTTGGGAGTTCCTGTGTTAGATCAGATGCCCTTCATACATATTGATGTTGAGCCTGAGTTGGCTACACTTGCTGAGATTGTCAGTTTAGACGCTTCTGAGTTCCCTGGAGGTTTGGTCAAGCTGAACGAAGCTTATGGTTTTCACTTGTCTGTCCTGGTTGAGAAGGCTACACAGTGCACGAAGAGTGGATGTTGGGTTGCTTTCAGTGCCATTCTAGCCGTCTGCATCTATGGGATTGTCTTGTTTCCCAATGTGCCAGATTTTGTCGACTCAGATGCCTTCTTGATTCTTGCCTCGAAGAATCTAGTTCCTACTCTCTTGGGCGATGTTTATCATTCTATTCACTACAAGAATGAGAAACGTCGTGGCAAGAATGTTTCCTGCTGTCTTCCTCTTTTGTATAGGTGGTTCCAGGGGCATCTTCCGAAGACAGGGCCTTTTGTTGATGCTGTTGATACTTTGGATTGGTCTTCCCGGTTATTGGGGTTGTCTGCTGAGAACATCATTTGGTTTGATCAGAGCATGCTGGGCACTGATATTATATATAGTTGCAGTGGCTTTCCGAATGTCCCCTTGATTGGACAGAAAGGCTGTATTAACTATAACCCTTCACTGCTGGTAAGACAGTTCGGTTATGCTTTGAGGGATGCTCCTATTGTGAAGGAGATACAGGAATCTCTGTATCTCACGGGCTTATTAGACACGGCTGTTCTGATCAGATTGAGACATGCATGGGCTAACATCCATAGAAGGGGGAAAGCTTTGCTCGGTAAGAGCAACAACAAAGCTTATGATCCTTATTTGGCTTGGATCCACGAGGGAGCTAGTATGTCCTTGATGCCTTATCCTGCTGCGAAACCCCTGTATCTTCCAATGATTGAGGTACCTACTTCAGTAGAGCTTGAAAAGTATAACAAATTGTTGGCTGAAAACGAAGAATTGAAGAAAGCCAATGATGAGTTAGAAAAAGAGATCTTCCAGTTGCGTCATGAGAAGAATGAAGCTACCTTCACTGTGAGGGAATAGACTGAATTGATTAATAGGTTGGGTTCAGAGTTGACGGAGGAGACCAACAAGAAGGAAAAAGTGGGAATAGCCTTGAACGGTGTTAGCAAGGTGCTTACTTCCAAGAAGGAACTTTTAAGCAAAGCTTATTCCCGTCTCAGCAAGTGGGAAGCTTTGTGGAATGCCACTCTTACCAAGCGGAAGGAGCGTGAAGTCGAACTGAAGCTGCAGATTGCCACGCTAGAGGCACAGATTAGAGCCCAAGACGCAAAGATTGCCGAAGAGACATCACTTAGGAGCGCTGTTGAGCTTAGAGCAAGTAACCTTGACGAGAAGCCGAGAGGTTATGAAGTGAAGGCCGGTTCCAAGAGGTACAGACTTGACGAGAGTTCTGGCGAAGGAACCTGCCAAGACGACGCCAAAAAGCTGAGATCCACTGCCAAGCGGCATGCCTTACTGATACATGAGCTGATCTCCCGACTAGGGCATTCGGAGACGTTGAGGATATTGGAAGATGTCAGAGCATGCCATTTGGCCTGATTTATCTTTGCCTTGCCTTTGTTATCTGTACTTGTATTTTGACCATCGCCAGGCTTGTTGGCCGAGGTCTCTTCAGTTGTATTCAGTTGTACTCTTGTACTCAGCCTCTTGGCATGTGTTTATATATGAGGTTTCTTCTGATTCCTTGCTTGCTTGATGGGGGGCTCCATTGTCGTGATGGCCTTCTCTCCGAGACTAGAATCGGGGGGGATATAACCTGTAGCATATTTACACAATTGCATCTGCATTCATACTGCATGACCCATATTCTCGAATCTGTATCTTATTTCCTGCATCTCCAGGTTTTTCAGGATTGACGAACAAAGAGTCCACCGCTACTCAACCCGAAACAACTGCAAGAGAATCATGGATCAAGTCCAAGTGGTGATGCAAGAAATCCGCGAGAAGCTGAATCTGTTCATGCAAGCAATGGAGAACATTGCTAAGGGCCAAGAGAGCCTCCAGACTTTGGTACAGCCGCTGCTGACGCGGGCTAATGGGAATGGCAACAATGACCACAATTCTGCGCATGTTGAAACTATTCCGGAGGATGGGCCCCCTACGCCTGTGGTTCCACCTGTGGTGACCCCACCTGTTGTGGTTCTGAATGATGGCGCCAGTGCTGGCAATGGTAACACAGGGAATGGAAATGAGACTGTTGTTAACAATGTTAGATTTGGGGACGCCAACCGAGGCGGTGGTAACAACAATGGCGGTAATGGGTTCGGTAACAATGGTTTCGGCTACAATGATCAGGGATTTGATTACGTCAATCAGGATGGGAAGTTCGGCTTCAACACTCAGGGTTTCGGTTACGACGGGTTTGGTAACGCTAACCAGGGGTATGGTGGATTTGGTAATATGAATGGTGCTGGGGTGATTCCTGTCAACACCGGGTCTGGACTTGTTAGGATCAACCAGGGTTTCGGTAACGGGGGACGAGGTCCCATGATCAATCAGCAAGGGTTTGGTCGCAACACTGGTTATGACGGATATGGAAATGAAAATGTGAATTGGGGTGAAGACCGCCAGGAGGACGCCTTTTCTGGAAGAGGTGTGGGATTTGAAGGACATGTTGATCCTGTGCAGAGGATCAGAATGCTTGAAGAACAGATGAAGGGGGTAGTGAATCAGAACTCCACCGGTTTGGATATGACTACAATGGGCTTAGTACCAGGGCTGAGGGTGCCGTTGAAATTAAAGGCTCCCACTTTTGACAAGTACAAGGGGGACACCTGCCCTAAAGTCCATGTCCGCTCTTACTACAGAAGGATGTCCGCGTATTCAGACGATGAAAGGATGCTCATGCATTTCTTTCAGGATAGCTTGTCAGGACCTTCACTTGAATGGTATATGGGGCTGGAGCCCACACAGATTAAAACCTGGAAGCAGTTGGTTGATGCTTTCGTGACCCATTACAAATACAACAGCGATCTGGCGCCAAACCGGGTCCAATTGTAGGGTTTGTCACAGAAGAACGGTGAAAGCTTTAAAGAGTATGCGTAAAGGTGGCGCGATATGGCAGCAAGGGTGCATCCTCCTTTAATTGAAAGGGAGATGAATGATATGTTCATTGGGACATTTACGGGGGTGTTCTATGAAAAATTGTTTAGTGTGTCATTGAGCAGTTTCTCAGATTTGATTCTTATGGGGGAGATGATTGAGAACGGGATTAAAGTTGGAAGGTTCCAAGCAGGTGAGTCTACTTCAACAGGAGGTGCCAGAAAAGCATTTGGTGGTAGACGACAGGGTGATACTAGTGCCGTGTTTGGTGGCAGGGGCAGGGGCAGAGGAAGAAATCAGTATGTTCATCCGCAACAGATAGCTAGTGTCACTATCCCTTTTCCTCAACAAGGGCAGCCTCAGCGACAACAACAACAACCACAGCAACAGCAAGGACAGAATCCTGATCAGAGAAGGGTACAGAATGCAAGGCCAAAAAGAGTGTTCGACGCACCTCCTTCCACGTATACAGAACTCCTCCAGACCCTGCTAGGGTTGAACTTGGTTGAAAAGAGGACTTTGGCACCGCCTATGGGGGCAGTACTTCCTTACGGATATGATGCCAACAAGCATTGCGAATTCCATTCCGGGGCACCCGGGCATGATGTAGAAACTTGTCAGGCATTTAAACACAAAGTTCAGGATTTATTGGATAGCAAAGCTATTAACTTTGGACAGGTGGTCCAAATATTGTACAACAGCCTATGCCCAATCATGGGGCAAACGCCATCTTGACAGAAGAGAATTTGAATCTAGTGATGGATGTCAATGAGCTGAAGACACCGTTGGGTGAGATTAAAAGCACGTTGTTAAAAGGGGGTATATTCCCGGGGTGTGATGAATTTTGCTTGGATTGTTGGACCCAGCCAAAGGGTTGTAATGAGCTGAGGCAAGGCATTCAGGCTATGATGGATAAGGGTACCTTGCAATTTGATAGAACCGCGGTGGTAAAGCCTGTAGAGGCATTGTGTGATGAGCAGAACGATGTTGCGACGGTAACGATTCCGAGGAAAACAATAACGATAACGGAGCCCGCCAGGCGGCCGACGATCACAATTACTAAGGCAGGACCAGTTCCTTTTGAGAGTACCAAAGCAGTGCCGTGGACTTACGGGTTGGAGGTATATTGCAACGGTGAGAAAATTGAAGTCAATAGACAACCAGCTGGGGTTGTAGATAATGTTGTCGGAACAGGGGGTATGACCAGAAGCGGAAGAATCTTCACGTCACCCGAGGTAGAGGAAGAAAGATTAGCCAAGGGCAAAGCCAAGGTAACTGAGGGGGGTCCTTCTTAGTCGAATGAAAAAGAAACGTCACTTAAGGATGTGGAGGAGTTTATGAGGATCACTCGTAAAAGTGATTACAAAATCGTTGAGCACCTCCAGCAAACGCCGTCAAAAATTTCCATCCTATCATTGCTGTTATGTTCCGAGGCCCATTGGAACGCTTTGCTGAAGATTCTAGACACGTCGTTCGTTCCTCAAGAAGTTTTTGTTAATCAGTTAGAAGGGGTGATGGCGCATGTCAATGCGGGGCACAGTTTGGGCTTCACAGACTTTGATTTGACTCCGAGAGGGCGAGAGCACAATATGGCATTACATGTGTCAGTTGAATGTCGGGGCACGGTCATGTCCCATATTTTAGTAGACATTGGATCTTCCCTGAATGTGCTACTGAAGAAAGCCATGATGAAGTTAGATATCAGGGGGATTATCTGCACGCCTAGTGATTTAGTGGTGAGAGCGTTCGACGGAACGAGGAGGTCAGTTTTCGGATCAATAACATTACCGTTGCAGGTGGGGCCTGAAGTATTTGAAACTGAATTCTATATAATGGACATCCAGCCAGCGTATAGTTGTCTTCTGGGGCGCCCATGGATCCATGCCGCCGGGGCAGTCACGTCCACGTTACACCAAAAGTTGAAGTATATGGTGGGGGATAGTGTCGTCACTGTTTGTGGAGAAGAAGATATTCTGGTTAGCCATTTGTCTTCGTTCAAATATGTCGAGGTCGACGGCGAAATACACGAAACACCCTGTCAAGCCTTCGAGGGGTTGCGAATTAAAGACAAAGCCCAGGGTTCCAGCAAGATATCGGATGTGGCAGTATCATCTTACAAAGAGGCTCAGGCTCTAGTGCAGGCAAGCAAAACCAAGGGCTGGGGGTAGGTATTGGAGATTCCCGTGAAGAATGACAGATTCGGGCTTGGATATCATCCTTCGTCATCAGCATCCTCTTCAGGAACGCCCAAGTTCAGAGGGTCGATAACCATTACGCCAAGCGGGGTGAGCTTCGAGACTATCAACGCTGTTTCCGATGCTGAAGACGGAGATAGCGACTGTGATATGGACGCATGGATCAAGCCAAGCGTGCCAGGACAAAGTCTTTGCAATTGGTCTATCCGGGAAACTGTTCCTGTGACAACTAAACAGTAATGATTTGTTTTCTTAATTGTTGAATAATCCTGTGTCCTACCCGGGGCATAGTGATTTTGCTTAGGGCCATTTGGTTATGTACATTACATTGTTTAATCATGAAATAAAGGCGTTTTTCATATACAAATGTTGTGATCCCTATTCTTCCTGTTTTTTTTATCTTTTACAATAAAACGGCAACGTGGTTATTTACTTTGTATGCGTTTTGAAGCATTTAACCATTTCCTTTGCAGGATTACTATTTCAGATGGCATCTATGAACCGCCTATGACTCACTTCGACTTCGAGCACCCGGTATCTCAGGCTGAGGAAGAGATTGTTGAAGATGGCGATGTACCAGAAGAGTTGACCTGGTTATTGAAACAAGAAGAAAGAATCATTCTGCCTCATGAGGAAGTCATTGAGATTATCAATTTGGGGTTGGAAGAGGTTGTGAGAAACATCCATATAGGGGTTGCGTTGCAGAGCGACATCAAACAAAGATTGGTTGAGATGCTCAAAGAGTACAGTGATATATTTGCTTGGTCGTACGAGGATATGCCTGGATTGGATACGGATATGGTTGTTCACCGTCTGCCGTTGCGAGAGGAATGTCCGCCTATTAAGCAGAAACTCCGAAGAACTAGACCGGATATGGCTGTGAAGATCAAGGAGGAAGTTCAAAAACAGTGGGATGCTGGTTTCCTAGCTGTTACAAAATATCCCTCATGGGTCGCTAATATTATGCCAGTGCCAAAGAAAGACGGTAAAGTGCGGATGTGTGTAGACTACCGTGATTTGAACAA
This sequence comes from Lathyrus sativus, assembly GCA_963859935.3. Lineage (NCBI taxonomy): Eukaryota > Viridiplantae > Streptophyta > Magnoliopsida > Fabales > Fabaceae > Lathyrus > Lathyrus sativus. Next base: position 188,122,944 of record OZ012738.1, on the reverse strand, counting down.
AGCGAGCCCGAAAGATGACTTTCCACTTCCTCACATTGATGTGCTGATTGATAACACTGCTCAGTTCTCCGTATTCTCCTTCATGGATGGCTTCTTAGGCTATAATCAGATCAAAATGGCTCCAGAAGACATGGAGAAGACTACCTTCATTACTCCTTGGGGAACATTTCGCTACAAAGTGATGCCCTTCGGACTAAAGAACGCTGGGGCAACATATCAACGTGCTATGACGACTCTCTTTCACGATATGATGCACAGAGAGATCGAGGTTTATGTTGATGATATGATTGCCAAATCCCAGACGGAGGACGAGCATTTGGTTAATCTGCTGAAACTGTTCAAGAGACTTAGGAAGTTCAGGTTGAGACTGAACCCTAACAAGTGCACCTTCGGGGTGAGATCGGGCAAACTACTGGGGTTTATCGTGAGCGAAAAAGGAATAGAGGTTGATCCTGCGAAAATAAAAGCAATACAAGAAATGCCGACGCCTAAAACAGAAAAATAAGTGCGCGGGTTTTTAGGGAGGTTGAACTATATCGCCCGGTTCATATCTCACTTAACTGCGACATGCGAGCCGTTATTCAAGTTGTTGAAAAAGGACCAGGTTGTGACCTGGAATGAAAATTGTCAAAAGGCGTTCGACAAGATAAAAGAATACTTGCAGGAACCTCCTGTTTTGATACCCCCAGTGGCCGGGAGACCGTTGATCATGTATTTGACGGTTCTTGAGGAAAGTATGGGTTGTGTTCTCGGTCAACACGACGAGACAGGACGTAAAGAGCACGCGATCTACTATTTGAGTAAGAAGTTTACCGACTGTGAATCCAGATACTCAATGCTCGAGAAAACGTGTTGCGCGCTAGCCTGGGCCGCCAAATGTTTGAGGCAATACATGCTAAATCATACAACCCTGTTAATTTCAAAGATGGATCCAATCAAATACGTGTTTGAAAAGCAAGCACTCTCCGGAAGAATCGCCCGATGGCAGATGGTGTTAACCGAATATGATATTCAATATGTATCGCAAAAGGCTATTAAAGGTAGTATCCTGTCAGAGTACCTTGCGGAGCAGCCTGTTGAGGACTACCAATCAATGAGGTTTGATTTTCCTGACGAGGATATCATGTACCTGAAGATGAAAGATTTTGAAGAACCGTTGTCGGACGAAGGACCAGAGTTGGGTTCCAAATGGCAGTTGATATTTGATGGAGCTGTAAATTCCTATGGTAGCAGAATAGGCGCGATTATCACTACTCCTCAGGGGTCGCACATCCCCTTTACTGCCCGATTGACCTTTCTTGTTACCAATAATGAGGCTGAATATGAGGCTTGCATCATGGGTCTAGAAGAAGCTATTGATTTGCGAATCAAGCATCTGGATGTGTACGGAGACTCAGCTCTAGTGGTGAATCAGATTAAAGGAGAATGGGAGACACGACAGCCCAATTTGATACCATATATGAATTACGCAAGGAGATTGTTGCCTTTCTTTGACAAGGTGGAATTGCATCATGTGCCGCGAGCAGAAAATCAAATGGCTGACGCCCTGGCTACATTGTCTTCGATGTATAAAGTTAACTTCTGGAACGAGGCTCCCCAGATTGTTATCTCTCGGCTTGATAGGCCTGCATTCATATTTGCCATTGATGAGGCTCCCGATGGTCAACCCTGGTACTTTGACATCCAGAATTTCCTGAAGAACAAGGAGTATCCGGCTGGGGCATCCAGTCGAGATCAGAAGACTCTCAGGAGATTGGCTGGCAATTTCTATCTGAACCCGGACGGTGTCCTATACAAAAGAAACCACGACTTGGTGTTGCTACGATGTGTAGACGAGAAAGAAGCAAAGTTGCTCATGGAAGAGATACATGAGGGTACGTTTGGTACACATGCTGGTGGGCATGCTATGACAAGAAAACTGCTGCGGGCAGGTTATTACTGGCTAACTATGGAAACAGACTGTTTCAAGTTTGCAAAGAGGTGTCATAAATGCCAAATTTATGCGGACAAGGTCCATGTACCCCCAAGTCCTCTGAATGTGATGTCATCACCGTGGCCGTTCTCGATGTGGGGAATTGATATGATTGGGAAGATTGAGCCTACGGCATCCAACGGACACCGGTTCATCTTGGTGGCAATTGATTACTTCACCAAGTGGGTGGAAGCAGCGTCATATGCCAATGTCACCAAACAAGTGGTCGCCAGATTTATCAAACGAGATATTATCTGCAGATATGGAATCCCTGAGCGGATTATCACCGACAACGGTTCGAATTTGAATAACAAGATGATGAAAGAGCTGTGCCAGAATTTTAAGATTGAGCATCACAACTCTTCTCCTTACCGACCCAAGATGAATGGTGCTGTTGAAGCGGCCAATAAGAACATAAAGAAGATTGTTCAGAAGATGGTTGTGACGTATAAGGACTGGCACGAGATGCTACCTTTCGCTTTGCACGGTTATCGTACGACGGTATGCACATCAACCGGGGCAACCCCCTTTTCATTGGTCTACAGAATGGAGGCAGTGTTACCGCTGGAGGTTGAGATTCCTTCCTTGAGGGTTTTACGAGATGTCCAACTTGACGAGGCAGAATGGGTTAAAGATAGACTGAATCAGATCAGTTTAATGGATGAGAAGAGGCTAGCTTCTCTAGCATACGGTCGGTTGTACCAAAGCCGGATGAAGAAAGCATACGATAAGAAGATATGTCCACGAAGCTTTCAGACGGGCGACCTTGTGCTAAAGAGGATTCTCCCGCCACAAACAGATCACAGGGGCAAGTGGACCCCTAATTACGAGGGTCCCTACGTTGTCAGAAAAGTCTTCTCTGGAGGAGCCTTGCTACTATCTACCATGGATGGTGAAGACTTTATGTCGCCTGTGAATTCGGACGCAGTTAAAAAATACTTTGCTTGAAAGTGACCCGCTGGACAGTAAAAAGAGAGTCTAGGCAAAAATGGGGCATCCTGGCGAACCGTAAAAAATGAATAAAAAGGTTCGGGCAAAAGTTAGGGATAAAATTGAAAAGATGTACACCCGCGAAGTCGAAAACCTGCAAAGGGCGGCTTCGGCAAAAAAGGGTATCCCGGTGAATTGAAAACCCGCAAAGGGCGATTCACGCAAAAGTTAGGGATTGAAAAAGCAAATGACTGCGGTCCGAATCTGATACAGCATTGCTTAGTGGTTTGGGAGTACCTGAGGGTTCGTTTATCCAACACAATCTCTTCCGAAAATTGAATACCGGGAAAGCGCCAGAGTCAGGCGAGTCATAGGAGGATCAGCTCGTGATGTTTGTCTGCACCATGTTGCCGACATGTATACAAATGTTGTTTGTATTTTATGCTTTTTGTGCGTATATGTATGTGTGTGTGCGTAATTTCCTCTTTTCAGGAGTTACATCCGGTGTACAAAACTTTGCCTATTCAGAGGCCTGTTATTAATAAAACATGTTATTCAGTATTTGATGTTTGTGCTTTACTGTTTTGTTTGTGGAAAACGCCGATGTTTGTGATGGACTCGCATGTGCATAACCTTGTTGGCCCTTGCCAATGATTGATGAAACTTCGAATTGACTGAAGTAATGTCACGGACGCTAACCCGAATTGATTTGGTTGTATAGATTTGTTTTGCCTCGTTTGTGTTTTGCAGGGTTCTCGCCCTTGAAGCGGACAATCAGAAATGGTGGCCCTAGCCAGAGGCTCTGGAAGGAGGACTTGACTTTATTTCCCAGCAGGTCATACCTCATCCCCAGAGGTTGAGACGATGATTCCCCCTACCGAAGGAGGGATTATTTTCCCCAGAGGAGTATCCGCATGGAAGCTGTCCATAGGATATCTCCAGCCAGACAAGATCAGTATCCCCTGCAGAGGTTATACTCCTTAGAGAGCCGAAGATGTGCGCATTCAATCCCCAGCTGGGAGGATTTCCATGGCGCATAACCAAGATAGTAAGTTTAGAAGGATTATCCCCACCGAGGATGGTTTTCTTTCTCCCCGCAGGTCGTCATGCCTTCGTCAGGATGATTATCCTCAGCGGAGTGGTAGTTCCGAGTTTGTAAACTGTACCCAGACAGTTGTCTCCCAGAAGAGTCGTTTCTTCCCCCAGCTGAGTTTGTTCACCAGCAGGGTGTTGTTCTTTCCCCCAGTGGAAATCGATGTGTAATCTCTCCCCAGTAGAGTTGATTATATTTCCGGTTGTCGCTACTCGAAAAATGCGTCGCGCAACGACGGGGAGGCGAAAAGATAGGACAGAAGAGTCGCCACCGAACTTTATTTATCCCATGAGGGGAAAGGAAAATATCGAGAAAACCTTAAGAAAGAGATGGATAAGATGGTCTCGCAACCAAGAACGGATTCGGAAGCCGATTATGCGAGGGGAAGGTATTAGCACCCCTCGCATCCATCGTACTCGATGGGAACCTTTTGTTTGTCGATGTGTGAATTTATTTGCTTAAACATTATGCTATAAGAAGTGTTCCACAGGGTAAAAGAAGGGTTAGAAACAAGAAAGTTAGGAGGAAAGAGAGAACGGGGAAGAAAAAAGAAAGAACAGACTCGGTAGGACTTCGCAGTCCTATGCCTACGTATTCTCAATAGATGTGAGAAAGTCAGAGTCGACGTAGTTCGGGGAACTACAGATATGGGGGGAATGTGCTCGGCAAGGATTGTGGCCCTTGTGCCTACGTATCTTTACTCAAAAAGAAGTAAAGAATCAGAGCACCCGTAGTTCGGCTTACGGTGTGTTGATGTTTTTTATGGATGATGCTATCGTGCGCATTCTAGCAGTTAGGTGTTTTACTGCTCGCTCGTTGGAGACTTAGGCATTACCTGTTTGCGGTAGAACGGACGTAACATATCCTTTTCGAAAGATTAATTAGTTTTCGCCACGCAAGGCAAGGAGTCATGTTTGATTGATTAGATTATTTTTTAGGGGGCGAGACAGGTCCTTGGATAGTAACCCCTACGGGTAGTACCCAATTCGTTATCTCAAAGTTTTTGTTATAAAATGTGTGGCGAACGAGGCGTCTTTGTATTGAAAGACGAGCGTCGAAACCACCCTCACTACAGTGGGCATTCCTATGCTCGGAGAAGAAGAGGTCTACACCCAATCCTCTCTTTTTAATTCAATGCAAAGAGAACTTCGTTCTCTTATTAAAGATGTTTTTGGTTTTGAATGGTAAGTGCTTTGCGACAGAGAACCCTACGGTAAGCGTCAGCACTCGGGATAGGAGAAGGCCTACGCCTAACCACTCCACGACCATTCAAGTTTTTGTTAAGAAAATGATTTGAAAATACACTCGGTGCAGGACCGAGGTTTTAGGTGTGAAAAGGGTTGCAGGATAAAGTTGTGAAAACGAGATGGTGGATAAAGTCGCGTCTTCGTATTGAAAGACGAATATCAAGACCACCCTCACTACAGTGGGCATCCCAACATTCGGAGAGGAAGAGGTCTACACCTAATCCTCTCTTTTTAATTCAATACAAAGAGAAATTGATTTATTATGGAAAGTATACTCAGTACGAGACCGAGGTTTTATGAGGAAACGTCAGAGGCGTCTTTGTGTTGATAGATGAGCATCGAGACCACCCTCACTACAGTGGGCATCCTTACGCTCGAAGAAGAAGAGGTCTACACCCAATCCTCTTTTTAACTCAACACAAAGAAACGACTTTAAGGAGATGAGATGTGAAAATGGACGGGAAACGTCTTCGTATTGAAAAACGAGTGTCAGAACCACCCTCACTACAGTGGGCATCCCAACACTCGGAGAGGAAGAAAGTCTACACTTAATCCCCTCTTTTAATTCAATACAAAGATAATTTGATTGTGAAAATTGTTTGACAAAGTTTTTGAATCAAGTCGGGACAAGTAATGTGGATAGAAAAGAGGTGGTCTCAGATCCAACATTACCTATCAATAATTTGACTGGTAATGAATTACGGAGGTCTCGTCATCGACCACAACAGATGCAAATGAAATAAAAAGCCCAATAACAAATGCGAAATGGAAATTAACTCTAAATTGAAATAAAATGAAATTCTACATATACAAAACTTCTAAAACAAATAATAATAGTTTCTAAAAAGAAAATAACATAAAAGTCAAAATAATATAAAATATATAAAGAAATGTAAAGAAGAAAATAATATATATAATACATAACTATTTATTTAAAAACTAATATAAAAAATATATATATAATATATACAAACTAAAAATAGTTAGAAAATAATATAAACTATATATAAAATAAACAAAAATAGTTTACAAAATAAGTAATTAAGAAAAACAGAGGGGGTGAAAAGTGATAAGAGGAATCATATGGCAGGTGGAAAATCAATGAGCTTTACGTCAACAGAACGCCCGGTCCAAACCCAATGAACAAACCAAGTGAGAAAACCAATTTCTCTAAAAAACGACATCAGTGAGGCAAAGTCAAAATGAGTGCATCGTTCTTAAAACAGGACCAAAGCAGATGCTTGCAAAGACGGTAGAGAAACGACGACACCAAATTCGCTTTCAAATACGAACAAAATGGCCAAAACTCCACATCGATACTGTTATCAAGAACGAAAACAAAGAGGGTCGAAGGCAAACAACTTCAATCCAACCTTCAACACCGGTATCGCGCCTTTATCTCGCAGGGATGGCCATGATTCTTCCGTCTCCTTTTCTTGGCTTCAGTCTTGCGGTTTTCCGATCCACTTCTTCTTCTTATCTCTTTCTCTATCAGGTTTTTGTGTTTGAGGTTTTGATTCGAAGATGAGAAGTGAGGAGTTTCGAAATAGGTTTCAGTTTGTGATGAAGTTGAAGAGGGTTTTCTGGGTTCAATCTGAAGAGGGAAGAAGAACGGGTTTGGGTTTGTGTGAAGAAAAGGGGGTTTTGATTGTTGATGTTGAAGAAGTTTGTTACATGTTCGTTTTTGTTTGTTGTTGGTTTCAAAAGACGACGAAGTGTGAGGTTGGAGGTTTCGCGCAGAAAAGGCGATTATTGTTTGATGTTTTGGGTCTGTTTGCGAACAAAGGTCGTGTGAGGATGAGGAAAGTTGGGCAGAGGTTCGGAAGTAGGTTTTTGTTGGTTGTTTCGAAGTGATGAAGAAGGTTCAGCAATCGAATTTCTGGGTTGTGATGTTGTGTGTTTCAGTAAGTTGTGTTGTCATGAAAATATGTTGAAGATAAGGGAAGCTGGAAGTGTGTGAGTTTGAGAGGAATAGGTTTGGAGAGGTGTTGATTTTCTGGAGAAGGTGAGACTTGGAGGTGGGCGGCTAGGGTTGAGAGAGCCCTCTGAGATTAGGTTCTGATTTTCGATTTTAAGGAAGTTTTTTTGAAGCAAGTTCCAAATCCCTTTCTCTTTCTCTTTAATTTTCTTGCCCTTTTTGATGTATCCTGGCTGTTGTTGTTGCAGGTTTGTACAGGCTAGCAGGTTTTGTCCTGTTGTGGTGAATTGGTTTTAGGCATGGCAGGGTAATTGTTGGTGTGTGTGACTTTGTGCAAGTACAGCAGTATGTCCTTTTCAACTTATGTCAATAACTCAAATTATGGCTTAATACATTAACTTGAAACATAAACAACTCAGTGCATTAATCTTTTCTTTCTTTTTGCAGTTTGTGAGCTGTTAGAAACCAGAAGAAATTGGCTGATTGCAGTCGTATGTTTGTAGGTTGCATTGTGTGCTTTGAATCCTACCATTGTTGGCATGGCAGTATGGTTTGACAAGTGAATCATGAGCTGATGCAGAGTGACGTAGAACTTGTGTCGATACCGTGACCAGACCGCACAACGACTCGCAGCGTGTGAAGCCGCGGTCGGACCACACGATAACTTGCAGTGAGGGCAACGATACGGTGAGTGCTACATGATTCATCATTTGCTGTCGCACTGAAGATTATTGTTTTCCTAAAGTCCCCAGAACTTGCAGCTTCCTTATGCACTTCATCTTTATCGAAAACTTCATTAGAAAAACTATATTCAACTTTTCTAGTCGCTGCATTTATGTCAACTGCATTTGCCTTCGGAAATTGATCAGTAGCATATACTTGTTTTTCAGGCACAGAATCTAGTGTACTCTTTGAAGTGACCTCTGTATCGACCATGTCTCTTACAGATCTACTTTTGAAATCTGCTTCCTTGCACACGCTGCAAACGGTTGATTCAGATGTTGTTGACTCGTCCTTTGAGCCGCTAATACCAGTAGAGAATTCCAACATGTAGCTGGTAGGATCAACCATTTTAGTCTCGAGGTCGTCTTCTATGCTCATTGACACTGCTAATTTACGGTTTCTTGTCTGTACATCTCCATCTCCCTCAATCGGATAAACTCGAACCAAACGGTTTACAAACCCTTCTTCTTTGTCCCTATCACTTTATGTAGGCAACTCCTTGGTTTTGTGTTTTAATTCTGAGTTGTAAACTGACTATGACTGTATCTTCTTTCATGTGCTTGTTGCTTTTTACAATTTCAAACAACCTTACGGATACCGGCAGCGATGGTGTGAAGGACGGTAACGAGAGCAGGAGCTTTAAGTCACATCCCAACTCTTTTTCATGAATGGAGGCAAATCCGCCTCCAACTCAAGTGCTTTAACTGCTGAAAGGTCATAACTTAAAGCTGATAGTGATTGCACATTTTGCAGTGCTTGAGATATATCAGGCAAGACTATTTGCTTGCAATGAAGATGTAAATGAGGACGCTTGTCAGAGATGCTCCCCTTGTTCAAGTTAAGGCCAAAAGGCAGTGCCTCTTCCTTCAAAAGCTCTTCAGTTGAGTCCTCCGTATTAGACAAATCAAACTGTCCCCACTTCTTATGAGCTTGCCATCCATACTTGTAGTCTCCAACTATTGGTGTACCTAACACCTCAGCACAGTGGACTCGGAGCTGGTGTTTTCTACCAGTTAAGGGGGAAAGCTCCAGCCATGTATAACCATGAGATGATGATGCAATCACCTGGTACTCTGTAATTGCATGTTGGGGTGACAGTGATGTAGAATTGTCAACGATAGTTATTCGATCAGATTTTCCGTTGTCAACCACCACCTTACCCAGCGGAGCAGTAACCAAGCCACTTGAACGTCTAGGACATCCGAGCACCAGTGCCCAATACTTCCTTTGTAGGATTCTCTTTTCCGTGCCATTATCATCGGAAGCCCTAGAAGTTTTGTCGCGGAAGATGGAATGCAGAACCGTAGTACTTGTCTTTGTTCTTCCCATGACGAGAATTCCAGAACAGTCTCTGTCTAGTCTATGCACAAGACGAGGGGATTCAGGGCATTCATACTTTAAACAAGATGCAGCTACATCATCTAAACTCCATTTGATATTAATGCCACCCTGTACTGGCATTCCGGGAGGTTTGTTGAGGACAAGAATCTCAGCATCCTTGTAGATAACAAGAGCACTCATAAAATTGATTTGTTTGGAAGTGAGAGTCGGAGTGAGGGGAGAGTCCAGACGTTTGGGCGGTGCAGGAGTTTGTTGTTTGACAGAATGTGGAAGAAATATACGATCTCCGGCGTTCAAGGTATCCTTAGGAGTCACCTTTTTGAATTTATGATCTTGCTCTTGTTCTTGTGGTGGAAGCATTCGAACTTGTTTGAGACGAAAGAGTTTGTGGACAAGGGTTTTGGGTAGTTGGGGGCAGCAACGTGTAACCCATTTGAGGGCAGTAGTGGAAGTGGAGGAAGAGAGTTGGTTGGAGCAAGTGTTGACGCTGGTGGTATTCACAGGTGGAAGTGTAAGCCATTTCGAATCTTCGACGGAGAAATGACAGTGACGAGTCAAAGACCTCAGGGCGAGTCGGACAGACATGTGGGGAGCTGTGGCAACGGCGTGAGCGTCGTAACAATTTGTTGAGTTTTGTAAATCACCCTATTTTCATAAATCTTTTCATTTTTGACAGGTAGCTAACGCAAGGAGCTCGTGAGCGGTGTTTTTTCTATGTTGCAAAATTCGAGTCGGGGTTACGGCGCATGTATCGGAGTGAGTGGCAGCTTGGTGACTCTTGTTGGCTTCAAAGACATGAGGTGAAGGTTGCTACCGTGCATATTAAGCTTGGACGAGAAATGCGAGGCGCACGGTTGGAAAACCACATGAGCTTTAAATAAATGTTTTGTATAATTTGGGTTGTTGAAACCAATTGAACCATCCTGATATTTGAAATGACCACGTGTAAAAAAGCACATTCTTAAACAACATGTTTTTTTTATTTTGGACAAACTGATTGTACAACAAATTCTTTAATGAGTCCATTCCTTGCTTCATGCGTAATTCCATGACATTGGCTCCTCATTTTGTCCTCCACACATGATGTAATAAAACAAGTGGCTTCATACTTGTCTTAGAAATATTTGATTTGAAGATTGTAATAGCCTGATAAGGTAAGTGTGATCATGCTAGGAGCTTTTAAAATGAATTGAAGTTCATCTTTAAACCAACTACTCTTAACAAAACGGCTCTCTTGTTCATAACCCGAAGTTGACAAATCAATAAATCCGACCTTGTTAATAACTTGACGTAGCTAAACAACACAACTTCCGATCAACTCGAAATGTGATAAAAAAACTTGAAACCAAACACACATGTTTTGTCCATACTGCCAAGAAATAAGGGCAATGCTTTCTTTCACCTCTTATGTTCAACACGTTAGCAATAACCTTGAGAAGCAACTTGGGGCAATGAAAAATATATGAGAGGGTAGGACAAATTTGGGGTATGACAGATGCCCCTATCTAATTGACTTAGACCGAGTAAGACGAAATGTTGCAGCGTTCATTCTTTCGAGGTAGAAGACAATTAGATATAAAGAAGACCCTGAATTTGTCCGAAAAGGAAAGGAAATCCTGGGAACTGAAAATGATGGATGAAGTACCTCTGAGTAGGCTGTAAATAACTGGCAAAAGGTCATCATCACCAAAGGATGATGAGACGAAACACACAAGGCTACTACCACCAAAAGGATGGTAAAGCAAACACCATCGCATAATCTGACATTAATCCAAGTGACAGACCCCCCATCAAAAGGATGATGGAGCGAAACAAAATCAACCCTAACACCAAAAGGATGTAGGGATCCATTATCAAAAGGATAATGGAAAACACACGCTAGTCATGACACCAAAGGGATGTCAGACCCATCACCAAAAAGGATGATGGAGCGGAAAACAATCAACCCTAACACCAAAACGGATGATAGGGGGATAAGCTTCTCTGAAGAGATTGCCACTTATCACTGAAGATGGATAAGCTTCTCCCAAGAGATTGCCACTTATCGCTGAAGATGGATAAGCTTCTCTGAAGAGATTGCCACTTATCACTGAAGATGGATAAGCTTCTCTGAAGAGATTGCCACTTATCACTGAAGATGGATAAGCTTCTCTGAAGAGATTGCCACTTATCGTTGATGAAGGATAAGCTTCTCTGAAGAGATTGCCACTTATCACTGAAGATGGATAAGCTTCTCCCAAGAGATTGCCACTTATCGTTGATGAAGGATAAGCTTCTCTGAAGAGATTGCCACTTATCACTGAAGATGGATAAGCTTCTCCCAAGAGATTGCCACTTATCGCTGAAGATGGATAAGCTTCTCTGAAGAGATTGCCACTTATCACTGAAGATGGATAAGCTTCTCTGAAGAGATTGCCACTTATCGTTGATGAAGGATAAGCTTCTCTGAAGAGATTGCCACTTATCACTGAAGATGGATAAGCTTCTCCCAAGAGATTGCCACTTATCGCTGAAGATGGATAAGCTTCTCTGAAGAGATTGCCACTTATCACTGAAGATGGATAAGCTTCTCCCAAGAGATTGCCACTTATCACTGAAGATGGATAAGCTTCTCCCAAGAGATTGCCACTTATCGTTGATGAAGGATAAGCTTCTCTGAAGAGATTGCCACTTATCACTGAAGATGGATAAGCTTCTCTGAAGAGATTGCCACTTATCGTTGATGAAGGATAAGCTTCTCTGAAGAGATTGCCACTTATCACTGAAGATGGATAAGCTTCTCCCAAGAGATTGCCACTTATCGTTGATGAAGGATAAGCTTCTCTGAAGAGATTGCCACTTATCACTGAAGTCTTCTGGAGACAACTCACTGGGAAACGCCCATGGACTTACTGGAGATACCCCTGTCCGGGCCGAATGTTGATTTGAAGATCTTGATTAACCACGAGTTTGAAGTATGTCGTGGGAAATACCCATGGTCTTGAAAAGATGCCCCTGACTGGGCCGGATCTTGCTTTGATATCTTGAATTTCGTGGGATGACCCACGACCCTTGCAAATAATGCCCCTGCTTGGGCTGTATGTGGCTTTGAAGCTCTTGAGTTTGTGGGAGAACCCACAGTCTTGCGGAAGATAACCTTGACCAGGTTGATTATGATCTTGATATCCTCTGACTCTCGTGGGAGAAAACCACGATCTTGCAATGGATGCCCCTGACTGGGCTGATGATGATCTTGGGAATCTTCAAGATTGATCTTGGATCTGAACTCGCGTATGCAGATGCTTGATGATAATGATGTTCCATAAATGGAAATGCAAATGCAAATGCTGATGCGCGGAGATGCAAAAGCTGGGGAGATATGACATGATTTGGGTATGCATATGATGCAAGATGATTATGATGTCGAATGTGATGCGTATGATGCATATGATGCGTATGATCGCATACGGGTGATTGAAAATGCAGGTGCCGACAGGGTGGACTTGGGTGGTTGCCAGTGCTGATTGGACTTTGGGATGGAAGTACCAGATGAGGGCTGGTATTCGGAGGGTAAACCAGATGGGACTGGTTAGCGAAAGGTTAAGCTGTCAGACGAGAACTGACTTCTGGTTTGCTAGACGAGGACTGGACTTTGGAATAAGGTTTACCAGGCAATAACTGGTTAAATGGTAGGCTGGTTAATATGTAGGCTAAAAGGAAAGGTGATCAGATGGGAGCTGGTTTAAAAGCTGACATATACCAAGCGGGAATTAGTATTCAACGAAGGGTTGACCATATGGGACTGGTTTGAAAGCTGACATATACCAAGCGGGAATTGGTATTCAGCGAAGGGTTGACCAGACAAGAACTGGACTTTGGAGGTTTCGGTTTATTTTGATAGGTGACAGGTTTAGGCTGTGGGATGAAGAATCCAATGACAACAAGGCCTTTTCGGAAGGTTAGGGTTGGGTGAGTTGGCGGTGTGATTCCCTGACACTTGTTTTGAACTCAATAGTTGCTGATGAAGATGAACTTGCTTGAGTAGCTTTCCATGAGATGACCTCAAGATGGCTTGCCCCAGAGTTTGTACCACGAAAAGATTTATCGTTGTTTTAACCAATTCTTGGTGGTTGGCTTCAATATACTCTTTGGAGTAGCTTGCTCTTGAAAGAGCGTTGAAGCGACTTAACTTATCCTGATTGAACATTGAAGGGATCTATCCTCAAGTCAAAGAAACTCTGGGTGGCCTGCCCCTGATTGATGTGATTCACCTATGATCAACCGCTTCTTAAATGATTTTCCCCATAATCAACTGATGTTTAGGGATTTGCCTTAAGCTGACTATTTTCATGCTCTCGGATGTCAACGCCCCAGGTCCATAAGGTTATATGGTATACTTGGTTCTGGTCCAGACTGCTGAATAATCCAGCCATGCTTGATTGCTTTGTGTTAGAATTTCCTTAATGCCAACTACTAACTTGTAAATAAAAATTTTGTTCACGAATGGTAATCTCAATGCAAAGTTCATGCAAGTTTTTGAAAGAATTGTCTTTTATTACGTGTCATGAGAGTGAAACGAATGGACCATTTAGTCCAAACGTTGTGCTAACTGGATTGGCGTGAAAGATATAGCAAGGATACCGACACCAATGTTGATGATTAGCAAAATTGTAAGGAGTCAGGTTACGCAACCTCGCAATAGTATGCTTTCAGAATAAACCCCGCCTCAATTAGGTCTTTCGAGGGTTGTAACGTGGTCTGGTTCGCGGTTATATACACAAAGGATATCAGGCTCAAACTTAATTTGTACCCACCCCTTCTTCTTAATGATCTCCAGTCCTACGTTCAATTAATTCTGCACCTATTTGTCTTGACGGTGTGAGCTTGATTGTTCAAGGTTTGCTCGAGATGGCAGTCACCTTATTTTGATTTTGATGGGTGTCAGTGACCCTTTGATTTGGGTGGCCGCTGAACATTATTTTGTTTTTGTTGAGGGTTTGAGGACCTCTTCTGCTTTTGTTTTTGATCCCTAACTTTTGCATGGACTGATTCTGCTTGTCATATCCATCGGGATTGCCTTGATTTTTTGCCTAAGTCCCCTTTTGAGGTGTTTGACTTAGCAGGCTTATGATTTTTTTCGGATTTTGTTGGAGGATTGTGACTGCCAAGTCATGGGTCATTGATGAACGACCGTCTTGTCTTTGGATTTTGGGTGCGAGGTTGGATTAACTGAATAACTACCCTGCCCCAGGTTGAGTGTAAGGGTTTAAATGTCCGAAGGAAACTCCTACTTCTAGGCTCGAAGTGGTTGACTAGGGATTAACTCCTTATATCTCCGGTGTTTAGGGGATTGAAACAATGCCTGCACATCATTGACGGGATTATGTCTGAAAGCATACAGTTCGCTATTATGGGTATTTCGTTTTCGTCATCCTCCCTCCAATATTTGCTAAAACAACAGTGATAAAGTGGAGTGGATAAAAAGGTGTATGTGTCTGTGCTTGTGATAAGTGGAAAAATGAGCGAATGCGACATAATTGATTCGGAAAATGCATAATCACTTCATTAATATTACCATTCAAAACAATAATGTTTAAACACAAGTAGCAATTAACAGGAAATAAACTACAAGATGCAAATGATAAAAAGCGCCCAAGGACTGCCAATGTTAAGGACGTCTGCCTGTCTGAACCATTGGCCTTAGGAGATGACCCTTGAAATCTCTGAGCTTAGACAGCCGAAGGGTTGACATGGACAGCCAAACTTCCCTCTGGAAAAGAGATGTACCCCTTGTCAATCAATTGCTGCACTTTGGCTTGGAAGGCTTTGCATTCTTCAGTCGAGTGCCCCATGGATCCACCATGATATCCACACTGAGCTTTGGGATTGTACCCCGGAGGATAAGGTTCTGGCACAGGCTTAAGAGTCTTAGGCTCCACCAATGAATTTTGAATCAGATATGGGAGGAGCTGACTCTGCGACATAGGGACCGGATGAAGAGGAGTAGTCCTTCTTTCCAAGTTGTTGATGGGCCTATGCTGATTTCGGCGTTGACGGTTCTGTTGCTGAGGAACATAAGATTGTTGGCACTGACTAGGGCATTCCTCATGTGCAGGCCCTTTCATCCTCAGATTTGGCCCAGGAATAGGCAATAGTTGTGGGCATGGAGATTCTGAAACCAAAGATTGTAAGATACACTCATGACCTGATGCAGCTTCAGGGAAGAAAGCAGGGATATCCACTTCTTTTATAGCAACTGGAATAAGCCCACCTGGCACTTTCATACCGCTTGGTGTGAACTCGAATGCTTTTGAATCGATTAAGTCTTGGACGTGGTATTTGAAAGCTTTGCATTCTTCCACATTATGGCCCGGTGCCCTAGAATGAAAATCACAATGGGCACTTGCATCATAGCCTTGTGGTGGCTTACCAACAAACGGAGCTAGAGTCCGGAGTTCAACCAATCGAAGTTGAAGCAAAATCTGCAACAACTGAGTATAAGTCATAGGGATCTGGTCGAGGCTTCTATCGGGCTGCTTCAGCCTCTGCGCATACCTCCTAACCTTAGGATTGTCTTGGGAAATAAGAGGTAGCTCCTGATGAGGAAATCTTGGAATCTTAGGTTGTGTAAAAGATCTACGAGGCACATCGCGCTCTCGAAGATATTCCATAGGTACGGGTTGAATGATCATTTTTGCTGCGACCTCAGGCCTAAGATTTCCGCCCTTTCTTAGCACATTTTCCATGACTTCCATAATTTGGCCCATCTGGGTCTTCAGTTGATGAACTTCTTCCTTGAGCATTTTCTGATCCTGACGCAAAGCTTGCATATCCACCATGAATTGTCCCATCTGGCTTCGGACTTCCCTCAACTCTGCTTGGACCTGCTCCATAGTCCACTTCTGCTCCATAGTTACCTCGGCTTGCGTTGTCTGACTTGGACTTTCAAGGTGTCTACGTTCCCCTTGCTTCAAACTCTTTACAGCTCTTCACAAGTTCAACGGGAGTGTCGGGAAATCACTGCGGGTTATGAACAGAGGACGGGTAAGCTCTTGGTATCTGGTTAGGGAAGAAAATGCCAAATGATGCAGATATGCTTATGCAAATGCAATGCAATGAGTGCACACGAGAACAGATCCACAACAACGATTAAAGTCACAAATCCTGCAAGACAACAACAAAAGGTGTCTCTCCCCTCGGGTGGGCTATCTGTTGGTTTATAAGAGGGTATCCCAAAGGCCCTTAAGCAAAGTCCCATGCACTAACCCTCAAAAGTTTTCCATCATAACGACTACTCGTAAGACGGTAATCCCTTCAAAGGATGAACACGGAGTTATGTTTTAGCAACCTTTGGAATAAGGTTCTAAAAGGTCCTCAGAGTCACGGACTCCCACGTCGGAAATAAAAACGTCATTACGACTACACGTACGACATAATCATCCCTACGGGGTCTCATCTGAGCGGTGGGATTCGATCCAACTCAACGAGTCCTAAGTCTCGCAAATCAGAAAGAAACCACCTCCTAATCTTAGTGTATACTCGAAAGCTCGGGTAGAAAGCTTTATCTCACAAACCATCTAATAAACCCAACAGGTTAGAGAATCAAAGCATAAACAAATAAAGCAAATAAAACACAAATACGATAAACAAAATAGGCTTGGCTTGCTAGGTGTCCCCAGCAGAGTCGCCAGCTGTCGCTACTCGAAAAATGCGTCGCGCAACGACGGGGAGGCGAAAAGATAGGACAGAAGAGTCGCCACCGAACTTTATTTATCCCATGAGGGGAAAGGAAAATATCGAGAAAACCTTAAGAAAGAGATGGATAAGATGGTCTCGCAACCAAGAACGGATTCGGAAGCCGATTATGCGAGGGGAAGGTATTAGCACCCCTCGCATCCATCGTACTCGATGGGAACCTTTTGTTTGTCGATGTGTGAATTTATTTGCTTAAACATTATGCTATAAGAAGTGTTCCACAGGGTAAAAGAAGGGTTAGAAACAAGAAAGTTAGGAGGAAAGAGAGAACGGGGAAGAAAAAAGAAAGAACAGACTCGGTAGGACTTCGCAGTCCTATGCCTACGTATTCTCAATAGATGTGAGAAAGTCAGAGTCGACGTAGTTCGGGGAACTACAGATATGGGGGGAATGTGCTCGGCAAGGATTGTGGCCCTTGTGCCTACGTATCTTTACTCAAAAAGAAGTAAAGAATCAGAGCAGCCGTAGTTCGGCTTACGGTGTGTTGATGTTTTTTATGGATGATGCTATCGTGCGCATTCTAGCAGTTAGGTGTTTTGCTGCTCGCTCGTTGGAGACTTAGGCATTACCTGTTTGCGGTAGAACGGACGTAACATATCCTTTTCGAAAGATTAATTAGTTTTCGCCACGCAAGGCAAGGAGTCATGTTTGATTGATTAGATTGTTTTTTAGGGGGCGAGACAGGTCCTTGGATAGTAACCCCTAAGGGTAGTACCCAATTCGTTATCTCAAAGTTTTTGTTATAAAATGTGTGGCGAACGAGGCGTCTTTGTATTGAAAGACGAGCGTCGAAACCACCCTCACTACAGTGGGCATTCCTATGCTCGGAGAAGAAGAGGTCTACACCCAATCCTCTCTTTTTAATTCAATGCAAAGAGAACTTCGTTCTCTTATTAAAGATGTTTTTGGTTTTGAATGGTAAGTGCTTTGCGACAGAGAACCCTACGGTAAGCGTCAGCACTCGGGATAGGAGAAGGCCTACGCCTAACCACTCCACGACCATTCAAGTTTTTGTTAAGAAAATGATTTGAAAATACACTCGGTGCAGGACCGAGGTTTTAGGTGTGAAAAGGGTTGCAGGATAAAGTTGTGAAAACGAGATGGTGGATAAAGTCGCGTCTTCGTATTGAAAGACGAATATCAAGACCACCCTCACTACAGTGGGCATCCCAACATTCGGAGAGGAAGAGGTCTACACCTAATCCTCTCTTTTTAATTCAATACAAAGAGAAATTGATTTATTATGGAAAGTATACTCAGTACGAGACCGAGGTTTTATAAGGAAACGTCAGAGGCGTCTTTGTGTTGATAGATGAGCATCGAGACCACCCTCACTACAGTGGGCATCCTTACGCTCGAAGAAGAAGAGGTCTACACCCAATCCTCTTTTTAACTCAACACAAAGAAACGACTTTAAGGAGATGAGATGTGAAAATGGACGGGAAACGTCTTCGTATTGAAAAACGAGTGTCAGAACCACCCTCACTACAGTGGGCATCCCAACACTCGGAGAGGAAGAAAGTCTACACTTAATCCCCTCTTTTAATTCAATACAAAGATAATTTGATTGTGAAAATTGTTTGACAAAGTTTTTGAATCAAGTCGGGACAAGTAATGTGGATAGAAAAGAGGTGGTCTCAGATCCAACATTACCTATCAATAATTTGACTGGTAATGAATTACGGAGGTCTCGTCATCGACCACAACAGATGCAAATGAAATAAAAAGCCCAATAACAAATGCGAAATGGAAATTAACTCTAAATTGAAATAAAATGAAATTCTACATATACAAAACTTCTAAAACAAATAATAATAGTTTCTAAAAAGAAAATAACATAAAAGTCAAAATAATATAAAATATATAAAGAAATGTAAAGAAGAAAATAATATATATAATACATAACTATTTATTTAAAAACTAATATAAAAAATATATATATAATATATACAAACTAAAAATAGTTAGAAAATAATATAAACTATATATAAAATAAACAAAAATAGTTTACAAAATAAGTAATTAAGAAAAACAGAGGGGGTGAAAAGTGATAAGAGGAATCATATGGCAGGTGGAAAATCAATGAGCTTTACGTCAACAGAACGCCCGGTCCAAACCCAATGAACAAACCAAGTGAGAAAACCAATTTCTCTAAAAAACGACATCAGTGAGGCAAAGTCAAAATGAGTGCATCGTTCTTAAAACAGGACCAAAGCAGATGCTTGCAAAGACGGTAGAGAAACGACGACACCAAATTCGCTTTCAAATACGAACAAAATGGCCAAAACTCCACATCGATAATGTTATCAAGAACGAAAACAAAGAGGGTCGAAGGCAAACAACTTCAATCCAACCTTCAACACCGGTATCGCGCCTTTATCTCGCAGGGATGGCCATGATTCTTCCGTCTCCTTTTCTTGGCTTCAGTCTTGCGGTTTTCCGATCCACTTCTTCTTCTTATCTCTTTCTCTATCAGGTTTTTGTGTTTGAGGTTTTGATTCGAAGATGAGAAGTGAGGAGTTTCGAAATAGGTTTCAGTTTGTGATGAAGTTGAAGAGGGTTTTCTGGGTTCAATCTGAAGAGGGAAGAAGAACGGGTTTGGGTTTGTGTGAAGAAAAGGGGGTTTTGATTGTTGATGTTGAAGAAGTTTGTTACATGTTCGTTTTTGTTTGTTGTTGGTTTCAGAAGACGACGAAGTGTGAGGTTGGAGGTTTCGCGCAGAAAAGGCGATTATTGTTTGATGTTTTGGGTCTGTTTGCGAACAAAGGTCGTGTGAGGATGAGGAAAGTTGGGCAGAGGTTCGGAAGTAGGTTTTTGTTGGTTGTTTCGAAGTGATGAAGAAGGTTCAGCAATCGAATTTCTGGGTTGTGATGTTGTGTGTTTCAGTAAGTTGTGTTGTCATGAAAATATGTTGAAGATAAGGGAAGCTGGAAGTGTGTGAGTTTGAGAGGAATAGGTTTGGAGAGGTGTTGATTTTCTGGAGAAGGTGAGACTTGGAGGTGGGCGGCTAGGGTTGAGAGAGCCCTCTGAGATTAGGTTCTGATTTTCGATTTTAAGGAAGTATTTTTGAAGCAAGTTCCAAATCCCTTTCTCTTTCTCTTTAATTTTCTTGCCCTTTTGATGTATCCTGGCTGTTGTTGTTGCAGGTTTGTACAGGCTAGCAGGTTTTGTCCTGTTGTGGTGAATTGGTTTTAGGCATGGCAGGGTAATTGTTGGTGCGTGTGACTTTGTGCAAGTACAGCAGTATGTCCTTTTCAACTTATGTCAATAACTCAAATTATGGCTTAATACATTAACTTGAAACATAAACAACTCAGTGCATTAATCTTTTCTTTCTTTTTGCAGTTTGTGAGCTGTTAGAAACCAGAAGAAATTGGCTGATTGCAGTCGTATGTTTGTAGGTTGCATTGTGTGCTTTGAATCCTACCATTGTTGGCATGGCAGTATGGTTTGACAAGTGAATCATGAGCTGATGCAGAGTGACGTAGAACTTGTGTCGATACCGTGACCAGACCGCACAACGACTCGCAGCGTGTGAAGCCGCGGTCGGACCACACGATAACTTGCAGTGAGGGCAACGATACGGTGAGTGCTACATGATTCATCATTTGCTGTCGCACTGAAGATTATTGTTTTCCTAAAGTCCCCAGAACTTGCAGCTTCCTTATGCACTTCATCTTTATCGAAAACTTCATTAGAAAAACTATATTCAACTTTTCTAGTCGCTGCATTTATGTCAACTGCATTTGCCTTCGGAAATTGATCAGTAGCATATACTTGTTTTTCAGGCACAGAATCTAGTGTACTCTTTGAAGTGACCTCTGTATCGACCATGTCTCTTACAGATCTACTTTTGAAATCTGCTTCCTTGCACACGCTGCAAACGGTTGATTCAGATGTTGTTGACTCGTCCTTTGAGCCGCTAATACCAGTAGAGAATTCCAACATGTAGCTGGTAGGATCAACCATTTTAGTCTCGAGGTCGTCTTCTGTGCTCATTGACACTGCTAATTTACGGTTTCTTGTCTGTACATCTCCATCTCCCTCAATCGGATAAACTCGAACCAAACGGTTTACAAACCCTTCTTCTTTGTCCCTATCACTTTATGTAGGCAACTCCTTGGTTTTGTGTTTTAATTCTGAGTTGTAAACTGACTATGACTGTATCTTCTTTCATGTGCTTGTTGCTTTTTACAATTTCAAACAACCTTACGGATACCGGCAGCGATGGTGTGAAGGACGGTAACGAGAGCAGGAGCTTTAAGTCACATCCCAACTCTTTTTCATGAATGGAGGCAAATCCGCCTCCAACTCAAGTGCTTTAACTGCTGAAAGGTCATAACTTAAAGCTGATAGTGATTGCACATTTTGCAGTGCTTGAGATATATCAGGCAAGACTATTTGCTTGCAATGAAGATGTAAATGAGGACGCTTGTCAGAGATGCTCCCCTTGTTCAAGTTAAGGCCAAAAGGCAGTGCCTCTTCCTTCAAAAGCTCTTCAGTTGAGTCCTCCGTATTAGACAAATCAAACTGTCCCCACTTCTTATGAGCTTGCCATCCATACTTGTAGTCTCCAACTATTGGTGTACCTAACACCTCAGCACAGTGGACTCGGAGCTGGTGTTTTCTACCAGTTAAGGGGGAAAGCTCCAGCCATGTATAACCATGAGATGATGATGCAATCACCTGGTACTCTGTAATTGCATGTTGGGGTGACAGTGATGTAGAATTGTCAACGATAGTTATTCGATCAGATTTTCCGTTGTCAACCACCACCTTACCCAGCAGAGCAGTAACCAAGCCACTTGAACGTCTAGGACATCCGAGCACCAGTGCCCAATACTTCCTTTGTAGGATTCTCTTTTCCGTGCCATTATCATCGGAAGCCCTAGAAGTTTTGTCGCGGAAGATGGAATGCAGAACCGTAGTACTTGTCTTTGTTCTTCCCATGACGAGAATTCCAGAACAGTCTCTGTCTAGTCTATGCACAAGACGAGGGGATTCAGGGCATTCATACTTTAAACAAGATGCAGCTACATCATCTAAACTCCATTTGATATTAATGCCACCCTGTACTGGCATTCCGGGAGGTTTGTTGAGGACAAGAATCTCAGCATCCTTGTAGATAACAAGAGCACTCATAAAATTGATTTGTTTGGAAGTGAGAGTCGGAGTGAGGGGAGAGTCCAGACGTTTGGGCGGTGCAGGAGTTTGTTGTTTGACAGAATGTGGAAGAAATATACGATCTCCGGCGTTCAAGGTATCCTTAGGAGTCACCTTTTTGAATTTATGATCTTGCTCTTGTTCTTGTGGTGGAAGCATTCGAACTTGTTTGAGACGAAAGAGTTTGTGGACAAGGGTTTTGGGTAGTTGGGGGCAGCAACGTGTAACCCATTTGAGGGCAGTAGTGGAAGTGGAGGAAGAGAGTTGGTTGGAGCAAGTGTTGACGCTGGTGGTATTCACAGGTGGAAGTGTAAGCCATTTCGAATCTTCGACGGAGAAATGACAGTGACGAGTCAAAGACCTCAGGGCGAGTCGGACAGACATGTGGGGAGCTGTGGCAACGGCGTGAGCGTCGTAACAATTTGTTGAGTTTTGTAAATCACCCTATTTTCATAAATATTTTCATTTTTGACAGGTAGCTAACGCAAGGAGCTCGTGAGCGGTGTTTTTTCTATGTTGCAAAATTCGAGTCGGGGTTACGGCGCATGTATCGGAGTGAGTGGCAGCTTGGTGACTCTTGTTGGCTTCAAAGACATGAGGTGAAGGTTGCTACCGTGCATATTAAGCTTGGACGAGAAATGCGAGGCGCACGGTTGGAAAACCACATGAGCTTTAAATAAATGTTTTGTATAATTTGGGTTGTTGAAACCAATTGAACCATCCTGATATTTGAAATGACCACGTGTAAAAAAGCACATTCTTAAACAACAGGTTTTTTATTTATTTTGGACAAACTGATTGTACAACAAATTCTTTAATGAGTCCATTCCTTGCTTCATGCGTAATTCCATGACATTGGCTCCTCATTTTGTCCTCCACACATGATGTAATAAAACAAGTGGCTTCATACTTGTCTTAGAAATATTTGATTTGAAGATTGTAATAGCCTGATAAGGTAAGTGTGATCATGCTAGGAGCTTTTAAAATGAATTGAAGTTCATCTTTAAACCAACTACTCTTAACAAAACGGCTCTCTTGTTCATAACCCGAAGTTGACAAATCAATAAATCCGACCTTGTTAATAACTTGACGTAGCTAAACAACACAACTTCCGATCAACTTGAAATGTGATAAAAAAACTTGAAACCAAACACACATGTTTTGTCCATACTGCCAAGAAATAAGGGCAATGCTTTCTTTCACCTCTTATGTTCAACACGTTAGCAATAACCTTGAGAAGCAACTTGGGGCAATGAAAAATATATGAGAGGGTAGGACAAATTTGGGGTATGACACCGGTATTTATTTTTCCAGAATACGTTGCGATACCCGTTCATCCCCAACAGGGTGGTATTTGTCCTCAACAGCCGTGTTGAAGCAAGCTTGTCAGAGCTTCCCCAGCAGCCCGAACCTGCATGTGCATTTGCATACATTATCATGTTTGCATCTACCCCAAAAACGTGTAGCATTTCCATGTCGTATGGAGCATTACGCCATTGCCAAACATACGCATTTTGAAACATAAATCAGGTTGGTTAACCTTTTGCTTTCAGGTGTGTTTCTCAACAGGAGTATGGAGTTCTATCTCAGATCTATTTCCATATATTCGAAGTCTCGCTGTGAGACATATGATGACATAATTCTTGTTGTCATTCCCCACAGAGTTACTGGATGAAGTTTCTCTTATCCGACCAGCGGAGTGTTTTTCTTCAGGTTTGCTGTCGCGACGGCATTACAGGGTTTCATAAATCAAAATTTTAGAAGTGGTCACTTGTTGTCGAAACGGGTGTCGGGCAGTTATTTTCAGAATATCCCCAGTGGAGTTAGCTACTACCAAGAATAGGCAAGGGAGCTATATCCAAGATGTTTTCCCGTATGAAGCAGGCGGATGAACTTTCCTGTATGAACCAGGCAGATGTGTTATGTTTTCCCGTATGAAGCAGGAGGATGAACTTTCCTGTATGAACCAGGCAGATGTGTTATGTTTTCTCGTATGAATCAGGCGGATGGACTTTCCTGTATGAACTAGGCAGATGTGTTATATTTTCCCGTATGAAGCAGGCGGATGAACTTTCCTGTATGAACCAGGCAGATGTGTTATGTTTTCTCGTATGAATCAGGCGGATGAACTTTCCTGTATGAACCAGGCAGATGTGTTATGTTTTCCCGTATGAATCAGGCGGATGAACTTTCCTGTATGAACCAGGCAGATGTGTTATGTTTTCCCGTATGAATCAGGCGGATGAACTTTCCTGTATGAACCAGGCAGATGTGTTATGTTTTCCCGTATGAAGCAGGCGGATGAACTTTCCTGTATGAACCAGGCAGATGTGTTATGTTTTCCCGTATGAAGCAGGCGGATGAACTTTCCTGTATGAACCAGGCAGATGTGTTATATTTTCCCGTATGAAACAAGCAGATGAACTTTCCTATAAGAATCAGGTAGATGTGTTTTCCCGTATGAAGCAGGCGGATGAACCTTTCCGGTATCCAGATAGATGATTCTCCCGTGATAGACAGAGTATGTGAGTTGTGTTCTGATATTTGACAAAAGTATTTTCCCCAAGGAAGTCGCCGTGATTTCCTCGTGTTACTGTCCCCAGTAGGGTCCTCCTCAGAGTCGTTTATAGGTTGGGACCGACGAAGGTAGCTACTGCAGAGGTAGGCAGAGAAACAATATTCAGATGTGCTTTCCCGTATGAAGCAGGCAGATGGATTTTCCTGTGATCAGGAAGACGACTTTTCCCGTATGAAGTAGACGGATGGGGTTTCCTGTGTTCAGACAGATGACGTGCTTGTAGGGATCGGCAGATGAGCTCCTTGTGACGGAAATGTTTCCCCAGCGAAGTCGTCGGGATGTTTCTGTGTGGACAGAATGTAGATAAAGTTCTATCCCCGCGATGATAGAGTCTTTTTCGGGCTGATGAAAATAATCCCCAGCACGGTCGCTAATTGATCAGTTTGTTGTCGTAACAACCGGATCCAGTCAGCAGATGTTGTTTTCCAAGCAGTTTGTGCAGTTTATTTCTGCGGTTGGCAAATTTCCGGGTTCTTGGTATTCAACCGTCTCGTACCTCGATTGTTTGAAGGCCGTTCGCTCTTCACCCAGTCGGGTCCAAGCCGTTTGAATAGGGGCAGCTGTTGCACCCTAAAATTTGCCCAACCTATTTCACTTGGTTTATGTTATAATTGCATTATCATTTGCATAGTTACATCATGTACATAATCTAATCATTTGCATAGCATAGCATAGCAAGGCATCCAACAAGGGATCAAGTTCCATTCTTATCTAAAGAAGCACATCAAGGGGCCTTATTCAAGCTGAAGAACATCCAAGCCATCAAGAAATGGGTTGAAGCTTTGAGGAGATTTGAATGTCAGCCAGTGGACTTCTCTCCTAATTTGAGGTGTATTGAGGGTCATCAATGGGGATATGAGCTATGAATTGAGGGTATGGAATGTGTACAAAGCTTATGAAATGCCTAGAGGGTCATATTGAAGATGAGACAAGTCATTGATTCAAGTACAAGAGCCACAGTTGAAGTGCAGTCAACTAGGGTTTTATCTGAGTCAACCCTAGGTCAACCCTAGGTCAACTGAGTGATTGAAGAGCATCAAGGCTTAATTGGAGGTTGGGATTCATGAATTGATATGTTGATACATGTGTGGTGTTGTGCCAAGGATAAGTCAAAGAGAATCAAGAGTAGGAGGAGTTGCCAAATTAGGGTTTCAGTGTAAAATCCCCTAATTTAGGCCTAACTTCCAAGCCAGATAAGTCAAAATGCAAGTCTCAATAGCTTTAATTTGAGTACTAGAAGTCTTTAATAAGATTTGTGGAACTCAAGTTATGGTTCTTGCAAGTTATGGGTCATCAGAGGACACTGAAATTTATCTGTGAAAGTCACTTGACTTCCAAGCAACCTTTTCCCATCAAGGAGTGTTCAAATGGATTCTTGGCTAACATAAGAGTTGTAGATAATGATCTTATCTTTCCATAGAGTACTAGAAGTCCTCAAGAGGATTTGTGGAACTCAAGTTATGATCTTGGCAATCCAGGGGTATTTTGGGTATTGATGATTATAGGTCATTTTTCAACATAGGTCAAAATCTCTATCTTCCACTCCTCAAATGAAAAAATGTTCAACATGAGATGTGCTTAAAATGATGTTTTTAGGCTAGGTATGAAGTCATTAGAGCTTGGAATGGCTTGTATCACAAAATTGCAAAAATGGCCTAAGAAAAGGAAGAATTAAAGTTCATTAAAAAGTCAATTTTGTAATTTTTGGTTCTAAGGCCAAGATAGGGCATGTGATATATCATTTTGATCAGAAATGAGGTTTTAAAGACAATGGCAATATTACTTTTTCCGTTTGAGGTCAAATTCAAAGGGTTGCATTTGGTAGCTTCGCACTTAAGTTACATATGCAAACACATTCTATGGATCAGCTACAAGGCTCTAATCAATCCTAACACATTCAATATGTCATGTGGTGAGAATTTGGATCAAAAGCAAGTGAAAATACCAGCTGCTATGTGACTGTCATGTATGGAGCTTGTCATGAAAATTTCAAGAGACGAGAAATTGGATTTCTCATATAGAGCTTTCCAGAAGTTTCTAGATCATTCATACACCTTCTATATAAGGATTAGAACTGGTTCAAAGCCTGAGTTGGTGCAGATTGAGAGAGATTGGAGAGATTGAGTTTTGAGTTTTCATCTTGCAAATCCAAATCGGTTACACAAATTAGAGAAGTTTCAATCCATTCTTTTGCACTCAGAAGCTCTACTTTGAGTTGGTGATTGATTCCAGATAGATTGCTGATCAAGATTGTGGAAGAATCATGAGATAGCACTTTGAATTCCTCTCTTGCAAGTCAGAATCGAGTTTGGCAATTCAAGTAGATTCAACACCAATTGATGCATACAGAAGCTTGATTATCACTCATAGATCGTATCTGGAAGATCTGGGAGCTTGATTTGAAGATTTGCTTGCTTTGTTCATCCAAGATTTACAGGTATGTAAACTTCATTCTATGGCTTGACTCATGTAGAATTATTAGGTTTTAGGTAGTTAGATGTGATGTAGAACATGGCTAGGTGGAGTCTGGTAACAATTGGCATGTTTTAGAGACAAAATTAGGTTGAGCACCATTTCTGTTCAGGGCTATATCTTGATGATTCTTGAGGTTTAAACCTAGTTTGATAGTGGATTTTACTCAGTGTGAGGTGTAGTTGATGTTAGGCATCTCAATTTTGAGTTTGGGGAGAATTTATGTTTGAGCATTTTCTGAACATTTCTTCGTGTTTTGAGGAAGAAGATGATTCAATGATAATGGAGATTAGGGTTGAATTCAGTGTGAAAAAACGATTTGATTGATGTTATTAGGGTTGAGTTTTGGTGAGGATCAATGGAGTTGCGTTTGGGGAAGATGAAGGTCGCAACTCTGTTCACCCATGGCTTCTTTCTCCCTCCAAAATTCAAAGGTAGAAGATGATAGGATGACCCTTAGATCTTGTTGGACTTTGACTGGAATGAACATCCAACGGCCACGAGCGAGTCTTAATTCGTGAAGGATTTCTGAGAGAGGATGATACGCAGCGTTTCATTAAATGCTTGCTTTGGGCCTAAGTGTATTAGTTGCTAGTGACACCCCTTGTCCAAGGCCCAATGGAATTTACACGTAAAAGCATTGCTATTCACACGAACTTTTTTCCATTTTCATTTGTCTTTTCATTTTATTTTCTGAGTTGATTGGGCTTAAGAAGCGCTTCGCTACTAGCACCCCCTCCTGAGCACAATTGGTGAATTGTACTGCATATAATTACTATTCCACACGTCTCTTTTCCATTTTCTTTTATTTTCCTTTTATTTTCACATTTCATTTAGGTTAATTAGAAAATTCATAACTAATTGAAAAACAATCATTTTTGGATGAGAATTTCTTCTCTGTTTTCCTTAGGGTTTCTAGAATTTAATAAAACAATAAAAACATTAATTCATGCATTTTTCATTTTTTGGTATATTTTACAATTTTATTGATTTTATCTTGCATTTGTTTGATACCTTATTTTTCTGAATTTAGTATGAGAGATTGATGCATGATTTTTGATTGATTATTGTGAGGTTGATTAGGTTAGGGAAGTATGTACCCTTAGAAATTTTATCACATTTTTGTGAAAACTTTTAGGTTAGTTTGAGAGCTGAATAGGAGAGGGGTTAGAATTAGGGTTTCAAAACATTTAGGTGTAGTTTAGGGCATAGTTTGGAGACTTAGGGTTTGATTTAGGCCTTGGGGTTTATGTGGGGTATAGGGTATATAGTTAGGTTCCCTTAGAAATTAATCTAGGATTTTATAATGAGTGTTACTATTTTACTTGATTTTTGCAAATTGGGTGATGTTTGTGTGTTTCCCTTTTGGGCTTTTGGTTTGCTTGTGGGGTTTGGGTCATTTCAATTGGGTGTTGGGCTTGGGCTTGGTTTGTTGGAGCTAATGAAGACTTGGAGGATGATTGAAGACAAAGGATGGAGCTTGGAGCATGAAAATTCTTATCCTTGAAGGTTGCTTTTGAAGACTTAGGAAATAGGAGATATAGGGAGAGCTTTAGATTAGACTGATTTCTTCTTTCAAACATAGAGAGCTTCTTGTGCCTCTATTCCATCCTATGACACAAGGTCCCCCAAAGGAGTTCCATATCTCCTTAGGAGGGATGTAGAGCAAGCTTTGGTCGGGTAGAACCTTGAGGATACCTTTTACTTGCTATGCTAAGATCTTAGTGATTTCCCTGGGTTGTCACTGAGCCTCTTAACATTTCAACTTCATCTATTGATTGACTCTCTTCTGGAGTGGTTGCATTGAAGAGGGGAACCTCTTGAAGAATTAAGTTCATTGAAGATTGGTGAAGATAAAGCCTGTGCCTGTCAAAGCTGGATATCTGTTGAAGCTAGGGTTTTGTTGCTGTTTGAAGCTGTTTACTTGTTAGGGTTCATTGCTTGCCAGAGTTTGGAGATTGTTGAAGACAGGAGTTTATCTAAAGCTTGAAGATCATTGAAGATTGAGGATGGGGTCTTACTTGAAGGTGTTATTGTCAACTTTTTGCTGTTAATCAACTGTAGCTGTCAGAGCTGTTGCTGTTTGAATTGCTTACTGTAGGAGCTGGTGTTAGGTTTTATTTCTCTTTCTGTATTGTTTGTTGGCTTGTTCAGCTTGCCCCTTAGGTTTGAAGTGAAGCTGTTTCACTTTGCCTATTGTCTTCCCAGGTTCGAGGTTGAGTGGGACTCCCTTGCCTCGCTTGTACTGCTGCATCTCATGCATTTTACTGTTTACTCTATATATCTGTTTCTTTTCCGTTTATCCCCTAGGATCTCTGTTTCTCTCTGTGCAAGAGAGAAATATGACAGACATTATGTTTTAACCCATGCATGACAACATTAGGGTAGTTTTATTCCCTTTTCAAACCCTAGGTTTTTAGAATTTCTTTCTCTTCTATCTCAAACAAATTCAAAACACAGTAAGAAGGTTAATCGATGTTGTATGTTACGAGCCTTAAGCTATTTGAGAAAAGGTTGCTGGAGGGTCACTCTTCAGTAATCTGATTGCTTAGTGTGTTACCCTTAGGGTGACATACGACGTAGTCACTCTCAAATCACAGTCTCTAGTGCGTCAAAGATTGCAAACTAAAAAACACTTCTTGCGTAAAAGACTTCAAAACAAATATCAAAGTGTCATTTTTGTCCTCTTGGACTCCTAATCCGAAGAAACCTCTTTTCAGAAAGATAAAAAACAGTCAGACAAGTCTGTGTCTTCCGTAGCCCGAACTACGTTTGCTCTGATCTTTCATGTTGTATGAAAGTACGTAGGCATAGGATGTCGTATCCTAGCGAGCAACCTCCCCCTCCTTTCCCGTAGGTAGGCGAACTACGTTGACTCTGATTTCTCGTTCTAGGCGGGAATATGTAGGCATAAAGTGCGATACTTTGCCGAGTCATTTTCTTTCCTTTTTACCCTTGACCCTTAGTGTAGATAGAATAACAATCCGTACTAGAAAACAAGCGTGGATCCCGTCGAGTACGACGGACGTGAGGGGTGCTAATACCTTTCCCTTGCGTAACCGACTCCCGAATCCAGGATTTGGTTGCGATGACCATTCCTTTCCCGTCTTTGCGGTAGGTTTACTTCGAGCGTTTCCTTTCCCTCCGTTGGGATAAATAACGCACGGTGGCGACTCTTCTGTTTAGCTGGCGCCGATTTTTGCAGTAGCGACAGAGTGAGGTGGCGAAGGATTCTCTAGGGCCTCGCTGTAGCGATGTAGGTGGCGAGCGAAGTCAGTAGCTTCTGTTTGCCTTCGCGAGCTTGTTCACTGAGCGAACAGATAGTGAGCATTCGCTAGAGACTCGCTAGGCGAGCAAGTCAGCGAGCGTGACAGCATTTGTTTCCTTGTGATTCCATTCCATGTTGATTTCTTTGTTCGATTGTGTTTGATCCTTGTTGGAGTGAGTAATTGTATACTGTGAAATATATGCTGTGGGTATCCGTATGGCGTGAATCCTAGATTGTCGAATTGATTATGAATATATATTGTTTGTATGAGATTGTATGAGTAGAATGCATGAGAACATATTGTTAATATGTGTACATTGTTTGATAAATGTATTGATGATATATGAATATGTTGTGTGTGCAATCATGTTATAATTCTTGTGTGATGAATTATATGAATGCATGGGATTAAGATGCGAGACGGTCTTAAGTGCATTTGGTGGTTGATTGCATATGAATCATTTAGTCAAGAGGCAATGTTTGCTAGTTTCGTGGAGACTAGTGACTTGCCCCAAACCTAGAAGGGTGGGTTTGAAAGCTTAGGGAACGGGCTTTTGTTGTTATCGGTCTAGAAGGGTGGACCCGGTTTAAGTGTAAAAACCGAAAAATGATAACAAGTGTTGGTACCACATGGCATGAGTTGCATTGAGTCACATGATTAATGTGTAATGTTAAATGAAAGTTTACCTTTATGTGAAGTATTGAATTAAGAATTATGGATGTATGCATGATGAAATGGGTTTGGTGATTGTCCATGTTTGTTACACTTATGTTGTGATGTATATAATGGTTGGAATGAATTGAGGTGAGAAATGTGAAATGT
This sequence comes from Lathyrus sativus, assembly GCA_963859935.3. Taxonomy (NCBI): domain Eukaryota; kingdom Viridiplantae; phylum Streptophyta; class Magnoliopsida; order Fabales; family Fabaceae; genus Lathyrus; species Lathyrus sativus. Next base: position 188,091,682 of record OZ012738.1, on the reverse strand, counting down.
ATGTGTTTTATACTTGTGTATGTATATATAATTATATGCTTTGACTATTATGATAATATTTCTCACCCTTCTGATGTTTTATAATGCTCTATGAGGCATTGTAGATTAGGTTGCTGGAGGTCTTTTGTGAAGTTTAGCTTCATCCTTTTGGTCGGTTATGCTCTGATATGTAGCACCGGGTAGTTAGGATTATATAGTATTCTTTTGGGATACATTTGTGTATGTATCTGTTGATAATGTTTTGTAAACATGAATGATATTGTGAACCAAACTGAATTATGTATCTAAATGATAACATGTCTTAAGTAATTCAATGTTTTAATCTTCCGCTTTAATTTCTAAATATTGAGATGTGGGTGTAGGACTAAGTTCCTCTGTTGAACTACCCCATTGTTGCATGTCTTTTATAGAGCAGGTGTTGTATGTTATTTTGGTGAATGATGTGGCATACTTCTTTTATACGATATTTTAATTTACTCTGATGAAATTTATTATGTGCTTATGTGATTTAATTGTTTATTTGGGGGTATAGAAGGGGGTTCACAGCTGTAGGGTTTACAAGGGGGTATGATGTGGCATTCTCCTATCCCGAGTGCTTGACATTTACCGTAGGGTTTACAGCCGCAAAAGCACTTACCATTCAAAACCAAAAACATATTTAATAAGAGAATGAAGTTCTCTTTGCATTGAATTAAAGAGAGAGGATTGAGTGTAGACTTCTTCCTCTCCGAGTGTCAGGATACTCACTGTAGTGTGTGTGGTCTTGATACTTGTCTTTCAATACAAAGACGCTACGTTCGCCACACCTTTTTCATAACAAAAACTGAGATAAAGAATTGGGTACTACCCGCAAGGGGTTACTATCCGAGGACTTATCTCGCCCCCTAAAAACAACTCTCACCAATCAAACGTGACTTCTTGCCTCGCATGGCGAAAACCAACCTTTCAAAAAGGATATGTTACGTCCATTCTACCGCAAACAGGTAACACATAAGTCTCCTCACATGCGAGCAGCAAAACACCTAAACTGCTAGAATGCGCACGATAACATCATCCACAAAACACCGGCTACCCGTAGTAGCACGAACTATGTTGCTCTGATTTCTCTTGCATGTTGAGAATACATAGGCATAGGATTGCGACAATCCTAGCGAGCACCCTTTTCTCTTTTCCACCCTTTCCTAGAAAGGCATGCTACGTCCGTTCTACCGCAAACAGGTAACACTTAAGTCTCCTCAAATGCGAGCAGCAAAACACATAAACTGCTAGAATGCGTATGATAGCATCGTCTACCAGTACACCCCGCTTTCCCGCACACCATAAACTGAACTACGACTGCTCTGATTCTTTACTTCTTTTAAGTAAAGATACGTAGGCACAAGGGCCACAATCCTTGCCGAGCATATTCCCCATATATCTGTAGTTCCCCGAACTACGTCGACTCTGACTTTTGTCATGTCTATTGAGAATACGTAGGCCTAGGACCGCGAAGTTCTACCAAGTCTGTTCTTTCTCTCTTTTTCCCTGTTACTTCTCTCTCTCTCTCTCTCTCTCTCTCTCTCTCTCTCTCTCTCTCCTATTTCTAACCATTTTCTCCCTATCTTTTGGAACACTTTTTATAGCATAATATTTAAGCAAATAAATTCACACGTCGGTAAACAAATGGTTCCCATCGAGTATGATAGATGCGAGACCATCTTATCCGTTTTTTTCTTAAGGTTTTCTCGATATTTTCCTTTCCCCTCATGGGATACATAAAGTTCGGTGGCGACTTTTCTGTCTATCTTTTTCGCCTCCCCGTCGTTGCACGATGCATTTTTCGAGTAGCGATAATACTCACACTGTCACTTTATTAAGTCATTCATAATGTCATTACGTCATCAATAAATCATCATCGTCAAAACATCACTTATGTCACAACACCATCAAAACATTTATTAACTCATATTCATGCAATGTCACTTAGTATGTAATGCAACAAAATGACTCATGCATGTGGTGTGGTACTAACACTTTGATGAACACGTGGTAATCTCCCTCCAAACATCCCTACCACAGGATCGATTCTTACTCGGAACCGGAGCACATCATAAAACACACTCAATCCACTCAATGGGATTAAGGCCACCACTGGATCGGAGTCCTAACATCTTCACTGGACCAAATTCCTAACATCGTCACTGGACCGAAGTCCTAACATATGTGTTACGGTGGAAATAGGATATCAAATTATTAATTAATTTGAATCACAATTCAATTCACAACTGCTCTTTGATTTATCCGAAGGAAAATGTCAAAAGAGGGAAAACCTATTTTTGCGTCGTAAACACAACGCATGGAAAGATCTAGGGTTCGGGGTCGGTTAAGCTTAGGGAAGGTATTAGCATCCTAAGCTTCTGTAGTACTCTACAGGAACCTTTTGTTCAAGTTTACTATTTGCTTTATTATATTTGCTTTAAGATATGTACGAAGCTAAGGGTTAAGATGAAAGAAAGACCTAAGGGTTAGTCCTAAGTTTACTCGGCAAGACTCGCATCTTGTGCCTACGTATCCTCGATAGGAAATGGAATCAGAGTAATCGTAGTTCTCCTTGAAAGGGAGGTTAGAAACGTCTTGATTGTGGTCAAGGTTTCAATAGGGAATAAATGTATCTTAAGAACACGCTTACATGGAGTGAGAAGACTCCAATCTCTTCGTTGAAATTGTTAAGTGAAATTAGGGATTCCACGGCGGGAAACCCTAAAACAGAGTACGACGACTCTTTGACCTAAAGCTAGGGTAAAAGGTATTTTCGCCCACGGCGGAACGCCTATGAAATTAGAGTTTTGGAAAATGGTCAAAATTAGGGTTATTGACTCGGCGGTCAAACAGTTAATCTTAATTCCTTCGGAAGATGACAGAATTAACAGTAAAATAAATTGCGAGGAAAAATGAATAGGCATACAATAATGAAATGTAAAGTGCTGAAAAGAAAAAGTGCGACGATTGCCTCGCAAAAAATTACAACATGTGAACAGATACAAATATGATAATTAAGTATTTAACTAATGGTAAATGAAATTAAACGTAATCAGCTGAAAAAAACAAAAACGGAGAATGTTAATAGGATTAGACAGAAATAAAGTGGATAATGAGACAGTGAAGAAAAAGATGCAAATTTGGAATTCTCTTTATTGTCTTTAATAATTTTGAAAGAAAAGATCTTAATTTAAGTTTTTTTTTTTAAAAAAGAAATTAATATTAGTTTTTAAAAAAAAGATGTAGTTTTAATTTAAAAAATATTTTAATTTTAAATAAAAAAAAGGTTTAGTTTTAATAAGATAAAAAGAGATTTTAATTTTATATTCAAAAATGTTTTAGTTTAGTAAAAACAAGGTTTTGGTTTAATTTAAAAATATTTTGGTTTATTATTTTTTTTTTAAAAAGTTAATTTTAATTATATAAAAAAAGATTAATTTTGATTATAAAAAAATGATTAATTTTAATATGAAAAAGGGTTATTTAAAAAAAGGGGAAAGTTTTTAATATTTTGGTAAAGGAAAAAAAACTGTTTTAAATAAACCTGTACAGAAAATTAAAAAAACAATGGAAAAACATTAAAAACAGTGTGGGTCGGGCTGGGTCACCAATTCCCAGACCCGACCCGTCGGGCCCACTTAAAAGCCAACGGTATTGAGGATCTAGGGTTGTAAACCCTTTTTTCATAGCGGCGGTATGTTGGTTTTTTTCACAGAATTTCTTCTCCCTCTTTCTCATGCGTGCCGCCGTCGATCTCCTTCTTGTCTTCTTCATCTCACTTTCTGCATGTCCCTGAAACAATAAAAAACAAACAGCGTCCACAAATTTCTCACCTCCTGCGGAAGTTCGAAACGATTTGTTTGTGCAATGATGATGGTTACTCCGGCCAATGATGTACGAACTGAGGCCAGAGGTTTTGATTCTTCGTGAATGATGATGATTCCGGCTGTGGATGATGTTCTGATATTTGGAGTTTTCTTCGTTTGGTGTGTTCGTTCTGTTTTTCTCGTTAGGGTTTCGCGTGGTTATTGATGGCTTTATCGGTGTCGATGATGATGACGGCCGATGATGAGCAATTAGACTCTGAGGCTTACGGTTTCCAGGTCCGTTGAAGATTCTCAACCGAGAATCTCCGGATTTCGGCGGCTTTTGATGTGGTTACCGGCCGTGTTTTGGTGATTGCTCGCGATACTGATTGAATGATGGTGATGAGAATGGTCCTCGGTTTTCCGCAGCTGGTGAGTTCGTTCTTGTTTGTTTTACGGCTGGCCCCCCTTTTGGTGGTTAGGGTTTCGCCTCTTTTATATTGCTTTTCTTTTACTCTTGCTTCGAACTCTGTTGGGCTTGGATATGCTGAGTTTACGTTATTTTTTTTATTGGAAAAATCTGAGATTGATTTGATACGATTTGATTCAGATTTTCAGATGAGGCCTGATTCAGATTTTTCTGCTATGGTTGGATTTGCTTCTGCGAATTTTCTGATGTGATTTTGCTTTCATGATATTGATTGGATTCGATTTATTGATTTTTCAGGTGTTGGATTCATTTTTCGGATTCAGTTTGGATTGAAACTGCTTCTGTTTGGATTTACCATCTGGATTTGAATCTGGATATTTGTATATAGAGACAAATGGATTTTGGATTCCATTAGTGACATGTTTGGCTTCGTAATCCATTTTCGGCAAAAATCACTTTTTCGGCATAAACTTCTTTTTCTCTTCTTCCGGTTGTCCCAAATAAAATTAGAACAGATATTACTGGTTGGTATCCGAGGTCGGGAATCGGAATGGGAGTTGGCTTCGGCATTTGTCGTTGCCCTCCCGACACCCGGTGATGAAACTTTTCTGAGGGTGTCGAACAAAACAAATTTTCTAACGTTAACCTCTTTTACTCTGTTTCTCTGTTTTGTCTGTTTTGTCGTGCAGGTACGAAGAAAAGTCAGTTGAAGAAACATGAAGAATCAGCATGAAGATAATAGGACTCTTAGGAAAAATAGAACTTAGGATAAAATGTAAATTTTTATTTTCCTTTTGTAATAAAAATATTTATGAATAAAATTCAATAATATTTTCATCCAAACATTATCTGCTTCTTTTTCATAATTCAAATCTGTCACAACCGAATGACCCAAAATAAAGTATCCGACTAAATCCCTCTTGATCAAGTATCTCCGAGTAAATTCAACCGATTAAAACTTTTAAACGATTAAACTTAAGCAAATAGAATTAATCTTCATCATGTAAATTCAATACGAATAAATCCAAAGAAAACAATTGAATCGAACTTTGTCATTTCAATTCTAATCCAATATTTCTCAGATTAAACCACGCATGATAATGGGATCGACAATGGCCATAGCACACAATCCAATTAACGGTAAGGACAGACATATACTCCGCATTAAAAACTCAAATTGTGCCTCTGATAACTAAATCCAATATCATGAACCAACTTGGCCAAAGATTAAAATTAAATAGATATAATGCATCCAAACTTGAGTCAAAGTTTATACTGCTTTCCCGGACTTGAACCAAACTAAATTGATATCTCAACATAATCAAACACAAATGACAAAATAAATGTCTCGGAAATCCACTGGCGACAACGTCTCGGCCCGCTGAATTAATTATTGTATCTTCAAAATCCCGAGGCCAATATTACCGTGAATTTTTGTTTATTCTGGAAGCAAGAACGCATCTGAACATCAAAGAACGAAAAAGCTCTGAGCGTCAGAAGCAACACATCAGAAGACTCTGATCTGCTACGATGACTCTGAGCGAAGCTAAGAAGAATCTGAGCAAAGAACATACGTAAAGCTTCAGAAGACTCTGAAAGTACTCAACGCTGCAAGTACAAAAGTTCTGATAAGCAAGTATGCTCTGATAAGGATTCCACGCTTAAAGCACTTTGCTGCAACTCTGATAGAGAAACTCTGACCGAGTTAACTCTGACCTGAACAACTAAGAACATCATCAGAAGCTCTGATGCAAGGTGTTCCAAAGTTGTTGAAGAAGATGCTGTTCAAATAAAGATACGTTAGTATATTCCTTGTCTTATCCTAAACGACTCTTTCCCCATTCGTGCTTGACACAAGAATTCAGACAAAAAGGATGTGTCAGAACATTCCTCTTCTGAGAAAGGAAAAGTCATCAGAAGACAAAAGGATCAGAATGCACAGATTGCACAGTCTTTGAGAAAGGATTTCAAAGGACTATAAAAGTAAGTCTTAGCATCACTTCAAAGGTTAACGAAATTGAATCAAATTCTTGGCATAATATTCAACCAGCTCTCACAAATATTCTTCAAGCTAGAATAGTTTTATTCTTCGTTCTAAAACTTGTGTAAAAATCACTGTTGTGATATTGCTTTTTAGAAGCATTTCTTAAACACAAAATTGTTAGTTTATCTTTGTAAAAGATTTCCTTAAGAAGACCAAGTTGTGGTCAGAATTTCTTGAGAAGACTAAGACAGTTGTCTTAGTGGTTTACACTGTAATCAAGTTTGATATAGTGGATTAAGTCCTTGTTGAGAAAGGCAAATCACCTTGGTAGGGTGGACTGGATTAGTTTGAGTTCAAACGAACTAGGATAAAAATACTGTGTTATTTTTCTATCTTCCAATTTGTTTAAAACCCTTATTCAACCCCCCTTCTAAGTGTTTTTCTCACCTTCACGTAGTTCGTGGGACTACGGGAAAAGGTTTGGGGTAAAATGGAAAAAGGTAGCTCGCTAAGATCTCGTAATCCTATGCCTACATACCCTCATGGTGCAATGGGAAGTCAGAGTAATCGTAATTCGAAAGACTACAGTTGGTTGGTGTTTTAAGCGAACGAGTGTCTAGGTCGCATTCTAACTACTAAATGTTGGCTTGTCTGCTCGCTAGGGAGGTTGAAACACTTGTTCATATGTGAGGAAGAAGGGACTAAACAATGTTCTTTTGAAAATGTTGTTTGAGTTCTAGATCGCACGAGGGCGAGAAATTAGTGTTTTGAGAAGTTTTGATCGCACAGGGGCGAAAGAAAAAAGTTTGATGTGTTGGATATTTTGTTTGGATGACGGTTACTTGAAGCTTAAGAAAGGCTCCTCGGGCCCAAGTAATCTGGAAAGTGAATCGAAGATCCGACATCTCTCTCTTTTTCACCCTTAATTATGAAAGAATTTCGATATATTTAGAGTAAGTTGTGAATGACGATTACTTGAAGCTTAAGAAAGGCTCCTCAGACCCAAGTAATCGGGAGAAGGAGTAAAAGACTTAACTCTCTCTTTTTTTCATCTAAGTATTTGAGAAAATATATTTGATTTAGTTAGTTTGATGTAGAATCGGGTTATGAATCTTTTAAAGATGACAATTGTTCGAGCTTAAGAAAGGCTCTTCGGGCCCAAACAATTGAGGAAAGAAATTGAAGACTCCATTCCAACTCCCTTTTCATCTCTATTGAAATATGGTATAAGTATAATTAAGTTCATTAAGTTGACTTTGATAAAATGATTGATGTTAATCGAGGTTTGAATTTGCATGCAAAATAATTAAGGTTTGAACTAGTGGAAAGGAGATCCTAGTGGTATAAGGTAAGATTGATGGCGAGGCGAAAGCGCTCGGCTTACAAAATAGGTAATGAGATGTGATATGTATCAATGATGCTCAAGGGTTTAGATTTGAATCAAGATATGAGACAAGATACAAACGAACAAGTAATTGAATTGAGTTTTAATCGTGTGCACTAGCAAAGTGGGCTAGTCTTCTAAACGACCAACTAGAAGTAATTGATCGAATAGGTCTCACTGTAAGAAAGCCCAGAAGTAAGCTTTGAATGTCGTGTATGGTGACCAAAAGGTTGATGGTGATGCTTAGAAAGAAATCAACTTACGAGGATGGAAAATGGCTCGACGTTGGATCGAGAATAGATTTGAAAATGATTTAAAGCATCAAAGCAACTAAGACAAACAAGTAAAATGTGTACATCAGAATGGGAGCAGGGTACATGTAAAGTACACGGGATTGCGAGAAATAAATGGGGTCATTGTTAGGTAGCCCAAGAGGAAGTCGTGTGTGTGCAAGGTGTCCTAAACTAAGCCATGAACAAGAGTCAGACAAAATCTCCTTTGTTAGGGTTTCTGTACAAGGTCTATGCTCTAATGCTCAAGATCGTGACCACAATCCACCAATTTAGGCTTTTAGTGTTTTGATAGTTATTAGTATGTTTTCTAGTAGTGTGAACAAAGTATGAACAAGATGAATATGATATGTACAATGTGATAATGATATGATCAAGATAATGTCAACAACAATATGAACAATAAGAAGATAAATAATAATATGAACAAAATATATTGACGAAAAAGTAAAGCAAGATAATATCGACGAAAATTAAAGTTAGTGATTAGTCGTTAATCACAAACTTTTGACGATTAATTGAAGGTAACCTATCACGATCCCAAATTATAGAAAATAATCTCGATGATCATTCACTACAAATTTGAAATATTGAAGGTTAAACAACCTCAACAATTGACATTCATGATATTTAGACTTCATAGACCCAAAATAAAATCGAAAACCAAAAGAAATACAAATAATAATAAGAAACATAAAACTAGTGAACCATAAACCAATCAATATACTATAAGATAAATGTTTAAAAAAGAAATAAATAAAGATATACATAAATGAATAATAAAATAATAATAATAATAAAAAGACAAAGAAAATCATAGGAAAGGGTGGTGCAAAAGTGAACATAGGGAGTATGATGGTGAATATTCTTCATGGAATCATCATAGGCCTTTAAGCTCATTCATCCAAACAAGGAAGGAGCTCGGTGAAAAAAATGGTGTAAAAATGAACGGGCTGAGCCCAAACCACAACAACCAGAAGAGAGTCCCTTAAAACAACATCATGCTCAACAAAATTAAAAAAAAAGGAAGATGGCAAGCCACATGCAATGCGTTAATGAGAAACAGGGTAAAAATAAATAGCTTCAACAACGTGTTACCAAATCCTCTTCAAAAGCTAAATGAAGACTCAAGTCACAACAACGAAACACAAATGTATCTCGTTCCAACCTTCCTTCTTTCTTCTGATTTCGACTCCTCCGTCTCGTTCCACATGATCTGGGTCGCGGTTTCATTTCAGGTACAACTCGTTTCCGGTTTTGGTTTCATCTAATTCATCTCTCTTCTTCATCGCTCTATCATCTGTTTCAATTTGTTCTGTAATTGAGTTTGAGGTGAGTTTGAAGGAGGATATTGGAGAAAAAGGGTTTTTGTTGTGTTGTATTGTTGCGGTTTAAGATGGAAGATTATGGGTTTGGTGTTGTTTGAGGTTAAAGAGTTAATTTGTTGAAGAAGGGTTGAACGAAGGTCGAAGGTTCTGTGATGAAGAGGAAGGTCAGGTTTAAGGAACTTTGGAGCAGAACATGTTTGACTCTCATCAGCCTTCTGAAAGAAGAAGAATATGCGGCTCTTTATAGAGTGAATTGGATTAAGGGTATATGTGGGAATTTTGAAAAGGGACTGTGAGCTGGAAATCGTTTTATGCATTTGGAATTGTCTCTACGTGATGTACGGTTTATGGAAGAGATTGGTGCATATCATTTTGCGAAATTTTGTATAGTGGTAGCACGACACGATTTGTAGGAGTTTTGCGGTTACAGCAGGTTTTTGTACGGTTTAGAGCAGGATTTTCCTTTGTTTACTGCATGGTGTGAACGGTGAAGAATGGTAGGTGGGAGTAGTAGATTGGTGTTGGTTTGTGGCTTATATGTATTATTGCAGTACGGAGCTTCGGGTCATTTAAGAGCTGAAGGTGGTCCACCTTGTAGCACAAGGATTGTTGCAGGCCGCATAGTGAAAGAAAACTATGATGCTGCCAAAAAAACAACATACATTTACGATTGAAGTGCTATGGAGCAATGGGATCTACGAAATTCAGGAAGTTCATTTTTTATGCAAACTGCCATTCTGCAGTCAACCATTTCAGAGACAAACTAATTAGTCTCGAGAGATACCACCCTTACATTGTTGACACAAACAACTTTGAAGAGAAAACATTTTTATCCCTGGAAGCCTTTGACAACTGTGAAATACTTTTTTCGAGTTTGGCGAATGTAAATCACATGCATACATGGTTCCCAACCCGAGAAAGCTATCAGCAAAAACAGTTTTGTCAATATTTTGCTATGGGAAGATGTTGTTTTGGAGATAACTGCAAGTTTTTAGTTTTTACATGGTTAGAGAGATCAAGGGAAATCATGAACTGAAAATTGTGTCTTAGTTTCTAGATGTTTTGGCACTATTGTCAGGAACAAGACCTGTAAAGATTTTTCTCTTTACTCGCATCCAGCCCCTCACTCGTGACCATCAGTTTCACCATCGCAAACGCCAGAAGAGGTGACAATGAACTAGGAGAAGGAACTCTCATCAAGTAAACCCTATTATTCTCCTTGACAGCCCTTTCAAGGTTTCTGTTAATATTAGCCTCTAACTTGTTAATATCGTCAAGAAGCTGCGCTGCAGCACCCCTGTAGTTTTTCTTCTATCAGTTTTGAGCCACGAATCCCTTGCACGTAAGCTTATGTATGAACTTTCTTCTTTTCTCTTCATACTAGCTTTATACTTCATGACAAGTATATCTTCAACATGACTCCCATGAGCTTATGATACATCAGAAAATTGTTGGAATTTTCTTCTCCTGGTATTATCACGTGTAATAGTGTAATGAATCAATTTGGGAGCTGTAGCAATTGTAAAATTGAAATGTTTTTTTTTCTTTTTTTGTTTTGTCCTATTTGGATTGTAGCGGACTTGTAAAAAGAACAATGCGCTTTGTAATGGGCCTTAAATGGTAGTGCTTGAAATTTGGCTTTTGCAACTTTGAGTTTATTTTGCAATTCCTTGAATTATTCGATTCTTAATTTAAAAACAATGATAATTAAAACTCAAATTTTCGTATTAACTTTATGTTCACACTTGAAACTATTCTTAAATTTCCTTGAAATGAATAACACCTTGAATTGGTCCTTAGAATTAAAATTCACCATGAATCGATCCTTGGATCTTGAATGAATTGGACCACCGAATCCATGTGAATCTTGATTTAACATTTGAACTTGGGATAAAATGAAACCTTGAATCAATGAATCCATTTGCACCTAGCCACTTGAATATCAATGAACAAATTCTTCATAATGAATCAAATGCTCAGTCATAAGATAATGACTTGCCACATAGATCTCAACACTTTGCATAAGACCCTAATTAAAATGAACCAGTAATTGATGAAGCATTTCACCTATCACAGCCAGATAACCTGACCCACAGACAACTTGAATTCACACAGAAACCTTAACTGAAACTCCAGGTACATGTAACATCCTAATTTTTCCATACACTAAATAATATATCTAGTTAGATTTGAGATTTTAACAATGCTAGTTATTAAAAATTAAATGTTGAAACTAACACTTATAATAATTAATTTATTAATTAATTACTTTTTATATTTATTACTTTTATTCTTCAATTTGAATATCATCGTTTCATTTTATAAACTAAACTTTGAAATTTAAATTGGTACTTAAAACCCTTAACTTTAAGTTAATTAATTATTCATATTATTATTATCATTATTGTTGTTCTTGTTTTGTTATTATTAATTGATTTTATTTTATTTGAATATTATCATTTTACTCTATAAACCAATTAATAAATAAAATAATCTTAAGACAATAAAAATATCAAATAACTATCCTTTTTACTATTTTTATTATTATTAATATTATTAACATTTTACTTTTTATAAAAGAAATATATATCTCATTTTCTATTAATATCCTACATAATATTATGTCATGAAATCAAGCTCCCATACCTTTGTCATAAATTATTTTCACAAAGTCATACTAGAACACCTAAAGCACTATTGATGAAAGATTAGTAAATATTTGATAGAGACATATTTACTAGCAAGAGTTGAAAAGTTGGAAGGTATGGGCAAAAGATGATAAATTATGTTATTTTAATATTTTACAACTAGTATAAATAGGGGTCTCTTCCACCCCATTTTCATTCATTCATTCACAAATCATCTTTCTTACTTCTTTACTTCTTTCCTTCTCTAATTTCTTCATATAGCAATATTAGTTTTAGTTATCGAAGTTCCCACGATATCGGTTCGTAACCTTTAGAGTATTTTGTGGTAAAAGTTCTTCTAAAGTTTCAAGGGAGTTTTATACGTCAAAGTTCTGCCCAAATCATTTTCATAAGTAATCGGTTCTTGGCAAAGATCGAAGACAACACTTGTGGACTTTCAACAACACTCAACAAAAGGTGGGGGCAAGATTTCGTATACGATTGGGACGGTTAGCGTAAAATAACTTAATATATATGTGTGTAGTGGTGACCTAAGCCCTACTAGCGATAAATAATTAAGGAGAGCCTATTCTCAAATAATGATTTTCACAAATCACTAGGCGAGGTTACGCCGGCCTTAATTAATTATCATAGGAATAATCTTTGACAATTTGGTATTGTATTGTGCTTGCATTATTCGGTTAATTTTATAATTGTTTATTTTATTTATACTTGAATGATTGTGATTGATAGATTAAGGAAATAATCGGTTAATGAGAGAAAAACATTGCTAGATATTAAGTAATTGATCCCCATTAACATAAGGAAAGTTGGATACAATGAGTAGTTATATTTGGTTGGGTTCTGGCTAAGGAAAGACTTGGTCGACTATGCCGTTTACAGTCCACCTCTCTTACCTGGGAAGTTAACCATACAATTACCCATTATACAAACTGAACTTATTATGTAAGGACAAAGATCAAATATGGCAAGACATTGGATGGATTTGGTACTCAACCTAAGTATCTAGATAATAAGTATAACTTGAAAAGTTGATACGATAATTCCCCATTATTAACTTAATACTTATGGCTAAGAGTTGCCACAAGATGAGTGAGTGATCATATAGACTTGCATTAAGGAATGTGTAAGTCCACCGCCGTGCGGTATGGGACGCACGAGGTTGATCAGTCGCCTGCAATCCCGACGGGGATTATTATCTATGCATGCTAGGCAAGACAAGGTTCTTGGCCTGAATTCTCAGGGACGATCGACTTATAACACCTAGGCTCCATGTGAAGTTAGGTGGCGTAGCTCTTGGTAATTGGGAGTACGTTGGTGGCATGTGGTCTAGTGATATCTGATCTTGGTAAATGGGATAGATATCATTGACAGCGTTTAGTGGCCTGAGTCAGCATATAGTTCAGGGATGCATTAGAATAAATAAAGTATATGTAATTGTGGGTATAAGATACGCTTGTTTGTATAAATATGGTTTCCATATATATTATTATTTTACACATTCATTCCCACTTTTAAACTTGTACATGAATCTTAGCCCTGTGTCATTTTTGTTTTGCATTTTGGATTATTTTATGACGATCAGACGATGAGCTCGAATCTTGCGTACTTCCCGACAACTCAGAAGGAAAGGATATGAAGTGACGTGGAGATGTGTTACTATAACATCTAGATTGGGAGCTGTTAGTGTTTTGTCAAACGCTAATCACATCCCTACTACTACAGTCAGTATAAGTGTCAGTCTTGTTGGACTTAGGAGGTCCCTTTTGGTATGCTTTCTTTTTGGTTTCCTTTCTGTACTTTTATTTTATGTTTTATCTATGTGGCAAGGCCGCTAGTCTTAACGGTGTCAAACTCTGTAAAATATATTTGAAGCATATGTATGTGAAACAGTATGTTTTTAAATAATTAAGTATTGTCCTTTAAAAATTTCAAATTTTTCTGTATTTTTATAAGGTTTCATTAGAATTCCACTAATGGGACATAGGCTGTCTCATTTAATGGTATCAGAGCTGGTCGATTCAGCTCGGACCGTAAGTGTCTAGAATTATACTGACTGTATCAAGTTGGATTCCAAACTGGATGATAACTTTTCTTCTGTGCATTGAGTCTTCATCTTGAGAGCCTTCTAGTATAATGGTCTAGGAAACTTATTTAGCACACTTTATTTTTCCTCCCCAACGGTCACAAACCCAACGGTAACGTAACGGACACTTCACAAAATTCACTTTATAAATACTTCACACCCATCCATTATTTTCATATCAATTCCTAAATATTTATCTATACCTTTCAAATGGCTAAATCCTTTCTTTTATTCATCACTCTTCTTGTCATTATTTTGTTTGTTATTGGTATCATCAAGCATGAAGAATTAGGTAAAGATTTCGTAGCAATAATGATAATTATAGTTTTACCACTATTAGTCTTAGCTTGGTTTACAAGTAGAGGTTTTTGAATGAGACATGGTCACGATTTTTGTAATCGTTGTTATTAAATAAATTGATACATTTTTGTTTATACATTAAATGTTGATTATGTTTTCCTGAATTCTAGTTATATTTAAGATATTAATTCAACATTTTAGACACAATTATCCCTTGCCTGTGGGAGACTTGATAAAAATCCTTATCGATGAATCATTCATTGGGATATAAATATACATAATTGTTATGTTCTTTATGTCTTGTGAATGATTGAACCTAATAACTATTCCTTTTCAGGAAGTTATGGTTCAGAACGTCAGAGGTGCGAGGCGTGGTAGGAGTGCTGCTAGAGGCACTACTAGAGGTATACGTAGGAATGCGAGTGATGAAGTTACTCCTGAAGGAGCACCTACCATTCCCATTGGACGAGAAGATCATTCCCAAACTGGAACGAACTCTCAAGCTGACACTCGAGATGTTCGTGAACTTGCTGCAGCTGTGTTAGTTCAAACACAACAAAATGCTCAAATCCTGCAAATCACTCGAGATCATCAACTCTTTCAGCAACAACAAAGGGAAATGGTGCATGAGGATACAGGATTGAACTCGTTTCTGAAAGGAAAACCACCACAGTTTGGTGGTGACTTTAATCCGGAGGGTGCTGAGAAATGGTTGCAAGAAATGGAGAAGATATTTTCTTTCACTCACTGTAGAGAGAATAGAAGGGTTGGTTATGCAACATTCATGCTGACAGGCGATGCTGAAGCTTGGTGGAGAGGAAAGTATAGATTATTGGAAGAGGAAGGAAGAGAAATCAATTGGACCTTGTTCAAAGAAGAATTTTTGGGGAAGTATTTTCCAAAGTTATGTAGGAAAGAGAAGGAGAGAGAATTTCAGAATCTACGTCAAGGTGTGATGACGGTGGGAGAATATACTAGGAAGTTTGAATCCTTGCTAAAGTATTCTGAGTTTTACCGCTTGCATCCAAGGGAAGAATGGATGTGTGAAAAGTATCAAGATGGATTGAAATATGATATCCAGAGGGCAGTTTTACCTCTGCATATTATGCGCTTTGGTGAGCTAGTAGAAAGGTGTCTGGAGTTGGAAGGGATTGACAATAGGAAGAATCAATATGGATCAGGAGGATCAACCCAAAACAACAATCACAAGGGCCACTTTAACCGAGGCCACGGAGGAAGAATCCAACGAGGGGGTAGGCCATATCAAAGGCCTACACCTTATCATAACCAGGATTCTAGAAGGTTAATGTTCAAGTGTTACAGCTGTGGAGGGGCACATCTTAACAAAGATTGTCCAAATAGAAATATTGGAACTTGTTTTCGCTGTGGTCAGAAAGGCCACTTTCTCAAAGATTGTCCCCAAGGACAAAGTCAACCAACAGGCCAGAGGAGCGGCCTAATAAACAATAACAACATAGGGAGAGCAAGAAATGGAGGCCCAAGTGTTGGTCAGAGACCTCAGAATCAAAATAAGCCAACCACAGGAAGAGTATTTACAATTAGAGGAGCTGAGATCTCAAAGTCAGCTGGGTTAATTCAAGGTATGTGTTTAATTGGAGATAAGTTGGTATCAGTTTTATTCGATTCAGGAGCTACACATTCTTTTATATCTACCTCTTGTGCTGAATTTTTGGGATTCGAAATTGTTGATCACGATTATAAGTTGACTATCACAACTCCCTCGGGAGAAAGAATGGTAACTTATTCAGTCTGTGTAGACTGTCCAATAATCTTAGAAAATAGAAGATTCTTAGTAGATCTTGTGGTACTCCCGCTACAAGACCTAGATGTCATCTTAGGAATGGATTGGTTATCAGCCAACGATGTCAACTTGAGATGCAAGGAGAAAATTTTTACATTTGGAGAAGATAGTGGAGAAATCAGCAAAGCTGAAACCCTCACTCAAAGTTTTATGATGCTATTCTCCATGTCAGTAGGAGAAACCCCTAGTGTGGAAAATTTTCCCGTAGTCTGTGAATTCCCGGAAGTCTTTCCAGAAGAAGTTCCAGGTTTACCACCGGTTAGGGAAGTGGAATTTTCTATAGACTTGGTTCCAGGAACTGGACCAATTTCTATATCTCCTTATCGAATGTCACCCTCAGAGCTTGCGGAGTTAAAGAAACAATTAGACGAGATGTTAGAGAAAGAATTTATTAGACCAAGTGTATCGCCATGGGGAGCTCCAATCTTGTTTGTGAAGAAGAAGGATGGTTCTTCTAGACTTTGTGTGGATTACAGACAACTCAATAAAGCCACTGTGAAAAACAAGTATCCTTTGCCTAGAATCGACGACTTGATGGATCAGTTAAAAGGAGCATCAGTATTCTCAAAGATTGACTTGAAGTCTGGATATCATCAGATCAGGGTGAAGGAAGATGATATTCCAAAAACAGCTTTTAGATCCCGTTATGGACACTATGAGTACTTAGTTATGCCATTTGGTTTGACTAATGCTCCAGCAGTATTCATGGATTACATGAATAGGATCTTTAGGTCATACTTAGATCAATTTGTTGTAGTTTTCATTGATGACATTCTGATTTATTCCAAGAATGAGGTAGAGCACAGAGAACATTTGAGAATTGTGCTACAGATATTAAAGGACCTTCAATTGTACACGAAATTCTCGAAATGTGAATTTTGGTTGAAGGAGGTACAATTTCTTGGTCATGTAATTAGTAAAGAAGGTATTGCAGTAGACCCAAGTAAAGTCGAAGCAATAACAAAGTGGGAGAGTCCAAAGAATGTTGGCGAGATTCGAAGTTTTCTTGGACTAGCTGGATATTATCGGAGGTTCATTGAAGGATTTTCAAAGATCGCTTTGCCCATGACTCAGTTAACGAGGAAAGGTAAAAACTTTGAATGGACTAAAGAGTGTGAAGAAAGTTTTCAGAAGCTAAAGGAAAGATTGACTTCATCACCAATACTCATCTTACCAGACCCATTAGGAAATTTTGATGTGTATTGTGATGCGTCATATCAAGGTCTTGGGTGTGTGTTGATGCAAGAAAGGAAAGTGATAGCTTATGCATCAAGACAATTGAAGGTGCATGAGAGGAACTACCCAACTCACGACCTAGAGTTAGCGGCAATTGTGTTTGCCTTAAAGATTTGGAGGCATTATCTTTATGGATCAAAGTTCACTGTGTTAAGTGATCACAAAAGCCTGAAGCATTTATTTGATCAGAAAGATTTAAACATGAGACAAAGGCGCTGGATGGAATTCTTGAAGGACTATGATTTTGAGTTGCAATATCATCCCGGAAAGGCCAATGTTGTAGCAGACGCTTTGAGTCGAAAGAAACTTCATGTATCTGCAATGATGTTGAAGGAAGAAGAGTTGATTGACAAATTCGTGGATTTAAACTTAGGAGTACATCACAATGAAGGAAGTATATTCATAGGCGCTATTGTCGTGTCTAATGAATTTCTGAAATGGATCAAAGATGAACAACAACTTGATGACCGTCTAGTGAGCATAAAGGAAAATATAAGAAATGGTCAAAATGGAGAGTTTAACATAAGGAGTGATGGAATCCTAAGGTTTAAAGAAAGGTTGTGTGTACCTCAAAATCAGGATATTCAAAAGTTGATTTTGGAAGAGGGCCACAAAAGTAAGTTGAGTTTTCATCCAGGAGCCACAAAGATGTATCAAGACTTGAAGAAAATGTTTTGGTGGGTTGGAATGAAGAGACATATAGCAGAATATGTTCAAAGTTGCTTGGTATGTCAGAAGGCAAAGATTGAACATCAGAAGCCAGCCGGATTGCTACAACCTTTAGATATTCCAGAGTGGAAGTGGGACGGAATAGCCATGGATTTTGTAACCGCTTTGCCTAAGACTCAGAAACAACATGATGCAATTTGGGTGATCATTGATAGGTTGACAAAGAGTGCACATTTCATTCCCATCAACCAGACGTTTAAATTAGAGAGACTAGCTCAGGTATATGTAAAGGAGATTGTTAGATTGCATGGAATACCTTCAAGTATAGTCAGTGATAGAGATCCCAGATTCACATCAAATTTTTGGCATCAGTTGCATTTAGAGTTAGGAACAAAACTGAGGTTAAGTTCAGCTTATCATCCCCAAACGGATGGCCAGTCTGAGAGGACGATTCAATCGTTAGAGGATTTGTTGAGAGCTTGTGCTCTTGAACACAAAGGAAGTTGGGACGAGTTCTTACCATTGATTGAGTTTACTTACAACAATAGTTTTCACTCAAGTATCGGCATGGCTCCATATGAAGCATTATACGGAAGAAAGTGTCGTACACCTTTATGTTGGTATGAGGTTGGAGAAAATAAAATATTGGGTTCAGAATTCGTGCAACAAACGACAGATCAGGTTAAACTTATTAGAGAAAAAATGAAGGCAGCACAGGACCGTCAAAAGAGTTATAATGATAAGAGGAGAAGACCTTTGGAGTTCGAGGCAGGAGATCACGTGTTCATTAGGGTAACTCCTAGGGCGGGAATTGCACGAGCAATCAAAACTAGGAAGTTAACACCAAGGTTTATCGGGCCTTTTCAAATTCTACGGCGGATTGGACCTGTAGCGTATCACATTGCTTTGCCGCCAAACTTGTCTAATCTTCATGATGTATTTCATGTATCACAACTGAGGAAGTATTATCCGGACCCTTCACATGTCATTGAGCCTGAAACTGTGGAACTTAGAGATAATTTGGAATATGAGGCTATACCTGTCAAGATCTTAGATCATCGTATTAAAGAACTTCGTGGAAAGCAAATACCATTGGTTAGAGTCGTGTGGGATGATGTAACTGGTGATTCTACTTGGGAAAGAGAAGAAGACATGCGTCAGAAGTATCCACATATGTTTTAGGTACGCTAAATTTCGAGGACGAAATTTCTTTTAAGGGGGGTGGTAATGTAACATCCTAATTTTTCCATACACTAAATAATATATCTAGTTAGATTTGAGATTTTAACAATGCTAGTTATTAAAAATTAAATGTTGAAACTAACACTTATAATAATTAATTTATTAATTAATTACTTTTTATATTTATTACTTTTATTCTTCAATTTGAATATCATCGTTTCATTTTATAAACTAAACTTTGAAATTTAAATTGGTACTTAAAACCCTTAACTTTAAGTTAATTAATTATTCATATTATTATTATCATTATTGTTGTTCTTGTTTTGTTATTATTAATTGATTTTATTTTATTTGAATATTATCATTTTACTCTATAAACCAATTAATAAATAAAATAATCTTAAGACAATAAAAATATCAAATAACTATCCTTTTTACTATTTTTATTATTATTAATATTATTAACATTTTACTTTTTATAAAAGAAATATATATCTCATTTTCTATTAATATCCTACATAATATTATGTCATGAAATCAAGCTCCCATACCTTTGTCATAAATTATTTTCACAAAGTCATACTAGAACACCTAAAGCACTATTGATGAAAGATTAGTAAATATTTGATAGAGACATATTTACTAGCAAGAGTTGAAAAGTTGGAAGGTATGGGCAAAAGATGATAAATTATGTTATTTTAATATTTTACAACTAGTATAAATAGGGGTCTCTTCCACCCCATTTTCATTCATTCATTCACAAATCATCTTTCTTACTTCTTTACTTCTTTCCTTCTCTAATTTCTTCATATAGCAATATTAGTTTTAGTTATCGAAGTTCCCACGATATCGGTTCGTAACCTTTAGAGTATTTTGTGGTAAAAGTTCTTCTAAAGTTTCAAGGGAGTTTTATACGTCAAAGTTCTGCCCAAATCATTTTCATAAGTAATCGGTTCTTGGCAAAGATCGAAGACAACACTTGTGGACTTTCAACAACACTCAACAAAAGGTGGGGGCAAGATTTCGTATACGATTGGGACGGTTAGCGTAAAATAACTTAATATATATGTGTGTAGTGGTGACCTAAGCCCTACTAGCGATAAATAATTAAGGAGAGCCTATTCTCAAATAATGATTTTCACAAATCACTAGGCGAGGTTACGCCGGCCTTAATTAATTATCATAGGAATAATCTTTGACAATTTGGTATTGTATTGTGCTTGCATTATTCGGTTAATTTTATAATTGTTTATTTTATTTATACTTGAATGATTGTGATTGATAGATTAAGGAAATAATCGGTTAATGAGAGAAAAACATTGCTAGATATTAAGTAATTGATCCCCATTAACATAAGGAAAGTTGGATACAATGAGTAGTTATATTTGGTTGGGTTCTGGCTAAGGAAAGACTTGGTCGACTATGCCGTTTACAGTCCACCTCTCTTACCTGGGAAGTTAACCATACAATTACCCATTATACAAACTGAACTTATTATGTAAGGACAAAGATCAAATATGGCAAGACATTGGATGGATTTGGTACTCAACCTAAGTATCTAGATAATAAGTATAACTTGAAAAGTTGATACGATAATTCCCCATTATTAACTTAATACTTATGGCTAAGAGTTGCCACAAGATGAGTGAGTGATCATATAGACTTGCATTAAGGAATGTGTAAGTCCACCGCCGTGCGGTATGGGACGCACGAGGTTGATCAGTCGCCTGCAATCCCGACGGGGATTATTATCTATGCATGCTAGGCAAGACAAGGTTCTTGGCCTGAATTCTCAGGGACGATCGACTTATAACACCTAGGCTCCATGTGAAGTTAGGTGGCGTAGCTCTTGGTAATTGGGAGTACGTTGGTGGCATGTGGTCTAGTGATATCTGATCTTGGTAAATGGGATAGATATCATTGACAGCGTTTAGTGGCCTGAGTCAGCATATAGTTCAGGGATGCATTAGAATAAATAAAGTATATGTAATTGTGGGTATAAGATACGCTTGTTTGTATAAATATGGTTTCCATATATATTATTATTTTACACATTCATTCCCACTTTTAAACTTGTACATGAATCTTAGCCCTGTGTCATTTTTGTTTTGCATTTTGGATTATTTTATGACGATCAGACGATGAGCTCGAATCTTGCGTACTTCCCGACAACTCAGAAGGAAAGGATATGAAGTGACGTGGAGATGTGTTACTATAACATCTAGATTGGGAGCTGTTAGTGTTTTGTCAAACGCTAATCACATCCCTACTACTACAGTCAGTATAAGTGTCAGTCTTGTTGGACTTAGGAGGTCCCTTTTGGTATGCTTTCTTTTTGGTTTCCTTTCTGTACTTTTATTTTATGTTTTATCTATGTGGCAAGGCCGCTAGTCTTAACGGTGTCAAACTCTGTAAAATATATTTGAAGCATATGTATGTGAAACAGTATGTTTTTAAATAATTAAGTATTGTCCTTTAAAAATTTCAAATTTTTCTGTATTTTTATAAGGTTTCATTAGAATTCCACTAATGGGACATAGGCTGTCTCAGTACACACCTGTTCGCACACAGTTTTCCTGCGAGCAACCTCTAACCTCCTAACGTAGGTTTACTTACGAGACTGATCAAACGAGTCCCATAACACTTGGTTTGGGATGTATGGGAAAATGGTGGAATGGTGTTTATTTGAAATAGACTAGGGATTATTTTTTAGTAAAGACTGAAACTAGATGAATACGTATACAAAGGAGTGAGAAATAACTTATGCAAATGAGTAAGAAAGAAATAACAAGACAAGACACTTTTAGAATTACTGACGCAAATTGCTTATAAAAAGAGAAATATGGACGCGATCATACATTTTGTAGGAGTGAAAACTCTTTTCTCGTAACGCTTTGGTACTTAGAGTATTTTTCTTACAATATTACAAAAACGCGCCTCTAAAATGAAAACATGCATTGCTTTAAATAAGGAAATAAATAACCATCATGTTGAATCTGGTGACGCCACATGTTCACCCATCACTTTTGTAACTTCCCATGTTCTTGGATTTCAAATCCATTTTCCTCTCAAATATTTGTCTCCTTGCATGGGTTTTTGTTGACCCAGTCGACCGACACCACCTGGGTCGACCCAACAACCTTCCTCTTGTCAACATCGACCCTCTTCCTCTTCTACAATATTTTACCTAGTCTGTCAATCAATCTCTGTGTCACTGCTCTCTGGTCGAAACTTCCAGTCAACAAGATGCCCCCTCAAAACCCAGTTTCGACGAGATACTCTGTCGGCCAAGAAATTGGGCGTTTTGGTTCTATGGAATTTCGACCGTGTTTTGGTTATGACGCAACAAAAACTATCATTGTTTTTTGTTAATTCCGCCATGCGTCATCTATATTCTGAAGTAATGATGGCCCCTTTCTGCGCCACGATTTCTAAGACAAGGCTAATCATGTTGTTCATATCCCAACGTCATGGGTCTTTGAACCACCCCCACTAACTTTCATAATCAGAATCGTTTTTGCATCTTCCACTGCAGGCAACATTGTCTATAAGTAGCCCATTTTCGCCCTTTGTTTCTTTTTCTCCACTCTTCTCTCATTTCTATTTTCTGAAAAACCTCCTTGTTTTCAATCTTCCAAAGTTTTCCACTTCCAGTTTCAATGGCTTCTTCCAACATTTCCAACACCCACACCATTTGGAATAACCCCATAGCCTTTGTTCTTTCTGAGGCTGATTCTCCCAGGCCTCTCCCAAATCCCACGTCGACTGATGAAAAGGTGGTGGCTACATGGAGGCGTCAGATGGTCATCCCCTTTACTATCGCCAGAAAGCTGCATGCTTTCCATGGGCCATATCCTGCCAACAAGCCTAGCCACGAGGAGTTACAGGCGTTTTTCCCTGTTTCTGTCCACCATCCCCCCAGCTTTCCAAAAAGGAGACACCCTCGACTTAAAGTTCATGGCACCCAAAGATCGTGTCTTCCGGTTGATTCCCATCCCAAGCAATAAGGATTACATCTCCTGGATGAACAAACTCAAAAAAAAAAACCCCAAGAACAATGGAAGAAGGTTGGCATCTTCGACGCCATTCAGCTGTCTCAGAACGTCCACAGGGTCAACATTTGTCTCCTGCTGGCTGCAACATTCTTCTGGGAAGGTTCGACCAACACCTTCCAATTCTCTTATGGTATGCTGACGTCGACTCTTTTCGACGTAGTGGCCATTACTGGTATCTCCCCTCTAGGTGAGACATTCGACCCAACTCTAGAGATGGATGCCACTTTTAACTTCGACAGGGCTGGCTTCCAGAACTACATAGAAGACCACCAGACAAAGGTTCTGCTAAAGTATTAGACGAAGATCATATTGCCTTCTTGAATCTTTGGCTATCTTACTATATCTTATGTCCTAGCTTGATACAGATAGCCAAAGGTTGCATTAGCTTGGCAATCCAGATACACGAGGGTCGACAAGTCTCCTTGGATAAATTGTTATTGTCTTCCTTTTACCACTCTCTTGGCCTGTCGGCCTTAAGAATAAAACTTCTTCATGAAACCGTCAAATCCCTGAACGTCTCAGGGCCCATGTGGTTATAACACTTTCTAAATGCCACTTTTGAACATCAGATGGGTTATCCTGTGTCTTCTACCATGCATCATCTCGACGAGGATCATCCAATCGAAGGCGTTCGACTTGCTTTGATGACTACAAAGAAAACTCCCAACAAAACCCTTTTTACGAAGTATCTCACTATGTTTGCTGAGGCAAACACCTTCGTCCCCGGTATGGCCTCTTTCGTGCACCGATGTTTTGGTCCGCCGTGGTTTAGAAACCCTTTCCCTGGTGCTTCGCCACTAACAACAACCATGTCAAATTTAGTATGGTGGGCGTTCTTGACTCCTACCATGTTGTCGTTTCGAATCGAGACGGGGAACAATGGCTTTGAATTTATGAATTATCAGCCCAATCTAGTGGCCCAACAATTTGGTTTAAGCCAAATGCTGTCGAAGTCTCTAGTGAAGCACACCTCTGATATCATGTGGGCTAGTCGACGATTAAACTTGGCAGGTCACAAGAGCTGCCTTAAATTTTCTAGGTCGACTCAGCACCTTGAGTTGCCACTTTTATCCTTTCAACCTTCTTTCTACACCACTGAAGCTTTCAACGTTTGGTAGTCTGAATATCAAGACCAATGTTTAGACCGTGATCTCTTTCTGGAGAATGTGGTCGATGCTTTTGCCGCTCTAGAGGATGAAGCCCCTGGAAAAACAATCTCTATACCTGTTAAAACCCCCTCAAAACCAGGTGTCTCCGAGGACCAAAAAAAATACCTTCTTTACTTTCTTTCTCTGTATTTTAATTGTCACCATCTTATTCTGTATGCTTTTTTCCCAGGGTCGAAAGAGGGAGCCACCTGTAGCGTCGACCTCTACTAGGTTGACGAAGAAACCAAAAATTCTCAATCCTCATGTATCACTTGTTCTTTGGTGGATTGTTTGATTTTGTCTCTCCCTGTCTACTCACTGTTTTTCATCTAGGTCACTGAAAAACCACCAGCTACTAAAGGCGGTGCTTCTGACGAAAGTGCCCAATCTCAGGTCTTTCTTTCTGATCTGTCAAACTCTCCGCCTGCCACTCCCTTGGTTAAAAAGAAAAAAGCTCATATAAAGAGGACTCCTTCGAGAACGATCACCTCGACAGTGAGACCCGTTGTTCCTGGAAACTTGACTGGAGTTTTTCCCATTGTAGCCACTAAACTCCCTCCAGCACAAGATACTACTGAGGTATTTTACTGTCCCTATATATATGTATATATATTTTCCTTTTCTACATGGGTGTTTTACTCATGCTGTACTACGCAGGACAATACGGTCGACATAACTGTTAATGTAAATGCTGATCAAACCACAACGAATGCTGGAAATCCTACTGACTCAATGCATCTGTTTAGCCCTCAAAAGGTCGACGAATTCCAAGAGACATCGACAGAGGAGAATCCAGTAGCACAAACAAACTCTACTGAACAGAAAACTGAGGCTGATGGAGATAACACGGCCATTGGTGACAAAGACAATCCTGTGATCATCCCAGCCACTGTCAAAGGTGCTCCGACTCCACGAGGTTCATTCAAAGGTGGCCCTTCTGTTGACAAGATACCTACCCCAACATAAATTCTGGCTATGAAGAAATCCAACCCAGCATAAGCCTTGAAGGCACTTTTAAAATTTCTCTAGTAGACTATGGACGCCACCCATGCTGGTTCTAAGGCCACTCTTAACCCAGATATGGATGATTCGTTCACACTGAAACTTTAAAAATTGAAGACATATCTATTTGAGGATGAATTCCTAGATGCGGTGGCAGAAGAGTCAGCGGTAGCCTGTGATGTTTTTAAAATCCTGGATGAACTTTCTCTCTTTAGCGTGCCTCCCTCTATGGCCAAATACTTTATTGAGTTTGAGACTTTCTTTACTTAGATGGTGAAGGACTTGTCGATGTGTAAGAAGGTCGACACCCAAATCAGGGGGAAGATTAACGAAATGAAACACGCGTGGTGTCTCAGCTCTGTTTGTGAGAGAAAAAACTTGAAAATTTTGAAGCCACAAAGAAGGATCATTCTGACAAACGTCAAGCCATCGACTAGCAAATATATGACTATCGACCCCAAATGGAGGAACTTGAGAGAAAGATTATTGAGGTTGAGAAGCATAAGGCTTCTTTGGATTCCGATGAATCTCTACCAGCTCAGGAGGTAATCGACCAGGAAGTATCTCAAGGGATATCCCATGTCGAAACCGCCCTTGCACTAAAAATACCATTAACCGGATGTAGTAGAGGAAATATCTTTTGGAAAATAGGGTGGATCATGAGAGGACCCTTTTTGAGGGCTTCAAAGCCAAGTTTCTCGCATAACCGTAATGTTTTAAACTTTATTGATATTTTGGTTCTAACTCCATTCTAGAGACATTTTGTAACTGTGTTAGCCTTCCACCACCGTAGGCCAATTATCAATGAATATTGTTTTGGATTCGAACTTCTTGTAACATAGGTCTATATTTTTTCAAATATTTCCCATTTATTCTTATGATTCGTTGGTCTTCACCAATCTCTCGAATCTCGTATGCATTGTTGCTGAATGTTTAGGTTATTTGGAACGGTCCCTCCCAATTTGGTGACCACTTTCCTAACTTTCGATATCGTCGATCTACAGGTAGAACCGTTTTCCATACATAGTCATTAACTGCAAAGGTCTTTTTCTTGACCTTCTTATTGTACGCCCTGGCCGCGCGTGCCTTTTGGTGTAATAACCTATCTAATACTACCATCCTTTATTCGTCTAAGTACACCATTTCGTCTAGCATCATGCTCCATTATTGCTCCGACGGGATCTCATGCTGACATTGTACTCTAATTGATTGTAGACCAGTTTCTGTTGGCAAAAAAACATCATGTCCGAAAGTCAACTGAAACGGAGTTGAACTGGTCGATTCCTTAGGAGACGTTCGACAAGCCCACAAAATTTGATTCAACGTCCTATGCCAGTTTTTAGGTTTTTTTAGCAACATGCTTCTTAATTATGTAACTTAACGCTTGATACTTAGCCTTTCTATCAATCGTTCCCTCTGGATTCTCTAAATACTCGACGATTAACTTCTTTAGTCTGATGGTGACATCCATTGTGCCATGTCTTCAGTATTCTGGTCTTGCTTGGCCATCCATGACTTGATCTCATATTGTCCAGCTTCCAATACTGCAATCTTATCTTCCAAATCAGGATTCTCTTTCTTGATCTCAGTAGAGGTAGAAGGAGCAGATTCTTGAGCAGGAATAGAAGCAGAGTCAATTTCCATTGGAGATGCAGAGTCAGGAGCAACAGATCCAGAGGGATGTTCCACAATTGTCATAGCCAGTGAAGTTTCTTCAGAAGCAGATTTAGCAAAGACTTCTGTAGCAGATACTCCAGAAGATGAAGGTACATCTTCAAGAAGAAAAGGTTCAGATCTTTTCACATTTCAGATCATGCTTCTGGCAGTCTCAGCAAATCTTAGCTTCGCATCATCAGAACATACATTCTTCAGATTTGAGGCTACAATATTGAATCTATTAATGAAGCTATTCCAGATAGCATCAGATTCATTTGCATCCATGGTTAACAAGCATTTCTTCTGTACAGAGCCTAAATGCATCTTTATTTCTTTCATAAAATTTGCAAATAAATTATCAACATTTAGCCTAGTTTTTGGTTTCAGAAGGGTTTCCAAGGTGAATGGCTTGGGTTGAGGTGGAGGTGGTATGGTGAATTTTGTAATGATGATCAGAGGACGAGGGTAGAAAGGAAGAGATGGATGGTCAGATGAAGTGGTAGTTTTGGATCTGGATAAGGCATTAACCAGAAAAGGTTTTACACGTGATGCATAATGTTGCACCCCAAAATTTTCCTAACCTTTTTCTCACTTGGTTTATGTTTCATTGCATTAGCATTGCATTGGTCTAGCATTTTCATAGCATAGCATTATTCATTTATCAGGGGATCAAGTATGTTTTATATCAAGAAGAGCCTATCCAGAGGTATTACTCAAGCTTGTAAGGTCACCAAAGTCATCAGGAAGAGGGTTGTGTTCTTAAGAAGCTTGGTTGCTTGTATGGGGTTCATCTCCTAACCTGAGGACCAATAGAAGACCATCAGTGAGTTGTGGAGTATTGATCATGGATAGAGTGTGGATAGAGCTCATGGAGTGCCTTGGGGGTCATGGTGGAGCTCAATCAAGTCATTATGCTAAGTGTGAAGAGCCACAGTTGAGGGTGTTACAATTAAGGTTTTCATCTGAGTAACCTTAAGTCAACTGTGCAATTGGAGGAGATTAAGACTCAATTCTAAGTCTTTGTGATCATGTAAAGTTGTGTTGAGATACATGAGGTGGTATTCCAAGATCAATTCAAGAAGAGTTCAAAGTGTGAGGAGTTGCTAAACTAGGGTTCTCAGGGTAAAATCCCCTATTTAGTGCCTAACTTCAAGACCACTTATCTCAAGATCTAAGTTTCATCTCAACTTTTGGCCAACATGGAACTTGTAGATCATGTTCTTAGCTTTAATTTGAGTATTATAAGTCCTTTATTGGATTTATAGAACTCAAGTTATGATCCAGACAAGTTACAGGTCATCAGATGAATGTGAAATTTGTCTGCAAAAGTCAACCAACTTCCAAGGAACTTTTGAGCTAGAAGGATGTTTCTCCTCAACTTTTGGCCAACATGAAAGTTGTAGGCCGTGGTCTTAGCTTTCCAAATTGTACTAGAAGTCTTTCATATGATTTGTAGAACTCAATTTATGAGGTTTACAAGTCAGGGGTATTTTGGGAAAGTAGGATTATAGGTCATTTGGCATTATAGGTCATTTTCACTATCTTGCACACTTCAAATGAAGTTTTGTCCAACACAAAAGTTGCTCAAAAGGGGATTTTAAGGCTAACCATGTATCCATGAGGCATTGATTTGGCTTAGGGTAAGACTTGGTTTGAAGAAGTTTGACAAAGGGGAAATTAAAAGGCCTTTAAGTGGAAAAATTCAAATTTAATCATAAGAGGCCAAACAAATGCATATGAGTACTAATTTTGATCAGAAAAACCATTTGGAACACTTTGGCATCATTAGAATTTCATTTTGAGTTTTATTTCATGGTGTTTCAGTTTGTTACTTCATGATGAAGAAACACATCCAATCTTGGCCACAGGATACAAACAAGGGTTCAATCCTGTCCATACACTCTCCACAGTCCATAAGCAAGGCAATTGAAGCTTCTTGGAGAAGGAATTGAGTCAGAATCGTGGCTTCCATGTTCATGCTTTCAAGCAAAATTGAAAATTTGGATATCCTGAATTGGACTTTCCATGGGCCTCTAGAACCTTCCATTCACCTCTATATAAGTTTAAAAGAAGGTTCAGTGCAAGGTTTGTGATCATTTGCAGTTGGAGCCAGAGATTGCAGTGAGAGTTTCAAGAGCAAAATTGAAAATCGTGTTTCCATTTCCAAAGCATTTTAGAGCAAATCAAGGTGTCTAATAGCTTTATCAT
Organism: Lathyrus sativus; assembly: GCA_963859935.3. Taxonomy (NCBI): domain Eukaryota; kingdom Viridiplantae; phylum Streptophyta; class Magnoliopsida; order Fabales; family Fabaceae; genus Lathyrus; species Lathyrus sativus. The sequence goes on along the minus strand of OZ012738.1, from coordinate 188,062,430 downwards.
TGATCATTGAAGAAATATGCACAAGATTGAAGTAAGAATCACAGTGCAAGTGCCTCAATTTCAAGCTATAAACCAGGTATGCACTTTTCACAATTGCACGGATTCTAGGATGATCTAGCTTGAATTGATCTGTGGTTAAGCTTTAGGAAGATGACTAGATGGTTTTAGGATAGAAAATTGGAAGTTTCGTGACAATCCAAGATATGACACCATTTCTGTTTGAGTTCATATCTAGCTGTTTGTTAAGGGATGATGAGATTGGAATAGATCAGAGAGATCCTGGTGAGATGAGGAGAAGATCTATGGAGATAACTTTGAGTTTGGTGATGATCAATATTGTGACATGTTTTAGATTCTTGATCGGGTTTTAAAATCTAGGAGGAATTAGGAGAAGCTGAGGCCATATTTGGATTCAGGAGGGAAAAATAAGAAGAACGATATAAGTTTTGTTCATTTTGGTGATGGTTCCATAACCTGCAATTTTTGCTTCACCGGAGAAGACGGTGGCTCAGCCACCGGAACCACCGTCTGGTTCGCCTGAGTAATTTCCCTCCCTTTTAGAGTTTGAACGAGGACGATGGTTGTCAGCCCTTGGATGAATGAGATTTGAAGACTTTGTAATCCAATCCAACACACGCGTTTTAATTTGAGAATTGGACTTTGACTGCAGCAAACGCTGCGTTTCATTAAAGCTGACTTGGCAGCCTAGGTGGCACGCTCAAGAGCCCTGGATGTGAATACTTAGTCAATAGATCCAACTGTCCTCTTATTTTCTCAGCTTTTATTTTCTTTTAATTCATTTTTGATTTATTTTAATTGCTTTCTCCATTTTTAATTCATAATAATTCCATCTTTGATCAGAAAAATATAATAAAAATATATGCATGATCTAGATTTTATTTCTGATTTTATGCTGCTTTTAGATTTTATTTTCATGCAATTTTCAATTTAATATGATTTTTTGCATTTCCTTTAATTCTTAAATTTTGGCATATTTCCTCATTTTCTTGCTGATTTTTGTTTGAGTGATTGGTATAGAATTTAAGTGAGATTTTTGGATGGCTGTTAGTGTAGATATGCATGATCCCTTAGGAATTATTTTTAGTTTTTAGATAACTTTAGGACTGGTTTTAGATTAGGTTCCCATGACCTTCCCTTTTAGGGTTCCCATTTGACACTTGGATATTTAGGAATTCTTTAGTGGCTTTCCCCTTAGTTTTAGCCCCTGGTCCTTTCTACTATAGATACCTAACACATGTAGGTTCCCTTAGAAAATTTTATAGGATTTTAGAAGTAGTTTTGGTATTTTAAATAGATTTAAAACTTAGGCTAGTTTTAATATGCTTCTAACATGACTTCTCCTTTAGAATGACCTCAATGGTGGCCCATAGCATAAGATAAATTTTCCATTCCTTTTGGATAGTGCTTTAGACATATATAGGCTTCTGTTTTCTTGATTGTGGTGTTTGGTTTTGGTGTTTAGACCTCCTTTTAGTAGCTTTCTTGTAGCTTAACCAATTAGGGTTTAGGAAGAGCTTTAGTTTTGATTTCTCTTTCTTCAAATAAACATGGATTGCCTTGATTGCTTTCCATCCTCATCCAATGATTCAAGGTCCCTATGTGGAAGCCTAATCCTTCCTTTGGAAGGATGTGTGGCATATCACAAGAGGTAGAACCTTTGAGGATGCCTATCTGAGATGTATGGTTGAGTGCCATGATGGATTCCATTGGTTTCCATCATGCTTCCCATCATCATGCAATAATCTTGATGATAACTCTCTTATCTTTTGTTGGAGCTTGTTGAAGCTTGAAGATGGAGCTTTCATTTCCTTCTATTGAAGATAGCTTAGACTTGAAGTTAATTCCAGACTGTTGGTTTGTTTTGCTGTTAGAAGACTGCTTTGCTGTTGAGCTGCTGGTTTGCTGCTTGTTTGCTGTATTGCTTTGCTGCACTTGTGTGACTGTTTGGTATGTTGCATTAGACTAGGCATTCATATAGTTGATTTAGGCCTAAGTGCATTGAAAGGTTGAGCTTGCTCCCTTTGCTTGTCTGCATTAGAGGTTGAGTCTGTCTCCCTCTGCTTGGCTGTTACTGTTTGGCTTTGCTTGTTGGCTGAAGGTTGAGTCTGTCTCCCTTGCCTGTGTTTTGTGTTGCTTGTGCTTGTTTGATCTAGAAGTTGAGTTTGTCTCCTTCTGCTTGTATTGCTACATTGCATGCATTTTACTTACAGTTATTTCTTTTCAATTTTTTCTTTTGCTGTTGCTTTCCTTTGCCATGTTCCCCTAGGAACTTTGACTTCTCTTGTTCAAGAGAAGTTATGACAGACATTAGGGTTCTAACCATGCATGATAACATTAGGTAGTTCCCTCCTAACCTCAATCATAGGATCAACTTTGCATGACAAATTTAGGATTGGATCAGTTCCCCTTTAGTGCGTCCTTTCTCTTCTCATCTTCAAAAAAATCAAGATACAGTAATAAAGGTTAATTGATGTCGTACGCTACGAGGCTTAAGCTACTTGAGAAAGGATTGTTGGAGAGTTTCTTTTCAACAGCTTGGATGTTTAGTATGGTACCCTTTGGGTGACATGCGATGCATTCACTCTCAGGTCATAGTCTCTAGTGCGATATCAGTTGCAAACATCCATGAAAACATTTCTTCTTCTAAAAGACAAAAAACAAAGATCAAACATCTTTTTGTCCTCTTGGACTTTAATCCTTGGAAACCCTTTTCATAAGGAGAGTTTCGTTAACTCTCGGTTCTACCGCAAACGCTAAACGCCTAAGTCTCCGTCGAGCGAGCCACATACACCAACTGCTGGAACCGTCTGTTAACCCTACTCAGATAAAAAAAGACAAACCTGTGTCTCTTGTTGTCCCGAACTACGTTTGCTCTGATCTTTCACGCCGTGTAAAAGTATGTGGGCAGGAGATGCGATATCTCGGCGAGCAACCTTCCCCCGTAACCCGTAGTTAGGCGAACTACGTTGACTCTGATTTCTCATTCCAGACGGGAATACGTAGGCATAGAACTGCTATGTTCTGCCGAGTCATTTTCTTTTCTTTTTAGACCAACCTTTTAGCGTAGATATATAAATCAACCCGTCAGATAAACACAACAAGCATGGATCCCATCGAGTATGATGGACGTGAGGGGTGCTAATACCTTCCCCTTGCGTAACCGACTCCCGAACCCAGACAATGGTTGCGATGACCTTGTCTTATACCTTTTCGTCAAGTTTTTCCGATCGTTTCCTTTCCCTTTCTGTGGGATAAATAACGAAAGGTGGCGACTCTTCTGTTTTGCCGGCACCTTATTTTCGCGGTAGCGACATCTAGCGACTCTGCTAAGGACTCTGGTTCCCTATGCAAGTCAATCCTAGCGCTTGCATGTTTACCTGTTGGGTTTATTTGTCACACTTTACTTTCCGCATTTTATTTTCAGTATGATATCATTATTATGCTGTTGTGGGAAGGGGCTCTGATGAGTGATAAGCCAGACCCAGACTTGAGTGTACCTAGCATTAGTTGTGGAAAGTAGTGGGCGCGTGCTTGCTTTGCAGGTACTAGTGTCTCACGAAATCCACGCTCAGACGAGATTCTCCCGGTTGACCTCTTTTCCGGCCCTTTGGGCTTGAGGGGTTGTTGGTTTGGAGGATTGTCGAATCTGGGGACCGCATTGTTTCTTTTCTGTTTTATCCATCCAATGGTTGTTTGCTTGGTTCAATTATGTTAACCCTATGTGATATGAATAACTTGTGTAATATTGTGATGAGCTGTGGGTAGCCTTTGGGCGTGAATCCTAGATTATGATATGTGTATTGTTTGAATTGCTTAGGGATACATGAGAACACATTAGTGAATATGTGTGTATTGTCTAATAAGTATGTGAATGCATATTGTTGTATGCTAATGTATGTAATGCATGGGAACATATCATGGTTATGTGTGCATTGTTTTGATGAATGTGATGATGGTATTGAATGTGAATGCCTTGAATTGTTATGAATATGTTGTGTGTGCAATCATGTTGTAATTCTTGAAGGGATGAATTATTTGAATGCATGGGATTAAGATGCGGGAACGGTCTTAAGTGCATTTTTGTTGGTTGATTGCATATGCATCATTTAGTCAAGAGGCAATGTTTGCTAATTTCATGGAGACTAGTGGCTTGTCCCAAACCTAGAAGGGTGGGTTTGAAGCCTAGGGGACGGGCTTTGTTGTTATCGGTCTAGAAGGGTGGACCCGGTTTAAGTGTAAAAACCGAAAAATGATAACAAGTGTTGGTACCACATTGCATTGAGTTGCATTGAGTTGCGTTGAGTTGCATTGAGTTGCATTGAGTTGTTTTGGAGTCACATAGCATAAATGTCATTGATATATGAAATATGCTTGTGAGTGAATGTATATTGGATAATTGTGAATTGTGCATGATGAGATATGCTAGATGAATATCCATATTTGTTCATATGTATGATGAGATGTATATGACTACGAAAATGAATTGTGGTGAGAAATGTGGATTATATGTAATTGTTACTTATATATATATATATATATATATATATATATATATATATATATATATATATATATATATATATATATATATATATATATATATATATATATATATATATATATATATATATATATATATATATATATATATATATATATATATATATATATATATATATATATATATATATATATATATATATATATATATATATATATATATATATATATATATATATATATATATATATAAAATCTTATGCATTGATTATTATGGTAATATTTCTCACCCTTCTGCTGTTTTATAATGCTCTATGAGGCATTGCAGATTAGGTTGCTGGAGTTTTCTTTTGTGAAGTATAGCTTCATTCTTTTGAGTCGGACTGCTCTGATAATGTAACACCGGGTAGTTAGGCTTGTATAGCATTCTTTTGTGATACACTTGTGATGTATCAGTTGATGATATTTTGTAACATGAATGATATTGATGAACCAACTGGATAACATGTATTTATGTGATTAAATGTTTTGAGGTAATTCAAATGTTTTATCTTCCGCTTTAATTCTAAATATCGAGATGTGGGTTTAAGGACTAAGTTCCTCTACTTTGAAAACTATCCCACTGTTGCATATTTTTATAGAGCAAGTGTTGAGTGTTTTATTGGTAATAATGTGACATACTTCTTTTATACCGTATTTTAAATTATACTCTAATAAAATTTATATGTTCCTATATATATATATATATATATATATATATATATATATATATATATATATATATATATATATATATATATATATATATATATATATATATATATATATATATATATATATATATATATATATATATATATATATATATATATATATATATATTATTGTTTATTTGGGGGTATAGAAGGGGGTGTTACATTAAGTGGTATCAGAGCAGGTCGGTCCATCCGGACAAGTTGTTAGTGTGTTGTTCTTCGCGTATATTGATATGTGTGTGTGTTACACTATCGATATTGGTGTTCTTACGTGGTTTTGTTGTTGGAATTCAGTAAGATGGTTGCAGGTAGGAATGATGAAGCAATTGCGGAGGCTTTGACGAGATTGGCTGGGGCAATTAGACAAAATCCTCAGGCCAACGTGAATGGGGGGAATAATGCTGACGATGAATTCCGTGCTTTGGGAAGGTTCCAAAGGAATAATCCACCGACATTTAAGGGAACCCACGAGCCTGACAAAGCACAAATTTGGTTGAAAGCTATTGAGAAGATTTTTTGGATTATGAATTGTTCGGATGCACAGAAGGTGCAATTCAGAACTTATATGCTCGAAGAGGAAGCCGAGGACCGGTGGGGTAATACTCGCCAAAGATTTGAAGCGGATGAGATTGTGATTACTTGGAATCTTTTTAGAGAGACATTTCTAGAGAAGTATTTTCCAGAAGATGTGCGCGGAAAGAAAGAGATTGAATTCCTTGAACTGAAGCAAGGTAATTCGATGGTAGCTGAGTATGCGGCAAGATTTGAGGAGTTGATCAAGTTTTGTCCTCACTACAACACTGTTAATGCTGAGAGATCTAAGTGTCTCAAATTTGTGAATGGTTTGAGGCCTGAGATCAAGCAAGCTATTGGTTATCAGGAAATTCGGCGATTTTCTGAGTTGGTAAACAAAAGTAGGATTTATGATGAGGATAGTAGGGCTCGGTCTAGCCACTACAAGAACCTAAGTGATAAGAAAGGAAAGGGCCAATTCCGAGGAAAACCTTATGTGACTCCTGCTGAAAAAGGGAAACAAAGGGTTGGTTTCGGTAAGAAACCAAGTGGGGGAGTTTCTACTCCGGTGAGGTGTTATAGGTGCGGTGAAGAGGGACACCGTGCTCCGAAATGCAAAAGTGTTGAGAAAACGTGTTTCAAGTGTGGCAAGCCAGACCACAAGGCTCTTGAGTGCAGAAGCGGTACGGGTGTGACTTGCTACAATTGTGGTGAGTAAGGGCACATTAGTACCAAATGTGATAAGCCGAAGAAGAATCAAGGGAGCGGAAAAGTGTTCGCTCTATCTGGATCTGAGACTGCTAGTGATGATCGCTTAATTAGAGGTACGTGCTTTATTAATGGTATGCCTTTGATCGCTATAATTGATACTGGAGCTACGCATTCTTTTATTTCTCTAGAGTGTGTGAGAAGGTTGAATCTTGAAATGTCTGTTATTGGTGGTGGCATGGTTATTGATACTCCTGCTATGGGTTCGGTAACTACACCGTATGTGTGTTTGAATTGCCCTTTGAGTATTTTTGGTAGAGACTTTGGGGTTGATTTAGTGTGTCTTCACTTAGATCAACTTGATGTCATTTTGGGAATGAATTGGTTAAAATTCAATTGTGTTCATATTAACTATTTTGATAAAACGGTTATTTTTCCTGAACCGGGTGATGAAGGGAATTTGTTTATGACTGCTAAGCAAGTGAAAGAATCAGTGTGAGATGGTACAAAGGTATTTATGTTGATGGCAACTTTGAGTATAGGTGAAAGTGAGGCAATTGATGCCTTACCAGTCGTCCGTGATTTTCCGGAAGTTTTTCCTGATGAGATAAGGGATTTACCGCCGGAACGAGAAGTGGAGTTTTCGTTTGACCTGATTCCTGGAACCAGTCCGATATCGATGGCTCCATATCGTATGTCCGCATCGGAATTGAAAGAGTTGAAGAGTCGACTTGAAGATTTGCTTGAGAAGAGGTTTATTCGTCCGAGTGTGTCGCCGTGGGGTGCACCGGTGTTGTTGGTTAAGAAGAAAGAAGGTTATATGAGACTCTGTGTGGATTACAAACAGTTGAACAAGGTGACTATCAAGAACAAGTATCCACTTCCGAGGATTGATGATCTGATGGATCAGTTGGTTGGTGCAAGTGTGTTCAGTAAAATAGATTTGAGGTCTGGGTATCATCAGATTCGTGTGAAAGCTGAGGATATTCAGAAGACTGCTTTTAGAACGAGGTATGGACACTATGAGTATTCTGTAATGCCATTTGGTGTGACTAATGCACCAGGTGTATTTATGGAGTACATGAATAGGATTTTCCATCCTTATTTGGACAAGTTCGGTGTGGTATTTATTGATGACATTTTGGTCTACTCGAAGAATGAAGAGGAGCATGCCGAACATTTGAAAATTGTGTTATCTGTGTTGAAAGAGAAGCAGTTGTATGCGAAATTTTCTAAGTGTGAATTTTGGTTGAAAGAAGTGAGTTTCCTTGGTCATGTGATTTCAAGGGAAGGTATTGCGGTTGATCCATCGAAGGTTGAAGCGGTATCGCAATGGGAGACTCCGAAATCAGTTTTTGAGATTAGAAGTTTTCTTGGTTTAGCGGGTTATTATCGTAAGTTTATTGAAGGATTTGCTAAGTTATCGTTACCGTTGACGCAATTGACTAGGAAGGGTCAAACTTTTGTTTGGGATGCCAAGTGTGAAGAGAGTTTTCAGGAACTTAAGAGAAGATTGACGACAACCCCTGTTCTGATTTTGCCAAATCCGGAAGAGCCGTTTGTTGTGTATTGTGATGCTTCTTTGATGGGCTTGGGAGGTGTGTTGATGCAGAATAATCAAGTTGTAGCCTATGCTTCGAGGCAACTCAAAGTGCATGAGAAGAATTATCCGACGCATGACTTAGAGTTGGCTGCCGTTGTGTTTGTGCTTAAACTTTGGAGGCATTATTTGTTTGGTGCGAGGTTTGAAGTGTTTAGTGATCACAAGAGTTTGAAGTATCTCTTTGATGAAAAGGAATTGAATGCTAGGAAAAGAAGGTGGTTAAAGCTTTTGAAGGATTATGATTTTGGGTTGAATTACCACCCGGGTAAAGCGAATGTGGTAGCGGATGCGTTGAGTCGGAAATCGTTGCACATGTCGATGATGATGGTGAAAGAGTTGGAATTGATTGAGCAATTTCGTGATTTGAGTTTGGTGTGTGAGGAGACTTCGTATGGGGTTAAGCTTGGAATGTTGAAGCTTACGAGTGGTATTCTGGACGAAATTCGGGAAGGACAGAAATCCGATTTGAGTCTAGTTGACCGGTTGACTTTGATCAACCAAGGCCAAGGTGGTGATTTTCGGATTGATGAGAATGGTATTATGAGGTGTCGGGATAGAGTTTGTGTCCCAGACCTTGATGAACTGAAAAAGAGTATTCTTGAGGAAGGACATCGTAGCGGATTGAGTATTCATCCGGGTGCTACTAAGATGTATCAAGATTTGAGGAAAATATTTTGGTGGCCTCGTATGAAGAAGGATATTGCCGAATTTGTGTATTCTTGTTTAACTTGCCAGAAGTCGAAGATTGAGCATCAGAAACCGTCGGGTTTGATGCAACCGTTGTTTATTCCTGAGTGGAAATGGGATAGCATTTCTATGGACTTTGTGTATGGATTACCTAGGACGCCGGGTAATTTTGAAGCTATTTGGGTTATTGTGGATAGATTGACTAAATCTGCTCACTTTATCCCTATGCGAATGGATTATCCGTTGGAGAAATTGGCAAAGCTATACATCAAGAGGATTGTCAGTTTGCATGGTATTCCGTCTAGTATTGTGTCGGATAGGGATCCGAGGTTTACTTCGAGATTTTGGGAGAGCTTGCAAAGTGCTTTGGGTACAAAGTTGCGTTTGAGTTCAGCTTATCATCCTCAGACAGATGGTCAGACTGAGAGAACTATTCAATCACTTGAGGATCTTTTGAGAGCTTGTGTATTGGAGAAAGGAGGAGCTTGGGATAGCTACTTGCCTTTGATTAAGTTTACTTACAACAACAATTTTCATTCGAGCATTGGTATGGCGTCGTTCGAAGCATTGTATGGTAGATGGTGTAGGACGCCACTGTGTTGGTATAAGTCCGGAGAGAGTTCTGTAGTTGGACCTGAGATAATTCAGCAGACTACAGATAAGATTAAGATGATTCAAGAAAAGATGAGGATTTCTCAAAGTCGTCAGAAGAGTTATCATGACAAGAGGAGGAAGGCACTTGAATTTCAAGAGGGAGATCATGTGTTTCTTCGGGTTACTCCGATGACTGGTGTTGGTAGGGCATTGAAGTCGCGTAAGTTGACGCCGCGTTTCATTTGTCCTTATCAAATTTTGCAGAGGATAGGAGAAGTGGCCTATCGTGTGGCTTTACCGCCGTCACTTGCTAATCTCCATGATGTGTTCCATGTATCTCAGTTGAGGAAATACATTGCAGATCCGTCTCATGTAGTCCAAGCAGATGATGTGCAGGTGAGAGAAAACCTAACTGTGGAGGCATCACCTATGCGGATAGAGGATCGGAAGTTGAAGCAACTTCGAGGCAAAGAGATTTCTTTGGTGAAGGTCACTTGGGGAGGACCGGCTGGTGGAAATGTGACTTGGGAACTAGAGAGCCAAATGAGGGAGTCTTATCCCGAACTGTTTGAATCAGGTAACATTTTTGAGGACGAAAATTCCTAAAGTGGGGGAGGGTTGTAACAGCCCAAATTTCATTAATTAATTAATTATGTTAATTAATTGATTTATTGGAATTAATCTTAATGATTTGGATTAATTGGATTTATTTGGTAGATAATTGAAGAGAGAAATGAGAAGGAAAGAAATAATAGAAGTATATAAGGGGTAAGTGGAAAGAATTGGATAGAAAGAAAATAGAAGAGAAAGAATAGAGAAAGAGGAGAAAAGAGAAGAGAAGAGGGAAACTTGGAGAAATCATCAAGAATCAACTTCAAGCTTCAATCCAATTAAGGTAAGGGTGAGAAACATTATTATCTAGTCAATGTATGTGGTTATGTATGTGTGGGTTGGGTTTTGTTGTGAGTTTTCACCATTTTTCAAGCTAGGGCAAAATGGATTTAATCGGTAGAATCATAGTTTAATCGGTTAGAAATTGAAAATAATGCTGTAGAATAGTCGGGTGACGTGGGGTTATGATTACTGGAACTGGTTCGGTGAGAATCGGTCGATTCTTGGAGGGTAGAAGTTTTGGGACAGATTGGGGTTTTCTGGTTTCGCAGGTTCGTTGGCTCTCGCCAGGCGAATCCCAGCGACTAGCTGTCGCTACTGCGAAAATCGGCGCCGGCTTGACAGGAGAGTCGCCACCGTGCGTTATTTATCCCTCAGAGCGGGAAAGGAAACGCTCGAAGTAAACCTCGCAAAGACGGGAAAAGGTATGGTCATCGCAACCAAAACCTGGATTCGGGAGTCGGTTACGCAAGGGGAAGGTATTAGCACCCCTCACGTCCATCGTACTCGATGGGATCCACGCTTGGTGTTTATAGGTAAAAGGGTGTGTTATCTATCTACGCTAATGGCTGGTCTGAAAAGAAAATAAAAGGACAGGACTCGACAGAACATACGGTGTTCTGGGCCTACGTATTCCCTCGTGCAATGGGAAAGTCAGAGTCAACGTAGTTCGACTTCCTACGTCTAAACGGGGGAAAGGTTGCTCGCCAGGACATCGCGTCCTGTGCCTACGTACTTCCATCTAGTATGAAAGATCAGAGCAAACGTAGTTCGACTAACTACGGGTAAACAGGGGCTCTCACACAGCAGTGAGAAAACAAACTGGTCCTAATGGCTCGGGAACCTACAACTACAATCTGGTCTCAAATGCGCTCGGGCCGGAGAAAGGGATAACAATTAGTCGTTAGCGGGAAAGTCTCGATCGCACCGCCGCGAGAGAACTGAAGTTAGTCGTTAGTGTGCTCGCTAGGATATCGCATCCTATGCCTACATATCTTCGTCTGGAACGAAGAATCAGAGCAGCTGTAGTTCAGCTAACTACGGATCAAGCTACTCAAAAGCTCCTACAGAAAGGAAAGGGAAACCCTAGAACTATAGCTGAGAAACAGGGGAATCTACCTACTGCTATCACACCTGGTTGACCATCCTAATGTCTATCATAACAACTCCGCAGCGGAGAAGTCAGAGCTCCTAAGGGATCATGGCAACAGGACTAAACTGCAAACAAGAAACTGCAAAGTAAAGAATACTGAAAATATGCATGAATGCCACAACTAAACAAACAAGGCACTGAGGCCGCAAACCACAAAGGCAAGGGAGCTCAGCTCTACCAAATACCAACAAGCAAAGCCACGCAATAACAAACAAGCAGAAGGAGGACCACCTCAACTTCTTATGCACACAAAGTCTACTCCTAAGATGCACCTATTCAGAACTATCTAGATGACCACCTAAGTCTAATGCAACATAACATCACACAAGTCAAACAATCCACAGAGAAGGCAAGCCAACCTGACAAGCCTCTATCTACAAAATAAGAAGCTACTCCTGGGCAAGGCCCCCTAACAAACCTGAAAGAAGCTCCTAGTCTATCTCTAAGCAAAACTCTACCTTAAGCAAATATCTAAGCAAACACCTAATCAAAACCTAAGCAAGAGGAATCAATCCCAGTCTCCAAGCTTCAGAACAAGCTTACCAGAGAAAAGGGAGCTAAGCAGACAAGCTCATAGTGCCTTCCTCAGGAAAGTACCAGGAGGTTACTACTCAGGAGTCATATCCTATGCGGCTCGACAACTGTGATCAGTTTATATTCCTCCTCAGGAGAAATTAAACTCACATGAAGGCTCCGGCATCACGGGATACTTGAGAAAACCTATATGCACTAAGGGAACTAAGTGAGCAGACTCATAGGACCTTCCTCAGGAAAGTACTAGGAGGCTGACACTTAGGAATCGTACCCTACGTGGCTCAGCAACTGTGATCAGTTTACATTCCTCCTCAGGAGAAATTAAACTCACAAGTTGGCTCCAACATCACTGGATACTTGAGAAATCCTAGGTAAACTACTGGAACTAAGTGAATAGACCCATAGGACCTTCCTCAGGAAAGTACTAGGAGGCTGACACTTAGGAATCGTATCCCATGTGGCTCAACAACACGTGATCAGTTTACATCCCTCCTCAGGAGGAATTAAACTCACAAGTCGGCTCCGACATCATTGGATACTTACGAAAGAGGTGAGAAGGAAGAATGAAAGTCAATCATAGTGCCTTCCTCAGGAAAGTACCATAAACTCCCTTCAAACTTCAGGATCTCGAACCTCACAAACAGACAACAAACTCCTAGACTAGGCCTCAATCCACTGCATCCTCTGCAAGCTCCAACAGGACTTCAATCAGCTCCCACCTTGAGAAGAACCCACAGGCCAACAAACCACAAGAGACTATCTCTGAAGTTCAACCACAGTTGAACTTCAAAGTCAGAAGTCATCAAGACTTCTCCTATCTTCAGGCTCAGACAAATCATATCAGAACATCCTATGAAAATCTATCAAAAATCTAATGGGAGACCTACATGGCTCTAGGATAACATACTAAAAAATCAGAACAAAATGCAGCACCAGATGAAAGAACTAAAATCAGCAACACAGACATGTCCACAAATCAATTTATTCAACATCAATAACAATGAAAAAATGCAATTAAAGTGAAAATGCATGATTAACCTAATGTTTTTATACTATAAAATTCTACACTGACTTACGAGTCTACAGAAAAAAGAACGGAATTATTTGACTAAATCTACCATTTTTTATGAATTTTCTAATGATATGCATGCATTGAAAATATTAAAAACATCAATTAACATGGAAAATATACCAAAAAATAGGAAATAAAAATAAAAGGGCATTTTCATTTTTATTTAATTTTTTAGATGCTTTCATGAAATGGTAGAAAAAAAGAATTATTAGAAAAAACAATTATTTACATTTTTTATGAATTATTTACATGAAAATATAAAAGGAAAAATAAAAGAAACAACCTGGGGGTTCAAACAGCAAGAGTTTATGGGTTATTTCTAGCTGGGCCCTGAAGAAGGGGGTGCAGATAGCACTAGGGCGCAGGGCCCAGGTTTGTCAAAAACAATTAGTAAACTCAGAAAAGAAAAAAACGCCTGGGGGTGCTGTGAGTGATTTTTTTAGTTATTATCTACCATGGGCTTAAACGAGGGGGTGTTAACAGCAATTGGGGCCTGAGGCCCAACTCAATTCTTCCTGATCTCACACACGGGGGGGGGGGGGGGGGGGGGGGAGGAACGAGCAATTGAGAGGGTGTAGTGTTCAGAAACACGCTTGGGCTTAGCCCAACGTCCAAACCCTAATCCAATTATATGCTAAACAAAACCTAATTCTTCCCCAACCCTAACACTGTTCATTCTCCTCTCTAGCCGTCTCCTTCATTCGTCTCCCTCAATTCACGCTCTCTGCAACTCGTCCCCCTCTCCCAATCTATTCCCAGAAAACAACAAACCTCAACCAGACTTCACACATCTCACCACATTCAAATGAATCAACACAAAAATCTCACAGTTCTCTCACAGATCAAACCCAAACCCTAATTGAATTAAGATAACATCCATCAATCACAGCAAACGGAAAGGGGAAGACGAACGAAATCAAGTGAGCGTACCTGGGTATTCAATGGAGAACTTGACGAATTCACGATCCTGCGCGTAGATTCTGGGAATTTGAAGGTGTGGAGATCTACAGCGGCGGCGTTCGTATGACGAAGATCAACAAAGATCTTAAAATGGAAAGCAAGTTGTGGACGTTCTTGAGACGCTTTGGAGATGTTCACGATCTGGAAAACCTGGGGATTAGTTCGCCTTCTTGGAAGGACTTTTCTGAAGACGCTATAGGTGAAGGTTGGAGCGAAGAAATCTGGAAATCTCCTGGAAGATTGAACGCGATTGGAGTTTCTGGAACTGTTGCTGAGGAGGATGAACGTCTGAGGATCTATGGAGGATGAAGATTTGAGTGGATTCTGGAAAAATTTGTATGAAGGTTGATGTTGTTCTGGAAAAAATTGATGAAGGTTGATGATCCCGGCGAGGTGGAGACGGTGGAGAACGAAGGAGATAGGATGATTCTGGAGATTTTGGTGGTTCAGGTGGTGGCCGGAGTTGGTTGGGTTGCCGGCGGTGGGGGGTTCACCGGACTTGCATGCCGGTCAGGGGAGTTTCCGGTGAGGAGGTGAGGGGAGGACAGGTGGCGCGCATGCGCAGAGAGAGAGGAAGTGTGGGACAGCTGTGTAACACGTGTGAGAGTCTGGGGGCTTCTCTGAGCTGTGGTGGCGTGCTTTCTACGAAACGCGTGGGACCTCCCTGCAGTTAACACGTGGCGTGCCTATTTATTATACTGAGAGTCGTTGGAAGCTTCCAGAAGCTTCTGGGACTTGCTGGGAGATGCTGGACGAATTGGGCTTCTTCCTGGACCTTTCTGAATTATTTGAGAACTGGGCCTTAACAAAAAGGGCACCTCTGGGCCCATACGGACAATGAATGAAAAACTGTAAAAAAAACTGAATTTTAATAAAAAAACAATTAATCCTATCTAATTAATACCAATTAGCATCTAATTAACCAATGATTAATCCTAATAAAATCTAACAAATTCAATTAAATCCTAAACAAAAAGATTTAAATCCTAATTAATTCTATATCAACCTAATTAAATCTAAAAAAATCAATTAACCTAATTAAACTCTAAAAAGTCAATTAACCTAATTAAACTCTAAAAAGTCAATTAAAGTCTAATTAATTCTATATTTCTATTAATTCTATTAAACTTCTACCATTATTTAAAACTAGTAAATCTATTTAAGACTATAATATTTCCTATATTATCTAAACAACTATTAATTTCTATTAACCCTAATTTGTCATTCTATTTAATATGCTAAGAAAAATCCACTAATATTCTAAAAATGATAAAAGCTATTTAAATTCTATTAAAAATTCTACAAATGATTAAAATCTATTTAAAATATTCTATAAAATTCTAAAAAGAGGATTAAGCTATTAAAATATTCAAAAACCCTATTTAAATTCCAGAAAAATCTGTAAAGCCTGTTAAAAATTCACAAAAGTCTATAAAACCCTAAAAATGCAGATGAATGCACATGACCCCCATAAAAAAAACGCACGAGACCAGATTGAATCGAACAGAGATCCCCGAGCATCAGAATATCCTCAAAATCACTGTGCAAGCTAAAAATCACCGAGGAGCGCACAATTTCCCGAAAATAAAACCCTGGTGATCTGGACTGGGTCAAGCTGTAAACTCTGATATCCCCTGTTTGCACAAAAATCATATGTCTGAGCTGCGAATATGAATTTAAACCATGAGTCAGATAGGAGAATCGGTTGGTCAAATTTTAGGGTGCAACAGCTGCCCCTATTCAAGCGACTTGGACCTGAAGGGTTTGGAGAGCGCTCAACCTTCAAACATTCAAAGGTACGAGACGGTTGAATACAAATAAAACCCGAAAATTTGCCAACCGCGAGCATATACTGTAAACTGCTTGGGGAATAAAGTCCAGAAAACCGAGTCCAGTCATTATGGCACCAAACTGATCAATCATCTGATAAAGAACTCCTGATTTGAATACCCGTTGCTTGTGATACCCCATATAACAAACCCTGAGGGTTGCCCCAAAATACCTGATCCTTTCACATTGCCTACTGATAGGCAGGAAGAGAGATATACTCACATCGCCCAAAGATGGACGAGAAGACACCCTGATTGAATACTCACCTCGTCTAATGATAGACGGAAAAACAACATTAATCTCCCAATTCACATCGTCTAAGGGTAGACGGGATCATCCTGATTGATGAACAATTCAATATTCACATCGTCTAAGAGTAGACGGGATCATCCTGATCAATGAAACAAAACAATTCACCTCTGTTGCACCCTAAAATTTGCCTAACCTTATTCCCTTGGTTCATGTTTCATTATCATTAGCATTTGCATATAGAGTTATGTACATAGACTAACCATCTGCATAGCATGAGCATAGCAAGTCATTCAACAGGGGACCAATCATTATTCTCATCTCTAGAGGCCTATCAAGAGGTCATTATCCCAATTCAATCTCATTTAAGTCATCAGGAAAGAATTTGAAAGCAAAGAGTTCAGCAGATCAAGCCTTGAGTCCATCTCCCAGCTGAGGGTGTCTGAGGATCAACAAGAGGGTTGTGAGCTGTGAAGTGAAAGCATGGAGAGTATCTAGACATTATGAGAGGCTTAGAAAGTCATTTGGAGAAGAAAATAAGTTGTTGATGTGATCATAAGAGCTACAGTGGAAGACAGTCAACTAGGGTTTCATCTGGGTCAACCCTAGGTCCACCCTAGGTCAACTGACTGATTTAAAGGGCATTCAAGTCTATGGGAGAGATGTGGGGTTCATCATTTGACATATAAAGAAAGATATGGAGATGTGCCAAGGAGAATTCAAGAGAAATCAAGGAGAAGAGGAGTTTCTAAATTAGGGTTTCTCTGTAAAATCCCCTAGTTTAGGTCAAAGTTCCAAGCAAGATAAGTCAAAATGCTAGCTTCAAATGGCTTCTTGGCCAACATGAAACTTGTAGAGGATCTCAAGACCTTTAATTTGAGTGGTGGAAGACCTCAAGGAGATTTATAGAACTCAAGTTGTGGTCCTTGCAAGTTACAGGTCATCTGAGGTATCTGAATTTTTGTCTGTGAAAGTGACTTGACTTCCAAGCAATTTTTACCCCTCAAGGAGATTTCAAATGAATTCTTGGTCAACATAAGAATTGTTCCTCATTGTCTTAGCTTTCTAGAATGGTATGGCATGCCTTCATATGATGTAGGGAACTCAACTTATGGTCTTGGCAAGCAAAGGGTATTTTGGGCATTTGTGAATTACAGGTCATTTTAACCTATGTCCAAAACTCATACAAGGAGGCCTCAAATGGAAAAACTTACAACATCAAACTTGCCCCAAATGGGATTTTAAGTCTAGAAAGAAGGTCACAAATTATTGGAGAAGCTCATAGCATGAAGTTGCATAATTGGTCAAAATATGAACTAAAATGGCTTATAAAGTGAATAAATTCAAGATGGAAAATGGTTTGGGAGATTTATGAGTCCAAATGGAGACTTCCAATATATGATTTTGAATGGAAAAACAATTCTAAGAACAATGGTTCAAACACTTTTTTGAGTTTAGAAGGAAAAAAGAAAGTTATCTTTGGTTACTTGTAATTGAAGAAACATAACCAAAATGGATCAAAGTTGGAAAGCAAGGGAATGTGCAAGATGGATCTAGAATGTTCATATGAGGTCTATATATTCATGAAATGTGCATTGATCAAGGGTTGGCTTCATTTGCACCAAGATTTTTCACAAAATTCCCTCATTCTTTCTCTTTGAAGTTTCATTCCAATCTCACAAATTCTTCACAAAATCATCATCCACATCAATTCAATCTTGCTCCATCATCATCCTAGATCAGAATTGAAGCAAAGTTTTGGTGATTAGGATCCATTTTCGTGCACTATCTTCAAGAACACCAAAATTGAAGTTTCCATTGGACAGCATAATTCAAGCAAGGAATCACCAAAATATTGCATACAGAATTGAGTACTGAGTGTGTAGATCAAGATCCAAGTCTCAAAAGCCTCAGATCCTCAATCTTCCATAGCTGTTTTCAAGCTTTTGCACCAGGTGAGTTTTCATTCACACAGCTCGATCTAGTTAGTTTAGCATGTTATTGTTAGTTTAGATTGGATCTAGGTGGTTAGGAGAACAGTTAGGATGAATTTGGAGAGGATTGGTGACATTTGTTAGCAGGTGCCATAAACTGTTAGGGCTTGAATCTCTTAGATTAATGCATTAGAGTGTTAGCTTGATAGTGCAGATTAATTACCATTATGCATAGATTAGGTTAGGGTAAGTTTGATGGAGGATTGTAATGGTGCATCTCAGTGTACCTCCATGGTGACCAGAGATTGATGCTATCGGGTTGAGGGATTTATTGAGTTTCAGACTGAATTAAGATCATAGGATTGTAGAGGGAGAGGTTTAGAATAATTTTCGTGTTTATAGCATGTGGATTCGTGGCCTGGAGATGGAGAACAGAGAGGTGTAAGTGTGTTCGTGCATGGCCATTCATGGAGGTTGAAACCCTAAGTTCAGATGCAATGGGGAAGACATAATCTGGTCCGTTCCTTTGGCGTTGGACTTTTGACTTATAGGGAGATCGGACGGCTGAGATTTGAAGCAGAATTTGGAGGGAGTGTGTTGGCCAAAACGCGCCGTTTCATTAATTGAAACGGGCGGGCCTCAGACTATGTTGTTATCCCCACCCCCAGCTTTCAGGCCCAATGCCATTTCAACGTGATTTTGGTTTCTTTTCATACCCCCCTGGCGCTTTCTTTTATTTCTTATATTGCTGAAGTTTTCTGGGCCTTAACCAAATGCTAAGCGCACCCCCTGTTATTGGCCCATCCTGGATATGAACTGCACGTGGTTTCTATTAGTACCCCCCAGCAATTTTAATTCAATTCATTTTTTTTAATTTCATTTTAATTCTTACCAATTTTCATTAATTCATAACAAATTCATAAAAATTCATTTTTTATCCATTCTTTTTACAATATTTTCTTTAGGATGTGTAGAATATTATAGAAAAATAAAATTGCATTTTTAGTTTTATTTCATATTTTTTCCATATTTTCTAAATAAATGTCATATTAAATAGCTTCATTTCATGCATCATTTTAATAATTTTTGTTCTCTTACATGCTTTAATATTTTTTGGTCATTCTTTTTATATTGTTTAGATGAGATATTCAACTTGTAGAAATATTTTAATTCCCATTTTTAGAAGTTAATTTTAGGTGCTTAAAATAGGCTTGAGCATCATGTACAAAACTAGGGTTTAGGTGACAACTTAAGAAGTTTGATTTCATTTCCCTTAGGACTTAGGATTTGCATAGATTGGTTATGGGACTATAGGGGCTATGGGTAGTTACTAGATCCCTTAGAGAAAAAGTCAAGATTCCCCTACTGCTATTAATACTGTCTGTATATTTGATTGTCTGGTGTGGTGTGCCCTCTGGGGATTATTGCTTGCTTGCTGGGGTATTGGGTTTGTCTGGGGTCTTGGAGAGTTGAAGTCTTGTGAAGATGAAGGCCATTGGAGATTCAAAGATTGGAGATCAACTGTCAGAGTTGGAAAGGAGGCTCTTGCCAGCAGCTGCTGAGGAGACTAGGGTTTAGGAGCTAGGCAGAGCTCTAGATTAGAAAGTTCGTTTCCCAAACATGGATTGCCTTGTCTGCATCCATTCTTCTCTGTGATTCAGAGTCTCTCTAAGACACTCACCCCCTTCCTTTGGAAGGCTTGGTGATAGTGTCTAAGAGATAGAACTCTTGAGAGAAAATGTCTTTTGTGTTAGAAGCAGTCTGTTCACCACCCTTGGTAGTCAACTGATTGCTTAACACTCAATTCACTCTTGTGACTGATCCCTCATCCTGGAGGTTTGAGCATGAAGAAAAGCCATTGCTTATAGAAGACTGATGATCAAAGCCCTTGCCTGAAGGCCATGAAGATGGAGATTGAGGCTTGTTGAAGCCTGAAGCTGAATGGAGATTGCTTGAAGTCAGATGTTGAGTCAGAGCTGCTGAAGCTGTTTATTTTATTGCTGTATTTCATTTGCTGATGTATTGATTGGTTTTCTGAACTGTATTGTTTGCTGTTTACCCTGCTGGTTTGAAAGTGAAGCCTGTTCACTTTTGCCTATTGTTTTCTAGGTTCGAGGTTGAGTGGGACTCCCTTGCCTCGCTTGTGCTGTTGCATCCATGCATTTTACTGTTTTACTATTATATCTGATAATGTTTCTGTTTCTGCCTATCCCGTAGGATCTCTGTTTCTCTCTGTGCAAGAGAGGAGCATGATAGACACTAGGTCTTAACCCATGCATGATAACATTAGGTTAGTTTGATTCCCTTCGCAACCGTAGGTTAGAGTTCTGTCTCTTTCTTTCTCAAAACAAACAGAAAAACACATAAAGATTTCAAACACAAATAAAGACACTTCTTCCGTAAAAGAATGTGAACTCATCAAAACGTCATTTTTGTCCGCTTGGACTGCTAATCAGAAAAACCTTTTTCAGAAGGAATAAAATCAACCAAGACAAGCTTGTGTCGTACGTAGCCCGAACTACGTTTGCTCTGATCTTTCATGCTGTATGAAAGTACGTAGGCATAGGATGCGATATCCTAGCGAGCAACCTTCCCCTCCTTTCCCGTAGGTAGGTGAACTACGTTGACTCTGATTTCTCGTTCCAGGCGGGAATACGTAGGCATAAAGTGCGACACTTTGCCGAGTCATTTTATTTTCATTTTTTAACCCTTGACCTATAGTTTAGATAGAATAACAATCCATACCCGAAAACAAGCGTGGATCCCGTCGAGTACGACGGACGTGAGGGGTGCTAATACCTTCCCCTTGCGTAACCGACTCCCGAATCCAGGTTTTGGTTGCGACGACCATACCTTTCCCGTGTTGTGCGAGGTTTACTCTGAGCGTTTCCTTTCCCTCCCGTGGGATAAATAACGCACGGTGGCGACTCTTCTGTTCAGCCGGCGCCGATTTTCGCAGTAGCGACAGCTGGCGACTCTGCTGGGGATCCAACGTCCCCTGGCTGCTAAGGACTGCGATGGTTCTTATGCATTTGGGATCCAACGTCCTTTAAGAGAGTCAATCCTAGCGCTTGTTTTCCCGTCGAGGATTTTGTATGGAGTTATTGTATATTTCTAACCTTGTATTTCCAGCTTTATATATTGGTTATTATTGCTGTATTTGGGGTGTGACGGGTGTTCTGATATTGAGAGATAAGCCGGACCTGGGCTTGAGTGCACCTAGAATTAGAGTAGAAATTAGTGGGCGCCCGCTTGCTTTGCTTGCTTTGGTGTCCCATGAAATCTACACTCAGACGAGGTTCCTCTGGTTGGCCTCCTGCCCCTTCCTTTGGTTGGCGTGGGTTGCTGGTTAGTTGGATTGTCGACTCTGGGGACCGATCATTTGGAAGTTGGCTAAGTGAGGCCTCTTCAGGAATTGATGATGCCACTCCTTCTGGGAATCGTATCATCAACCCTGAAAGTCTGTGACGCCAACGACCGCATAGGATGCCGTACCTTGTGCCAGTTATAGGGCCACCCACCTGTGAGGGGATTTGGGGTTATGCAGGTAACCAGACCTTCAGATACCGGTTATTTCTTGATCAGAGATCCTGGTTATTTATGGAGTATTATGAGGTCTGTCAGAGACTATTTGGAGAGGTGTTCTGAGGTCTGTCAGAGACCATTTGGGGATGTGTTTTGAGGTCTGTCAGAGACCATTTGGAGATGTGTTGTGAGGTCTGTCAGAGACCAATTAGAGATATGACTTGAGGTCTATCAGAGACCAGTTGGAGTTATGATTTGAGGTCTGTCAGAGACCAGTGTTGGAGTTTTATTTCAGGTCTATCTAAGACCAGGGTTTGATGACTTCCGGATGGTCTATCTGAGACCTTTCTTGATTGGGTTTAGGCTATTCAGCTGCAGCTTCGGTCCCTGTTGAATGTTACTTGCATTGCATTGCTTGCATATCCATTACCATTTGCATTTCACTAACGTGTGTCTGTGCTGCAGGTGCATTTGCATTTCCCTAGTTCTAGTGCCCAGACCTCTGAGTTTTGATCATGACTAGCTTACGAAGAACGGTTGCTTACAAATTGCCTACTCCTGATATTGTTCCTCTACTTGGGTTGATCTCTCTTGCTGATGAGGGTGTTCGTAGGAGCTTCCGGATGAGCTATGGTAGATTATTGAAATTGGTGTGCAAACCTACAGAGGTAGAGTTAGATGGGCTGTATGCTTTGATGCAATTCTACGACCCTGCTTTGAGATGCTTTACGTTCTCTGACTTTATTATGGGACCAACCTTGGAGGAATACGCTGAGTATGTTGAGCTGCCCGTGCAGAACCAGGTTCCATTCATTCATTATGACGCCAAGCCCAAGCCGGAGGATTTGGCAAAGGCCTTGCATGTTGATGCTTCCGAACTTGTGACTACTGTTTCCCGTGGAGTTCCAGGCTTCTCATTTCAGTTCTTAGTTGGTAAAGCCCAAGAGTACGCCAAGAGCGGGTGCTGGGTTGCTTTCAATGCTGTGTTGGCCTTGTGCATTTATGGCATAGTTTTGTTCCCCAACATACCAGACTTTGTGGACTTCGATGCTTTCTACTTGTTCGCCGCTGGTAATCCTGTACCTACCTTACTCGGAGATCTCTACCACTCACTGCATTATAAGAATGAGAAGGGAAGAGGAAAGAATGTTCACCTGTGTGTGCCCTTGTTGAGTATGTGGTTTGAGAGTCACCTTCCTAAGAGAGGATCTGCTGCAGAGACTACAGTTCCAGCCAGTTGGTCCGAACGCCTGATGAGGCTATCTTCCGAAGACGTTGCGTGGTTTGATCGTGACCTGTTGGGATCCGAGCTTATCTTCAGTTGTTCTGGTTACCCTAATGTCCCACTGATTGGAAGAAAAGGGTGTATCAACTACAACCCTTCTCTGTTCATTCGCCAGTTCGGATATGCGCTGAAGAATCCACCTCAAGAGGAAGAAGTACAGGAATCTCTGTACTTCACTGGTGACGTAAAGGGGGAGTTATTGGCCAAGTTGCAACATGCCTGGACGCGTATTAACCGCAGAGGGAAGCCACTGTTAGGTAAGAACGACTGTCAGGCCTATGCACCTTATAGAGTTTGGATTCAGGAGAGGGCTAGTCAGTTGAAGATGCCGTTTCCAGATGCACCAATTGTTGTTCCCGTTCCGGTAGCAGAGCCAACTACTGTTTCTAAGGAAGCCTATGAACAAGTGGTAAAGGAGAAAGAAGCCTTGATGAAGGTCAACGAAGGGTTAGAGCAAGAGTTAGCCCAAGTACGCAGTGAGAAAAACAAGGCCGTATATGCTTTCCAGCAACAGATCGAGCTGGTAAACAGGTTAGGAGCTGAGTTGACTGAGGAAAAGAAAAAGCGCGAACGTCTGGGGCAAGAGTTCAGAAGTTCCCATGACATGCTGGAAGCCAAAAAGAAAGCGCTCGACGCAGCACACCGAGAGATATCTTCTTGCAACAAGACTTGGAATGCTACACTCACTAACAACAAGAAGAGGGAAGATAAGCTGAAGCAGCAAATTTCCGATCTCGAAGAGAAGTTGAAGTCTAGCATCAAGAAGTGTGAGGAAGAAGTGATGAACCGGTATAGTGTCCAGCATGCACTGAACAAGGCAATTAAATCCAGAGATGAAGCAGTGTCTCAGAAGCGAAAGCTAGAAGATTGCTTCGGAGAAGCAACCTGGGAAGAAACTGCTGAAGACGTGCGCCGTGTCCTTAAGAGGAGAAACCAGCTTGTTGAAGGGCTGCTTGATCGCCCAAGCCATCCGGAGACCAAGAAGTTGATAGAGGAGTACCAGACTTTTGGGAGGATTTGATCATTTCATGTAGTATCTTGTATGCTTTATTTGCATAGTGCTGACCATCACCAGGATTGTTGGTTGAGGTCATGCCTTCTTTGTATTCTCAGTGATATTGTATCCCGGGCTTATTGATTCTCCCTGCAATATATATGAGGCTTTCTATGATTCAGCTCCGATATTCCTATTGTCAGCACTGTCACTGCACCGGCACTTTCGCACTAGAACTGGGGGAACGAATTTCCCTAATGCACAGACACATTGCATTGCATTCATATTCATATTGCATGACAGGTAATCTTTGAATGGTGTCTCATTCCCTGCTCTGTACCAGGTACTTAACAGGATTCCAGATCAACATCCGCACCGCTATTCTACACGCTCCAACTGTCGGAAAATCATGGACCAAATTCAGAACGAAATGCAGGATGTGCGCGAGAAGCTCGCCCTCTTCATGCAAACCATGGAAGCTATAGCAAAAGGGCAGGAGAACTTGCAGGCCATGGTCCAGCCTCTGTTGGCTCGCAACGCTGGTCATGGTAACGAAGATCATCAGTCTGTCCGGGTTGATACTGCTCATGGAGACGGCACTCCCACGCCAGTGGCTCCGCCCGTGGTCAATATACCCGCCGCTAATGTCACCAACGCTACCGCTGCTGTGAATGGTAACGTCGGAGTGGGGAATGAAACTGCTGTCCACAATGCTGGGCTGGGTGATGTCAATTTGGGAGATAATCTCGGAGGCAATGGCTTTGTCAATAATGGGTTCGGATTCAACGATCAGGGATTCGACAACACTGGCAAGTATGGCTTTAATGCTCAAGGCTTTGGGCAAGATGGTTATGGTATGGTCAATCAGGGTTACGGAGGCTTTGGAAACGGAAATGGTACTGGATTTATGGCTGGTGGTCCTGCTGGAGGTGTTCACGGGTACGGCAACAGAGGCCGAGGTCCGGGGATGAACCAGATCAGAGCTGGACGTAATAATGCGTACGATGGGTACGGGGCTGGAAATGGTATGTGGCAAGAGGATCAACAGGAGGACGCCTTCTCTGGAGGAGGTTTTGAAGGGCCGATGGATGATTCTCAAAAGATTAGAATGCTGGAAGAGCAAATGAAGGGAGTCCTAAACCAGAGTGCTGTGGGTTTGGACATGGCAACTATGGGCTTGGTACCTGGCTTGAAGGTGCCAATTAAATTCAAAGCTCCTGCGTTCGATAAGTACAAAGGAGACACATGTCCGAAAGTGCATGTACGAGCTTATTACAGAAAGATGTCTGCATATTCCACTGATGAAAGAATGCTCATGCATTTCTTTCAGGATAGTCTATCAGGCCCTTCCCTGGAGTGGTACATGGGGTTGGAGCCAACTGATATCAAGACATGGAAGCAATTAGCGGAGGCATTTGTAGCCCATTACAAGTATAACAGCGACCTGGCACCCAATCGGGTCCAGTTGGCCGGGCTTTCGCAAAAGAAGGGGGAGAGTTTTAAAGAGTACGCGCAAAGGTGGCGCGATATGGCTGCCAGGGTCCGTCCTCCTGTGGAAGATAAAGAAATGAATGATATGTTTGTTGGCACATTCACCGGGCTGTTTCATGATATGCTGTTTCATACGTCTCTGGCCAGCTTTTCAGACCTGATTCTAATGGGGGAAAAGATTGAGCGTAATATTAAGCAAGGAAAGTTCCAAGTCGAGGAATCAACTGCATCTGGCAGTAATAGGAAAGCTTATAGTGGGCGCCGTCAGGGCGAGGCAAGCGCGGTATTTGGAGGCCGAGGCCGAGGCCGAGGCAGGGGAAGAAATCAATATCGTCAGCCGCAGCAGGTATCAAGTGTCACTATTCCTTATCAGCAACAACCAATCCAGCAACAACAACAGGTTCAGCAGCAACCAATGCCACAGCAGCAGCAGCCTCAGCAGGGGGCACAGCAAGCTCAGCGAAGATTTCAGGGCAGCAAGCCGAGAAGGGTGTTCGAGAAGCCTCCCTCTAACTATGCTGATTTATTGCAGACATTGTTGGGATTGAATCTAGTAGAGAAAAGAACCTTGGCACCGATAACGGGAACTCCCCCGTTCGGTTATGATGCGAATAGGCACTGTGAGTTTCATTCTGGGGCCCCGGGCCACGATATAGAAGGTTGCCATGCTTTTAAGCACGTTGTGCAGGATCTCTTGGACAACAAGTCTATCAACTTCGGAACGGCAGGTCCGAATATAGTCCAGAAACCCATGCCTAATCATGGGGCGAATGCAGTGCTGACTGAGGAAGGCCTGAATCTTATCATGAATGTGGAGGATTTGAAGACGCCGCTGAGCGAAATAAAGAGCCGACTGTTGCAGGGGGGTGTTTACCCAGGATGTAATGAATACTGCTTAGATTGTTGGACCCTAGCAGAGGGGTGTGAGGATTTGAAAAAAGGCATTCAGGCCTTAATTGATGAAGGTGTATTACAGTTTGATCGAACGGCAACTGATGAGCCTGCAAGGGCAGTGGTGGATAATCGGAGTGATGTGGCCACAGTGACGATTCCTCGGAAGACGATCACTATTTCAGCACCAGCCCAGCGACCACCGATTACCATAACTAAAGCCGGGCCAATCCCGTATGAGAACACGAAAGCAGTCCCATGGTCATATGGGCTGGAGGTGTATTGTGACGGGATAAAAATTGATGTCGACAAGCAGTCAGCGGAGATGGTGGATAATGTTGTTGGTTCAGGAGGCATGACGAGGAGTGGCAGGATCTTTATATCTCCTGAAGTGGAAGCCGAAAGACTAGCGAAAGGAAAAGGGAAAGCGGTTGAAAATGTTCCGGTACAAGCAAATGAAAAAGAAGCAGTACCTAAGGATGTAGAAGAGTTCATGCGCTTGATTCGGAAAAGTGATTATAAAATTGTGGAGCATCTGCAGCAAACGCCATCCAAAATATCTATCTTGTCATTGTTGTTGTGTTCGGAAGCTCACAGGAACGCTTTGCTGAAAGTCTTGGACACTTCTTTTGTACCCCAGGACGTCTCCGTAAATCAGCTAGAAGGAGTATTGGCACATGTAAATGCAGGCCACAGTCTGGGCTTTACCGATTTTGACTTGACTCCGAAAGGAAGGGATCATAATATGGCATTACACGTATCTGTGGAGTGTAGGGGATCAACAATGTCGCACGTATTGGTTGACACCGGATCGTCTTTGAATGTGCTACCCAAGAAGGCGATGATGAAGCTGGATGTTCGAGGAATTTTGTGTACACCCAGCGATTTGGTAGTCAGAGCGTTTGACGGCACGCGTAGAACAGTCTTCGGATCGATTACTTTGCCTCTGCAAGTGGGGCCGGAAGTGTTTGCAACTGAGTTTTATATCATGGATATACAGCCTGCGTACAGCTGCTTGCTTGGAAGACCCTGGATTCACGGGGCAGGGGCAGTCACGTCTACCCTGCATCAGAAGTTAAAGTATATGGTCGGAGACAGCGTAGTCACCGTGTGCGGAGAAGAAGACATCCTGGTCAGCCATCTATCCTCGTTTAAATATGTGGAAGTCGACGGGGAGATCCACGAGACACCATGCCAGGCATTCGAAGGTTTGCGCATCAAGGACAAAGGTCCCGGGCCGAGCAAAGTGCCAGAAATAGTCGTCTCATCGTATAAGGAAGCTCAAGCGCTGGTGGAAGCAGGAGAAGCCAAGGGCTGGGGCAAAGTGCTGGACATTCCTGTGAAAATGGACCGGTTCGGACTGGGGTACAGACCGTCGTCATCAACTCCTTCTGTGGGGGGCCCCCCATTTCAGAAAGTCAATCACCATCTCTGCCAGTGGAGTATGTCATGAATCTGTCAATGCTGCTTCCGAGTCTGATGAAGGGGACAGCGACTGTGATATGGATGCCTGGATTCAGCCGAGCACGCCAGGACAAGGACTGTGCAACTGGTCTATTCAGGAGCTTGTTCCTGTGACTTTTAAACAGTAATGCTTTGCTTTATTAATTGTTGAATAATCTGATGTCTTGCCCGGGGCATCAGGATTTGCTTAGGGCTGTGTTGTTATAAACATTGCGCGTTAATCATTAAATAAATGGCGTTTTTTCATGTGCAAATACTGTAATCCATGTTTTTCTTGTTTTATATTTTTCAATAAAATGGCAATGTGGTTATTCGCTTTATACGCATTTTGAAGCACTTAACCATTCCTTTTGCAGGATAACATTTTCAGATGACATCCTTGAACCACCTATGACTCGTCCCGACTTCGAGCACCCGGTATTCCAGACCGAAGAAGAGGTTGTCGAAGATAGCGACGTTCCTGAAGAACTGTCTTGGTTGGTGAAGCAAGAGGAGAGAGCCATTCTGCCTCACGACGAGGTTATTGAAATTATCAATTTGGGGTCGGAAGGGGTTGAGAAGAATATTCGTATCGGAGCCGCACTGCAGAGTGATATCAAGCGAAGACTGGTTGAAATGCTCCGAGAGTATAATGATGTATTCGCTTGGTCGTATCAAGATATGCCAGGGCTCGATACAGATATGGTTGTGCATCGCCTGCCACTGAAAGAAGACTGCCCGCCTGTCAAGCAAAAGCTTCGCAGAACTCGACCAGATATGGCAATGAAGATCAAAGAGGAAGTTCAGAAACAGTGGGACGCTGGTTTCCTGGCTGTGACGAAATATCCTTCATGGGTTGCCAACATCGTACCAGTGCCAAAGAAAGATGGCAAGGTTCGAATGTGCGTGGATTATAGAGATTTGAATAAAGCAAGCCCAAAAGACGATTTTCCACTTCCTCACATTGACGTGTTAGTTGATAATACTGCTCAGTACTCCGTATTCTCCTTCATGGATGGCTTTTCAGGCTATAATCAAATTAAAATGGCGCCAGAGGATATGGAGAAGACTACTTTCATAACGCCTTGGGGAACATTTTGCTACAAAGTGATGCCCTTTGGTTTGAAAAATGCTGGGGCAACATATCAGCGTGCGATGACGACTCTTTTTCATGACATGATGCATAAAGAGATCGAAGTTTATGTTGACGATATGATTGCCAAATCCCAGACGGAGGAAGAGCATCTGGTGAATCTGTTGAAGTTGTTTAAAAGGCTTAGGAAGTTCAGGCTGAGGCTGAACCCTAATAAATGCACCTTCGGGGTGAGATCGGGTAAACTGCTGGGGTTTATCGTAAGCGAAAGAGGAATAGAGGTCGATCCTGCTAAAATAAAAGCGATTCAAGAAATGCCGACGCCTAAAACAGAGAAAGAGGTGCGCGGGTTTTTAGGGAGATTGAACTACATTGCCCGGTTTATATCTCACCTAACTGCCACGTGTGAACCATTGTTCAAGCTGTTAAAGAAAGATCAAGCTGTAACGTGGAACGACAATTGTCAAAAGGCGTTCGACAAAATAAAGAAGTATCTGCAGGAGCCTCCTATTTTGATACCCCCGGTGGCAGGGAGACCCTTGATCATGTATTTGACGGTTCTTGAGGGAAGCATGGGTTGTGTTCTCGGTCAACACGACGAGACAGGGAGAAAAGAGCATGCGATTTATTACTTGAGTAAGAAATTTACAGACTGTGAATCTCGATACTCAATGCTGGAGAAAACTTGTTGCGCGCTAGCCTGGGCCGCCAAGCGTTTGAGGCAGTATATGCTGAATCATACAACCATGCTCATCTCGAAGATGGATCCAATCAAATATATATTCGAAAAGCAGGCGTTGTCAGGTAGAATTGCCCGGTGGCAGATGGTCTTGACTGAATATGATATTCAATACGTCTCGCAAAAGGCGATAAAGGGGAGTGTGCTGTCTGAGTATTTGGCGGAGCAGCCTATTGAAGAGTACCAATCGATGAGATTTGATTTTCCTGACGAGGATATCATGTACTTAAAGATGAAGGATTGCGAAGAACCGTTGCCAGACGAGGGACCAGAACCGGGGTCCCAATGGAAGATGATATTTGACGGAGCTGTGAATGCTTATGGTAGCGGAATAGGGGCAATTATCACTACGCCACACGGGTCGCACATCCCGTTTACTGCCCGATTGACCTTTGCCGTTACCAACAATGAGGCCGAATACGAAGCTTGTATAATGGGGCTTGAAGAAGCCATCGATTTGCGAATCAAGCATCTAGACGTATACGGAGACTCAGCTCTGGTGGTGAATCAGATCAAAGGGGAATGGGAGACACGGCAGCCCAATTTGATACATTACATGAATTATGCAAGGAGATTGTTGCCTTTCTTCGACAAAGTTGAATTGCATCACGTGCCGCGGGCAGAAAATCAAATGGCTGACGCCCTTGCCACTTTGTCTTCCATGTACAAGGTCAACTTCTGGAACGAAGCTCCCCAAATCACTATCTCTCGGTTGGACAGGCCAGCTTATGTATTTGCTATTGATGAAGCATCCGATGACAAACCGTGGTATTTCGATATCCTTAATTTCCTGAAGAATAAAGAGTATCCGGCTGGGGCATCCAGCCAAGATCAGAAGACTCTCAGGAGACTAGCAGGCAATTTCTATTTGAACCCGGATGGCGTCTTGTACAGAAGAAACCACGATTTGGTGTTGTTGCGTTGTGTAGACGAGAAAGAGGCAAAGCTTCTCATGGAGGAAATTCACGAAGGTGCCTTTGGTACGCATGCTGGGGGACATGCTATGACGAGAAAACTGCTGCGGGCAGGTTATTTTTGGCTGACGATGGAAACTGATTGTTTCAAGTTTGCAAGGAAGTGCCACAAGTGCCAAATCTATGCTGACAAGATACACGTGCCTCCGAGTCCTCTAAATGTGATGTCATCTCCGTGGCCATTCTCGATGTGGGGAATCGATATGATCGGAAAGATCGAGCCGACGGCTTCTAATGGACATCGGTTCATCCTAGTAGCAATCGATTATTTCACCAAGTGGGTGGAAGCGGCGTCTTACGCAAATGTAACGAAGCAAGTGGTGGCTAGATTCATCAAGAGAGATATCATTTGCCGATATGGGATTCCCAAGCGGATAATCACGGATAATGGTTCTAATCTGAACAACAAAATGATGAAGGAGCTCTGTCAGAATTTCAAGATCGAACATCACAACTCCTCCCCTTACCGACCCAAGATGAATGGCGCTGTCGAAGCGGCCAATAAGAATATCAAGAAAATCGTCCAGAAAATGGTGGTGACTTATAAAGATTGGCATGAAATGCTACCTTTCGCTTTGCACGGTTATCGTACGACGGTACGCACATCAACCGGGGCAACTCCGTTCTCGTTGGTATACGGAATGGAAGCGGTACTACCACTGGAAGTTGAGATCCCTTCTCTGAGGGTGTTGCGAGACGTTCAGCTGGACGAGGCAGAGTGGGTAACGAATAGACTGAACCAACTGAGTTTGATGGATGAGAAGAGGCTAGCTTCTCTGGCATACGGTCGTTTGTACCAAAGACGAATGAAGAAAGCGTACGACAAGAAGATACTTCCGCGAAGCTTTCAGACGGGCGACCTTGTGCTGAAAAGGATTCTCCCGCCGCAAGCAGATCACAGGGGCAAGTGGACCCCCAACTACGAAGGGCCTTACGTTGTCAGTAAGGTCTTTTCAGGAGGAGCTTTATTGTTGTCCACCATGGACGGAGAAGACTTTGCGTCACCTGTGAATTCGGACGCAGTTAAAAAATACTTTGCTTAAAATAGACCCGCTGGACAAAAAAAAGAGAGTCCAGGCAAAAATGGGGCATCCTGGCGAACCAAAAACAGAATAAAAAGGTTCGGGCAAAAATTAGGGATAAAATTGAAAAAATGTACACCCGCGAAGTCGAAAACCTACACTGGGCGGCTTCGGCAAAAAGGGGTATCCCGGTGAACTGAAAACCCGTAAAGGGCGGCTCACGCAAAAGTTAGGGATTGGAAAAGCAAATGACTGCGGTCCGAATTTGATATTGCAATGAGCATCAATGCGGGAGAATACACTTGAGGAGCCAGTTATCAGATACAATCTCTTCAGAAGTGGGGATACCGGGAAAGCATTGGAGTCGGATGAGTCATAGGAGGATCAGTTCGTGGTGTTCATCTGCATCCAGTTGCCGACATGTGTACAAAATTTAATTTGTCAATATTTATGCTTCTTGTGAATACTTGCATACTTGTATATTTGCTTTGCGTAGCTTCCTCATTTCAGGAGTTACATCCCGTGTACAAAAAACTCCGCCCATTCAGGGGCCCGATCAATGAAATATGTTATTCAGTACTTGATGCCTGTTCTTTACCGTTTTGTGCATGATTAACGCCTAAGTTTGATGAAACTAGCATGAGTATAACATCACTGGCCCTTGCCGACAATTGCTAAATCTTTGAATTAACTGAGTGTAACGTCACTAACCTGAATTGATTGGATTGCATAGGCTTGTCGTGTCTTGTTTGTGTTGTTGCAGGTTTCATAACCATACGAGGAAGATGATCAAAAGGTTGCGATAACGAAAGATTTGATCTCCACGCAGGTCATGCATGTTCTTCCTGAAGAAGGGTAGAATCCCCCAGCTAGCCGTAGCTTATCCAAAGGACGGGCTCCAGAAAAGTTATTCGTCCTCAGCAGAGTTTGGCGAGTCCAAGATCATGAGGCTGTATTCAGACAGGTTCATCTGTCCCCGCAGGGTCATGCACTCTCCTCCAGCGGAGTCAGTTAATTTTCCCCAAGAGAATCTGGCCATCCCCAGCAGAGTTGGTGGTGGTTCCTGTCATTTATTTTGTCGGAGATACTAGTGATATCAGTTCACGTTCCAGCAGAAAGTCTGAGCATACTGTGCACATCTGCTATTTCCCAGCAAGGTTGTTTTCCCCAGCAGGGGGTTACCTCAACAAGGTGTTTGGTGAGTTCCCAATTTCCCAGCAGGGGATGACTTCACCCTTCCAGCATTTATTTTGCTGGAATAATTCTGTAGCATCTGGCTATCCCCGGCGGAGTCGGCATTATCCTTCCAGCATTTATTTTGCTGAAGCAGTTTCTGTACTCTAGCAATTCAGGTGGAGAGGGCTCTTGCTCAAATGAATTACTAAACAGTCAAGATTTCGGTATGAGGCATCCAATGATAATGTCAGTTTCGGCAGTATTCCCCCACAGAGTCAGCATGATGAGATTCTCTTTGTCTCTAACAGAGTCATTTATGCAAATGTCTCTTATTTTCCCCACCAGAGTTGCCAGGATAAGTGTCTTCTTATCCCCAAGCAGAGTTTGTTTGTCATCAACGGGTTCCATGAATCAGAATTTCAGAGGCTGCCGCCGGTTATCAGAACAGGTGTCCGATAGTTGATTTCCAGACATCCCCAGTAGAGTTCATCTCAAGGTCGCTGTTACGTCAGTGCTAAGGAGTTTTGTGGGTATGGATCATTGGAGAACTAAGTGCTGACGCGGACAATTTATTCCTAGATTGGCGGGATTTCTTCAGAAGTGGGCGTCTTAACGTGGACAGGTTTATTTCCCCGGATTGGTGAGGTGTGTTAGTCCTATCGTGGGCAGATTCGGTTTCTGGCAAATTAGTGGAATGGGAGGTCATGACGTTGACAAAAGTGATTACTCTTTGTGTTGGGTCCTGACGTGGACAGATCAGATCAGGGTGTGAGTCCTTACGTGGACAAGTCTTATTTCCTCAGCGGGTCGAAGACGCCTGAGTCCTAACGTGGACAAATCAAGACGAGATCAGTGTCCTAACGTGGACGAATCAAAGAAATTATTATTCCTAACGTGGACGATGTAGTCCTTACGCGGACATATCAAAAGAGGTGATTCCTAACGTGGAAAGGTTGTAGTCCTTACATGGACAGAGTAAGATGGTATTCCTTACGTGGAAAGATTGAGTCCTTACGTGGACATATCAAGCCAGAGTCCTTACGCGGACAGATTCAGATCAAGATCACTCCTTACGTGGAAAAATCAGAGTCCTTACGTGGACAGATCAAGAGCATCCCTTACGTGGAAGAAAAATGGTTTCCTTACGTGGAAAGACGAATTTATTCCTTACGTGGAAAGATTGAGTCCTCACGCGGACATATCAAGATGGATTCCTGACGTGGAAAGAAAGAGATTATTCCTGACGTGGAAGAATTTAGTCCTGACGTGGACGGATTCAGAAGAAGATTTACTCCTTACGTGGAAAAATTGGGGTCCTGACGTGGACAGATTCAAGAAAGTTAGTTCCTGACGGGGAAGAATGATGTACTCCTTACGTGGAAAGTTGAGTCCTGACGTGGACAGGTTCAGAGCCAAAGTGAATTCCTTACGTGGAAAGATTGAAGTCCTGACGCGGACATGTCAAGTGGTATTGGAGTCCTTACGTGGACAGATTGATATAGTTCTCCTCATATGGAAAGGAGATTGCTTCCTAATGTGGAAAGATGAAAGGGTTAGTCCTGACGTGGACAGATACAGAAGAAATAATTCCTAACGTGGACGGTGTTATTCCTAATGTGGACAAGTGTTACTCCTAACGCGGAAGAGTTTGTTCCTGAACGTGGACGATTCAGTTTATGGAAATACAGACGAGTTATCCCCAGCGGAGTTGCCGAGATTTTTCTGGGTTAACAGCAAGTGGAGTCCTAACGTGGACAGGTTCTAGTTGAGATTTCTTCGTATTGACGACAGACAGAGTCCTAACGTGGACAAGCAAGCAATCTTTTATGACAGAATCCTCTTCAGAACGATGAAGACAATCCCCAGCACGGTCGCGCGAGATCAGTGGGTTGCTGTAGCAGTCAGATTCAGCTGATGAATGTCGTTCCCCAAGCAGGAGCGCAATTTGGTTTTGCGGTTGGCAAATTTCTGGTTTCACTAGTATTCAACCGTCTCGTACCGCGAATGTCTGAAGGCTCCGGGCTCTTCATCCAATCGGGTCCAAGTCGCTTGAATAGGGGCAGCTGTTGCACCCTAAAATTTGCCTAACCTTATTCCCTTGGTTCATGTTTCATTATCATTAGCATTTGCATATAGAGTTATGTACATAGACTAACCATCTGCATAGCATGAGCATAGCAAGTCATTCAACAGGGGACCAATCATTATTCTCATCTCTAGAGGCCTATCAAGAGGTCATTATCCCAATTCAATCTCATTTAAGTCATCAGGAAAGAATTTGAAAGCAAAGAGTTCAGCAGATCAAGCCTTGAGTCCATCTCCCAGCTGAGGGTGTCTGAGGATCAACAAGAGGGTTGTGAGCTGTGAAGTGAAAGCATGGAGAGTATCTAGACATTATGAGAGGCTTAGAAAGTCATTTGGAGAAGAAAATAAGTTGTTGATGTGATCATAAGAGCTACAGTGGAAGACAGTCAACTAGGGTTTCATCTGGGTCAACCCTAGGTCCACCCTAGGTCAACTGACTGATTTAAAGGGCATTCAAGTCTATGGGAGAGATGTGGGGTTCATCATTTGACATATAAAGAAAGATATGGAGATGTGCCAAGGAGAATTCAAGAGAAATCAAGGAGAAGAGGAGTTTCTAAATTAGGGTTTCTCTGTAAAATCCCCTAGTTTAGGTCAAAGTTCCAAGCAAGATAAGTCAAAATGCTAGCTTCAAATGGCTTCTTGGCCAACATGAAACTTGTAGAGGATCTCAAGAACTTTAATTTGAGTGGTGGAAGACCTCAAGGAGATTTATAGAACTCAAGTTGTGGTCCTTGCAAGTTACAGGTCATCTGAGGTATCTGAATTTTTGTCTGTGAAAGTGACTTGACTTCCAAGCAATTTTTACCCCTCAAGGAGATTTCAAATGAATTCTTGGTCAACATAAGAATTGTTCCTCATTGTCTTAGCTTTCTAGAATGGTATGGCATGCCTTCATATGATGTAGGGAACTCAACTTATGGTCTTGGCAAGCAAAGGGTATTTTGGGCATTTGTGAATTACAGGTCATTTTAACCTATGTCCAAAACTCATACAAGGAGGCCTCAAATGGAAAAACTTACAACATCAAACTTGCCCCAAATGGGATTTTAAGTCTAGAAAGAAGGTCAGAAATTATTGGAGAAGCTCATAGCATGAAGTTGCATAATTGGTCAAAATATGAACTAAAATGGCTTATAAAGTGAATAAATTCAAGATGGAAAATGGTTTGGGAGATTTATGAGTCCAAATGGAGACTTCCAATATATGATTTTGAATGGAAAAACAATTCTAAGAACAATGGTTCAAACACTTTTTTGATTTTAGAAGGAAAAAAGAAAGTTATCTTTGGTTACTTGTAATTGAAGAAACATAACCAAAATGGATCAAAGTTGGAAAGCAAGGGAATGTGCAAGATGGATCTAGAATGTTCATATGAGGTCTATATATTCATGAAATGTGCATTGATCAAGGGTTGGCTTCATTTGCACCAAGATTTTTCACAAAATTCCCTCATTCTTTCTCTTTGAAGTTTCATTCCAATCTCACAAATTCTTCACAAAATCATCATCCACATCAATTCAATCTTGCTCCATCATCATCCTAGATCAGAATTGAAGCAAAGTTTTGGTGATTAGGATCCATTTTCGTGCACTATCTTCAAGAACACCAAAATTGAAGTTTCCATTGGACAGCATAATTCAAGCAAGGAATCACCAAAATATTGCATACAGAATTGAGTACTGAGTGTGTAGATCAAGATCCAAGTCTCAAAAGCCTCAGATCCTCAATCTTCCATAGCTGTTTTCAAGCTTTTGCACCAGGTGAGTTTTCATTCACACAGCTCGATCTAGTTAGTTTAGCATGTTATTGTTAGTTTAGATTGGATCTAGGTGGTTAGGAGAACAGTTAGGATGAATTTGGAGAGGATTGGTGACATTTGTTAGCAGGTGCCATAAACTGTTAGGGCTTGAATCTCTTAGATTAATGCATTAGAGTGTTAGCTTGATAGTGCAGATTAATTACCATTATGCATAGATTAGGTTAGGGTAAGTTTGATGGAGGATTGTAATGGTGCATCTCAGTGTACCTCTATGGTGACCAGAGATTGATGCTATCGGGTTGAGGGATTTATTGAGTTTCAGACTGAATTAAGATCATAGGATTGTAGAGGGAGAGGTTTAGAATAATTTTCGTGTTTATAGCATGTGGATTCGTGGCCTGGAGATGGAGAACAGAGAGGTGTAAGTGTGTTCGTGCATGGCCATTCATGGAGGTTGAAACCCTAAGTTCAGATGCAATGGGGAAGACATAATCTGGTCCGTTCCTTTGGCGTTGGACTTTTGACTTATAGGGAGATCGGACGGCTGAGATTTGAAGCAGAATTTGGAGGGAGTGTGTTGGCCAAAACGCGCCGTTTCATTAATTGAAACGGGCGGGCCTCAGACTATGTTGTTATCCCCACCCCCAGCTTTCAGGCCCAATGCCATTTCAACGTGATTTTGGTTTCTTTTCATACCCCCCTGGCGCTTTCTTTTATTTCTTATATTGCTGAAGTTTTCTGGGCCTTAACCAAATGCTAAGCGCACCCCCTGTTATTGGCCCATCCTGGATATGAACTGCACGTGGTTTCTATTAGTACCCCCCAGCAATTTTAATTCAATTCATTTTTTTTAATTTCATTTTAATTCTTACCAATTTTCATTAATTCATAACAAATTCATAAAAATTCATTTTTTATCCATTCTTTTTACAATATTTTCTTTAGGATGTGTAGAATATTATAGAAAAATAAAATTGCATTTTTAGTTTTATTTCATATTTTTTCCATATTTTCTAAATAAATGTCATATTAAATAGCTTCATTTCATGCATCATTTTAATAATTTTTGTTCTCTTACATGCTTTAATATTTTTTGGTCATTCTTTTTATATTGTTTAGATGAGATATTCAACTTGTAGAAATATTTTAATTCCCATTTTTAGAAGTTAATTTTAGGTGCTTAAAATAGGCTTGAGCATCATGTACAAAACTAGGGTTTAGGTGACAACTTAAGAAGTTTGATTTCATTTCCCTTAGGACTTAGGATTTGCATAGATTGGTTATGGGACTATAGGGGCTATGGGTAGTTACTAGATCCCTTAGAGAAAAAGTCAAGATTCCCCTACT
The DNA here is from genome assembly GCA_963859935.3 of Lathyrus sativus. Classification (NCBI taxonomy): domain Eukaryota; kingdom Viridiplantae; phylum Streptophyta; class Magnoliopsida; order Fabales; family Fabaceae; genus Lathyrus; species Lathyrus sativus. The sequence continues at coordinate 188,024,599 of OZ012738.1, read as the reverse complement.
GCTATTAATACTGTCTGTATATTTGATTGTCTGGTGTGGTGTGCCCTCTGGGGATTATTGCTTGCTTGCTGGGGTATTGGGTTTGTCTGGGGTCTTGGAGAGTTGAAGTCTTGTGAAGATGAAGGCCATTGGAGATTCAAAGATTGGAGATCAACTGTCAGAGTTGGAAAGGAGGCTCTTGCCAGCAGCTGCTGAGGAGACTAGGGTTTAGGAGCTAGGCAGAGCTCTAGATTAGAAAGTTCGTTTCCCAAACATGGATTGCCTTGTCTGCATCCATTCTTCTCTGTGATTCAGAGTCTCTCTAAGACACTCACCCCCTTCCTTTGGAAGGCTTGGTGATAGTGTCTAAGAGATAGAACTCTTGAGAGAAAATGTCTTTTGTGTTAGAAGCAGTCTGTTCACCACCCTTGGTAGTCAACTGATTGCTTAACACTCAATTCACTCTTGTGACTGATCCCTCATCCTGGAGGTTTGAGCATGAAGAAAAGCCATTGCTTATAGAAGACTGATGATCAAAGCCCTTGCCTGAAGGCCATGAAGATGGAGATTGAGGCTTGTTGAAGCCTGAAGCTGAATGGAGATTGCTTGAAGTCAGATGTTGAGTCAGAGCTGCTGAAGCTGTTTATTTTATTGCTGTATTTCATTTGCTGATGTATTGATTGGTTTTCTGAACTGTATTGTTTGCTGTTTACCCTGCTGGTTTGAAAGTGAAGCCTGTTCACTTTTGCCTATTGTTTTCTAGGTTCGAGGTTGAGTGGGACTCCCTTGCCTCGCTTGTGCTGTTGCATCCATGCATTTTACTGTTTTACTATTATATCTGATAATGTTTCTGTTTCTGCCTATCCCGTAGGATCTCTGTTTCTCTCTGTGCAAGAGAGGAGCATGATAGACACTAGGTCTTAACCCATGCATGATAACATTAGGTTAGTTTGATTCCCTTCGCAACCGTAGGTTAGAGTTCTGTCTCTTTCTTTCTCAAAACAAACAGAAAAACACATAAAGATTTCAAACACAAATAAAGACACTTCTTCCGTAAAAGAATGTGAACTCATCAAAACGTCATTTTTGTCCGCTTGGACTGCTAATCAGAAAAACCTTTTTCAGAAGGAATAAAATCAACCAAGACAAGCTTGTGTCGTACGTAGCCCGAACTACGTTTGCTCTGATCTTTCATGCTGTATGAAAGTACGTAGGCATAGGATGCGATATCCTAGCGAGCAACCTTCCCCTCCTTTCCCGTAGGTAGGTGAACTACGTTGACTCTGATTTCTCGTTCCAGGCGGGAATACGTAGGCATAAAGTGCGACACTTTGCCGAGTCATTTTATTTTCATTTTTTAACCCTTGACCTATAGTTTAGATAGAATAACAATCCATACCCGAAAACAAGCGTGGATCCCGTCGAGTACGACGGACGTGAGGGGTGCTAATACCTTCCCCTTGCGTAACCGACTCCCGAATCCAGGTTTTGGTTGCGACGACCATACCTTTCCCGTGTTGTGCGAGGTTTACTCTGAGCGTTTCCTTTCCCTCCCGTGGGATAAATAACGCACGGTGGCGACTCTTCTGTTCAGCCGGCGCCGATTTTCGCAGTAGCGACAACCTCGTCTAAGGATAGACGGGAAGAAATAATCTCTGAATTCACATCGTCTAAAGATGGACGGAAGAAAACCTTAATCCCCATGCTCACATCGTCTAAAGATAGACGGAAAGAAATTCACAAATCTCCATATGCACATCGTCTAAGGGTAGACGGGATCATCCTGATTGATGAACAAATCAATTCACATCGTCTAAGGGTAGACGGCATCATCCTGATCGATGAACAAATCAATATTCTCATCGTCTAAGAGTAGACGGCATCATCCTGATTGATGAACAAATCAATATTCTCATCGCCTAAGGGTAGACGGGAAGCAATAATCTCTGAATTCCCATCGTCTAAGGATAGACGGGATGAAGTAATCTCCATACTCACATCGTCTAAGGATAGACGGGAAGACATCATAATCTTCGTATTCACATCGTCTAAGGATAGACGGGAAGACATAATCTTCGTATTCACATCGTCTAAGGATAGACGGGATCAAACTCTTAATCTCCCAATTCACATCGTCTAAGGATAGACGGGATCGTCCGGATTGGTGAAACGAATCAATTCACATCGTCTAAGGGTAGACGGGAACAAAGCCTTAATCTCCATACTCACATCGTCTAAGGATAGACGGATACAAAGCCTGAATCTCCATACTCACATCGTCTAAAGATAGACGGGAAGAAATAATTCTCCGTATTCACATCGTCTAAGGATAGACGGGATCATCCTGATCGATGAACAAATCAACATTCACATCGTCTAAGGGTAGACGGGAAGGAATAATTCTCCGTATTCACATCGTCTAAGGATAGACGGGATCATCCTGATCGATGAACAAATCAACATTCACATCGTCTAAGGGTAGACGGGAAGGAATAATTCTCCGTATTCACATCGTCTAAGGATAGACGGCATCATCCTGATTGATGAAACAAAACAATTCACATCGTCTAAGGATAGACGGAAAGAAATTCTTAATCTCCATACCCACATCGTCTAAAGATAGACGGAAAGACATTCATAATCTCCATATGCACATCGTCTAAGGGTAGACGGGATCATCCTGATTGATGAAACAGATCAATATTCTCATCGTCTAAGGGTAGACGGGAAGGAATAATCTCCGTACTTGCATCGTCTAAGAGTAGACGGCATCATCCTGATCGATGAATCAATCAATATTCTCATCGTCTAAGGGTAGACGGCAAGAAGTAATCTCCATACTCACATCGTCTAAAGATAGACGGAAAGAAATTCTTCGTACTCACATCGTCTAAGGATAGACGGGAGGACACCATAACGCAATTCAACACCATCCCTTGAATTTCAGAATCCTTCTGTCTACGGGAATTGATGGAAAGATCAATATCCTTGAAGGGGCCACATCGTCAGTATGGACCGACGGTAAGAAAACCACCTTTTAAAGAATCATGTCGTCAATAAGAATCAACGATCACGCAAACTGAACATTCTTCGAAGAGCCTCGCCATCAATAAGGATTGACAGTCAGAAAAGTACCTCTTGAAACGTCATCTCATCCAATAAACAGAAAGAGAACCAATATCCAAAATCATTTTGAAACCCCTCAACAACCAAGGATAGCCGGAGAAGACTCGCTGGGGAAACACCTCATCATATGTATGATCTGGCAATAAGAAACCCGCTGAACAGTAGCTCGAAACTTCACATCGTCTGCTGACAGACGGAAAGGAAAGCCACTTGCTAGAAAAGCTCTATCTTGAACCTTATTGAAAATCAACCAAAACTTCACATCGTCTACTGATAGACGGGAAGGAAAGCATATCCTGGGGGAAACCCCTTCTTGAAACCTTACTGCGACCACCCGCAACTTCACATCGTCTATGGATAGACGGAAAGAAAACCACATTCGTACTCAAGACGTCTAATGATGGACGGAGAAGTCCATTTATTGAAGGAACACATCGTCAATATGAATTGACGGGAAGAAATGCTTGTCGACATCAGATGACTGCTTGATCAAAGCATAATTGTTGTATGATCTGAGATACAAACAATCCGCTGAATCGTCTGAATACTGTTGCTGGATAAATGTCTCTGAACTGATCACAGAGTAATTCACGCGCCATATAAGGCTGATAGAAAATCTGACTTATGCTTCGTATGCATATGCAAATGCTTTAATCTTTCTACAGCGTAATGCTCCATTCTGGATAGAAATGCTACGCATTTTGACAATGATATGCAAGTATGATGCAAATATGATAATGCATGTAATATGCTAATGCAGGCTCGAGCTGCCGGAGAGAGCTGGGTACAGAAAACCACTTCAGCAAAATAAATGCTGAAGGCGAGGCCTACTCTGCTAGGGATAAACCCGGGTATCACTGAATCGTCCTAGCAAAATAAATGCTGGGAGAGTGAAATCAACTCTGCTGGGGCTATTGGGAACTTAACCGAACATCATCAACGAAGTAATACCCTGCTGGGGTATATAACTCCGCTGTGAAATAGCAGATGTGCCGAGTATGATTAGACTCCTCTGGGAATAGCTTATCCATGCCAATGGTGAATTGGACTTTGCTGGAGGCAAGGGAGGGAGTCCTCCTGCGCGCTGATGAAGCTCGGATCTGGAAATTGATGCGCCAACACGGATGGGCTTCACAGTAATCGCCGACATGGGTTTGAGCTCTTAAGCTATCTTGCTGGGTCAGGTACAACTGACGCTGGAAAACATTCTTCCTGAATACACAACCTTTTAGTGAAGAGTCAAGGGATAGTGACACGACTTCCCGCATTCATCTCGCTCTCGAAAATCGACTGCATCTGCTCGAATAACTCTGAATGACCCCGTAGGTACGGAGAACAACAATCCTTTTGCTTCTGATATGCCCCAGCTTACAGGACATCTGTGGGGATAGTCCTCGAAAGGAAATCTGCAAATCTGAGCCTCGATGGTCTGATATAACATGCCTCAGCGTTCTGAACTTCCGAGAGACACTTCACCTCAAATGCTCCTCGAATAACTTCTGCGCACTTAAGATGGTCTGCCCCTGACTGCAATGACCTTGCCCCGATTATCTGATTCAGAATAGTACCTCCTGACTACGCCGCATTCACCTGAATCTCAACCTGATTGCCCCAGAATAACTGACTTCGAAAAGCTGACCTGACTGGGGATCACAATAAAAGCTTGCCCCTGCTCTCGGAACATTCGGGCATTCTGCATTCTATCTTGACCATACTTTCCATTGTAGGAAGCTTTTCTGCTGTCAAGCGCTTACTCGCAAGTAAAACAAGTTGTTCTGCATAAAAGATGTATTAATGCGACACATATGACAGCTTTGACATCCAATCTGTTCACTGGGAAAAGGAAAACAGTTTATGGCATATAATGCACAAAACATTCGTCAACGTCAGTATCAACATGGTAAGAGGAACCTTTTTAGGAGTCAGAATCGACGCGACCTTTACCGGAGTATGCTTTCGAAACCACCGGCTTCAATTAGGACTTTTGAAGGTTGTAACATGGTCAGGTTCATGGTTTTGAAAGGAAAGGATAAAGGCTCAAAGTTTGCTTTAACCCACCCGTTCTCCTTGATGTTCTCCCATCCTACGTTCAGCTAATTTGACCTTAGCGCTCACCTCTCGGAGGTTGAAAGATAGGAGTGATAGTTCGAGAAACTTTTGGATTTTGGAGTGACAGCCACTCATCTTTCGTCTTTGACACTTGAGGTCACACGACTCGTATTTCCATCGAGGATTTTTCTTTTGATCCTTTTTCATCTTTTTCTTTTCATATCCCTAACTTTTGCCTGGACTGACTCCTTTTGAGTTCCTTTTGATTTTTTTTAAGTCCAGCGGGATGCCCTCATTTTTGCCTAAGTCATTTTGTTTTGAAGTTTTCTTGACTTAGCGGGCTTTTGATTCTTTTTCATTCTTCTTTCGAACAAGTCGTGTGACACTGGTTGCCTGACTCTTTGGGGAACGATGTGACTGTCTCACTCTTGATTTAACCATTGTGGTTTTTTAGGCACGACCTCTAGGGGTGTGATTGATCCTTGAACGGACACTCCCTTTGCAATTTGGTCGCTCGGTCAAATTAGCTAACACCTACCCTGCCCCAGGTTAAAGATCGAGGGTTTTTCATTCACAGGAAGAAACTCCTACTACAAGGCTCAAAGGGGTTGACAAGGGATTATCTTCCTTATATCTCCGGTGTTTAGGGATTTGAAACAATGCCTGTACATCATCAACAGGTTTTATCTCAAAAGCATACAATATCGGTAGTTGCATGTCGGTCATTTTCGTCATCCTCCCCAAATTCTTCTTAACCAAACGTTGGACATTTGCAAAAACAGTTAGTGAACACGACTGGATTCAATCAAAACATGCATATTTATTTCATTATCATCAATTGTAATGAAAACAACAAGCTTTACAAACAAGATTACAAATTCAAACAGGAAAGCAACTACAAATGTAAAGAAATGACAAGCTAAAACAAAGAAAATATGCTAGCTTCTGAGAACCGGGCTTTCACATCTGCCCTGCTGCTGAACCAGCTATCTTCGCAATCAGTTATTAGAGACAATTCGATGCTGTCCTGATCTGCTTTCAACGACTCAACCAAATTATAGAGCCCTTCCTCCTTCATTCAGATGATTCTAGGACCTCTTGGCCCGAAGCTGATTGCTGCATTATCAAGCAGATCCTGCACTTTGTGCTTAAAAGCGTGGCAGCCTTCTATATCGTGACCCGGGGCTCCAGAATGAAACTCACAGTGCTTGCTTGCATCATAACCAAACGGGGGAGTTCCCGTTATTGGTGCCAGAGTTCTTTTCTCTACCAGATTCAATCCCAACAATGTCTGTAACAACTCGGCATATGTTGAGGGAGGCTTCTCAAACACTCTTCTCGGTTTACCACCCTGGAATCTTCGCTGAGCCTGCTGTGCCCCCTGCTGTGGCTGCTGCTGCTGGTATCGGGTTGACCCTTGAACACCCTTTGTATCAAATGCAACATTGGTTTCTTGACCTTCAATGTACTGATTAACGCTCTCCTTATGCTTAACCATTTTCTTTCTCAGATCTGCCCCAGGAATAGGCAACAGTTGTGGGCCTGGAGATTCTGACACCATGGAGTCCAGGATACGCTTCTGACCCACTGCAGCTTTAGAAACATCTGTCATCTTAGCATCGACTGAGACAGGAGCAATATGCACAGCTACGCCGCTCGGCGTGAATTCAATATCGTGCGAGTCAATCAGGTCTTGAACATTGTGCTTAAAAGCATGACAACCCTCGATGTCGTGTCCGAATGCCCCGGAATGAAATTCACATTGCTTACTGGCATCGTACCCTTGAGGAAACGCTCTCGTTGGTGGTGTCAACGTTCTTTTCTCAACCAGATTAAACCTCAATAAGATCTGCAAGAGCTCAGCATAGGTCATAGGTGGTGCCTCAAATATTCTCCTTGGCTTCCCTTCCTGGATCCTCCGTTGGGCCAGATGTATCTTCTGTTGCTGCTGCTCAAGTTCCACATGCACGGGCGGCGCGAGCTTCTTCATTGCGGTTTCGAATAGCTGATCGTCTTCTTTTCTAAGCACATTCTTGACTACCTCCATGATCAAGCTCATTTGGGTCTTCAGCTGACTGTTCTCCTCCTTGAGAATCTTCTGCTCCAGACGCATCTCTTGCATGTCTCTCATCACCTGCCCCAGCTGGCTTCGGACTTCAACCAATTCAAACTGATTCTGTTCCATATCTCTGAAGGAGTTCCTGCAACAAACTGGACGATGAGGAAATAAGGCCCACGGTTCTGATATACCTGCTAAATAATAATGCAGCGCAGAAAGCAAACACATATTCACAACGAGATAAAGAGAAACTCAAGCTATAAGCACACAGACAAACATCTCCCACACATGTACAACCAACAAAATCAGCAGGTAAGCACAAATGAGTATGAATACAATGACCCCAGCCAACAATCCTGGTGGTGGTCAGCAAATACTGATGCACAAAAGCTAAACGGGTTAGGCAGGGAAAACAGATGCGACACCCGGCACAGAAACCTCTAGAAACTTCTCCCATATTCAACTGAACTTTCTGATTGACAATCTTCAGAGCACACACTTCCTGTGGAATCTTCCATGACATTAACTGACGAACCCGCACAACTGGAGGATGGAAAATCATTAATCTGAACAAAACCCTGAGGCGTGATGCAAATACGGTCAGAGTCTAACAGATCCTGAATCTGACTTCTAAGCACCTTACAATCATTCGTTGAATGCCCCTGTGCCCCAACATGGTACTCACAGCGGGCGCTGGCATCAAAACCTGGAGGATACGGTGGAATCACCGGCTTAGTCTCTTTCGGCACCATCAATCCGCTTTTGACCAGATCTGGCAACAACTGACTGTACGACACCGGTAGCTGAGTAAACTGCCTTTCAGGTTTCCTTGGTCTTCGTGGAGCATGCTGACGCGATCGGCGGTAGGATGATCGTTGACTTGAAGTGTCTGAAAACTGATCCTGAGATGCTAGAGATTCTGAGGTGACGTCATCTCCTTCCCACTCTTCTTGAGAACTGACAACTGACTCAATCTTATTAACTGGGACGTAAGGAACACCTCGAAACTTTCCACTCCTGAGTCCTCTCTCAACAATCTCTCCCAGCCTCATCAGGCCCACAAAGCTTGTGCAACTGAACAATTTGTCAAAATAATGTCCTTTCAGGGTACCCAAGAAGATGTCAACCAGTTCTCTTTCCGGAAGCGGTGGTCGAACACCAGCAGCCAATTCCTTCCATCTTCGCAAATACACTCTGAATGATTCATTCTCCGCTTGAGACAATTCTTGCAGGTCCACGAGACTAGGAGTCAAATCCAGGTTGTAATCGTACTGCTTTATGAAAGCTCTGGCTAAATCCACCCATGATCGAATCTGATTACTCTCTAATTGCACATAACATCTCAACGATGCCCCAGTCAGGCTATACTGAAAGCAATGGATCATCAATTTATCATTTCGCACAAACGAAGTCATCCTTCGACAGAACATCATCAAATGCAACTTTGGACAGCTATCTCCCCTGTATTTTTCAAATTCCGGCATTTTGAACTTGTACGGCAACACGAGGTCAGGGACCAAGCACATGGCTACAGCATCCAGGTTAACGACATCTTTCGCTTCCAAGGCTCTCATTTGCTCTTCCAACACTCGGACTCTTCTACCATAGTCAAGAGCTCTTGGATCTACTAACCCGGTCACTGGAATATCTCTCCGGTAATTCATCACAGGGAAAGCAACACATTGATTGTTAACAGGAGGATAGCGTTCATTTCGGGCAAGAAACTGCTCATGCCGATCTCTGTTCTCAACAGCAGGCTGCACAACTTGGGCTGCAGTAAGATTGTTTGCTTGCGGGAAGCCTTCCATAGAATCATACTGATGGTTGGGCGCCGTGGCGACCCTTGCCAAAGTGTTAGGAGCCTGGAAATTGCCTTCAGACATAGTTACCAATTACCTGTAACCGACTATGCTGCTTGATTCTGCTCAAATCCGCTTCAGCCCCTTAGTTGTCTTCAATACTCCACTCTTGCCTCAAACAATTCCCCGAGAATCACCGTCTGGTGAAAACAAAGGTTGGATAAGTGCTCTGACCTGCTAGAGAAATGCTATGCAGTATGATTTATGCAAACAGAAATACAGAAATGCTAACGTGCATGTGTGCATTGGAGATATTTTCCCTCCAATTCCAGTGTCAGTGGTAGCAAGACGAGATAAACCATAAAGACAATATTTGGAAAAACCCTCATATATTGATTAGAATAACTGTCTTGTCAAGAAGTTACATAACTATGTTCCATACAGCTGATATGATAAGGAGGATCCCAGCCAACATGCCTGGTGGTGATCTCAACATACAGAATACAAGAGAAAAATCAAATACGGGTACGGTTGCGGAAGTCCTCGACCATCTTCTTTGTATCTGCATGATCTGGTTGATAAATCAAACCTTCTATCAGTCGATCCCTCTTCCTGACCGTCCCCTGGATGTCTCTGACAAAGTCTTCCCAAGCCTTATCATTGGCACCGCCCCCAGGCTTGGGTCTCTTGGCATCTGCTCTATGCTGGAAATCTTCCAAATTCTTCATGGCATCTGTCAACTTGCGCTCGGCCTCGTATCGGCGACAGGCTTCTTCTTCAAGCTCTTCGTTCTTCACCTTGACCTGTTCTTCTAACTGAGCAATCTGTGTCTTCAGCTCTCCTTCTCGCTCCTTGCGCTTGGTCATAGTGAGATCCCAGTGTTCTCTGAACTTGGCTAGCTTTGTGTAGGCCCTTTCCAACTCTTGCTTCTTGGTGGCCAACACACTACTAACTGAGTCGACATCTAACTCCAGACGCTTCTTGGTTTCAGTCAATTCCAATAGCGTAGTCTTCAGATGTTTCAGAGTTTCATCCTGTTGCTTAGAAAAGTATCCTGTTTCGATCTTTTCATGCCGAAGCTGGGCATTCTCCTGCTCTAAAGCCTCTTTAGCCCTGGCTAGCTCTTCTTTCTCCGCCATCAGCTGCTTGTAAACCTGAATGTCCACAGTGGTAGGCTCCTCCACCGGAGTAGGATGCAATGGCTGAACCGCTGGATACGGCATAAGGAACTTCACAGCTCGCTCACGAATCCATTCTTCATATGGGCTAGGACCTCGAGTATCCCCTCTGTTACCTGAAAGCTTCCCTCTCTTGTGTAAGTTTTTCCAGGCTTTCTCAAGTTTGGTCAGCATCTCTTTCCCAATTGCCCCAGTGAGATGCAGAGATTCCTGTATCTCCTCGGGCTTTGGCGCTCCTTGAGGTATGTACCCAAATTGCTTGATCAATAAGGAAGGGTTATAGTTGACACAACCTTTCCTTCCTATTAACGGAACATTCGGGAATCCTTCGCCTTTGAGTATGACTTCAGCTCCAAATACCTCTTTATTGGTCCATACCACGTTCTCAGCAGTTAATCCCATTAAGCGCTCGGGCCATCCTAGAGAATTGATAGATGTGACAAAAGGGCCTGACTTAGGAAAATGACTGGTGAACCACCTGCATAGGAGAGGGACACAACAAGACACATTCCTTCCTCGTCGCTTTTCATTCTGATAGTGAGTTGAATGGTGGATATCCCCCAGCAAAGTAGGGACTGGGTTTCCCGCAGCCAAAATATAGAAGGCATCTGAATCAACAAAATCAGGAATGTTCGGGAACAACACGATGCCATAAACACATACAACAAGGATAACGTCAAAAACCTCCCAGCTATCCTTCTGGGCATATTCTCGAGCCTTCTCCACCAAGACATCCAACGGGAATCCCCATACATCTCCTCTTCTGATCATCTTCCCAGACAGCTCAGACTCTTTCAAACACAGGATGGCAGAAAGCTCAGCCAGCTTAGGCTCAGCGTCCGTACGATAAAAAGGCATCTGCTCACGGATTGGTATATCCAGAAGTGCAGAGTACTCCTCCAGGGTAGGAGCCAAAACAAAGTCGGGAAATACAAAACACCTGAGCTCCGCGTCGTAGAACTGTAACAGAGTATAGATGCCGCTGGTCTCGTAGGCAGATGGCTGATAAACGTAGGTCAGAATCCTCCCATATCTCTTTCTGAAATCACCCATTCCCCTCTTCTTAGCAATAGCAATCAATTCTAACAATAGACTGATATTCGGCGACGGAAACTTATAGGGCAATACTCTCTTCAGGTTTTCCATGTCTTGCTAGGAACGAACACCAGAACTTGGAAGGGAAAATATGTACCTGCAATACACACACGTTAGTTGAATGCAGATGGTAATGCAATGATGCAATATGATAAATAATGCAATCTGCGAACACAGGGGCTATGCTGTAGCCTGAAGAGGAACATCTCTATGATAGAAAACCAACACGGTCACCAGAATCTCATGCCACTAACTATCATCTGATACTCAAAATATCAATCCCCTGGTAAGAAAACCATCTGAACCTCTGTATCTGACGAGAATACCATCTGATAATAGCCTCAACCTCAGATAAGAAACCCATTTGACCCATACAACACGCCTGGAGATGAATCAAGAACACCATCTGATAAAGGTACTGAATCATGGTTTCTGAAGGCCAGTTTTCCTGCAATAGCCCAGTCCCTCTCACAGGTAGGATAAACCTAATCCACGGACAAAGGTACGGCATCCTATGCGGTCATCAGCGTCACAGACTTTCATGAATGATGATACGATTCCCAGAAGGAGTGGCATCATCAGGTCATGAAGAGGCCTCACTTAGCTGACTTCCAAATGATCGGTCCCCAGAGTCGACAACCCTCACGTCTGGACTCCCCTCAGATCCTCAGGACCGGAAAGGAGCACCTCTGCAAGAATCTCGTCTGAGCGCAGATTTTCGTAGGGAACTGTGCCTGCTCAGCAGACAGGTTCGTCTACTACTTCTCCACAACTATATCTAGGTGTGTACTCAAGCCCAGGTCCGGCTTTTCACTCACAGTAACCTCCCTTCGCCCACAGCAATAATCATAATAATATAATGCTGGAAAATAAATGCGGAAAGGTAAAGGTACAGAAAAGTAAAGTGCAGAAAAGTAAAACACAATATGCACAACACCCAACAAATAAACACCCAAGCGCTAGGATTGACTCGCGTAGGGGATGGGAAACGGTCCCAGCATAAGGGATGGGAAAAGTCCCTAGATGCTATAGGTCCCCAGCAGAGTCGCCAGCTGTCGCTACTGCGAAAATCGGCGCCGGCTTGACAGGAGAGTCGCCACCGTGCGTTATTTATCCCTCAGAGCGGGAAAGGAAACGCTCGAAGTAAACCTCGCAAAGACGGGAAAAGGTATGGTCATCGCAACCAAAACCTGGATTCGGGAGTCGGTTACGCAAGGGGAAGGTATTAGCACCCCTCACGTCCATCGTACTCGATGGGATCCACGCTTGGTGTTTATAGGTAAAAGGGTGTGTTATCTATCTACGCTAATGGCTGGTCTGAAAATAAAATAAAAGGACAGGACTCGACAGAACATACGGTGTTCTGGGCCTACGTATTCCCTCGTGCAATGGGAAAGTCAGAGTCAACGTAGTTCGACTTCCTACGTCTAAACGGGGGAAAGGTTGCTCGCCAGGACATCGCGTCCTGTGCCTACGTACTTCCATCTAGTATGAAAGATCAGAGCAAACGTAGTTCGACTAACTACGGGTAAACAGGGGCTCTCACACAGCAGTGAGAAAACAAACTGGTCCTAATGGCTCGGGAACCTACAACTACAATCTGGTCTCAAATGCGCTCGGGCCGGAGAAAGGGATAACAATTAGTCGTTAGCGGGAAAGTCTCGATCGCACCGCCGCGAGAGAACTGAAGTTAGTCGTTAGTGTGCTCGCTAGGATATCGCATCCTATGCCTACATATCTTCGTCTGGAACGAAGAATCAGAGCAGCTGTAGTTCAGCTAACTACGGATCAAGCTACTCAAAAGCTCCTACAGAAAGGAAAGGGAAACCCTAGAACTATAGCTGAGAAACAGGGGAATCTACCTACTGCTATCACACCTGGTTGACCATCCTAATGTCTATCATAACAACTCCGCAGCGGAGAAGTCAGAGCTCCTAAGGGATCATGGCAACAGGACTAAACTGCAAACAAGAAACTGCAAAGTAAAGAATACTGAAAATATGCATGAATGCCACAACTAAACAAACAAGGCACTGAGGCCGCAAACCACAAAGGCAAGGGAGCTCAGCTCTACCAAATACCAACAAGCAAAGCCACGCAATAACAAACAAGCAGAAGGAGGACCACCTCAACTTCTTATGCACACAAAGTCTACTCCTAAGATGCACCTATTCAGAACTATCTAGATGACCACCTAAGTCTAATGCAACATAACATCACACAAGTCAAACAATCCACAGAGAAGGCAAGCCAACCTGACAAGCCTCTATCTACAAAATAAGAAGCTACTCCTGGGCAAGGCCCCCTAACAAACCTGAAAGAAGCTCCTAGTCTATCTCTAAGCAAAACTCTACCTTAAGCAAATATCTAAGCAAACACCTAATCAAAACCTAAGCAAGAGGAATCAATCCCAGTCTCCAAGCTTCAGAACAAGCTTACCAGAGAAAAGGGAGCTAAGCAGACAAGCTCATAGTGCCTTCCTCAGGAAAGTACCAGGAGGTTACTACTCAGGAGTCATATCCTATGCGGCTCGACAACTGTGATCAGTTTATATTCCTCCTCAGGAGAAATTAAACTCACATGAAGGCTCCGGCATCACGGGATACTTGAGAAAACCTATATGCACTAAGGGAACTAAGTGAGCAGACTCATAGGACCTTCCTCAGGAAAGTACTAGGAGGCTGACACTTAGGAATCGTACCCTACGTGGCTCAGCAACTGTGATCAGTTTACATTCCTCCTCAGGAGAAATTAAACTCACAAGTTGGCTCCAACATCACTGGATACTTGAGAAATCCTAGGTAAACTACTGGAACTAAGTGAATAGACCCATAGGACCTTCCTCAGGAAAGTACTAGGAGGCTGACACTTAGGAATCGTATCCCATGTGGCTCAACAACACGTGATCAGTTTACATCCCTCCTCAGGAGGAATTAAACTCACAAGTCGGCTCCGACATCATTGGATACTTACGAAAGAGGTGAGAAGGAAGAATGAAAGTCAATCATAGTGCCTTCCTCAGGAAAGTACCATAAACTCCCTTCAAACTTCAGGATCTCGAACCTCACAAACAGACAACAAACTCCTAGACTAGGCCTCAATCCACTGCATCCTCTGCAAGCTCCAACAGGACTTCAATCAGCTCCCACCTTGAGAAGAACCCACAGGCCAACAAACCACAAGAGACTATCTCTGAAGTTCAACCACAGTTGAACTTCAAAGTCAGAAGTCATCAAGACTTCTCCTATCTTCAGGCTCAGACAAATCATATCAGAACATCCTATGAAAATCTATCAAAAATCTAATGGGAGACCTACATGGCTCTAGGATAACATACTAAAAAATCAGAACAAAATGCAGCACCAGATGAAAGAACTAAAATCAGCAACACAGACATGTCCACAAATCAATTTATTCAACATCAATAACAATGAAAAAATGCAATTAAAGTGAAAATGCATGATTAACCTAATGTTTTTATACTATAAAATTCTACACTGACTTACGAGTCTACAGAAAAAAGAACGGAATTATTTGACTAAATCTACCATTTTTTATGAATTTTCTAATGATATGCATGCATTGAAAATATTAAAAACATCAATTAACATGGAAAATATACCAAAAAATAGGAAATAAAAATAAAAGGGCATTTTCATTTTTATTTAATTTTTTAGATGCTTTCATGAAATGGTAGAAAAAAAGAATTATTAGAAAAAACAATTATTTACATTTTTTATGAATTATTTACATGAAAATATAAAAGGAAAAATAAAAGAAACAACCTGGGGGTTCAAACAGCAAGAGTTTATGGGTTATTTCTAGCTGGGCCCTGAAGAAGGGGGTGCAGATAGCACTAGGGCGCAGGGCCCAGGTTTGTCAAAAACAATTAGTAAACTCAGAAAAGAAAAAAACGCCTGGGGGTGCTGTGAGTGATTTTTTTAGTTATTATCTACCATGGGCTTAAACGAGGGGGTGTTAACAGCAATTGGGGCCTGAGGCCCAACTCAATTCTTCCTGATCTCACACACGGGGGGGGGGGGGGGGGGGAACGAGCAATTGAGAGGGTGTAGTGTTCAGAAACACGCTTGGGCTTAGCCCAACGTCCAAACCCTAATCCAATTATATGCTAAACAAAACCTAATTCTTCCCCAACCCTAACACTGTTCATTCTCCTCTCTAGCCGTCTCCTTCATTCGTCTCCCTCAATTCACTCTCTCTGCAACTCGTCCCCCTCTCCCAATCTATTCCCAGAAAACAACAAACCTCAACCAGACTTCACACATCTCACCACATTCAAATGAATCAACACAAAAATCTCACAGTTCTCTCACAGATAAAACCCAAACCCTAATTGAATTAAGATAACATCCATCAATCACAGCAAACGGAAAGGGGAAGACGAACGAAATCAAGTGAGCGTACCTGGGTATTCAATGGAGAACTTGACGAATTCACGATCCTGCGCGTAGATTCTGGGAATTTGAAGGTGTGGAGATCTACAGCGGCGGCGTTCGTATGACGAAGATCAACAAAGATCTTAAAATGGAAAGCAAGTTGTGGACGTTCTTGAGACGCTTTGGAGATGTTCACGATCTGGAAAACCTGGGGATTAGTTCGCCTTCTTGGAAGGACTTTTCTGAAGACGCTATAGGTGAAGGTTGGAGCGAAGAAATCTGGAAATCTCCTGGAAGATTGAACGCGATTGGAGTTTCTGGAACTGTTGCTGAGGAGGATGAACGTCTGAGGATCTATGGAGGATGAAGATTTGAGTGGATTCTGGAAAAATTTGTATGAAGGTTGATGTTGTTCTGGAAAAAATTGATGAAGGTTGATGATCCCGGCGAGGTGGAGACGGTGGAGAATGAAGGAGATAGGATGATTCTGGAGATTTTGGTGGTTCAGGTGGTGGCCGGAGTTGGTTGGGTTGCCGGCGGTGGGGGGTTCACCGGACTTGCATGCCGGTCAGGGGAGTTTCCGGTGAGGAGGTGAGGGGAGGACAGGTGGCGCGCATGCGCAGAGAGAGAGAGGAAGTGTGGGACAGCTGTGTAACACGTGTGAGAGTCTGGGGGCTTCTCTGAGCTGTGGTGGCGTGCTTTCTACGAAACGCGTGGGACCTCCCTGCAGTTAACACGTGGCGTGCCTATTTATTATACTGAGAGTCGTTGGAAGCTTCCAGAAGCTTCTGGGACTTGCTGGGAGATGCTGGACGAATTGGGCTTCTTCCTGGACCTTTCTGAATTATTTGAGAACTGGGCCTTAACAAAAAGGGCACCTCTGGGCCCATACGGACAATGAATGAAAAACTGTAAAAAAAACTGAATTTTAATAAAAAAAACAATTAATCCTATCTAATTAATACCAATTAGCATCTAATTAACCAATGATTAATCCTAATAAAATCTAACAAATTCAATTAAATCCTAAACAAAAAGATTTAAATCCTAATTAATTCTATATCAACCTAATTAAATCTAAAAAAATCAATTAACCTAATTAAACTCTAAAAAGTCAATTAACCTAATTAAACTCTAAAAAGTCAATTAAAGTCTAATTAATTCTATATTTCTATTAATTCTATTAAACTTCTACCATTATTTAAAACTAGTAAATCTATTTAAGACTATAATATTTCCTATATTATCTAAACAACTATTAATTTCTATTAACCCTAATTTGTCATTCTATTTAATATGCTAAGAAAAATCCACTAATATTCTAAAAATGATAAAAGCTATTTAAATTCTATTAAAAATTCTACAAATGATTAAAATCTATTTAAAATATTCTATAAAATTCTAAAAAGAGGATTAAGCTATTAAAATATTCAAAAACCCTATTTAAATTCCAGAAAAATCTGTAAAGCCTGTTAAAAATTCACAAAAGTCTATAAAACCCTAAAAATGCAGATGAATGCACATGACCCCCATAAAAAAAACGCACGAGACCAGATTGAATCGAACAGAGATCCCCGGGCATCAGAATATCCTCAAAATCACTGTGCAAGCTAAAAATCACCGAGGAGCGTACAATTTCCCGAAAATAAAACCCTGGTGATCTGGACTGGGTCAAGCTGTAAACTCTGATATCCCCTGTTTGCACAAAAATCATATGTCTGAGCTGCGAATATGAATTTAAACCATGAGTCAGATAGGAGAATCGGTTGGTCAAATTTTAGGGTGCAACACTAGCTGGCGAATAATTCTAGAAAAACTCCCAGTGGTCTTCGCTGGCAAGTTCGCCAGGCGAAGGTGAGAGGCGAAGGTTCGCCATGCGAGTACATCAGCGAAGGGTAGCGAATCAAGTCAGTGGCTACTGACTTTTGTTCGCTGGCGAGTTCGCCGAGCGAAGGTCCTAGCAAGCATTCGCCAATGGCTTCGCCAGGCGAAGGGTGGCGAGCAGGACAACATTGTTTCTTTTCTGTTTTATCCATCCAATGGTTGTTTGCTTGGTTCAATTATGTTAACCCTATGTGATATGAATAGCTTGTGTACTATTGTGATGAGTTGTGGGTAGCCTTTGGGCGTGAATCCTAGATTATGATATGTGTATTATTTGAATTGCTTAGGGATACATGAGAACACATTAGTGAATATGTGTGTATTGTCTAATAAGTATGTGAATGCATATTGTTGTATGCTAATGTATGTAATGCATGGGAACATATCGTGGATATGTGTGCATTATTTTGATGAATGTGACGATGGTATTGAATGTGAATGCCTTGAATTGTTATGAATATGTTGTGTGTGCAATCATGTTGTAATTCTTGAAGGGATGAATTATTTGAATGCATGGGATTAAGATGCGGGAACGGTCTTAAGTGCATTTTTGTTGGTTGATTGCATATGCATCATTTAGTCAAGAGGCAATGTTTGCTAGTTTCGTGGAGACTAGTGGCTTGTCCCAAACCTAGAAGGGTGGGTTTGAAGCCTAGGGGACGGGCTTTGTTGTTATCGGTCTAGAAGGGTGGACCCGGTTTAAGTGTAAAAACCGAAAAATGATAACAAGTGTTGGTACCACATTGCATTGAGTTGCATTGAGTTGCGTTGAGTTTCATTGAGTTGCATTGAGTTGCATTGAGTTGTTTTGGAGTCACATAGCATAAATGTCATTGATATATGAAATATGCTTGTGAGTGAATGTATATTGGATAATTGTGAATTGTGCATGATGAGATATGCTAGATGAATATCCATATTTGTTCATATGTATGATGAGATGTATATGACTACAAAAATGAATTGTGGTGAGAAATGTGGATTATATGTAATTGTTACTTGTATATATATATAATCTTATGCATTGATTATTATGGTAATATTTCTCACCCTTCTGCTGTTTTATAATGCTCTATGAGGCATTGCAGATTAGGTTGCTGGAGGTTTCTTTTGTGAAGTATAGCTTCATTCTTTTGAGTCGGACTGCTCTGATAATGTAACACCGGGTAGTTAGGCTTGTATAGCATTCTTTTGTGATACACTTGTGATGTATCAGTTGATGATGTTTTGTAACATGAATGATATTGATGAACCAACTGGATAACATGTATTTATGTGATTAAATGTTTTGAGGTAACTCAAATGTTTTATCTTCCGCTTTAATTCTAAATATCGAGATGTGGGTTTAAGGACTAAGTTCCTCTACTTTGAAAACTATTCCACTGTTGCATATTATATAGAGCAGGAGTTGAGTGTTTTATTGGTAATAATGTTACATACTTCTTTTATACCGTATTTTAAATTATACTCTGATAAAATTTATATGTGCCTATATATATTATTGTTTATTTGGGGGTATAGAAGGGGGTGTTACAGCAGTGGGTTTCCAAATGTGCCTTTGATTGGAAGAAAAGGGTGCATCAACTACAACCCCTCTCTACTTGTCAGACAGTTTGCATATGCTTTGAGAGGTCCGCCAAAAGATGAAGAGGTACAGGAATCTCTGTACATCGCAGGGCTTCTAGAGGGGGACATGTTAGCTAAGCTCCAGCATGCCTGAAATGACGTTAGCAAACGAGGAAAATCATTGTTGGGTAAGAGCAATAGCCAGGCTTATGCTCCTTATTTAACTTGGATCAAGACCAGGGCCGAGACGATAGGGATTCCTTTTCCACCTGCAAAGCAAGAGTTCCCTCCCGTGGTTGAAGAGCCTACTACAGTGTCTATTCAGCAGTACAATCAGGTGTTAGCTGAGAAGGAAGAGCTGAAAAAGGCCAATGAAGAGTTGGAGAGAGAGCTGGTACAACTTAGAAGCGAGAGAAACGAAGCCGTCCACTCCTTCAAAAAGAAGACAAAGTTGGTGAACCGGCTAGGCACTGTCGCTACTGCGAAAAAAGAGCCCGACAATGACTAACAGAGTTGCCACCTATCATTATTTATCCCAAAGAAGGGAAAGGAAACGATCAGAAAAAACCTGACGAAAATGGGAAAAGACGAGGTCATCGCAACCAAGTCCTAGGTTCGGGAGTCAGTTACGCAAGGGGAAGGTATGAGCACCCCTCACGTCTGCCGTACTCGATGGGATCCACGCATGTGTTGTCTAGCTAAAAGGGTGTGTAAACTATCTACACTAAAGGCTTATGGACAAAAGAGAAAGAAAAAGAACTGACTCGGCAGAGCATCGCCGCTCTGTGCCTACGTACTCCCTCGTGCAGTGGGAAAGTCAGAGTCAACGTAGTTCGCCTAACTACGACGAAAGAAGGGGAAGGTTGCTCGCCAAGACATCGCGTCTTATGCCTACGTACTTTCGTCTGGTATGAAAGATCAGAGCAAACGTAGTTCGGGCTTACGAGAACACAGGCTGTTCAAAAGTTTTACCCGAGTAAGGTTAACAGACAGTTCTAGCAGTTGGTGTATGCAGCTCGACCTTTGGAGACTTAGGCGTTACCGTTTGCGATAAGACTGAAAGTTAACAACACTCTTGTTTATGAAAAGAGTTTTCCGGATTAAGACCCCAAGGGGTGAAAAAAGTTTGAGTTATTTTTGTGTTTTTTAAGGAAGAAGTATTTTGAATTTGGTTTGCGACTCATGCTACACTAGAGACTATGATCTAGGAGCGAATGCTTCGTATATCGTTCGAAGAACATACACTAACATTCTAGATAATTGAGAGGCAACCACCCAATCATCATTTCCCAAATGGCTTAAGGCTCGTAGCGTGTAACAATTGTCAAGCTTTATTAAGTGGAATGAAGTTGTTTGAAGATGAGAAGAGAAAGAGGACGAACTAATGGGGACTAGACCAAACCCCAAAAGTTGTCATGCAAGATGCACCTAAAGTTGAGTTTGAAAGGTAACTACCTACCGTTATCATGAATGGTTGGAAACCCTAATGTCTATCATAACCTCTCTTGAACAAGAGAGGTTAGAAATCCTAAGGGAAGGAAGACAAAAGAAGAAGAAACAATAAGAAGAAACAATGCAAATGTAGAATGCAAGCACAAATGCAACAAGGAAGACAAAGATGCAATGCAAGTGAGGGAGGAAATATGTGTGGGGCTGGAACCTCCACAAGCTCATCTCAACCTCAAGCCATGGTATGAACAAACACAAGAGAAGAGGAGAAGAAGATGCATAGAAAACAAGCAACAAAAACAATGAGAAAAAGTCCTCATGGATTCATTACTTTAGGCAAGCTTCAGGTTCCTCCTCACGAGGAACCAAGCAACCTTAAGTAGTATTCCAAGGTCATGGGACAGAATGGGGATGAGGATAAGAGATTTCAAAAGCTAACGCAAAACATCACAAGCAAATGCCAACAATAACATCAAAGAATGCAAGCAAACATTACTTATGGAAACACAATATGCAAACATGAAAGTATGAGATCAAATGAACAACTTATGCACAAGGTAAAGACCTATGAATTAGCACACAAGACCTATAACAAGCCCCTAACATGAAACAATCAGAATTAGGTTCATCAATAATGCACAACCAAGCTTTTGGACGCAAAACAAAACAAGTACACCAGCAAAGATGCATAAACATGAAGCAACTTGCAAAATACATGAAAAATAAGAAAATGCATTTAAAAATGCCAAATAAAATCTCAGAGGACCCCCAAGGTATTAGGAACCAGGGGTCAAAAGGGGAGATTGAAAATCAAAAGGGAAGTTCCTCAAAAAAAGGCAAACACCAAGAGTGTCCCAAAACAAGGCAGAAATGGAGAGGGAACAAAAAGCAACTCAAACTACATCGAAACAGAACTTAAAAATCATGGGAAAAATATCCTAAGATCAATTAACATGTCAACACAATGCTCAAAAAATATTAGAAGTTTAATCCATACCATGAGCAAGAAATAAAATCAACAAGACATCACATATTTTTTACAACATTAAATGACTATTTAAAAGGAAAATATGAAAATAAATGGAAAATGCATCAAAAAAAGAAATTAAAAATGCACAAAATTAAAAGACACGTTAAAGTATGTTCATGATTGTTTTCATAATTTTTAAACATTTTTTGATATTTTTCACGAATTTTTAAAGAACAAAAAAATAAAAGAAATAAAAGAAAACAAATAGAGAAAATAAAAATGCAGAAAAAGACACAACCATCAGATCTGCATACTAGTCAAATGATCCAAGGCACCAAAATGTGCCACCTCAATTAATGAATTGAGGTATTAATTGTGTACACATGAGCAAAAACGAAACACCATACATCATGTTTGGACGCACGCGATTGAAACGAACACGATCGGATGGATATGGACGTGACACGTCAGCGTCGTCTTCCCCATGAAGCTCCGACCAAACCAGTCTGCCAAAAATCACTCCGGTCATCCCCTCCAAGTACTCCGGCCGCCGCGATTCATTCCCCCCACCGTGGTTTCATCAAAACTTCACCATTTCTTACAAACTTTAGATGAAAAATTATCCACTCTCCGAGAGGAACAAAAATCCAACCTCTATTTCCATTAATTCTCAACAACCAAACCAGAAAATAAACAACAAGCAAAACGTGCAAAAAATAAAGTTCATCAAAACTCAAATTAAATGGTCCAAACAACATCTACACGTTGCAAGAAGTAAGAATCCATGAAAATTAAAGCAAAACACCATGAAAATCCATCAAAAAGAAACAACACAAATTTGAGCTCACAAATTCAAATGTCATAAACACAAACAAAAATGATCCAGAAATGATCTATGTAACTCAAAGGTTCAAATGCAACAAAAATGGTAGAAAACCATGGAGTATTAAGAGTGTAAAGTTGAAATAAAGTTTACCTAGTGGAGAGCCTCCACTGGGCCTTGAAATGGTGATGAAGCTTAACGAAAAACGTCCAGAATCACTCCATAAACTTCAATTGAGGTGTTTGAAAGCTTGATTTGGTCTGAAAATGGTTGAATCTGAGAATTGGTTTTTGAGTTTTTCACCACTTTTTGAAAACGTGAAATGGTTGTTCATGCAGCAAAATGACCTAGCTCTGCCTCAAATTTCATCTAGAATACTTATATGATGGGTTTATGATCAAATGGGGCTTTAATTCAAGCAAAACAGCCCACCTTGAAAATTCACATTTCACCACTTTTTGAAAATACCATGCACGTTTTACCACTACACCAGCTGGTTTTTTGATCCAAATCCACTACAAATCAGTTGTGTTGATCAAAGGAATGAGATTGGAGGTTTAATTTTGATCCTATGGTTGATTTTCATTTTGTTACTTCAAGAGGAAGAACCCATGAAAATGACCCATTTTGAGACTTCAAAATTTCAATGTGAAAATGGCAATGTCTTTGAATTATTATTTACAATCAAAAAATGCACAAACTTGCCTTGAAAAAGTTTAAAATCCATTAATTCTCAAATTCTCAATTTAAGCCTCCTTTATGAAAAATTCAAACCCCAAATTCTCAATCCAAGCTCCCACCATGACAAGAGATGGTTTGTTAGTGCAAATGGCCCCATTTGAAGAAAGTTTCATGTTGAAAAGATTTCCATTTGAAGTGCGCAAGTTGGTGAAATGGACCTATAATTTTATGACCTGTAATCTTACTTTCCCAAAATACCCCTGACTTGTAAACCTCATAACTTGAGTTCTACAAATCATATGAAAGACTTCTAATAAAATTTGGAAAGCTAAGATCAAGACCTACAACTTTTTTGTTAACCAAAAATTGAGGAGAAACACCCTTCTAGGTCAAAACTGGCTTGGAATTTGGTTGACGTTTGTTGACCAAAATTACATACCTCAAATGACCTGTAACTTGTCTGGATCATAACTTGAGTTCTATAAATCCAATCGAGGACTTCTAGTACTCAAATTAACGCTAAGAACATGCTCTACAAGTTCCATGTTGGCCAAAAATTTATATGAGACTTGTATCTTGAGGTAGGTGGTCTTGAAGTCAGGCACTAAATAGGGGATTTTACCCTGAGAACCCTAACTTAGTAACTTCTCACACACTTAACCCTTGATGAATTGAACTTGAAATGATGTCTAATATGTCTTAACACAATATCCCATGACCATAGAGACTTTCAATTAAGTTTCTATCTTCTTCAATTGCACAGTTGACTGAGGATTTACTAGATGAAAACCTTAACTGCAATACTTTCAACTGTGGCTTGTTCCACTTCACACGACAACTTGAATAAGCTCCACAATGACCCTCAAGGCCCTCAATATGCTTCCTTTACATCTCATACCCATAATCATGCCTTCACAACCTTCTGATGCTCTTCAGTTGGCCTCTAGATAGGAGTTGACCCACACACATCCATCTGTCCTTTCATAATACATTGACCACTTCAAGATGTCCTGATGACCACTCAAGCTTGAGTAACAACCTCTGCTTAGGCTCCATGCTCTGAGAAGACTCCCCTTGTTATGCACATCCCTTTTGATCCCCTGTTCAATGCGATATGCTATGCAATGCAAACGCTAGAACAAAATGAAATGAAATGAAACATAAACCAAGTTAAGAAAAGGTTGAGCAAATTTTGGGGTGCAACAGCTGCCCCTATTCAAACGACTTGGACCTGAATGAGTGAAAAGCGAATGACTTTCACGCAATCAAGGTAAAAGACGGTTGAATATCAAAGAACCCGGAAATTTGCCAACCGCAGAAAATCCGAATATAGCAGAATTGATCTCAAAGCCACCCTGTTGGGGAAAGAGAATACAAACGTCAAAAACGGCGCCATGATCTGGATACCATACTGGCAAAAAAGTAACAATCCAAATTACCGGAGTCTGGCTACTCCATAGAAATCAAAGCCTGAATGCTCAACATAACTCTGAGTCTGGATACTCAACAGAAGAAAGCAAAGTGATATCAGTCATCGTGATCTGGATACCACAACCATTCTTACCAGAGTCTGGATACTCGACAGAAAAAGGAAAACTTCATCAACTGGGTATAGGCCGGAGTCTGGATACTCAACGGGGAGAGGTGATCATCACCATACTCATCATGACCCATTCAAATCTGAAGATACTGCTGGGGAATAACATGAGCCGGGGTATGGATACCACACGGGCTAAAAGAAATCACATGGTCTGGATACCAAAAGGGAAAATCAAACCTCCGAAGAGACACCTGAAACAAAGAGATAACAACCTGGTCTATGTTTCTCATGCAAATGTTTGAAAATGGCGTAATGCTCCATACGAAATGGAGATGCTACGCGTTTGGGTAGATGCTATGCACACATGCAGATGCATCAGAACTGAAACAGCGAAATAAATGCCAGAGAAATAGAAACCATCCTGTCAGGAACAACAAACAACCCTGCAGGGAATGACTTACCCATGCCAATAACGATTGGACCTACACCAAAAAGGCCTCGAAAGGCTCACCTACCGGGGATAAAGTTCATACAAGAACAGAAAATCCAAACTCGGCCAAGGATGCAGATCACCACTTGCTGAGGAAAGTGCCCGGGCTGACTCTCTGGAATACAAAACTTTCTGAGGAACAGATAACTCACCGAGTACTTAAAACGAACAGGCTAAACAGCCTAACTTACCTAATAGAGAACAAAACTTCTATCGGATGTTTCAGTCTGTACGGATGAAAGCTAAGTTCCTTCAATCAGACTGAGTGAGAGGGAGAAATACCAGGCCACTGCTGGGGAAAACCTGACACCTACTTGTGGGGATATGTCCGAATCTCAACTCGCTGGGGAGTAAGCACAATTTTGTACTCTGCGGGGATTAAAAGCGCACTAGCTACCTGCCAGGGACATGCTAAACACTGCATGTAACTCTACTGGGATAGAGATTCAACCTCGATTGCTGGAGAACAACACTGTCTGGGGGAGAAGATGAATCCATCCATATTCATAAACCTTGCCCTAAGGGTAACAACCCTGCAAAAGACAAACAGACAAGACAACCTATACAACAAGACTATCTTGGTTATCGTCCGTGACATTGTTCAATTAATATCAAAGTTTTAGCAATTATTGGCCAAGGCCTGCAAGTTTATGTATGTAAGTTCATCAAAAACATCGGGCGTTTTTCACAAATAAAACAGTAAAAGCATAAAAACAAAGCGCACAAACAAAGTACTGAATAGTATATGTTTATTGATAACGGCCTATGAATAGGCAAAGTTTTTACAACAGATGTAACTCCTGAAAAGAGGAAGCTGCGCAAAAATTACAAGTATGCATAAAAGCAAATACAAAAGTGT
This sequence comes from Lathyrus sativus, assembly GCA_963859935.3. NCBI lineage: Eukaryota > Viridiplantae > Streptophyta > Magnoliopsida > Fabales > Fabaceae > Lathyrus > Lathyrus sativus. Next base: position 187,998,655 of record OZ012738.1, on the reverse strand, counting down.
ACATCTTAAACAAAAAGTACAACAATGTCGGCAATGTGGCGCAGACAAACACCATGAGTTGATTCCTCTATGACTCGCCTGACCCTGACGCTTTCCCGACGCTTCGTCTTCGGAAGAGATTGATTCGGATTAAACGGCCCTCAGGTTCTCCCAATCCACTAAGCAATGAAGTTCATACACAGACCGCAGTCATTTGCTTTTCAATCCCTAACTTTTGCCTGAACCGCCCTTTCGGGTTTTCGATTCACCGGGATACCCATTTTTGCCAAAGTCGCCTTTTCAGGTTTTCAACTTTGCGGGTTTACATCTTTTTTCAATTTTATCCCTAATTTTTGCCCGAACCTTTTTCCTTTTTTATGGTTCGCTGAGATGCCCCATTTTTGCCTGGACTTTTCTTCTTGTGTCTAGCGGGTCTCTTTTAAGCAAAGTATTTTTTAACTGCGTCTGCGTTCACAGGGGATGCAAAGTCCTCACCGTCCATGGTAGATAATACTAAGGCTCCTCCAGAGAAAACCTTTCGTACAACAAACGGACCTTCGTAGTTGGGAGTCCACTTGCCCTTGTGATCTGACTATGGTGGGAGAATCTTTTTCAGCACAAGATCGCCCGTATGAAAGCTTCGAGGGCGCACCTTCTTATCATAAGCTTTCTTCATCCGGCTCTGGTACAAACGACCATATGCAATTGATGCTAGCCTATTTTCGTCCATCAGACTAAGTTGATTCAATCTATTCTTGATCCATTCTGCCTCATCAAGTTTTACGTCAACCAAAACCCTTAAAGAAGGAATCTCAACCTCTAGTGGTAGGACAACTTCCATACCGTACACTAGTGAGAAAGGAGTTGCCCCGGTTGATGTGCGTACCGTCGTACGATAACCGTGCAAGGCGAAAGGTAACATTTCATGCCAATCTTTGTATGTAACAACCATCTTTTGCACTATCTTTTTAATGTTCTTATTGGCCACTTCAACAACGCCATTCATCTTTGGCCGATAGGGCGATGGGTTGTGATGTTCAATCTTAAAGCTATGGCATAGCTCCTTCATCATCTTATTGTTCATATTCGAACGATTGTCAGAAATGATTCGCTCGAGGATTCCATATCTGCAGATGATGTCCTTCTTTATAAATCTTGCCACCACTTGCTTGGTCACATTAGCATACGATGCTGCCTCTACCCACTTGGTAAAGTAATCGATGGCTACCAGAATAAAATGGTGTCCGTTGGAAGCAGTGGGCTCGATCTTTCCAATCATATCGATGCCCCACATGGAGAACGGCCAAGGGGATGTCATTACATTCAACGGGCACGGCGACACATGAATCTTATCAGCAAAAATCTGGCATTTATGGCATCTCTTTGCGAATTTGAAACAATCAGACTCCATTGTTAGCCAAAAATAACTAGCTCGTAGAATCTTTCGAGTCATGGCATGTCCGCCGGCATGCGTGCCAAAAGTACCCTCCTATACAGCACACCATCTGGGTTGAGGTAGAAGTTTCCGGACAATCTCCTAAGAGTTTTCTTATCCTAGGTCGATGCCCCTGGAGGATACTCTTGGTTCTTAAGGAAATTCTGGATGTAATGAAACCACAGTTTACCATCGGAAGCTCCTTCAATAGCAAATATGAAAGCGGGCCTGTCGAGGCGCGAGATAACGATCCTTGGAGCTTCATTCCAAAAATTGACCTTGTACATTGAAGACAGTGTAGCCAAAGTGCCGGCCATCTGATTCTCCGCTCTTGGCACATGGTGGAAGTCTATACGGTCGAAAAATGGTAACAGTCTTCTTGTATAATCCTTGTAAGGGATCAAATTGCGCTGTCGAGTTTCCCATTCTCCTTCGATCTGATTAACAATTAGCGCTGAATCGCCATATACATCAAGATTCTTGATCCTCAGATCAATAGCTTCTTCCAAACCCATGATACATGCTTCGTACTTGGCCTCATTGTTGGTACAATGGAAATTTAATCTGGCAGTGAAAGGGATATGATTTCCATGGGGAGTCGTGATAATTTCCCCAATTCCGCTACCATACGAATTGACTGCACCATCGAATATCATCTGCCATTGAGATCCCCTCTCTGGTCCTTCAATGGGTAATGGCTAATCACAATCCTTTGCTTTTAAGTACATAATGTCCTCATCCGTAAATTCAAATCTCATCGGTTGGTAATCATCAATTGGTTGTTCGGCCAGGTATTCTGACAGAACACTCCCTTTAATGGATTTCTGGGAAACGTACTGGATGTCGTATTCTGTCAATACCATTTGCCATATGGCAATCCTTCCAGAAAGTGCCTGCTTTTCAAATATATATTTAATCAGATCCATCTTCGAAATTAGCATGGATGTATGATTGAGCATGTACTGTCTTAAACGTTTGGCCGCCCAAGCAAGTGCACAACACGGTTTTTCAAGCATGGAGTAGCGGGACTCACAATCTGTGAACTTTTTACTCAAGTAATAAATCGCATGCTCTTTCCTTCCTGTCTCGTCGTGTTGACCGAGAACACAACCCATACTATTCTCCAGAACCGTTAAATACATGATTAATGGTTTTCCAGCCACTGGGGGTATCAGTATCGGAGGCTCCTGCAAGTACTGTTTTATCTTATCGAATGCTCTTTGACAATTTTCGTTCCAGACCACCGCCTGATCTTTCTTTAACAGCTTAAACATTGGTTCACACATGGCCGTTAGATGAGATATGAACCGAGTGATGTAGTTCAACCTCCCTAAGAAGCCACAGACCTCTTTTTCAGTCTTCGGTGCTGGCATTTCTTGAATAGCTCTTATTTTTGCAGGATCTACCTCAATTCCTTTTCTGCTGACAATAAACCCAAATAGCTTTCCGGACCGAACTCCGAAAGTGCACTTATTTGGATTCAACCTCAATTTGAACTTCCTCAACCTCTCAAACAGCTTCAATAGATTGACCAGATGTTCTTCCTCCGTCTGGGACTTCGCAATCATGTCATCAACATAAACCTCAATCTCATGATGAAACATATCATGAAACAAAGTCACCATTGCCCGCTGATAAGTTGCCCCTGCGTTTTTCAACCCAAACGACATCACCTTACAGCAAAATGTTCCCCACGGTGTAATGAATGTCTTCTTCTCCATGTCCTCTGGTGCCATTTTTATCTGATTATAACCAGAGAAGCCATCCATGAAGGAAAACACCGAGAATTGAGCCGTATTGTCAACCAATACGTCAATGTGGGGGAGCGGGAAATCATCTTTTAGGCTCGCCCTATTCAAGTCTCTATAATCAACGCACATTCGTACCTTACCATCCTTCTTAGGTACAGGTACAATGTTGGCGACCCACGGAGGGTAAGTTGTCACGGCTAAAAATCCAGCGTCTAACTGATTTTGAACTTCTTCTTTGATTTTTACCGCCATGTCTGGTCTCGTCCTCCTAAGCTTCTGCTTGACGGGTGGACATTCCTCCCAAAGTGGCAATCGATGAACTACAATGTCAGTATCAAGCCCGGGCATATCTTCGTAAGACCAAGCAAAGATGTCACTGTACTCTCGAAGCATCTCTATCAACCTTTGCTTGACGTCTTCTTGCAATGCAGCCCCTATCTTGACATTTCTAACAACCTCTTCAGAACCCAAGTTGACGATCTCAATCTCTTCTTCATGAGGCAGAATGACCTTTTCTTCTTGTCTCAAGAGTCTAGCCAATTCCTCATGCAAGTCTTCATCCTCATCAATCTCTTCTTCAGCTTGGAATACCGGGTTATCAAAGTCGAAGCGAGTCATAGAAGATTCTTGGTCGGTGTCATCTGCAATGATATGAGACCTGCAATGAAAATGGTTAAGTGCTTCAAATGATATGCAAACAAACACATTGCCATTTTATTGTTAAAGATAAAACAAGAAAAACAGAGATCTTAAAATTTGAATGGAAAAATGCCCTTTGATTAATAGATGAAACAGTTTTCAAACATAAACAAGACAAGCCCTGAAATAACAAATCACTATGCCCCGGGTAGAACATAGGGTCGTACAATAATTGAAAAACAAAGTATTACTGTTCATTGGTCACTTGGACAAATTCCTCGATAGACCAGTTGCATAGGCGCTGTCCTGGAATGCATGGCTTGATCCAAGCATCCATGTCGCAGTCGCTGTCTCCAGCCTCATCATCTGAAATAGCATTGAGCTGCTCGAAGAAAACACCCCCGCTGGTAAACCTGATTGGCCCCTTGAACTTTGGTGCTTTCTGTGAAGAGGATGGGTGGTACCCCAGACCGAATTTGTCTTGCTTTTGAGGGATATCAATCACTTTCCCCCATCCCTGGGCTGAGCCAGCTTGTACCACAACCTGCACTTCTTTGAAAGAGGACATATCCACCTCATGCTCTTTTCTCACCACCGGCGCCTTATCCTTCAACTGAACGGTTTCAAAAGCCTGACACAGGGTCTCATGAATTTCCCCATCTACTTCAACATACTTGAAAGAAGACAGGTGACTAACCATGATATCTTTTTCTCCACATACTGTCACAATACTACCACCGACCATATATTTCAACTTCTGATGTAGAGTCGATGTGACAGCCCCAGCTGAGTGGATCCATGGTCTGCCTAACAAACAGCTATAAGCAGGCTGAATGTCCATGATATAAAATACAGCGTCGAAAACTTCTAGGCCCACTTGGATAGGTAAGGTCAGCTCCCCGAAGACAGACCTCCGAGTACCATCAAAAGCACGTACAACCAAATCACTCGGTGTACAGGTAATGCCCCTAGTATTCAACTTCATAAGCGCCTTCTTCGACAGCACATTCAAAGATGACCCTGTGTCAACAAGGACATGAGACATAACCACTCCTCTACATTCAACAGAAATGTGCAGCGCACAATTGTGGTTTCTGCCCCTTGGCGTTAAGTCTAGATCTGTGAATCCAAGTCCATTTCCCGCGCTTACATGCCCAACAACCCCTTCAAGCTGATTCACTGATATTTCCTGAGGCACAAAAGAGGTACTCAATACTTTCATCAATGCATTTCTGTGAGCTTCGGAACTCAACAACAGCGATAATATTGAAATTTTGGAAGGTGTCTGCTGTAGGTGCTCGACTATCTTGTAGTCGCTTTTGCGTATCAGCCTCATGACCTCCTCTACATCATTCTCCAAAGATCCTTTTTCACCAGACTGGGAGGTTTCTTCAATTACCATCTTACCCTTCCCTCTATCTGCTTTCTCATCCACCACTTCGGGCGATGCAAAGACTCTGCCGCTTCGGGTAATTGGCGCTGCTCCCACAACATTCTCTACAGACTCCACAGGAAAACTTTTCAAATCTATACAATGACCATTACAATACACCTCAGCCCCATAGTTCCACGGGATGACTTTGGTGCTCTCATAAGGCACATGTCCTGCTTTGGTAATAGTGATTGTTGGTGGCCTAGGTGGCGCTGAAATAGTTATGGTCTTATAAGGAATCGAGATTGTGGCGACCTCGTCCCTCTCCTTGCTTACCTCCTCAATAGGTTTCTTTTCTGCAGTCCACTCAAACTGCAACATCCCCTCGTCTATCATTCCTTGGATACATCTTCTCAGATCAACGCATCCCTCAGGGTGACTTAAGCAATTAACACAATCCTCATTACAGCCTGGGAATACACCTCCTCCCAGCAATTTGTCCTTCACAAACTTCAATGGAGTTTTCAATTCATTCACATCCATTATCAAGTCCAAATCTTCCTCCACCAGAATAGCACCAACCCTAGCCTGCCCATGGTTTGGCATAGGGTTTTGCACGACGTTAGGTGCATCATGAGAAAAATTATCGCTTTACTGTCAATGAGATCTTACAGCTTGTGTTTAAAAGCCTTGCAATCGTCGATAGAGTGACCAGGCGCTCCTAAGTGAAATTCGGAACGTGCATTTGCGTCATAGCCGGGTGGGGGATCACCTATCAAAGGAGCGAGAGTCCTTTTCTGAATTAATTGCAGCTGCAATAAAGTCTGAAGCACCTGAGAGTAGGGCATTGGTGGAATGTCAAATACTCTATTCGGCCTGGCCCTATCAAGATACCTCCTATAACCTTGCTGGTTTTGCTGTTGTGGCTGATACTGTCTTTGTTGTTGTTGTTGTTGTGGTCGTTGCTGCTGTGGCACAGGAATAGTGACACTGGCCACTTGCTGCTGGCGATATTGGTTCTGGGGCTGACCCCTTCCTCTTCCTCTAGAACTTGCCACTGAACTGACGTCACCTTCATGCTTCTTGTTTCCAAACATCTTTTTTCCTCCTCCTCCAGCTGAGGGTACCTCTCCCACCTGAATCTTTCCCATCTTGATGCCATTCTCCACCCTTTCACCAGTGATTATCAAATCTGAGAAACTTCCGGACATACTGCTTATCAGTTTTTCATAATACACCCCTGGTAGAGTAGCAACGAACATGTCCACCAGCTCCCTCTCTACCATTGGTGGCTGCACCCTAGCAGCAAGCTCTCGCCACCTCTAGGCATATTCTTTAAAGCACTCGTTACTCCTTTGAGAGAGATTTTGCAACTGGACTCTATTCGGTGCGAGGTCACTATTGTATTGATAGTGCCTTACGAAAGTCTCGGCTAATTCCTTCCAGCTGCGGACGTTAGCGGGCTCCAGCCCCATGTACCAATTCAAAGAGGGGCCAGAAAACTATCCTGGAAAAAGTGCATCAGGAGTTTTTCATCGTCCGAGTACGCGGACATCTTTCTGTAGTACGAGCGCAGGTGGACCCTTGGGCAAGTAGTGCCTTTGTACTTATCAAAGTCGGGCACTTTGAACTTATGAGGCATTCTTAAGCCTGGGATCAGCCCCAGGTTGGACATATCTAGCCCCATGGAATTTTGGCACTCCAGAGATCACATCTTTTCTTCAATCATTTGAATCCTTCTGTCAGCCTCAGAAGGTCCTGCAGCATTTACAAACCTAGAGTGAATATATCCTCCTGCCGATCCTCGTTCCATGTATGATCCAAACTGCCATGAATGCCACCCGCAGTATCAAAACCGAAGCCATTCCCATTTCCATTACCCCCATATGCAAAGCCACCACGATTAAGACCTGTTGTATTCCCAACACCAGTAGTGTGTCCATCCCCTCCAGCAGTAGGGATGACTAAAGTTGGTATTGAATTGCCCCCTGAGGGGTTTCAACCCAAGTATGGTTATTAGCTATCCCTCCATGTAGTACCCCTTCATCATCAACCCGTGTTAATAGGGGTTGCACCATAGTCTGAAGTTGAGCTTGCCCAGTAGCAACTCCTTGCATCAAATCCATAAGCTGCGCAATACGGTCCCTCATTTCTTGCACTTCCACTTGCATTTGATCCATTATCCTTCTTTGATTACCTCTAGTACCGTAGCGGTGAGTTGTCTGATCTGCAATCCTGAAACACTAGTGGCACAAGAAACAAGATAAGGTTAACAGTTCTGATGCACCTGCAAATGCGAGAAATATGCTAAAATGCGGACATGTATTTATGCAAATAGGGACATTTCCCCCTCGATTCTAGTTTCGTGATAACAACCAAGACGATGGAGAGCCCCGCAGGCAAGCACAAAATAGAAACTCCTCATATATAAACAAAAGCCCATAGGCAAAGTATAAACAACAAATGAGTACAAACAGAAAGGGACCTCAACCAACAGGTCTGGTGATGATCCATACAAAAGCCTACGCTACAGAATACAAAGAAATGAATCAAACTGGGTGGCGAGACTGGAAATCCTTCAACAACGCCTGTGTATCTGGATGACTTGGCCTGCTGAGCAAACCACGTATGAGCAACTCCTGCTGACTGATAGTAGACTGAAGATCCTCAACCGAGTCCTCCTTCCCAACAGCCTCCTCGAGCCTACGCCTCTTAGCACTAGCTTCCTCTCTATGCTCCTCCAAGGTTGCAAGCGTTTCATACAATTTGCAATCACTATGTCTTCTGAGTGCGACTTCCTTTGAGATCTCTTCATCTTTAGCTTTGAGCTGGGCCTTCTGTTTGATGATATGCGCCTTCAACTTGTCTTCACACTCCTTGCTAGTAGACATGGCAGCATTCCACTGAGCCTCAAACTTGGAAATCTGCAAATAGGCTTTACTTAACTCTTCCTTCTTCGTGGCTAGAATATGATAAGAAGAATTCAAATCTTGGCCAGTGCATTCTCTATCTTTAGTCTCATGAGTTAAGTCTGTTCACAACTTATTCACCAAATTCTGTTTGCTTTTTCAAAGAATACCTCGCTTCGTTCCTTTCACTTCTGAGCTGAGCCATCTCTTCCTCTAACTCTTCGTTTGTCTTTTGCAACTCTTCTTTCTCGCGACATACCTGTTCATACCTTGGTATATCTACTGTAGTGGGCTCTGCCATCTCAGATGCCACTAATCGAAAATAAAGGCGGATAAGTTTCTCGAAAGAGAGATGCCACTTATCAAAAATAAAGGCGGATAAGCTTCTCGAAAGAGAGATGCCAGTTATCGAAAATAAAGGTGGATAAGCTTCTCGAAAGAGAGATGCCACTTTTAGAAAATAAAGGTGGATAAACTTCTCGAAAGAGAGATGCCACTAATCGAAAGTAAAGGCGGATAAGCTTCTCGAAAGAGAGATGCCACTTATCAAAAATAAAGGCGGATAAGCTTCTCGAAAGAGAGATGCCACTTTTCAAAAATAAAGGTGGATAAGCTTCTTGAAAGAGAGATGTCACTTATCGAAAATAAAGGTGGATAAGATTCTCGAAAGAGAGATGCCACTATTGAAAAATAAAGGTGGATAAGCTTCTCGAAAGAGAGATGCCACTATTGAAAAATAAAGGTGGGTAAGCTTCTCGAAAGAGAGATGCCACTTATCGAAAATAAAGGTGGATAAGCTTCTCCAAAGAGAGATTCCACTTATCAAAAATAAAGGTGGATAAGCTTCGTGAAAGAGAGATGCCACTTATCAAAAATAAAAGTGGATAAGCTTCTCGAAAGAGAGATGTCAGTTATCGAAAATAAAGGTGGATAAGCTTCTCGAAAGAGAGATGCCACTTATCGAAAATAAAGGTGGATAAGCTTCTCGAAAGAGAGATGCCACTTATCGAAAATAAAGGCGGATAAGTTTCTCGAAAGAGAGATTCCAGTTATCAAAAATAAAGGCGGATAAGCTTCTCGAAAGAGAGATGCCACTTTTCAAAAATAAAGGTGGATAAGCTTCTCGAAAGAGAGATGCCACTTATCGAAAATAAAAGCGGATAAGCTTCTCGAAAGAGAGATGCCAGTTATCGAAAATAAAGGTGGATAAGCTTCTCGAAAGAGAGACGCCACTTTTCAAAAATAAAGGTGGATAAGCTTCTCGAAAGAGAGATGCCACTATTGAAAAATAAAGGTGGATAAGCTTCTCGAAAGAGAGATGCCACTTGTCAAAAATAAAGGTGGATAAGCTTCTCGAAAGAGAGATTCCATTTATCGAAAATAAAGGCGGATAAACTTCTCGAAAGAGAGATGCCAGTTATCGAAAATAAAGGTGGATAAGCTTCTCGAAAGGGAGATGCCACTTATCAAAAATAAAGGTGGATAAGCTTCTCGAAAGAGAGATTCCACTTATCAAAAATAATGGTGGATAAGCTTCTCGAAAGAGAGATGCTGTTGCACCCTAAAATTTGCTCAACCTACTTCACTTGGTTTATGTTTCAATTGCATTGTCATTTGCATAAAAAGTCATGTACGTAATTCATTCATCTGCATAGCATAGCATGGGCAAGCCATCCAGCAAGGGACCAAATGCAATTCTTATCTCTATGAGCATATCAAGAGATTCTTATTCAAATTCAATCTTGGCCAAGTCATCATTTGCGCAGGTAGTGGACCAAGCAGTGGATCTATCTCCTATCTTGAGGGTATTTGAAGATCATCAAAGAAGTTGTGAGTTATGAATTGAGGTCATGGAGGGTATACAGACATCATGGAAGACCTAGAGGGGCATTTTGAAAGTGAGTCAAGTCATTGATGTGATTACAAGAGCTGCAGTTGAAGACAGTCAACTAAGGTTTCATCTGGGTCAACCCTGGGTCAACCCTAGGTCAAATGCTTGATTGAAGGGCATCAAGGCCTGTTTGAAAGATGTGGGATGCCTCATTTGACATGTAGATATGGATGTGGTGTTGTGCCAATGAGAAATCAAAAGAAATCAAGAAGAAGAGAAGTTTCTAAATTAGGGTTTCTGTGTAAAATCCCCTGATTTAGGGCAAACTTCCAAGCAAGATAGTTCAACATGCAAGTCTCAAATGGATCCTTGGACAACATGAAACTTGTAGAGGATCTCAAGACCTTTAATTTTAGTGGTGGAAGACATCAATGAGATTTATAGAACTCAAGTTATGGTTCTTGCAAGTTACAGGTCATCAGAGGCATCTGAAATTTGTCTGTGAAAGTTACTTGACTTCCAAGCAACTTTTACCCCTCAAGGAGCTTTCAAATGGATTTATGGCCAACATGAAAGTTGTTACTCATGATCTTAGATTTCTAGAAAGGTATGATATGCCTTCATATGGTTTGTGGAACTCTACTTATGACCTGGGCAAGCCAAGGGCATTTTGGTCATTTGGAAGTTATAGGTCATTTCAAGCATATGGCCATATCTCCTACTTCCAAGCTTCAAATGGAAAAACCTTCAACATCAAAGTTGCTTAGAATGATGTTTTAAGGCTAGTATGGTGGTCATGAGATGTTGTAAAGGCTCATATCAAAAAGTGATAAAAATGGCCTAAAAATGAAGCATAAGTTAATTCAAGTGAAATGGAAAATCACAAAATCCAAGTTCCAAATCCAAACCATGCCATATGATAGGTCATTTTGACTCCCAAGGATATTTTAAGAATAATGGTTCAGCCACAATTTTTATTTGAGGCTTAAATTTTGGGGTTGCTTTGTAATTTGCTTGATTGCATAATGGCATACCAAACCAAAACAAGGAAAAGCTTAAAGAATAAGGGAAATAAGCATTGTACATTGTCCTAAATCTCATGTAAGGAGATATTCAAGTTAATTACTCAAGTTTCAAGGGTTTTTGTCATGATATATCATATGGTGAGAATGGAAATGCAAAATATCATGGCATGGAAAATTCAAGTTCTTACTAGATTGATCTAGATGGTTCTAGACCTTTCCAAATCAGTCTATATATTGATTACAATCTGCATTGGTGAAAGGTTGGTGATTGTTGATGTTAATGGTGGTAGAGAATAGAAATTGAACCAAAAACTTTCCATTTGCAAATTGTATTGAAACTTCACTTTTCTCTTCATTACCCTTCCATATTTTACACAAATCATCACTACAAACCTCCCTGAACATGTTCATGCTAGAGTAAGGTTCCATTGTTGAAGAATTGGAGCTTTCCAAGTGAAGTTGCAAGAGAGCAAAAGGGATTGGATCTTGAGATTCAAGCAGTTTCCATCAAATCTTGTGCAAGCAGATGATTGTTCATCACCTAGGGACCACTCTTGAAGATATACAAGGCCTGATTCGAAGCTTTTCAACACCTACCATTGCAAGGGTCAAGGTAAGCAAAATCACTTCCACACTCTGATTTAGGCATGGCTAGGATTAGTTCTTGGTGTGAAACCATTAGAGACCATTAGGTGATTCATTTGGATGAGTTTAAGACCAATTAGTGAGGTTTCATTAATGGAGGTTGATTCTTGATGGAGTTGGAATGGGTGATTTAATGGATGATAATGCACGAATTTTGGTTAGTTTTAATCAGCATGGCATAGGGATTAATTATATATAAAGATTGTTGAGTTTTGTGATGGTTGAAAATTGAAGAAAGTTTGAGTTCTTGAAGTTGTACTGTTCGGGTAGGATGATAGAGAGAGTTTTGATGCAAACCATTGCCACAATTGGATTCTACGTGAAAAATAGAGTGATTTTGGTTCTTGGATCATGGCATTTGATGGAGAAATGAGAGAGAACGAAGAAGATGAAGATTGGTGCATGGAGTTTATGTTCATGGAGGTTTATGAAACCCTAACATCCAAAGGTTGAAGACAACATGAGGACCGTCGGATTGCACGTTGAAGGTTGACTGGAAAAGCCATCCAATGGCTGGGATTCGAACGCACGAAATTGGGGGGAAAGCTGCAGCAAAACGCAGCGTTTTGCTTAATGAAGCATCATGGGCTCACGCGAGAATCGCTTTCCCCACCCCCCTTTGTCCAAGGCCCAATTGTTTTAACTATAAATTCATGCTATTTGCACCGTTATTTTCATCTTTTTCTTTTATTTTTCAATTTGTTTTTCTGAGTTAAACTGGGCTGGGGCGCGTTACTTCCAGCACCCCCAGTATGGGCCCAGTTCATGATATCAACTGCATTTTACTACTTCTTGCACCCCTCATCCATTTTCATATTAGTTTTTTCTCCAAATTTTTTTTAAACTTCAAAAATTCATAACAAATTGGAAAATGCATATTTTTTAATGAGACTTTTTTTTTCCCATTTTCCATTTTTTGTCTAGAAAAATATGAAAACATAAAATTAGAATATGGGACTATAGGGGTATTATGGGTAAGTGATAGATCCCTTAGAAAATGCTAGAAGTTCCCCTATTATATTAATACTATTAGTATATTTCTGTAATTGATTGATTGTGTGGTGTGCCCTTTCTAGGGTTATTGTTTGACTGTGTGGGGTATTGGGCCTACTTGGGGTTTGGGTTTGAGCTGAAGAATGAGCTGAGGAAGCCATTGAAGACAAAAGGAATGAAGACCCATTTCAAGAGTTGATGAAGATTGCAGCCTGCTTGTAGATGATGAAGCTTATAGGAACTAGGAGCTAGGTAGAGCTCTAGAATAGAAACTTGATTCACAAACATGGAAGGTCTTGTTTGCCTCCATTCTTTCTCTATGATTCAAAGTCTCTTTTAAATACCCACCTCCTTCCTTTGGAAGGATTAGTGAATGTATTTAAAATATAGAACTTGTGAGAGAAAACTGTCAGTATCATGTTAACAGTCAGTAGGCCACCCTTGGTAGGCAACTGACTGCTTAACATCCAATGCATCCTGTTAACTGCTGCTCATCTTGGAGAGTGAGACTTGAAGAAAAGCCCTGAAAGATTGAAGATAGAGACCTTGCTTGAAGGCTTGAAGATGAAGACTGATGCTTGCTTGAAGCTTGTAGATGTTTTAAAGATAACTTGAAGACAGATGTTGATGAAGATTGCTGTTTGCTGTTTATTCTTGCTGTTTATAATTTTTGATGTATTGTTTGAATTTCCCTGACTGTATTGTTTGCCATTTAACCTGTTAGGTTGAAAGCGAATTTTGTTCGCTTTTGCCTGTTGTTTTCTAGGTTCGAGGTTGAGTGGGACTCCCTTGCCTCGCTTGTATTGCTGCATCCATGCATTTTACTGTTTTATTGTATCTGTTGTTTCTGTTTCCGCTTATTCCCTTAGGATCTCTGTTTCTCTCTGCGCAAGAGAGGAGCATGATAGACATTAGGTCTTAACCCATGCATGATAACATTAGGTTAGTTTGATTCCCTTCTCAACCGTAGGTTAGAGTTCTGTCTCTTCTTTCTCAAAACAAACAGAAAAACATAATAAATACTTCAAACACAATAAAAGACACTTCTTCCGTAAAAGAACGTGAACTCATCAAAACGTCATTTTTGTCCGCTTGGACCAGTAATCAGAAAAACCCTTTTTCAGAAGGAGATAAAAGCAATCAAGACAGACTTGTGTCGTACGTGGCCCGAACTACGTTTGCTCTGATCTTTCATGTTGTATGAAAGTACGTAGACATAGGATGCGATATCCTAGCGAGCAACCTTCCCCTCCTTTCCCGTAGGTAGGCGAACTACGTTGACTCTGATTTCTCGTTACAGGCGGGAATACGTAGGCATAAAGTGCGATACTTTGCCGAGTCATTTTATTTTCTTTTAACCCCATACCTGTAGAATAGATAGAATAACAATCCGTACCAGAAAACAAGCATGGATCCCGTCGAGTACGACGGACGTGAGGGGTGCTAATACCTTCCCCTTGCGTAACCGACTCCCGAATCCAGGATTTGGTTGCGATGACCATTCCTTTTCCCGTTTTGCGGTAGGTTTACTTCGAGCGTTTCCTTTCCCTCCGTTGGGATAAATAACGCGCGGTGGCGACTCTTCTGTTCAGCCGGCGCCGATTTTCGCAGTAGCAACAGCTGGCGACTCTGCTGGGGATCCAACGTCCCCTGGCTGCTAAGGACTGCGATAGTCCCTTATGCATTTGGGGTCCAACGTCCCTTAAGCGAGTCAATCCTAACACTTGTTTTCCCGTCGAGGATTTTGTATGGATTTACTTTTTCTGTCATTTTACTTTCAGCATTATATTATTGTTATTATTGCTGTATTGGGGTGTGACGGGTGTTCTATGATTGAGAGATAAGCCGGACCTGAGCTTGAGTGCACTTAGAATTAGAGTGGAAAGTAGTGGGCGCGTGCCGACTTTGCTTGCATTAGTGTCCCACAAAATCCACACTCGGACGAGGTTCTTCTGGTTGGCTTCTTTTTCTACCCTTTGGGTCGAAGGGGTTGTTGGTTAGTTGAATTGTCGACTCCGGGAACCGATCAATTGGAAGTTGGCTAAGTGAGGCCTCTTCAGGATTTGATGATGCCACTCCTTCTGGGAATCGTATCATCAACCCTGAAAGTCTGTGACGCCGACGACCGCATAGGATGCCGTACCATTGTCAGTTGCTAGGACACCTACCTGTGAGAGGGGTTGGGCATGCAGGTAACTTGACTTCCAGATTACTGGTTTTCTTGATTGAGATTCAGTGATATGTGAAGGCAGCTTTACAGGGTCTGTTGAAGACCAGGTTCGAGCATTGTTTTGGTTTGCTGACACCAGGTTCAAGCAGTGTTATGGGTCTGACTAAGACCAGTATGGTGGATTCTTCTCAGCCAGGGGCACTTGGTCCCTTGTGTGTGCATTTTGCATTTTTGCATGACTGTTTGCATTTGCATTTCATTTTGCATATTCATCCTCATCCGGAACAGGGAGCTTACCCGTTTTTGTCCGCTTCATCAGTTGATTCCCCGACATTCGCATTGGACTTGAGTTAGTATTGGGATAGATCATGGCTTCAGGAGAGCAGAACTTGGTTATTACTCGGGCGGAGTTCGAATTGTTGAAACACCAGGTGAGTCAGATCAGGGAAGACATCACAGCTATGCATAGAGGAGATAACAATGGTCAAAGAGCTCAGATGAACAATGTTGCTCAGCCTGTGCAAACCCTTGTCAGAGGTTCATATTCTCTCAATGACTCCGAGTATCACAATTTCACTTTCTCTACGCCAGATTCTCCAAGGATTTTGCCACCTCCGAGAGTTGTTCCACAGGTTGATATTCAGAACCCACTGACTGCTGAGTATATGGGAAGACTTCAGACGTTGGAAGACCAGATTGCTGCCTTGGTGAATAAGAACACTCTTGATCTGAATGCTGCGAGCATGTGTTTAGTGCCAGGTCTTGTATTGCCTCCAAAGTTCAAAGCGCCCAATTTCGAGAAGTACAAAGGGGATAGCTGTCCGAAGCTACATTTGGTTATGTTCTGCCGGAGAATGACTTCGTTCGTGCCTAACGACAAGCTGATGATTCACTGCTTTCAAGATAGTCTGACTGGGGCATCTCTGAGTTGGTATATGCAGTTAGAGAGTGATCAGATCCGATCATGGGCGGATTTAGCCGATGCTTTCCTGAAGCAGTATGACTACAATCTTGATGAGGCTCCTAGTCGCATGCAGTTGCAAGAATTGTCTCAAAGGAACGATGAACCTTTCAGGAAGTATGTTCAGAGATGGAGAGAATTTGCTGCCAGAGTGAAGCCGCCGCTCCTAGACCGAGAGTTAATGAGCATGTTTGTACACTCCCTGGAGAGCCCGTACCTCAAAAGAATGCTTGGAGTTACGTCAAACAGTCAGGCTAGTGAAGCTGAATCTCTTTATGACTATCAGAATGAAGAAGGAGCTGTGATCAATGCAATCATGTCAGATGTTGGATATCCTCGAGATGGAGTGGTGAAATCTGTTGGATCAGTATCTCCTGTGGCTTGTTACACTGGACAGACCACTGTGCCTGGGGCACCCTATCAGGAACGTTATGTCGCTCCTCATGCTAATCAGTGAACTCGTGGCCGAGGTTATCAGAATCAGCGTCAGAATCAGAATCGACCTCGCAACAATTTGGAACGAAGGAAAGCTCCTTCTCACCCAGTGCCTATGCCGTATAGCCAGCTGCTACCATCTTTGATCCAGAGTTCTTTGGTGGAACCTAAAGCTCTTAAGCCAGTTCCAGAACCTTACCCTCCTGGGTACAATCCCCACGTTCAGTGTGGTTACCATGGTGGCTCCCCCGGACATTCGACAGAAGATTGCAAAGCTTTTCAAGCAAAAGTACAACAGTTGATCGACCAAGAGTACATTTCCTTTCCAGAAGGAGTTTTGTTTGTTCATGCCAACCTCTCAGCTGTCTAAGCTCGTAGATTCAGAGGGTCCTTTTCAAGAAGCCAGTGGTCTAGACAAGAGGGCACCCTCAGCATTGGCAGTCCTCGGACTTTTTATCATTTGCATTTGTAGTTTCTTTTCTGTTAGTTACTACTTGCTATTAAACATTGTTTGTTTTCGAATGGTGATATTAATAAAGTGACTATGCATTTTTGTGAATTAATCATGTCGCTGTCGCTCATTTATTGCATTGCATTGACAATTGCATTTTATTTACTCCACTTTATCCCTGTGATTAGCAAAGATTGGAGGGAGGATGACGAAACTGAATACTCATGATCGATGATCGTATGCTTTCAGATAAGACCTTACCAATGACGTACAAGGCATTGTTTCAAATCCCCTAAACACTAGAGATATAAGGAGTTAGTCCCTTGTTAACCACTTCGAGCCAGGAAGTAGAAGTTTTTTCGGACTTTTAAACCCTCACGTCTTAACCCGGGGCAGGGTAGTTGTCAGTTAGCTTGACCGAGTGTTCAAGTCTTACAGAGGAGTGTTGCCTTTCGAGGACCAATCAGTTTATACCTCTCAAGAGGTCGTATATTGCCAACCACAATGGTTAAACCTCACCAACCAGGAGTGAGATAGTTACAATCCTTTCGGAGCAATCAAGACAATCAGTGTCACACGACTTTGTTCCAAGAAAAAAAAAGGAAAAAGAAAGCCCGCTAAGTAAAAAGAAAAAGAAAAAGCTGGAAAGCTAATACTTAGGCAAAAATTAGGGCATCCTGCTGGACTTCAAAAGAAAAAATCGAAAAGAACTCAAAGGGAGTCAGTCCAGGCAAAAGTTAGGGAATCGAAAGAACAAAAAAAAAGGGATATCAAAAGAAAAATCCTCGAACAAGGACAAGGTCGTGTAGATATAGACACCGAAAACGAGAAGGAATAACTGTCACTCTAATAAAGGAAAAAAAACCTTGTGAGTTCCTTAACTATGGTTCCTACCATTCAACATACCTCTCGAAGAGGCGAGCACTTGTGCCAAGTTAACTGAACATTAGGATCGGAGATCATCACGTAGAAGGGGTGGGTACAAAACATAATTTGAGCCAAATATCCTTTGTTTCACGAATCGTGAACCCGACCACGATACAACCCTTAAAAGACCTAATTGAGGCAGGGTTTATTTTGAAAGCGCATTACGATAAGGTTGAGTAACCTGACTCCTTCATGATTTGCTAATCATATCCTTGGTGTATTTTTTTCACTGATCAAATCAGCACTACGTTTGAACTTTGATTCATTCGTCACTCACAATCATGACACGTAAATGAGTGACAACACAACTTTTTTTCAAAAAATCTGCATGAACACTACATTAAAATTACCATTCGGGATTAAACAATTTTACTTGCAGGTCAGTAGTTGACATAAAGGAAATTCCACCAGGGAATAATCAAGCGGGACTGAATAATTCAGCAGTCTGGATCAGAATGGTGTATGTTGTGAAGCCCTGTAAATCTGGGGCATTGATTTCCAGTGAGTTCGGAATTAATTAGTCTGAGGAAAAGTCCCGAAGCATCAGTTGATTATGGGGCAGTTTACTTGAGAAGCAGTTGATCAGAAGCGAATCTTCTCGAGAGCCAATCAGAGGCAGTTATCCAGAATGCTATGTTTGATCAGGGCAGGTTAAGTCGCTCAACGCTCGTCCAGGGGCAAGTTACTATTGAGGGAATCCTTTTGTCGTGCAACCACCGGGGTAAACCATCGCAAGGTCGTATTGTAGCAAGGTGCTTTCGGTTCAGAGTGGGTTTTTCCAAGAACCAGATTAAGGCAAAGTCATTGCAGACAGGGGCATGCCATCCTAAGAGCGCAAGGGTCATTTTTCATTCGAGAGGCGTTCGATTCGAAGTATCTCGCTGAAGTTCAGAATACTGGGGCAGTTCATATTAAACCGCCAGGGTACAGATTTTCAGACTATCCCACAGAGGTTCCTGCAGGCCGGGGCATAACAGAGGCGAAAGAACTGTTCTTCTACAACAGCGTTACTCAGAGCTACTTGAGCAGATTCAGCCAATCTTCAAGTTTGAGACAAATATCGAGAAATCGTGCTGCCATCCATTGACCCTTCTACTAGAAGCCGTGAATTCATACATGATATTGTCCAACATCAGGCGTGTATGACCCACCACGGATGTACAGAAGCCCCAGCCTACTTGGCGCGTTCGGTTATCCCCAGTAAAGTCGTACGGTCGAGAATCAGTTAATCTGGGGCAATTAGGTCGAGATTTGGCAAATCTCTCGCGGCTATGGGCGCTGCTCCACGAATCAGTCAATCAGGGGCAAAAGATTATCGCAAGACCGGGGCAGAACACCCTAAAAACAAAAGATGTTGTTGGGACATTCTTTTGGGGTTTGACGTACAGAAACTGTTCAGATCTAACCGTCAGGGTACAGAGATCGAAGATTCCTAACCAGAAGCTCGTAACGAAAAGGCTTGATTGTTACGTGAAGTGAATCCCCACGCAGGTCGCGCTTCTGAGATGACAGTGTTCCTTACCAAAGAAAAATCGAATTCCCCAGCTAGTCGCAGCTTATCCGAAGGATATTCTCCAGCAGGGTCGGTTACTCTCAACAGAATTGATGATCCCATGATCAAAGGCTGTATTCAGACAATGTGGTGTCCCCCAAAAGGATCCCCCATCTCGAGCAGAGTGGTTTAGCCTCAGAAGATTAATATTTCCAACTTGTGAGCTGTACTTAGACAGTTTACCCTTCCCAGTAGGGTCATCTACTCTCCCCCGGCGGAGTCAGTTGATTTTCCCCTCCGTCCTCAGCGAAGTTCTCTCTTTTCAGCAAGTGTTTTCTTTCCTCCCCGTGGAACTCAAAGATTAAAAAAAAAAAACTCTCCCCGGCAGAGTTGGCTGTGTGTCCTGGCATTTATTTTGTCGGAATACCGTGTGATACCCGTTCACTTCCCAGCAGAAGTCCAATCATGATTGGCGCATTCAGTTACTCCTCAGCGAAGTTGGCTTCACTCTTCCAGCATTTATTTTGCTGGAATAATTCTGTGACGCTTGGTTATCCCCAGCGGGGTTGACGTTGTCCTCAACATTTATTTTGCTGAAGCGGTTTTCTGTATCCCAGCAGTTCGAGCTTGCATCTGCATTGGCATATAGTGTCATATTTGCATCTACCAAATAAGAAACGCGTAGCATTTCCATGTCGAATGGAGCATTACGCCATTGTCAAACATATGCATTCTGAAACATAAGCCAAGTTGGTTAACCGATTGTTTCTAGTGTTGTTTCCCTTGCAGGTGGAGAGAGCTCTTGCTCAAACTAATTACCAAACATTCAAGATCTCGGCGTGAGACATGTAATGATAATGTCCGTTGTGGCATTATTCCCCACAGAGTTGCTTGTTTAAGTTTCTCTTACCCCTCCAGCGGAGTATTTCTTCAAGATTGTTGTTATAACAATATCAAAAGATTTCGTGAATCGACTTTTTGGAAGTTGCCGCCTAGGTTAAAGTAGGCGTCTGGCAGTTTAAATTCAGAAAATCCCCAGTAGAGTCCTTCTCAGATTTGCTGCCATGTCAGCACTGAAAATTGGAAGACTAGACTCATATTGTGTTACCCATGTGATCGATGGAGCTAGCTGCTGCAAAGATAGGCAGAAAAGCTGTATCGGAGTATTTACCCGTAGCAAAGGCGGAGTTATTTTCCTGTATTCGACAAAGTATTACCCGTAGCAGAGGCAAAGATATTTTCCTGTATTCGACAGAGTGTTTTCCCGTAGCAGAGGCGGAGTTATTTTCCTGTATTCGACAGAGTATTTTCCCGTAGCAGAGGCAGAGTTATTTTCCTGTATTTGGCAGAGTGATTTCCCGTAGCAAAGGCGGAGTTATTTTCCTGTATTTGACAGAGTATCTACCCGTAGCAGAGGCGGAGTTATTTTCCTGTATTCGGCAGAGTATTTCCCGTAGCAAAGGCGGAGTTATTTTCCTGTATTTGACAGAGTGTTTACCCGTAGCAAAGGCGGAGTTATTTTCCTGTATTCGACAGAGTATTACCCGTAGCAGAGGCGGAGATATTTTCCTGTATTCGACAGAGTATGTACCCGTAGCAAAGGCAGAGTTATTTTCCTGTATTCGACAGAGTATTTCCCGTAGCAGAGGCGGAGTTATTTTCCTGTATTCGGCAGAGTATTTCCCGTAGCAAAGGCGGAGTTATTTTCCTGTATTTGACAGAGTATTACCCGTAGCAGAGGCGGAGATATTTTCCTGTATTCGACAGAGTGATTACCCGTAGCAAAGGCGGAGTTATTTTCCTGTATTTGACAGAGTATTTCCCGTAGCAGAGGCGGAGTTATTTTCCTGTATTTGACAGAGTATTTCCCGTAGCAGAGGCGGAGTTATTTTCCTGTATTTGACAGAGTATTTCCCGTAGCAGAGGCGGAGTTGTTTTCCTGTATTTGGCAGAGTTAGTACCCGTAACGGTGGCAGAGTTATTTCCCGCAATGGTGGCGGAGTTATTTTCCCGTAGTGGTGACGGAGTTATTTCCCGCAGTGGTGGCGGAGTTATTTTCCCGTAGTGGTGACGGAGTTATTTCCCGCAGTGGTGGCGGAGTTATTTCCTGTAGCGATGGCGGTGTTATTTTTCAAGATTATCTTCCCGCAGTGGTGGCGGAGTGATGACGGTGTTATTTTTCTGTAATGGTGACAGAGTGATTTTCCTGTGTCGTTGGCAGGGTCATGTTTTGTTGACAAAAGTACTTCTCCCAGCGAAGTCAATAAGTTCATTCCAGTATTGACAAGATAATGCTGAAATCAGATTTGTAGATAATGTTCCCCAAACAGTTGTGCAGTTTATTTCTGCGGTTGGCAAATTTCCGGGTTCTTAGTATTCAACCGTCTCGTACCTCGAATGTTTTAAGGCCGTTCGCTCTTCACCCAGTCGGGTCCAAGTCGCTTGAATAGGGGCAGCTGTTGCACCCTAAAATTTGCTCAACCTACTTCACTTGGTTTATGTTTCAATTGCATTGTCATTTGCATAAAAAGTCATGTACATAATTCATTCATCTGCATAGCATAGCATGGGCAAGCCATCCAACAAGGGACCAAATGCAATTCTTATCTCTATGAGCATATCAAGAGATTCTTATTCAAATTCAATCTTGGCCAAGTCATCATTTGCGCAGGTAGTGGACCAAGCAGTGGATCTATCTCCTATCTTGAGGGTATTTGAAGATCATCAAAGAAGTTGTGAGTTATGAATTGAGGTCATGGAGGGTATACAGACATCATGGAAGACCTAGAGGGGCATTTTGAAAGTGAGGCAAGTCATTGATGTGATTACAAGAGCTGCAGTTGAAGATAGTCAACTAAGGTTTCATCTGGGTCAACCCTGGGTCAACCCTATGTCAAATGCTTGATTGAAGGGCATCAAGGCTTGTTTGAAAGATGTGGGATGCCTCATTTTACATGTAGATATGGATGTGGTGTTGTGCCAAGGAGAAATCAAAAGAAATCAAGAAGAAGAGAAGTTTCTAAATTAGGGTTTCTGTGTAAAATCCCCTGATTTAGGGCAAACTTCCAAGCAAGATAGTTCAAAATGCAAGTCTCAAATGGATCCTTGGCCAACATGAAACTTGTAGAGGATCTCAAGACCTTTAATTTGAGTGGTGGAAGACATCAATGAGATTTATAGAACTCAAGTTATGGTTCTTGCAAGTTACAGGTCATCAGAGGCATCTGAAATTTGTCTGTGAAAGTTACTTGACTTCCAAGCAACTTTTACCCCTCAAGGAGCTTTCAAATGGATTTATGGCCAACATGAAAGTTGTTCCTCATGATCTTAGATTTCTATAAAGGTATGGTATGACTTCATCTGATTTGTGGAACTCTACTTATGACCTGGGCAAGCCAAGGGCATTTTGGTCATTTGGAAGTTATAGGTCATTTCAAGCATATGGCCATATCTCCTACTTCCAAGCTTCAAATGGAAAAACCTTCAACATAAAAGTTGCTTAGAATGATGTTTTAAGGCTAGTAGGGTGGTCATGAGATGTTGGAAAGCCTCATATCAAAAAGTGATAAAAATGGCCTAAAAATGAAGCATAAGTTAATTCAAGTGAAATGGAAAATCACAAAATCCAAGCTCCAAATCCAAACCATGCCATATGATAGGTCATTTTGACTCCCAAGGATATTTTAAGAATAATGGTTCAGCCACAATTTTGATTTGAGGCTTAAAGTTTGGGGTTGCTTTGTAATTTGCTTGATTGCATAATGGCATACCAAACCAAAACAAGGAAAAGCTTAAAGAATAAGGGAAATAAGCATTGTACATTGTCCTAAATCTCATGTAAGGAGATATTCAAGTTAATTACTCAAGTTGCAAGGGTTTTTGTCATGATATATCATATGGTGAGAATGGAAATGCAAAATATCATGGCATGGAAAATTCAAGTTCTTACTAGATTGATCTAGATGGTTCTAGACCTTTCCAAATCAGTCTATATATTGATTACAATCTGCATTGGTGAAAGGTTGGTGATTGTTGATGTTAATGGTGGTAGAGAATAGAAATTGAACCAAAAACTTTCCATTTGCAAATTGTATTGAAACTTCACTTTTCTCTTCATTACCCTTCCATTTTTTACACAAATCATCACTACAAACCTCCCTGAACATGTTCATGCTAGAGTAAGGTTCCATTGTTGAAGAATTGGAGCTTTTCAAGTGAAGTTGCAAGAGAGAAAAAGGGATTGGATCTTGATATTCAAGCAGTTTCCATCAAATCTTGTGCAAGCAGAGGATTGTTCATCACTTAGGGACCACTCTTGAAGATCTACAAGGCCTGATTCGAAGCTTTTCAACACCTACCATTGCAAGGGTCAAGGTAAGCAAAATCACTTCCACACTCTGATTTAGGCATGGCTAGGATTAGTTCTTGGTATGAAACCATTAGAGACCATTAGGTGATTCATTTGGATGAGTTTAAGACCAATTAGTGAGGTTTCATTAATGGAGGTTGATTCTTGATGGAGTTGGAATGGGTGATTTAATGGATGATAATGCACGAATTTTGGTTAGTTTTAATCAGCATGGCATAGGGATTAATTATATATAAAGATTGTTGAGTTTTGTGATGGTTGAAAATTGAAGAAAGTTTGAGTTCTTGAAGTTGTACTGTTTGGGTAGGATGATAGAGAGAGTTTTGATGCAAACCATTGCCACAGTTGGATTCTACGTGAAAAATAGAGTGATTTTGGTTCTTGGATCATGGCATTTGATGGAGAAATGAGAGAGAACAAAGAAGATGAAGATTGGTGCATGGAGTTTATGTTCATGGAGGTTTATGAAACCCTAACATCCAAAGGTTGAAGACAACATGAGGACCGTCGGATTGCACGTTGAAGGTTGACTGGAAAAGCCATCCAATGGCTGGGATTCAAACGCATGAAATTGGGGGGAAAGCTGCAGCAAAACGCAGCGTTTTGCTTAATGAAGCATCATGGGCTCACGCGAGAATCGCTTTCCCCACCCCCCTTTGTCCAAGGCCCAATCGTTTTAACTATAAATTCATGCTATTTGCACCGTTATTTTCATCTTTTTCTTTTATTTTTCAATTTGTTTTTCTGAGTTAAACTGGGCTGGGGCGCGTTACTTCCAGCACCCCCAGTATGGGCCCAGTTCATGATATCAACTGCATTTTACTACTTCTTGCACCCCTCATCCATTTTCATATTAATTTTTTCTCCAAATTTTTTTAAACTTCAAAAATTCATAACAAATTGGAAAATGTATATTTTTTAATGAGACTTTTTTTTCCCATTTTCCATTTTTTGTCTAGAAAAATATGAAAACATAAAATTGTCATTTTACTTAATTTTCATATTTTTTGCATATTTTTACATTTAATAGCTTTTTTTTTTAATTCTTTTGGTTTATGCCACTATTTGTTGAATTTAGTTTGAGAGTTTCCTTTAGGATTTTCATCCCATTCTTTTTAGCATAACTAGATATGGATATTAGGTGCCCCCCTGATTTTTATACTATTTTTTTAGGATTTATTTTAGGTAGTTTAGTTAGAAATTGTTAGGATAGTCCATTAGGGTTGTGAATATAATATAGGTATAACAAAACAAGTTTCTTTTTGGGTTTTCTTTAGGACAAATTAGAAGATGGGACTATAGGGGTATTATGGGTAAGTGATAGATCCCTTAGAAAATGCTAGAAGTTCCCCTATTATATTAATACTATTAGTATATTTCTGTAATTGATTGATTGTGTGGTGTGCCCTTTCTAGGGTTATTGTTTGACTGTGTGGGGTATTGGGCCTGCTTGGGGTATGGGTTTGAGCTGAAGACTGAGCTGAGGAAGCCATTGAAGACAAAAGGAATGAAGACCCATTTCAAGAGTTGATGAAGATTGCAGCCTGCTTGTAGCTGATGAAGCTTATAGGAACTAGGAGCTAGGTAGAGCTCTAGAATAGAAACTTGATTCACAAACATGGAAGGTCTTGTTTGCCTCCATTCTTTCTCTATGATTCAAAGTCTCTTTTAAATACCCACCTCCTTCCTTTGGAAGGATTAGTGAATGTATTTAAAAGATAGAACTTGTGAGAGAAAACTGTCAGTATCATGTTAACAGTCAGTAGGCCACCCTTGGTAGGCAACTGACTGCTTAACATCCAATGCATCCTGTTAACTGCTGCTCATCTTGGAGAGTGAGACTTGAAGAAAAGCCCTGAAAGATTGAAGATAGAGACCTTGCTTGAAGGCTTGAAGATGAAGACTGATGCTTGCTTGAAGCTTGTAGATGTTTTAAAGATAACTTGAAGACAGATGTTGATGAAGATTGTTGTTTGCTGTTTATTCTTGCTGTTTATAATTTTTGATGTATTGTTTGAATTTCCCTGACTGTATTGTTTGCCATTTAACCTGTTAGGTTGAAAGCGAATTTTGTTCGCTTTTGCCTGTTGTTTTCTAGGTTTGAGGTTGAGTGGGACTCCCTTGCCTCGCTTGTATTGCTGCATCCATGCATTTTACTGTTTTATTGTATCTGTTGTTTCTGTTTCCGTTTATTCCCTTAGGATCTCTGTTTTTCTCTGCGCAAGAGAGGAGCATGATAGACATTAGGTCTTAACCCATGCATGATAACATTAGGTTAGTTTGATTCCCTTCTCAACCGTAGGTTAGAGTTCTGTCTCTTCTTTCTCAAAACAAACAGAAAAACATAATAAATACTTCAAACACAATAAAAGACACTTCTTCCGTAAAAGAACGTGAACTTATCAAAACGTCATTTTTGTTCGCTTGGACCAGTAATCAGAAAAACCCTTTTTCAGAAGGAGATAAAAGCAATCAAGACAGACTTGTGTCGTACGTGGCCCGAACTACGTTTGCTCTGATCTTTCATGTTGTATGAAAGTACGTAGGCATAGGATGCGATATCCTAGCGAGCAACCTTCCCCTCCTTTCCCGTAGGTAGGCGAACTACGTTGACTCAGATTTCTCGTTACAGGCGGGAATACGTAGGCATAAAGTGAGATACTTTGCCGAGTCATTTTATTTTCTTTTAACCCCAGACCTGTAGAATAGATAGAATAACAATCCGTACCAGAAAACAAGCGTGGATCCCGTCGAGTACGACGGACGTGAGGGGTGCTAATACCTTCCCCTTGCGTAACCGACTCCCGAATCTAGGATTTGGTTGCGATGACCATTCCTTTTCCCGTTTTGCGGTAGGTTTACTTCGAGCGTTTCCTTTCCCTCCGTTGGGATAAATAACGCACGGTGGCGACTCTTCTGTTCAGCCGGAGCCGATTTTCGCAGTAGCGACAGATGCCACTATTGAAAAATAAATATGGATAAGCTTCTCGAAAGAGAGATGCCACTTATCGAAAATAAAGGTGGATAAGCTTCTCGAAAGAGAGATTCCAGTTATAGAAAATAAAGCCAGATAAGCTTCTCGAAAGAGAGATGCCAGTTATCGATAATAAAGGTGGATAAGCTTCTCGAAAGAGAGATGCCACTTATCGAAAATAAAGGTGGATAAACTTCTCGAAAGAGAGATGCCACTAATCGAAAGTAAAGGCGGATAAGCTTCTCGAAAGAGAGATGCCGCTTATCAAAAATAAAGGCGGATAAGCTTCTCGAAAGAGAGATGCCACTTTTCAAAAATAAAGGTGGATAAGCTTCTTGAAAGAGAGATGCCACTTATCGAAAATAAAGGTGGATAAGATTCTCGAAAGAGAGATGCCACTATTGAAACATAAAGGTGGATAAGCTTCTCGAAAGAGAGATGCCACTATTGAAAAATAAAGGTGGATAAGCTTCTCGAAAGAGAGATGCCACTTTATCGAAAATAAAGGTGGATAAGCTTCTCCAAAAAGAGATTCCACTTATCAAAAATAAAGGTGGATAAGCTTCGCGAATGAGAGATGCCACTTATCAAAAATAAAAGTGGATAAGCTTCTCGAAAGAGAGATGCCAGTAATCGAAAATAAAGGTGGATAAGCTTCTTGAATGAGAGATGCCACTTACCGAAAATAAAGGTGGATAAGCTTCTCGAAAGAGAGATGCCACTTATCGAAAATAAAGGTGGATAAGCTTCTCGAAACAGAGATGCCACTTATCAAAAATAAAGATGGGTAAGCTTCTCGAAAGAGAGATGCCACTTTTCGAAAATAAAGGCGGATAAGCTTCTCGAAAGAGAGATGCCAGTTATCGAAAATAAATGTGGATAAGCTTCTCGAAAGGGAGATGCCACTTATCAAAAATAAAGGTGGATAAGCTTCTCGAAAGAGAGATGCCACTTATCAAAAATAAAGGTGGATAAGCTTCTCGAAAGAGAGATGCCACTATTGAAAAATAAAGGTGGATAAGCTTCTCGAAAGAGAGATGCCACTTATCGAAAAAAAAGGCGGATAAGCTTCTCGAAAGAGAGACGCCACTTTTCAAAAATAAAGGTGGATAAGCTTCTCGAAAGAGAGATGCCGCTTATCGAAAATAAAGGTGGATAAGATTCTCGAAAGAGAGATGCCACTTTTGAAAAATAAAGGTGGATAAGCTTCTTGAAAGAGAGATGCCACTATTGAAAAATAAAGGTGGATAAGCTTCTCGAAAGAGAGATGCCACTTATCGAAAATAAAGGTGGATAAGCTTCTCCAAAGGGAGATTCCACTTATCAAAAATAAAGGTGGATAAGCTTCGCGAAAGAGAGATGCCACTTATCAAAAATAAAAGTGGATAAGCTTCTCGAAAGAGAGATGCCAGTTATCGAAAATAAAGGTGGATAAGTTTCTTGAATGAGAGATGCCACTTATCGAAAATAAAGGTGGATAAGCTTCTCGAAAGAGAGATGCCACTTATCGAAAATAAAGGTGGATAAGCTTCTCCAAAGAGAGATTCCACTTATCAAAAATAAAGGTGGATAAGCTTCGCGAAAGAGAGATGCCACTTATCAAAAATAAAAGTGGATAAGCTTCTCGAAAGAGAGATGCCAGTTATCGAAAATAAAGGTGGATAAGTTTCTTGAATGAGAGATGCCACTTATCGAAAATAAAGGTGGATAAGCTTCTCGAAAGAGAGATGCCACTTATCGAAAATAAAGGTGGATAAGCTTCTCGAAACAGAGATTCCACTTATTAAAAATAAAGATGGGTAAACGTCTTGAAAGAGAGATGCCACTTTTCGAAAATAAAGGCGGATAAGCTTCTCGAAAGAGAGATGCCACTTATCAAAAATAAAGGCGGATAAACTTCTCGAAAGAGAGACTCCAATTATCAAAAATAAAGGTGGATAAGCTTCTCGAAAGAGAGATTCCACTATTGAAAAATAAAGGTGGATAAGCTTCTCGAAAGAGAGATGACACTTATCGAAAATAAAGGTGGATAAACTTCTCGAAAGAGAGATGCCACTTATCAAAAATAAAGGTGGATAAGCTTCGCGAAAGAGAGATGCCACTTATAAAAAATAAAGGTGGATAAGATTCTCGAAAGAAGATGCCACTTATCGAAAATAAAGATGGATAAGCTTCGCGAAAAAGAGATGCCACTTATCGAAAATAAAGGTGGATAAGCTTCTCGAAAGAGACATGCCACTTATCGAAAATAAAGGTGGATAAGCTTCTTGAATGAGAGATGCCACTTGTCGAAAATTAAGGTGGATAAGCTTCTCGAAAGACAGATGCCACTTTTCGAAAATAAAGGTGGATAAGCTTCTCGAAAGAGAGATGCCACTTATCAGAAATATAGGTGGATAAGCTTCTCGAAAGAGAGATGCCAGTTATCGAAAATAAAGGTGGATAAGCTTCTCGAAATAGAGATGCCACTTATCGAAAATAAAGGCGGATAAGCTTCTCGAAAGAGAGATGCCACTTATCAAAAATAAAGGCGGATAAGCTTCTTGAAAGAGAGATGCCAATTATCAAAAATAAAGGTGGATAAGCTTCTCGAAAGAGAGATGCCACTATTGAAAAATAAAGGTGGATAAGCTTCTCGAAAGAGAGATGACACTTATCGAAAATAAAGGTGGATAAACTTCTCGAAAGAGAGATGCCACTTATCAAAAATAAAGGTGGATAAGCTTCGCGAAAGAGAGATGCCACTTATCAAAAATAAAGGTGGATAAGCTTCTCGAAAGAAGATGCCACTTATCGAAAATAAACATGGATAAGCTTCGCGAAAGAGAGATGCCACTTATCGAAAATAAAGGTGGATAAGCTTCTCGAAAAAGACATGCCACTTATCGAAAATAAAGGTGGATAAGCTTCTCGAATGAGAGATGCCACTTATCGAAAATAAAGGCGGATAAGCTTCTCGAAAGAGAGATGCCAGTTATCGAAAATAAAGGTGGATAAGCTTCTCGAAAGAGAGATGCCACATGTCAAAAATAAAGGCGGATAAGCTTCTCGAAAGAGAGATTCCAGTTATAGAAAATAAAGGCAGATAAGCTTCTCGAAAGAGAGATGCCAGTTATCGAAAATAAAGGTTGATAAGCTTCTCGAAATAGAGATGCCACTTATCCAAAAAAAAGGCGGATAAGTTTCTTGAAAGAGAGATGCCAATTATCAAAAATAAAGGCGGATAAGCTTCTTGAAAGAGAGATGCCAATTATCAAAAATAAAGGTGGATAAGCTTCTCGAAAGAGAGATGCCACTATTGAAAAATAAAGGTGCATAAGCTTCTCGAAAGAGAGATGACACTTATCGAAAATAAAAGTGGATAAACTTCTCGAAAGAGAGATGCCACATATCAAAAATAAAGGTGGATAAGCTTCGCGAAAGAGAGATGCCACTTATCAAAAATAAAGGTGGATAAGCTTCTCGAAAGAAGATGCCACTTATCAAAAATAAAGATGGATAAGCTTCGCGAAAGTGAGATGCCACTTATCGAAAATAAAGGTGGATAAGCTTCTCGAAATAGACATGCCACTTATCGAAAATAAAGGTGGATAAGCTTCTCGAAAGAGAGATGCCACTTATCGAAAATAAAGGTGGATAAGCTTCTCGAAAGAGAGATTCCAGTTATAGAAAATAATGGTGGATAAGCTTCTCGAATGAGAGATGCCACTTGTCAAAAATGAAGGTGGATAAGCTTCTCGAAAGACAAATGCCAGTTATTGAAAATAAAGGTGGATAAGCTTCTCGAAAGAGAGACGCCACTTGTCAAAAATAAAGGTGGATAAGCTTCTCGAAAGAGAGATTCCAGTTATCGAAAATAAAGGCGGATAAGCTTCTCGAAAGAGAGATGCCAGTTATCGAAAATAAAGGTGGATAAGCTTCTCGAAAGAGAGATGCCACTTAGCGAAAAAAAAGGCGGAAAGGTTTCTCGAAAGAGAGATGCCACTATTGAAAAATAAAGGTGGATAAGCTTCTCGAAAGAGAGATGCGACTTGTCAAAAATAAAGGTGGATAAGCTTCTCGAAAGAGAGATTCCATTTATCGAAAATAAAGGCGGATAAGCTTCTCGAAAGAGAGATGCCAGTTATCGAAAATAAAGGTGGATAAGCTTCTCGAAAGGTAGATGCCACTTATCAAAAATAAAAGTGGATAAGCTTCTCGAAAGAGAGATGCCACTTGTCAAAAATAAAGGTGGATAAGCTTCTCGAAAGAGAGATGCCACTTGTCAAAAATAAAGGTGGATAAGCTTCTCGAAAGAGAGATTCCATTTATCAAAAATAAAGGCGGATAAGCTTCTCGAAAGAGAGATGCCAGTTATCGAAAATAAAGGTGGATAAGCTTCTCGAAAGGGAGATGCCACTTATCAAAAATAAAAGTGGATAAGCTTCTCGAAAGAGAGATGCCACTATTAAAAAATAAATATGGATAAGCTTCTCGAAAGAGAGATGCCACTTATCGAAAATAAAGGTGGATAAGCTTCTCGAAAGAGAGATTCCAGTTATAGAAAATAAAGGCAGATAAGCTTTTCGAAACAGAGATGCCAGTTTTCGAAAATAAAGGTGGATAAGCTTCTCGAAAGAGAGATGCCACTTTTCGAAAATAAAGGTGGATAAGCTTCTCGAAAGAGAGATGCCAGTTATCGAAAATAAAGGTGGATAAGCTTCTCGAAATAGAGATGCCACTTATCGAAAATAAAGGCGGATAAGCTTCTCGAAAGAGAGATGCCACTTATCAAAAATAAAGGCGGATAAGCTTCTTGAAAGAGAGATGCCAATTATCAAAAATAAAGGTGGATAAGCTTCTCGAAAGAGAGATGCCACTATTGAAAAATAAAGGTGGATAAGCTTCTCGAAAGGGAGATGACACTTATCGAAAATAAAGGTGGATAAACTTCTCGAAAGAGAGATGCCACTTTTCAAAAATAAAGGTGGATAAGCTTCGCGAAAGAGAGATGCCACTTATCAAAAATAAAGGTGGATAAGCTTCTCGAAAGAAGATGCCACTTATCGAAAATAAAGATGGATAAGCTTCGCGAAAGAGAGATGCCACTTATCGAAAATAAAGGTGGATAAGCTTCTCGAAAAAGACATGCCACTTATCGAAAATAAAGGTGGATAAGCTTCTCGAATGAGAGATGCCACTTATCTAAAATAAAGGTGGATAAGCTTCTCAAAAGACAGATGCCAGTTATCGAAAATAAAGGTGGATAAGCTTCTCGAAAGAGAGATGCCACATGTCAAAAATAAAGGTGGATAAGCTTCTCGAAAGAGAGATTCCAGTTATACAAAATAAAGGCAGATAAGCTTCTCGAAAGAGAGATGCCAGTTATCGAAAATAAAGGTGGATAAGCTTCTCGAAAGAGAGATGCCACTTATCGAAAATAAAGGCGGATAAGCTTCTCGAAAGAGAGATGCCACTTATCAAAAATAAAGGCGGATAAGCTTCTTGAAAGAGAGATACCAATTATCAAAAATAAAGGTGGATAAGCTTCTCGAAAGAGGGATGCCACTATTGAAAAATAAAGGTGGATAAGCTTCTCGAAAGAGAGATGGCACTTATCGAAAATAAAGGTGGATAAACTTCTCGAAAGAGAGATGCCACTTATCAAAAATAAAGGTGGATAAGCTTCGCGAAAGAGAGATGCCACTTATCAAAAATAAAGGTGGATAAGCTTCTCGAAAGAAGATGCCAGTTATCGAAAATAAAGATGGATAAGCTTCGCGAAAGAGAGATGCCACTTATCGAAAATAAAGGTGGATAAGCTTCTCGAAAGAGACATGCCACTTATCGAAAATAAAGGTGGATAAGCTTCTCGAATGAGAGATGCCACTTATCGAAAATAAAGGTGGATAAGCTTCTCGAAAGAGACATGCCACTTATCGAAAATAAAGGTGGATAAGCTTCTCGAAAGAGAGATGCCACTATTGAAAAATAAAGGTGGATAAGCTTCTCGAAAGAGAGATGCGACTTGTCAAAAATAAAGGTGGATAAGCTTCTCGAAAGAGAGATTCCATTTATCGAAAATAAAGGCGGATAAGCTTCTCGAAAGAGAGATGCCAGTTATCGAAAATAAAGGTGGATAAGCTTCTCGAAAGGTAGATGCCACTTATCAAAAATAAAAGTGGATAAGCTTCTCGAAAGAGAGATGCCACTTGTCAAAAATAAAGGTGGATAAGCTTCTCGAAAGAGAGATTCCATTTATCGAAAATAAAGGCGGATAAGCTTCTTGAAAGAGAGATGCCAGTTATCGAAAATAAAGGTGGATAAGCTTCTCGAAAGGGAGATGCCACTTATCAAAAATAAAAGTGGATAAGCTTCTCAAAAGAGAGATGCCACTATTAAAAAATAAATATGGATAAGCTTCTCGAAAGAGAGATGCCACTTATCGAAAATAAAGGTGGATAAGCTTCTCGAAAGAGAGATTCCAGTTATAGAAAATAAAGGCAGATAAGCTTCTCGAAACAGAGATGCCAGTTATCGAAAATAAAGGTGGATAAGCTTCTCGAAAGAGAGATGCCACTTTTCGAAAATAAAGGTGGATAAGCTTCTCGAAAGAGAGATGCCAGTTATCGAAAATAAAGGTGGATAAGCTTCTCGAAATAGAGATGCCACTTATCGAAAATAAAGGCGGATAAGCTTCTCGAAAGAGAGATGCCACTTATCAAAAATAAAGGCGGATAAGCTTCTTGAAAGAGAGATGCCAATTATCAAAAATAAAGGCGGATAAGCTTCTCGAAAGAGAGATGCCAGTTATCGAAAATAAAGGTGGATAAGCTTCTCGAAAGGGAGATGCCACTTATCAAAAATAAAAGTGGATAAGCTTCTCGAAAGAGAGATGCCACTATTAAAAAATAAATATGGATAAGCTTCTCGAAAGAGAGATGCCACTTATCGAAAATAAAGGTGGATAAGCTTCTCGAAAGAGAGATTCCAGTTATAGAAAATAAAGGCAGATAAGCTTTTCGAAACAGAGATGCCAGTTATCGAAAATAAAGGTGGATAAGCTTCTCGAAAGAGAGATGCCACTTTTCGAAAATAAAGGTGGATAAGCTTCTCGAAAGAGAGATGCCAGTTATCGAAAATAAAGGTGGATAAGCTTCTCGAAATAGAGATGCCACTTATCGAAAATAAAGGCGGATAAGCTTCTCGAAAGAGAGATGCCACTTATCAAAAATAAAGGCGGATAAGCTTCTTGAAAGAGAGATGCCAATTATCAAAAATAAAGGTGGATAAGCTTCTCGAAAGAGAGATGCCACTATTGAAAAATAAAGGTGGATAAGCTTCTCGAAAGGGAGATGACACTTATCGAAAATAAAGGTGGATAAACTTCTCGAAAGAGAGATGCCACTTTTCAAAAATAAAGGTGGATAAGCTTCGCGAAAGAGAGATGCCACTTATCAAAAATAAAGGTGGATAAGCTTCTCGAAAGAAGATGCCACTTATCGAAAATAAAGATGGATAAGCTTCGCGAAAGAGAGATGCCACTTATCGAAAATAAAGGTGGATAAGCTTCTCGAAAAAGACATGCCACTTATCGAAAATAAAGGTGGATAAGCTTCTCGAATGAGAGATGCCACTTATCTAAAATAAAGGTGGATAAGCTTCTCAAAAGACAGATGCCAGTTATCGAAAATAAAGGTGGATAAGCTTCTCGAAAGAGAGATGCCACATGTCAAAAATAAAGGTGGATAAGCTTCTCGAAAGAGAGATTCCAGTTATACAAAATAAAGGCAGATAAGCTTCTCGAAAGAGAGATGCCAGTTATCGAAAATAAAGGTGGATAAGCTTCTCGAAAGAGAGATGCCACTTATCGAAAATAAAGGCGGATAAGCTTCTCGAAAGAGAGATGCCACTTATCAAAAATAAAGGCGGATAAGCTTCTTGAAAGAGAGATACCAATTATCAAAAATAAAGGTGGATAAGCTTCTCGAAAGAGGGATGCCACTATTGAAAAATAAAGGTGGATAAGCTTCTCGAAAGAGAGATGGCACTTATCGAAAATAAAGGTGGATAAACTTCTCGAAAGAGAGATGCCACTTATCAAAAATAAAGGTGGATAAGCTTCGCGAAAGAGAGATGCCACTTATCAAAAATAAAGGTGGATAAGCTTCTCGAAAGAAGATGCCAGTTATCGAAAATAAAGATGGATAAGCTTCGCGAAAGAGAGATGCCACTTATCGAAAATAAAGGTGGATAAGCTTCTCGAAAGAGACATGCCACTTATCGAAAATAAAGGTGGATAAGCTTCTCGAATGAGAGATGCCACTTATCGAAAATAAAGGTGGATAAGCTTCTCGAAAGAGACATGCCACTTATCGAAAATAAAGGTGGATAAGCTTCTCGAAAGAGAGATGCCACTATTGAAAAATAAAGGTGGATAAGCTTCTCGAAAGAGAGATGCGACTTGTCAAAAATAAAGGTGGATAAGCTTCTCGAAAGAGAGATTCCATTTATCGAAAATAAAGGCGGATAAGCTTCTCGAAAGAGAGATGCCAGTTATCGAAAATAAAGGTGGATAAGCTTCTCGAAAGGTAGATGCCACTTATCAAAAATAAAAGTGGATAAGCTTCTCGAAAGAGAGATGCCACTTGTCAAAAATAAAGGTGGATAAGCTTCTCGAAAGAGAGATTCCATTTATCGAAAATAAAGGCGGATAAGCTTCTTGAAAGAGAGATGCCAGTTATCGAAAATAAAGGTGGATAAGCTTCTCGAAAGGGAGATGCCACTTATCAAAAATAAAAGTGGATAAGCTTCTCAAAAGAGAGATGCCACTATTAAAAAATAAATATGGATAAGCTTCTCGAAAGAGAGATGCCACTTATCGAAAATAAAGGTGGATAAGCTTCTCGAAAGAGAGATTCCAGTTATAGAAAATAAAGGCAGATAAGCTTCTCGAAACAGAGATGCCAGTTATCGAAAATAAAGGTGGATAAGCTTCTCGAAAGAGAGATGCCACTTTTCGAAAATAAAGGTGGATAAGCTTCTCGAAAGAGAGATGCCAGTTATCGAAAATAAAGGTGGATAAGCTTCTCGAAATAGAGATGCCACTTATCGAAAATAAAGGCGGATAAGCTTCTCGAAAGAGAGATGCCACTTATCAAAAATAAAGGCGGATAAGCTTCTTGAAAGAGAGATGCCAATTATCAAAAATAAAGGTGGATAAGCTTCTCGAAAGAGAGATGCCACTATTGAAAAATAAAGGTGGATAAGCTTCTCGAAAGAGAGATGACACTTATCGAAAATAAAGGTGGATAAACTTCTCGAAAGAGAGATGCCACTTATCAAAAATAAAGGTGGATAAGCTTCGCGAAAGAGAGATGCCACTTATCAAAAATAAAGGTGGATAAGCTTCTCGAAAGAAGATGCCACTTATCGAAAATAAAGATGGATAAGCTTCGCGAAAGAGAGATGCCACTTATCGAAAATAAAGGTGGATAAGCTTCTCGAAAAAGACATGCCACTTATCGAAAATAAAGGTGGATAAGCTTCTCGAATGAGAGATGCCACTTATCTAAAATAAAGGTGGATAAGCTTCTCAAAAGACAGATGCCAGTTATCGAAAATAAAGGTGGATAAGCTTCTCGAAAGAGAGATGCCACATGTCAAAAATAAAGGTGGATAAGCTTCTCGAAAGAGAGATTCCAGTTATACAAAATAAAGGCAGATAAGCTTCTCGAAAGAGAGATGCCAGTTATCGAAAATAAAGGTGGATAAGCTTCTCGAAAGAGAGATGCCACTTATCGAAAATAAAGGCGGATAAGCTTCTCGAAAGAGAGATGCCACTTATCAAAAATAAAGGCGGATAAGCTTCTTGAAAGAGAGATACCAATTATCAAAAATAAAGGTGGATAAGCTTCTCGAAAGAGGGATGCCACTATTGAAAAATAAAGGTGGATAAGCTTCTCGAAAGAGAGATGACACTTATCGAAAATAAAGGTGGATAAACTTCTCGAAAGAGAGATGCCACTTATCAAAAATAAAGGTGGATAAGCTTCGCGAAAGAGAGATGCCACTTATCAAAAATAAAGGTGGATAAGCTTCTCGAAAGAAGATGCCACTTATCGAAAATAAAGATGGATAAGCTTCGCGAAAGAGAGATGCCACTTATCGAAAATAAAGGTGGATAAGCTTCTCGAAAGAGACATGCCACTTATCGAAAATAAAGGTGGATAAGCTTCTCGAATGAGAGATGCCACTTGTCGAAAATAAAGGTGGATAAACTTCTCGAAAGACAGATACCAGTTATCGAAAATAAAGGTGGATAAGCTTCTCGAAAGAGAGATGCCACTTGTCAAAAATAAAGGTGGATAAGCTTCTCGAAAGAGAGATTCCAGTTATCGAAAATAAAGGCGGATAAGCTTCTCGAAAGAGAGACGCCACTTGTCAAAAATAAAGGTGGATAAGCTTCTCGAAAGAGAGATTCCAGTTATCGAAAATAAAGGCGGATAAGCTTCTCGAAAGAGAGATGCCAGTTATCGAAAATAAAGGTGGATAAGCTTCTCGAAAGAGAGATGCCACTTATCGAAAAAAAGGCGGATAAGTTTCTCGAAAGAGAGATGCCACTATTGAAAAATAAAGGCGGATAAGCTTCTCGAAAGAGAGATGCGACTTGTCAAAAATAAAGGTGGATAAGCTTCTCGAAAGGAAGATGCCACTTATCAAAAATAAAAGTGGATAAGCTTCTCGAAAGAGATATGCCACTTGTCAAAAATAAAGGTGGATAAGCTTCTCGAAAGAGAGATTCCATTTATCGAAAATAAAGGCGGATAAGCTTCTCGAAAGAGAGATGCCAGTTATCGAAAATAAAGGTGGATAAGCTTCTCGAAAGGGAGATGCCACTTATCAAAAATAAAAGTGGATAAGCTTCTCGAAAGAGAGATGCCACTATTGAAAAATAAATATGGATAAGCTTCTCGAAAGAGAGATGCCACTTATCGAAAATAAAGGTGGATAAGCTTCTCGAAAAAGAGATTCCAGTTATAGAAAATAAAGGCAGATAAGCTTCTCGAAAGAGAGATGCCAGTTATCGAAAAAAATGTGGATAAGCTTCTCGAAAGAGAGATGCCACTTTTCGAAAATAAAGGTGGATAAGCTTCTCGAAAGAGAGATGCCACTTATTGAAAATAAAGGCAGATAAGCTTCTCGAAAGAGAGATGCCACTTATCAAAAATAAAGGAGGATAAGCTTCTCGAAAGAGAGATACCACTATTGAAAAATAAAGGTGGATAAGCTTCTCGAAAGAGAGATGCCACTTGTCAAAAATAAAGGTGGATAAGCTTCTCGAAAGAGAGATTCCAGTTATCGAAAATAAAGGCGGATAAGCTTCTCGAAAGAGAGATGCCAGTTATCGAAAATAAAGGTGGATAAGCTTCTCGAAAGGGAGATGCCACTTATCGAAAATAAAGGTGGATAAGCTTCTCGATAGAGAGATGCCACTTATTGAAAATAAAGGCAGATAAGCTTCTCGAAAGAGAGATGCCACTATTGAAAATAAAGGTGGATAAGCTTCTCCAAAGAGAGATTCCACTTATCAAAAATAAAGGTGGATAAGCTTCGCGAAAGAGAGATGCCACTTATCTAAAATAAAGGTGGATAAGCTTCTCAAAAGAGAGATGACAGTTATCGAAAATAAAGGTGGATAAGCTTCTCGAATGAAAGATACCATTTATCGAAAATAAAGGGGGATAAGCTTCTCGAAAGAGAGATGCCACTTATCGAAAATAAAGGTGGATAAGCTTCTCGAAAGAGACATGCCACTTATCCAAAATAAAGATGGGTAAGCTTCTCGAAAGAGAGATGCCACTTATCGAAAATAAAGGTGGATAAGCTTCTCGAAAGAGAGATGCCACTTATCGAAAATAAAGGTGGATAAGCTTCTCGAAAGAGAGATGCCACTTATCGAAAATAAAGGCGGATAAGCTTCTCGAAAGAGAGATGCCACTTATCGAAAATAAAGGCGGATAAGCTTCTCGAAAGAGAGATGCCACTTATCGAAAATAAAGGTGGATAAGCGTCTCGAAAGAGAGATGCCACTTATCGAAAATAAAGGTGGATAAGCTTCAAAAAAGAGAGATTCCAGTTATCGAAAATAAAGGCAGATAAGATTCTCGAAAGAGAGACGCCAGTTATCGAAAATAAAGGTGGATAAGCTTCTCGAAAGAGACATGCCACTTATCGAAAATAAAGGTGGATAAGCTTCTCGAAAGAGAGATGCCACTTATCGAAAATAAAGGTGGATAAGCTTCTCCAAAGAGAGATTCCACTTATCAAAAATAAAGGTGGATAAGCTTCGCGAAAGAGAGATGCCACTTATCTAAAATAAAGGTGGATAAGCTTCTCGAAAGAGAGATGACAGTTATCAAAAATAAAGGTGGATAAGCTTCTCGAATGAAAGATACCATTTATCGAAAATAAAGGGGGATAAGCTTCTCGAAAGAGAGATGCCAATTATCGAAAATAAAGGTGGATAAGCTTCTCGAAATAGAGATGCCAGTTATCGAAAATAAAGGTGGATAAGCTTCTCGAAAGAGAGATGCCACTTATTGAAAATAAAGGTGGATAAGCTTCTCGAAAGAGAGATGCCACTTATCGAAAATAAAGGTGGATAAGCTTCTCGAAAGAGAGATTCCAGTTATAGAAAATAAAGGCAGATAAGCTTCTTGAAAGAGAGATGCCAGTTATCGAAAATAAAGGTGGATAAGCTTCTCGAAAGAGAGATGCCACTTATCGAAAATAAAGGTGGATAAGCTTCTCGAAAGAGAGATGCCACTTATCCAAAATAAAGATGGGTAAGCTTCTCGAAAGAGAGATGCCACTTATCGAAAATAAAGGTGGATAAGCTTCTCGAAAGAGAGATGCCACTTATCGAAAATAAAGGCGGATAAGCTTCTCGAAAGAGAGATGCCAGTTATCGAAAATAAAGGTGGATAAGCTTCTCGAAAGAGAGATGCCACTTATCGAAAATAAAGGTGGATAAGCTTCTCGAAAGAGAGATGCCACTTATCGAAAATAAAGGTGGATAACCTTCTCGAAAGAGAGATTCCAGTTATAGAAAATAAAGGCAGATAAGCTTCTCGAAAAAGAGATGCCAGTTATCGAAAATAAAGGTGGATAAGCTTCTCTAAAGAGAGATGCCATTTATCGAAAATAAAGGTGGATAAGCTTCTCGAAAGAGAGATGCCACATATAGAAAATAATGTTGGATAAGCTTCTCCAAAGAGAGATGCCACTATTGAAAAATAAATACGGATAAGCTTCTCGAAAGAGAGATGCCACTTATCGAAAATAAAGGTGGATAAGCTTCTCGAAAGACAGATTCCAGTTATAGAAAATAAAGGCAGATAAGCTTCTCGAAAGAGAGATGCCAATTATTGAAAAAAAGGTGGATAAGCTTCTCGAAATAGAGATGCCACTTATCGAAAATAAAGGCGGATAAGCTTCTCGAAAGAGAGATGCCACTTATCAAAAATAAAGGCGGATAAGCTTCTTGAAAGAGAGATGCCAATTATCAAAAATAAAGGTGGATAAGCTTCTCGAAAGAGAGATGACACTATTGAAAAATAAAGGTGGATAAGCTTCTCGAAAGAGAGATGACACTTATCAAAAATAAAGGTGGATAAACTTATCGAAAGAGAGATGCCACTTATCAAAAATAAAGGTGGACAAGCTTCGTGAAAGAGAGATGCCACTTATCAAAAATAAAGGTGTATAAGCTTCTCGAAAGAAGACCCCACTTATCGAAAATAAAGATGGATAAGCTTCGCGAAAGAGAGATGCCACTTATCGAAAATAAAGGTGGATAAGCTTCTCGAAAGAGACATGCCACTTATCGAAAATAAAGGTGGATAAGCTTCTCGAAAGAGAGATTCCACTTATCAAAAATAAAGGTGGATAAGCTTCGCGAAAGAGAGATGCCACTTATCTAAAATAAAGGTGGATAAGCTTCTCGAAAGAGAGATGACAGTTATCGAAAATAAAGGTGGATAAGCTTCTCGAATGAAAGATACCATTTATCGAAAATAAAGGGGGATAAGCTTCTCGAAAGAGAGATGCCACTTATCGAAAATAAAGGTGGATAAGCTTCTCGAAAGAGAGATGCCACTTATCCAAAATAAAGATGGGTAAGCTTCTCGAAAGAGAGATGCCACTTATCGAAAATAAAGGTGGATAAGCTTCTCGAAAGAGAGATGCCACTTATCGAAAATAAAGGTGGATAAGCTTCTCGAAAGAGAGATGCCACTTATCGAAAATAAAGGCGGATAAGCTTCTCGAAAGAGAGATGCCACTTATCGAAAATAAAGGTGGATAAGCTTCTCGAAAGAGAGATGCCACTTATCGAAAATAAAGGTGGATAAGCTTCTCGAAAGAGAGATGCCACTTATCGAAAATAAAGGTGGATAAGCTTCTCGAAAGAGAGATTCCAGTTATAGAAAATAAAGGCAGATAAGCTTCTCGAAAGAGAGATGCCAGTTATCGAAAATAAAGGCGGATAAGCTTCTCTAAAGAGAGATGCCACTTATCGAAAATAAAGGTGGATAAGCTTCTCGAAAGAGAGATGCCACATATAGAAAATAATGTTGGATAAGCTTCTCCAAAGAGAGATGCCACTATTGAAAAATAAAGACGGATAAGCTTCTCGAAAGAGAGATGCCACTTATCGAAAATAAAGGTGGATTAGCTTCTCGAAAGAGAGATTCCAGTTATAGAAAATAAAGGCAGATAAGTTTCTCGAAAGAGAGATGCCAATTATCGAAAATAAAGGAGGATAAGCTTCTCGAAATAAAGATGCCAGATTTCGAAAATAAAGGTGGATAAGCTTCTCGAAAGAGAGATGCCACTTATCGAAAATAAAGGTGGATAAGCTTCTCGAAAGAGAGATGCCACTTATCGAAAATAAAGGTGGATAAGCTTCTCGAAAGAGAGATTCCAGTTATAGAAAATAAAGGCAGATAAGCTTCTCGAAAGAGAGATGCCAGTTATCGAAAATAAAGGTGGATAAGCTTCTCGAAAGAGAGATGCCACTTATCGAAAATAAAGGTGGATAAGCTTCTCGAAAGAGAGATGCCACTTATCCAAAATAAAGATGGGTAAGCTTCTCGAAAGAGAGATGCCACTTATCGAAAATAAAGGTGGATAAGCTTCTCGAAAGAGAGATGCCACTTATCGAAAATAAAGGCGGATAAGCTTCTCGAAAGAGAGATGCCAGTTATCGAAAATAAAGGTGGATAAGCTTCTCGAAAGAGAGATGCCACTTATCGAAAATAAAGGTGGATAAGCTTCTCGAAAGAGAGATGCCACTTATCGAAAATAAAGGTGGATAAGTTTCTCGAAAGAGAGATTCCAGTTATAAAAAATAAAGGCAGATAAGCTTCTCGAAAGAGAGATGCCAGTTATCGAAAATAAAGGTGGATAAGCTTCTCTAAAGAGAGATGCCACTTATCGAAAATAAAGGTGGATTAGCTTCTCGAAAGAGAGATGCCACATATAGAAAATAATGTTGGATAAGCTTCTCCAAAGAGAGATGCCACTATTGAAAAATAAATACGGATAAGCTTCTCGAAAGAGAGATGCCACTTATCGAAAATAAAGGTGGATAAGCTTCTCGAAAGAGAGATTCCAGTTATAGAAAATAAAGGCAGATAAGCTTCTCGAAAGAGAGATGCCAATTATCGAAAATAAAGGTGGATAAGCTTCTCGAAATAGAGATGCCACTTATCGAAAATAAAGGCGGATAAGCTTCTCGAAAGAGAGATGCCACTTATCAAAAATAAAGGTGGATAAGCTTCTCGAAAGAGAGATGCCACTTATCGAAAATAAAGGTGGATAAGCTTCTCGAAAGAGAGATTCCAGTTATAGAAAATAAAGGCAGATAAGCTTCTCGAAAGAGAGATGCCAATTATCGAAAATAAAGGTGGATAAGCTTCTCGAAATAGAGATGCCAGTTATCGAAAATAAAGGTGGATAAGCTTCTCGAAAGAGAGATGCCACTTATCGAAAATAAAGGTGGATAAGC
The DNA here is from genome assembly GCA_963859935.3 of Lathyrus sativus. NCBI lineage: Eukaryota > Viridiplantae > Streptophyta > Magnoliopsida > Fabales > Fabaceae > Lathyrus > Lathyrus sativus. Next base: position 187,956,246 of record OZ012738.1, on the reverse strand, counting down.
TTCTCGAAAGAGAGATGCCACTTATCGAAAATAAAGGTGGATAAGCTTCTCGAAAGAGAGATGCCACTTATCGAAAATAAAGGCAGATAAGCTTCTCGAAAGAGAGATGCCAGTTATCGAAAATAAAGGCGGATAAGCTTCTCTAAAGAGAGATGCCACTTATCGAAAATAAAGGTGGATAAGCTTCTCGAAAGAGAGATGCCACATATAGAAAATAATGTTGGATAAGCTTCTCCAAAGAGAGATGCCACTATTGAAAAATAAAGACGGATAAGCTTCTCGAAAGAGAGATGCCACTTATCGAAAATAAAGGTGGATTAGCTTCTCGAAAGAGAGATTCCAGTTATAGAAAATAAAGGCAGATAAGTTTCTCGAAAGAGAGATGCCAATTATCGAAAATAAAGGAGGATAAGCTTCTCGAAATAAAGATGCCAGATTTCGAAAATAAAGGTGGATAAGCTTCTCGAAAGAGAGATGCCACTTATCGAAAATAAAGGTGGATAAGCTTCTCGAAAGAGAGATGCCACTTATCGAAAATAAAGGTGGATAAGCTTCTCGAAAGAGAGATTCCAGTTATAGAAAATAAAGGCAGATAAGCTTCTCGAAAGAGAGATGCCAGTTATCGAAAATAAAGGTGGATAAGCTTCTCGAAAGAGAGATGCCACTTATCGAAAATAAAGGTGGATAAGCTTCTCGAAAGAGAGATGCCACTTATCCAAAATAAAGATGGGTAAGCTTCTCGAAAGAGAGATGCCACTTATCGAAAATAAAGGTGGATAAGCTTCTCGAAAGAGAGATGCCACTTATCGAAAATAAAGGCGGATAAGCTTCTCGAAAGAGAGATGCCAGTTATCAAAAATAAAGGTGGATAAGCTTCTCGAAAGAGAGATGCCACTTATCGAAAATAAAGGTGGATAAGCTTCTCGAAAGAGAGATGCCACTTATCGAAAATAAAGGTGGATAAGTTTCTCGAAAGAGAGATTCCAGTTATAAAAAATAAAGGCAGATAAGCTTCTCGAAAGAGAGATGCCAGTTATCGAAAATAAAGGTGGATAAGCTTCTCTAAAGAGAGATGCCACTTATCGAAAATAAAGGTGGATTAGCTTCTCGAAAGAGAGATGCCACATATAGAAAATAATGTTGGATAAGCTTCTCCAAAGAGAGATGCCACTATTGAAAAATAAATACGGATAAGCTTCTCGAAAGAGAGATGCCACTTATCGAAAATAAAGGTGGATAAGCTTCTCGAAAGAGAGATTCCAGTTATAGAAAATAAAGGCAGATAAGCTTCTCGAAAGAGAGATGCCAATTATCGAAAATAAAGGTGGATAAGCTTCTCGAAATAGAGATGCCACTTATCGAAAATAAAGGCGGATAAGCTTCTCGAAAGAGAGATGCCACTTATCAAAAATAAAGGTGGATAAGCTTCTCGAAAGAGAGATGCCACTTATCGAAAATAAAGGTGGATAAGCTTCTCGAAAGAGAGATTCCAGTTATAGAAAATAAAGGCAGATAAGCTTCTCGAAAGAGAGATGCCAATTATCGAAAATAAAGGTGGATAAGCTTCTCGAAATAGAGATGCCAGTTATCGAAAATAAAGGTGGATAAGCTTCTCGAAAGAGAGATGCCACTTATCGAAAATAAAGGTGGATAAGCTTCTCGAAAGAGAGATGCCACTTATCGAAAATAAAGGTGGATAAGCTTCTCGAAAGAGAGATTCCAGTTATAGAAAATAAAGGCAGATAAGCTTCTCGAAAGAGAGATGCCAGTTATCGAAAATAAAGGCGGATAAGCTTCTCTAAAGAGAGATGCCACTTATCGAAAATAAAGGTGGATAAGCTTCTCGAAAGAGAGATGCCACATATAGAAAATAATGTTGGATAAGCTTCTCCAAAGAGAGATGCCACTATTGAAAAATAAAGACGGATAAGCTTCTCGAAAGAGAGATGCCACTTATCGAAAATAAAGGTGGATTAGCTTCTCGAAAGAGAGATTCCAGTTATAGAAAATAAAGGCAGATAAGTTTCTCGAAAGAGAGATGCCAATTATCGAAAATAAAGGAGGATAAGCTTCTCGAAATAAAGATGCCAGTTATCGAAAATAAAGGTGGATAAGCTTCTCGAAAGAGAGATGCCACTTATCGAAAATAAAGGTGGATAAGCTTCTCGAAAGAGAGATGCCACTTATCGAAAATAAAGGTGGATAAGCTTCTCGAAAGAGAGATTCCAGTTATAGAAAATAAAGGCAGATAAGCTTCTCGAAAGAGAGATGCCAGTTATCGAAAATAAAGGTGGATAAGCTTCTCGAAAGAGAGATGCCACTTATCGAAAATAAAGGTGGATAATCTTCTCGAAAGAGAGATGCCACTTATCCAAAATAAAGATGGGTAAGCTTCTCGAAAGAGAGATGCCACTTATCGAAAATAAAGGTGGATAAGCTTCTCGAAAGAGAGATGCCACTTATCGAAAATAAAGGCGGATAAGCTTCTCGAAAGAGAGATGCCAGTTATCGAAAATAAAGGTGGATAAGCTTCTCGAAAGAGAGATGCCACTTATCGAAAATAAAGGTGGATAAGCTTCTCGAAAGAGAGATGCCACTTATCGAAAATAAAGGTGGATAAGTTTCTCGAAAGAGAGATTCCAGTTATAAAAAATAAAGGCAGATAAGCTTCTCGAAAGAGAGATGCCAGTTATCGAAAATAAAGGTGGATAAGCTTCTCTAAAGAGAGATGCCACTTATCGAAAATAAAGGTGGATTAGCTTCTCGAAAGAGAGATGCCACATATAGAAAATAATGTTGGATAAGCTTCTCCAAAGAGAGATGCCACTATTGAAAAATAAATACGGATAAGCTTCTCGAAAGAGAGATGCCACTTATCGAAAATAAAGGTGGATAAGCTTCTCGAAAGAGAGATTCCAGTTATAGAAAATAAAGGCAGATAAGCTTCTCGAAAGAGAGATGCCAATTATCGAAAATAAAGGTGGATAAGCTTCTCGAAATAGAGATGCCACTTATCGAAAATAAAGGCGGATAAGCTTCTCGAAAGAGAGATGCCACTTATCAAAAATAAAGGTGGATAAGCTTCTCGAAAGAGAGATGCCACTTATCGAAAATAAAGGTGGATAAGCTTCTCGAAAGAGAGATTCCAGTTACAGAAAATAAAGGCAGATAAGCTTCTCGAAAGAGAGATGCCAATTATCGAAAATAAAGGTGGATAAGCTTCTCGAAATAGAGATGCCAGTTATCGAAAATAAAGGTGGATAAGCTTCTCAAAAGAGAGATGCCACTTATCGAAAATAAAGGTGGATAAGCTTCTCGAAAGAGAGATGCCACTTATCAAAAATAAAGGTGGATAAGCTTCTCGAAAGAGAGATTCCAGTTATAGAAAATAAAGGCAGATAAGCTTCTCGAAAGAGAGATGCCAGTTATCGAAAATAAAGGCGGATAAGCTTCTCTAAAGAGAGATGCCACTTATCGAAAATAAAGGTGGATAAGCTTCTCGAAAGAGAGATGCCACTTATCCAAAATAAAGATGGGTAAGCTTCTCGAAAGAGAGATGCCACTTATCGAAAATAAAGGTGGATAAGCTTCTCGAAAGAGAGATGCCACTTATCGAAATTAAAGGCGGATAAGCTTCTCGAAAGAGAGATGCCAGTTATCGAAAATAAAGGTGGATAAGCTTCTCGAAATAGAGATGCCACTTATCGAAAATAAAGGTGGATAAGCTTCTCGAAAGAGAGATGCCACTTATCGAAAATAAAGGTGGATAAGCTTCTCGAAAGAGAGATTCCAGTTATAGAAAATAAAGGCAGATAAGCTTCTCGAAAAAGAGATGCTAGTTATCGAAAATAAAGGTGGATAAGCTTCTCTAAAGAGAGATGCCACTTATCAAAAATAAAGGTGGATAAGCTTCGCGAAAGAGAGATGCCACTTATCTAAAATAAAGGTGGATAAGCTTCTCGAAAGAGATATGACAGTTATCGAAAATAAAGGTGGATAAGCTTCTCGAATGAAAGATACCATTTATCGAAAATAAAGGGGGATAAGCTTCTCGAAAGAGAGATGCCACTTATCGAAAATAAAGGTGGATAAGCTTCTCGAAAGAGAGATGCCACTTATCCAAAATAAAGATGGGTAAGCTTCTCGAAAGAGAGATGCCACTTATCGAAAATAAAGGTGGATAAGCTTCTCGAAAGAGAGATGCCACTTATCGAAAATAAAGGTGGATAAGCTTCTCGAAAGAGAGATGCCACTTATCGAAAATAAAGGCGGATAAGCTTCTCGAAAGAGAGATGCCACTTATCAAAAATAAAGGTGGATAAGCTTCTCGAAAGGGAGATGCCACTTATCGAAAATAAAGGTGGATAAGCTTCTCGAAAGAGAGATGCCACTTATCGAAAATAAAGGTGGATAAGCTTCTCGAAAGAGAGATTCCAGATATAGAAAATAAAGGCAGATAAGCTTCTCGAAAGAGAGATGCCAGTTATCGAAAATAAAGGCGGATAAGCTTCTCTAAAGAGAGATGCCACTTATCGAAAATAAAGGTGGATAAGCTTCTCGAAAGAGAGATGCCACATATAGAAAATAATGTTGGATAAGCTTCTCCAAAGAGAGATGCAACTATTGAAAAATAAAGACGGATAAGCTTCTCGAAAGAGAGATGCCACTTATCGAAAATAAAGGTGGATAAGCTTCTCGAAAGAGAGATTCCAGTTATAGAAAATAAAGGCAGATAAGCTTCTCGAAAGAGAGATGCCAGTTATCGAAAATAAAGGTGGATAAGCTTCTTGAAAGAGAGATGCCACTTATCGAAAATAAAGGTGGATAAGCTTCTCGAAAGAGAGATGCCACTTATCCAAAATAAAGATGGGTAAGCTTCTCGAAAGAGAGATGCCACTTATCGAAAATAAAGGTGGATAAGCTTCTCGAAAGAGAGATGCCACTTATCGAAAATAAAGGCGGATAAGCTTCTCGAAAGAGAGATGCCAGTTATCGAAAATAAAGGTGGATAAGCTTCTCGAAAGAGAGATGCCACTTATCAAAAATAAAGGTGGATAAGCTTCTCAAAAGAAGATGCCACTTATCGAAAATAAAGATGGATAAGCTTCGCGAAAGAGAGATGCCACTTATCGAAAATAAAGGTGGATAAGCTTCTCGAAAAAGACATGCCACTTATCGAAAATAAAGGTGGATAAGCTTCTCGAATGAGAGATGCCACTTATCTAAAATAAAGGTGGATAAGCTTCTCAAAAGACAGATGCCAGTTATCGAAAATAAAGGTGGATAAGCTTCTCGAAAGAGAGATGCCACATGTCAAAAATAAAGGTGGATAAGCTTCTCGAAAGAGAGATTCCAGTTATACAAAATAAAGGCAGATAAGCTTCTCGAAAGAGAGATGCCAGTTATCGAAAATAAAGGTGGATAAGCTTCTCGAAAGAGAGATGCCACTTAAAGAAAATAAAGGCGGATAAGCTTCTCGAAAGAGAGATGCCACTTACCAAAAATAAAGGCGGATAAGCTTCTTGAAAGAGAGATACCAATTATCAAAAATAAAGGTGGATAAGCTTCTCGAAAGAGGGATGCCACTATTGAAAAATAAAGGTGGATAAGCTTCTCGAAAGAGAGATGACACTTATCGAAAATAAAGGTGGATAAACTTCTCGAAAGAGAGATGCCACTTATCAAAAATAAAGGTGGATAAGCTTCGCGAAAGAGAGATGCCACTTATCAAAAATAAAGGTGGATAAGCTTCTCGAAAGAAGATGCCACTTATCGAAAATAAAGATGGATAAGCTTCGCGAAAGAGAGATGCCACTTATCGAAAATAAAGGTGGATAAGCTTCTCGAAAGAGACATGCCACTTATCAAAAATAAAGGTGGATAAGCTTCTCGAAAGAGAGATGCCACTTATCGAAAATAAAGGTGGATAAGCTTCTCGAAAGAGAGATGCCACTTATCGAAAATATTGGTGGATAAGCTTCTCGAAAGAGAGATTCCAGATATAGAAAATAAAGGCAGATAAGCTTCTCGAAAGAGAGATGCCAGTTATCGAAAATAAAGGCGGATAAGCTTCTCTAAAGAGAGATGCCACTTATCGAAAATAAAGGTGGATAAGCTTCTCGAAAGAGAAATGCCACATATAGAAAATAATGTTGGATAAGCTTCTCCAAAGAGAGATGCCACTATTGAAAAATAAAGACGGATAAGCTTCTCGAAAGAGAGATGCCACTTATCGAAAATAAAGGTGGATAAGCTTCTCGAAAGAGAGATTCCAGTTATAGAAAATAAAGGCAGATAAGCTTCTCGAAAGAGAGATGCCAATTATCGAAAATAAAGGTGGATAAGCTTCTCGAAATAGAGATGCCAGTTATCGAAAATAAAGGTGGATAAGCTTCTCGAAAGAGAGATGCCACTTATCGAAAATAAAGGTGGATAAGCTTCTCGAAAGAGAGATGCCACTTATCGAAAATAAAGGTGGATAAGCTTCTCGAAAGAGAGATTCCAGTTATAGAAAATAAAGGCAGATAAGCTTCTTGAAAGAGAGATGCCAGTTATCAAAAATAAAGGTGGATAAGCTTCTCGAAAGAGAGATGCCACTTATCGAAAATAAAGGTGGATAAGCTTCTCGAAAGAGAGATGCCACTTATCCAAAATAAAGATGGGTAAGCTTCTCGAAAGAGAGATGCCACTTATCGAAAATAAAGGTGGATAAGCTTCTCGAAAGAGAGATGCCACTTATCGAAATTAAAGGCGGATAAGCTTCTCGAAAGAGAGATGCCAGTTATCGAAAATAAAGGTGGATAAGCTTCTCGAAATAGAGATGCCACTTATCGAAAATAAAGGTGGATAAGCTTCTCGAAAGAGAGATGCCACTTATCGAAAATAAAGGTGGATAAGCTTCTCGAAAGAGAGATTCCAGTTATAGAAAATAAAGGCAGATAAGCTTCTCGAAAAAGAGATGCTAGTTATCGAAAATAAAGGTGGATAAGTTTCTCTAAAGAGAGATGCCACTTTTCAAAAATAAAGGTGGATAAGCTTCGCGAAAGAGAGATGCCACTTATCTAAAATAAAGGTGGATAAGCTTCTCGAAAGAGAGATGACAGTTATCGAAAATAAAGGTGGATAAGCTTCTCGAATGAAAGATACCATTTATCGAAAATAAAGGGGGATAAGCTTCTCGAAAGAGAGATGCCACTTATCGAAAATAAAGGTGGATAAGCTTCTCGAAAGAGAGATGCCACTTATCCAAAATAAAGATGGGTAAGCTTCTCGAAAGAGAGATGCCACTTATCGAAAATAAAGGTGGATAAGCTTCTCGAAAGAGAGATGCCACTTATCGAAAATAAAGGTGGATAAGCTTCTCGAAAGAGAGATGCCACTTATCGAAAATAAAGGCGGATAAGCTTCTCGAAAGAGAGATGCCACTTATCGAAAATAAAGGTTGATAAGCTTCTCGAAAGAGAGATGCCACTTATCGAAAATAAAGGTGGATAAGCTTCTCGAAAGAGAGATGCCACTTATCGAAAATAAAGGTGGATAAGCTTCTCGAAAGAGAGATTCCAGATATAGAAAATAAAGGCAGATAAGCTTCTCGAAAGAGAGATGCCAGTTATCGAAAATAAAGGCGGATAAGCTTCTCTAAAGAGAGATGCCACTTATCGAAAATAAAGGTGGATAAGCTTCTCGAAAGAGAGATGCCACATATAGAAAATAATGTTGGATAAGCTTCTCCAAAGAGAGATGCCACTTTTGAAAAATAAAGACGGATAAGCTTCTCGAAAGAGAGATGCCACTTATCGAAAATAAAGGTGGATAAGCTTCTCGAAAGAGAGATTCCAGTTATAGAAAATAAAGGCAGATAAGCTTCTCGAAAGAGAGATGCCAATTATCGAAAATAAAGGAGGATAAGCTTCTCGAAATAGAGATGCCAGTTATCGAAAATAAAGGTGGATAAGCTTCTCGAAAGAGAGATGCCACTTATCGAAAATAAAGGTGGATAAGCTTCTCGAAAGAGAGATGCCACTTATCGAAAATAAAGGTGGATAAGCTTCTCGAAAGAGAGATTCCAGTTATAGAAAATAAAGGCAGATAAGCTTCTCGAAAGAGAGATGCCAGTTATCGAAAATAAAGGTGGATAAGCTTCTTGAAAGAGAGATGCCACTTATCGAAAATAAAGGTGGATAAGCTTCTCGAAAGAGAGATGCCACTTATCCAAAATAAAGATGGGTAAGCTTCTCGAAAGAGAGATGCCACTTATCGAAAATAAAGGTGGATAAGCTTCTCGAAAGAGAGATGCCACTTATCGAAAATAAAGGCGGATAAGCTTCTCGAAAGAGAGATGCCACTTATCGAAAATAAAGGTGGATAAGCTTCTCGAAAGAGAGATGCCACTTATCAAAAATAAAGGTGGATAAGCTTCTCAAAAGAAGATGCCACTTATCGAAAATAAAGATGGATAAGCTTCGCGAAAGAGAGATGCCACTTATCGAAAATAAAGGTGGATAAGCTTCTCGAAAAAGACATGCCACTTATCGAAAATAAAGGTGGATAAGCTTCTCGAATGAGAGATGCCACTTATCTAAAATAAAGGTGGATAAGCTTCTCAAAAGACAGATGCCAGTTATCGAAAATAAAGGTGGATAAGCTTCTCGAAAGAGAGATGCCACATGTCAAAAATAAAGGTGGATAAGCTTCTCGAAAGAGAGATTCCAGTTATACAAAATAAAGGCAGATAAGCTTCTCGAAAGAGAGATGCCAGTTATCGAAAATAAAGGTGGATAAGCTTCTCGAAAGAGAGATGCCACTTATCGAAAATATAGGCGGATAAGCTTCTCGAAAGAGAGATGCCACTTACCAAAAATAAAGGCGGATAAGCTTCTTGAAAGAGAGATACCAATTATCAAAAATAAAGGTGGATAAGCTTCTCGAAAGAGGGATGCCACTATTGAAAAATAAAGGTGGATAAGCTTCTCGAAAGAGAGATGACACTTATTGAAAATAAAGGTGGATAAACTTCTCGAAAGAGAGATGCCACTTATCAAAAATAAAGGTGGATAAGCTTCGCGAAAGAGAGATGCCACTTATCAAAAATAAAGGTGGATAAGCTTCTCGAAAGAAGATGCCACTTATCGAAAATAAAGATGGATAAGCTTCGCGAAAGAGAGATGCCACTTATCGAAAATAAAGGTGGATAAGCTTCTCGAAAGAGACATGCCATTTATCGAAAATAAAGGTGGATAAGCTTCTCAAAAGAGAGATGCCACTTATCGAAAATAAAGGTGGATAAGCTTCTCGAAAGAGAGATGCCACTTATCGAAAATAAAGGTGGATAAGCTTCTCGAAAGAGAGATTCCAGATATAGAAAATAAAGGCAGATAAGCTTCTCGAAAGAGAGATGCCAGTTATCGAAAATAAAGGCGGATAAGCTTCTCTAAAGAGAGATGCCACTTATCGAAAATAAAGGTGGATAAGCTTCTCGAAAGAGAGATGCCACATATAGAAAATAATGTTGGATAAGCTTCTCCAAAGAGAGATGCCACTATTGAAAAATAAAGACGGATAAGCTTCTCGAAAGAGAGATGCCACTTATCGAAAATAAAGGTGGATAAGCTTCTCGAAAGAGAGATTCCAGTTATAGAAAATAAAGGCAGATAAGCTTCTCGAAAGAGAGATGCCAATTATCGAAAATAAAGGAGGATAAGCTTCTCGAAATAGAGATGCCAGTTATCGAAAATAAAGGTGGATAAGCTTCTCGAAAGAGAGATGCCACTTATCGAAAATAAAGGTGGATAAGCTTCTCGAAAGAGAGATGCCACTTATCGAAAATAAAGGTGGATAAGCTTCTCGAAAGAGAGATTCCAGTTATAGAAAATAAAGGCAGATAAGCTTCTCAAAAGAGAGATGCCAGTTATCGAAAATAAAGGTGGATAAGCTTCTTGAAAGAGAGATGCCACTTATCGAAAATAAAGGTGGATAAGCTTCTCGAAAGAGAGATGCCACTTATCCAAAATAAAGATGGGTAAGCTTCTCGAAAGAGATATGCCACTTATCGAAAATAAAGGTGGATAAGCTTCTCGAAAGAGAGATGCCACTTATCGAAAATAAAGGCGGATAAGCTTCTCGAAAGAGAGATGCCAGTTATCGAAAATAAAGGTGGATAAGCTTCTCGAAAGAGAGATGCCACTTATCAAAAATAAAGGTGGATAAGCTTCTCAAAAGAAGATGCCACTTATCGAAAATAAAGATGGATAAGCTTCGCGAAAGAGAGATGCCACTTATCGAAAATAAAGGTGGATAAGCTTCTCGAAAAAGACATGCCACTTATCGAAAATAAAGGTGGATAAGCTTCTCGAATGAGAGATGCCACTTATCTAAAATAAAGGTGGATAAGCTTCTCAAAAGACAGATGCCAGTTATCGAAAATAAAGGTGGATAAGCTTCTCGAAAGAGAGATGCCACATGTCAAAAATAAAGGTGGATAAGCTTCTCGAAAGAGAGATTCCAGTTATACAAAATAAAGGCAGATAAGCTTCTCGAAAGAGAGATGCCAGTTATCGAAAATAAAGGTGGATAAGCTTCTCGAAAGAGAGATGCCACTTATCGAAAATAAAGGCGGATAAGCTTCTCGAAAGAGAGACGCCACTTGTCAAAAATAAAGGTGGATAAGCTTCTCGAAAGAGAGATTCCAGTTATCGAAAATAAAGGCGGATAAGCTTCTCGAAAGAGAGATGCCAGTTATCGAAAATAAAGTTGGATAAGCTTCTCGAAAGAGAGATGCCACTTATCGAAAAAAAAGGCGGATAAGTTTCTCGAAAGAGAGATGCCACTATTGAAAAATAAAGGCGGATAAGCTTCTCGAAAGAGAGATGCGACTTGTCAAAATTAAAGGTGGATAAGCTTATCGAAAGGAAGATGCCACTTATCAAAAATAAAAGTGGATAAGCTTCTCGAAAGAGATATGCCACTTGTCAAAAATAAAGGTTGATAAGCTTCTCGAAAGAGAGATTCCATTTATCGAAAATAAAGGCGGATAAGCTTCTCGAAAGAGAGATGCATGTTATCGAAAATAAAGGTGGATAAGCTTCTCGAAAGGGAGATGCCACTTATCAAAAATAAAAGTGGATAAGCTTCTCGAAAGAGAGATGCCACTATTGAAAAATAAATATGGATAAGCTTCTCGAAAGAGAGATGCCACTTATCGAAAATAAAGGTGGATAAGCTTCTCGAAAAAGAGATTCCAGTTATAGAAAATAAAGGCAGATAAGCTTCTCGAAAGAGAGATGCCAGTTATCGAAAAAAAATGTGGATAAGCTTCTCAAAAGAGAGATGCCACTTTTCGAAAATAAAGGTGGATAAGCTTCTCGAAAGAGAGATGCCACTTATTGAAAATAAAGGCAGATAAGCTTCTCGAAAGAGAGATGCCACTATTGAAAATAAAGGTGGATAAGCTTCTCCAAAGAGAGATTCCACTTATCAAAAATAAAGGTGGATAAGCTTCGCGAAAGAGAGATGCCACTTATCTAAAATAAAGGTGGATAAGCTTCTCAAAAGAGAGATGACAGTTATCGAAAATAAAGGTGGATAAGCTTCTCGAATGAAAGATACCATTTATCGAAAATAAAGGGGGATAAGCTTCTCGAAAGAGAGATGCCACTTATCGAAAATAAAGGTGGATAAGCTTCTCGAAAGAGAGATTCCACTTATCCAAAATAAAGATGGGTAAGCTTCTCGAAAGAGAGATGCCACTTATCGAAAATAAAGGTGGATAAGCTTCTCGAAAGAGAGATGCCACTTATCGAAAATAAAGGTGGATAAGCTTCTCGAAAGAGAGATGCCACTTATCGAAAATAAAGGCGGATAAGCTTCTCGAAAGAGAGATGCCACTTATCGAGAATAAAGGCGGATAAGCTTCTCGAAAGAGAGATGCCACTTATCGAAAATAAAGGTGGATAAGCGTCTCGAAAGAGAGATGCCACTTATCGAAAATAAAGGTGGATAAGCTTCTCGAAAGAGAGATTCCAGTTATCGAAAATAAAGGCAGATAAGATTCTCGAAAGAGAGACGCCAGTTATCGAAAATAAAGGTGGATAAGCTTCTCGAAAGAGACATGCCACTTATCGAAAATAAAGGTGGATAAGCTTCTCGAAAGAGAGATGCCACTTATCGAAAATAAAGGTGGATAACCTTCTCCAAAGAGAGATTCCACTTATCAAAAATAAAGGTGGATAAGCTTCGCGAAAGAGAGATGCCACTTATCTAAAATAAAGGTGGATAAGCTTCTCGAAAGAGAGATGACAGTTATCAAAAATAAAGGTGGATAAGCTTCTCGAATGAAAGATACCATTTATCGAAAATAAAGGGGGATAAGCTTCTCGAAAGAGAGATGCCAATTATCGAAAATAAAGGTGGATAAGCTTCTCGAAATAGAGATGCCAGTTATCGAAAATAAAGGTGGATAAGCTTCTCGAAAGAGAGATGCCACTTATCGAAAATAAAGGTGGATAAGCTTCTCGAAAGAGAGATGCCACTTATCGAAAATAAAGGTGGATAAGCTTCTCGAAAGAGAGATTCCAGTTATAGAAAATAAAGGCAGATAAGCTTCTTGAAAGAGAGATGCCAGTTATCGAAAATAAAGGTGGATAAGCTTCTCGAAAGAGAGATGCCACTTATCGAAAATAAAGGTGGATAAGCTTCTCGAAAGAGAGATGCCACTTATCCAAAATAAAGATGGGTAAGCTTCTCGAAAGAGAGATGCCACTTATCGAAAATAAAGGTGGATAAGCTTCTCGAAAGAGAGATGCCACTTATCGAAAATAAAGGCGGATAAGCTTCTCGAAAGAGAGATGCCAGTTATCGAAAATAAAGGTGGATAAGCTTCTCGAAAGAGAGATGCCACTTATCGAAAATAAAGGTGGATAAGCTTCTCAAAAGAGAGATGCCACTTATCGAAAATAAAGGTGGATAAGCTTCTCGAAAGAGAGATTCCAGTTATAGAAAATAAAGGCAGATAAGCTTCTCGAAAAAGAGATGCCAGTTATCGAAAATAAAGGTGGATAAGCTTCTCTAAAGAGAGATGCCATTTATCGAAAATAAAGGTGGATAAGCTTCTCGAAAGAGAGATGCCACATATAGAAAATAATGTTGGATAAGCTTCTCCAAAGAGAGATGCCACTATTGAAAAATAAATACGGATAAGCTTCTCGAAAGAGAGATGCCACTTATCGAAAATAAAGGTGGATAAGCTTCTCGAAAGACAGATTCCAGTTATAGAAAATAAAGGCAGATAAGCTTCTCGAAAGAGAGATGCCAATTATCGAAAATAAAGGTGGATAAGCTTCTCGAAATAGAGATGCCACTTATCGAAAATAAAGGCGGATAAGCTTCTCGAAAGAGAGATGCCACTTATCAAAAATAAAGGCGGATAAGCTTCTTGAAAGAGAGATGCCAATTATCAAAAATAAAGGTGGATAAGCTTCTCGAAAGAGAGATGACACTATTGAAAAATAAAGGTGGATAAGCTTCTCGAAAGAGAGATGACACTTATCAAAAATAAAGGTGGATAAACTTCTCGAAAGAGAGATGCCACTTATCAAAAATAAAGGTGGACAAGCTTCGTGAAAGAGAGATGCCACTTATAAAAAATAAAGGTGTATAAGCTTCTCGAAAGAAGACCCCACTTATCGAAAATAAAGGTGGATAAGCTTCTCGAAAGAGAGATGCCACTTATCGAAAATAAAGGTGGATAAGCTTCTCGAAAGAGAGATGCCACTTATCGAAAATAAAGGCGGATAAGCTTCTCGAAAGAGAGATGCCACTTATCGAAAATAAAGGCGGATAAGCTTCTTGAAAGAGAGATGCCACTTATCGAAAATAAAGGTGGATAAGCGTCTCGAAAGAGAGATGCCACTTATCGAAAATAAAGGTGGATAAGCTTCTCGAAAGAGAGCTGCCACTTATTGAAAATAAAGGTGGATAAGCTTCTCGAAAGAGAGATGCCACTATTGAAAATAAAGGTGGATAAGCTTCTCCAAAGAGAGATTCCACTTATCAAAAATAAAGGTGGATAAGCTTCGCGAAAGAGAGATGCCACTTATCTAAAATAAAGGTGGATAAGCTTCTCAAAAGAGAGATGACAGTTATCGAAAATAAAGGTGGATAAGCTTCTCGAATGAAAGATACCATTTATCGAAAATAAAGGGGGATAAGCTTCTCGAAAGAGAGATGCCACTTATCGAAAATAAAGGTGGATAAGCTTCTCGAAAGAGAGATTCCACTTATCCAAAATAAAGATGGGTAAGCTTCTCGAAAGAGAGATGCCACTTATCGAAAATAAAGGTGGATAAGCTTCTCGAAAGAGAGATGCCACTTATCGAAAATAAAGGTGGATAAGCTTCTCGAAAGAGAGATGCCACTTATCGAAAATAAAGGCGGATAAGCTTCTCGAAAGAGAGATGCCACTTATCGAGAATAAAGGCGGATAAGCTTCTCGAAAGAGAGATGCCACTTATCGAAAATAAAGGTGGATAAGCGTCTCGAAAGAGAGATGCCACTTATCGAAAATAAAGGTGGATAAGCTTCTCGAAAGAGAGATTCCAGTTATCGAAAATAAAGGCAGATAAGATTCTCGAAAGAGAGACACCAGTTATCGAAAATAAAGGTGGATAAGCTTCTCGAAAGAGACATGCCACTTATCGAAAATAAAGGTGGATAAGCTTCTCGAAAGAGAGATGCCACTTATCGAAAATAAAGGTGGATAACCTTCTCCAAAGAGAGATTCCACTTATCAAAAATAAAGGTGGATAAGCTTCGCGAAAGAGAGATGCCACTTATCTAAAATAAAGGTGGATAAGCTTCTCGAAAGAGAGATGACAGTTATCAAAAATAAAGGTGGATAAGCTTCTCGAATGAAAGATATCATTTATCGAAAATAAAGGGGGATAAGCTTCTCGAAAGAGAGATGCCAATTATCGAAAATAAAGGTGGATAAGCTTCTCGAAATAGAGATGCCAGTTATCGAAAATAAAGGTGGATAAGCTTCTCGAAAGAGAGATGCCACTTATCGAAAATAAAGGTGGATAAGCTTCTCGAAAGAGAGATGCCACTTATCGAAAATAAAGGTGGATAAGCTTCTCGAAAGAGAGATTCCAGTTATAGAAAATAAAGGCAGATAAGCTTCTTGAAAGAGAGATGCCAGTTATCGAAAATAAAGGTGGATAAGCTTCTCGAAAGAGAGATGCCACTTATCGAAAATAAAGGTGGATAAGCTTCTCGAAAGAGAGATGCCACTTATCCAAAATAAAGATGGGTAAGCTTCTCGAAAGAGAGATGCCACTTATCGAAAATAAAGGTGGATAAGCTTCTCGAAAGAGAGATGCCACTTATCGAAAATAAAGGCGGATAAGCTTCTCGAAAGAGAGATGCCAGTTATCGAAAATAAAGGTGGATAAGCTTCTCGAAAGAGAGATGCCACTTATCGAAAATAAAGGTGGATAAGCTTCTCAAAAGAGAGATGCCACTTATCGAAAATAAAGGTGGATAAGCTTCTCGAAAGAGAGATTCCAGTTATAGAAAATAAAGGCAGATAAGCTTCTCGAAAAAGAGATGCCAGTTATCGAAAATAAAGGTGGATAAGCTTCTCTAAAGAGAGATGCCATTTATCGAAAATAAAGGTGGATAAGCTTCTCGAAAGAGAGATGCCACATATAGAAAATAATGTTGGATAAGCTTCTCCAAAGAGAGATGCCACTATTGAAAAATAAATACGGATAAGCTTCTCGAAAGAGAGATGCCACTTATCGAAAATAAAGGTGGATAAGCTTCTCGAAAGACAGATTCCAGTTATAGAAAATAAAGGCAGATAAGCTTCTCAAAAGAGAGATGCCAATTATCGAAAATAAAGGTGGATAAGCTTCTCGAAATAGAGATGCCACTTATCGAAAATAAAGGCGGATAAGCTTCTCGAAAGAGAGATGCCACTTATCAAAAATAAAGGCGGATAAGCTTCTTGAAAGAGAGATGCCAATTATCAAAAATAAAGGTGGATAAGCTTCTCGAAAGAGAGATGACACTATTGAAAAATAAAGGTGGATAAGCTTCTCGAAAGAGAGATGACACTTATCAAAAATAAAGGTGGATAAACTTCTCGAAAGAGAGATGCCACTTATCAAAAATAAAGGTGGACAAGCTTCGTGAAAGAGAGATGCCACTTATAAAAAATAAAGGTGTATAAGCTTCTCGAAAGAAGACCCCACTTATCGAAAATAAAGGTGGATAAGCTTCTCGAAAGAGAGATGCCACTTATCGAAAATAAAGGTGGATAAGCTTCTCGAAAGAGAGATGCCACTTATCGAAAATAAAGGCGGATAAGCTTCTCGAAAGAGAGATGCCACTTATCGAAAATAAAGGCGGATAAGCTTCTCGAAAGAGAGATGCCACTTATCGAAAATAAAGGTGGATAAGCGTCTCGAAGGAGAGATGCCACTTATCGAAAATAAAGGTGGATAAGCTTCTCGAAAGAGAGATTCCAGTTATCGAAAATAAAGGCAGATAAGATTCTCGAAAGAGAGACGCCAGTTATCGAAAATAAAGGTGGATAAGCTTCTCGAAAGAGACATGCCACTTATCGAAAATAAAGGTGGATAAGCTTCTTGAAAGAGAGATGCCACTTATCGAAAATAAAGGCGGATAAGCTTCTCGAAAGAGAGATGACACTTATCAAAAATAAAGGTGGATAAACTTCTCGAAAGAGAGATGCCACTTATCAAAAATAAAGGTGGACAAGCTTCGTGAAAGAGAGATGCCACTTATAAAAAATAAAGGTGTATAAGCTTCTCGAAAGAAGACCCCACTTATCGAAAATAAAGGTGGATAAGCTTCTCGAAAGAGAGATGCCACTTATCGAAAATAAAGGTGGATAAGCTTCTCGAAAGAGAGATGCCACTTATCGAAAATAAAGGCGGATAAGCTTCTCGAAAGAGAGATGCCACTTATCGAAAATAAAGGCGGATAAGCTTCTCGGAAGAGAGATGCCACTTATCGAAAATAAAGGTGGATAAGCGTCTCGAAAGAGAGATGCCACTTATCGAAAATAAAGGTGGATAAGCTTCTCGAAAGAGAGATTCCAGTTATCGAAAATAAAGGCAGATAAGATTCTCGAAAGAGAGACGCCAGTTATCGAAAATAAAGGTGGATAAGCTTCTCGAAAGAGACATGCCACTTATCGAAAATAAAGGTGGATAAGCTTCTTGAAAGAGAGATGCCACTTATCGAAAATAAAGGTGGATAAGCTTCTCGAAAGAGAGATGCCACATATAGAAAATAATGTTGGATAAGCTTCTCCAAAGAGAGATGCCACTATTGAAAAATAAAGACGGATAAGCTTCTCGAAAGAGAGATGCCACTTATCGAAAATAAAGGTGGATAAGCTTCTCGAAAGAGAGATTCCAGTTATAGAAAATAAAGGCAGATAAGCTTCTCGAAAGAGAGATGCCAATTATCGAAAATAAAGGAGGATAAGCTTCTCGAAATAAAGATGCCAGTTATCGAAAATAAAGGTGGATAAGCTTCTCGAAAGAGAGATGCCACTTATCGAAAATAAAGGTGGATAAGCTTCTCGAAAGAGAGATGCCACTTATCGAAAATAAAGGTGGATAAGCTTCTCGAAAGAGAGATTCCAGTTATAGAAAATAAAGGCAGATAAGCTTCTCGAAAGAGAGATGCCAGTTATCGAAAATAAAGGTGGATAAGCTTCTCGAAAGAGAGATGCCACTTATCGAAAATAAAGGTGGATAAGCTTCTCGAAAGAGAGATGCCACTTATCCAAAATAAAGATGGGTAAGCTTCTCGAAAGAGAGATGCCACTTATCGAAAATAAAGGTGGATAAGCTTCTCGAAAGAGAGATGCCACTTATCGAAAATAAAGGCGGATAAGCTTCTCGAAAGAGAGATGCCAGTTATCGAAAATAAAGGTGGATAAGCTTCTCGAAAGAGAGATGCCACTTATCGAAAATAAAGGTGGATAAGCTTCTCGAAAGAGAGATGCCACTTATCGAAAATAAAGGTGGATAAGTTTCTCGAAAGAGAGATTCCAGTTATAAAAAATAAAGGCAGATAAGCTTCTCGAAAGAGAGATGCCAGTTATCGAAAATAAAGGTGGATAAGCTTCTCTAAAGAGAGATGCCACTTATCGAAAATAAAGGTGGATTAGCTTCTCGAAAGAGAGATGCCACATATAGAAAATAATGTTGGATAAGCTTCTCCAAAGAGAGATGCCACTATTGAAAAATAAATACGGATAAGCTTCTCGAAAGAGAGATGCCACTTATCGAAAATAAAGGTGGATAAGCTTCTCGAAAGAGAGATTCCAGTTATAGAAAATAAAGGCAGATAAGCTTCTCGAAAGAGAGATGCCAATTATCGAAAATAAAGCTGGATAAGCTTCTCGAAATAGAGATGCCACTTATCGAAAATAAAGGCGGATAAGCTTCTCGAAAGAGAGATGCCACTTATCAAAAATAAAGGTGGATAAGCTTCTCGAAAGAGAGATGCCACTTATCGAAAATAAAGGTGGATAAGCTTCTCGAAAGAGAGATTCCAGTTATAGAAAATAAAGGCAGATAAGCTTCTCGAAAGAGAGATGCCAATTATCGAAAATAAAGGTGGATAAGCTTCTCGAAATAGAGATGCCAGTTATCGAAAATAAAGGTGGATAAGCTTCTCGAAAGAGAGATGCCACTTATCGAAAATAAAGGTGGATAAGCTTCTCGAAAGAGAGATGCCACTTATCGAAAATAAAGGCGGATAAGCTTCTCGAAAGAGAGATGCCACTTATCGAAAATAAAGGCGGATAAGCTTCTCGAAAGAGAGATGCCACTTATCGAAAATAAAGGTGGATAAGCGTCTCGAAAGAGAGATGCCACTTATCGAAAATAAAGGTGGATAAGCTTCTCGAAAGAGAGATTCCAGTTATCGAAAATAAAGGCAGATAAGATTCTCGAAAGAGAGACGCCAGTTATCGAAAATAAAGGTGGATAAGCTTCTCGAAAGAGACATGCCACTTATCGAAAATAAAGGTGGATAAGCTTCTTGAAAGAGAGATGCCACTTATCGAAAATAAAGGTGGATAAGCTTCTCGAAAGAGAGATGCCACATATAGAAAATAATGTTGGATAAGCTTCTCCAAAGAGAGATGCCACTATTGAAAAATAAAGACGGATAAGCTTCTCGAAAGAGAGATGCCACTTATCGAAAATAAAGGTGGATAAGCTTCTCGAAAGAGAGATTCCAGTTATAGAAAATAAAGGCAGATAAGCTTCTCGAAAGAGAGATGCCAATTATCGAAAATAAAGGAGGATAAGCTTCTCGAAATAAAGATGCCAGTTATCGAAAATAAAGGTGGATAAGCTTCTCGAAAGAGAGATGCCACTTATCGAAAATAAAGGTGGATAAGCTTCTCGAAAGAGAGATGCCACTTATCGAAAATAAAGGTGGATAAGCTTCTCGAAAGAGAGATTCCAGTTATAGAAAATAAAGGCAGATAAGCTTCTCGAAAGAGAGATGCCAGTTATCGAAAATAAAGGTGGATAAGCTTCTCGAAAGAGAGATGCCACTTATCGAAAATAAAGGTGGATAAGCTTCTCGAAAGAGAGATGCCACTTATCCAAAATAAAGATGGGTAAGCTTCTCGAAAGAGAGATGCCACTTATCGAAAATAAAGGTGGATAAGCTTCTCGAAAGAGAGATGCCACTTATCGAAAATAAAGGCGGATAAGCTTCTCGAAAGAGAGATGCCAGTTATCGAAAATAAAGGTGGATAAGCTTCTCGAAAGAGAGATGCCACTTATCGAAAATAAAGGTGGATAAGCTTCTCGAAAGAGAGATGCCACTTATCGAAAATAAAGGTGGATAAGTTTCTCGAAAGAGAGATTCCAGTTATAAAAAATAAAGGCAGATAAGCTTCTCGAAAGAGAGATGCCAGTTATCGAAAATAAAGGTGGATAAGCTTCTCTAAAGAGAGATGCCACTTATCGAAAATAAAGGTGGATTAGCTTCTCGAAAGAGAGATGCCACATATAGAAAATAATGTTGGATAAGCTTCTCCAAAGAGAGATGCCACTATTGAAAAATAAATACGGATAAGCTTCTCGAAAGAGAGATGCCACTTATCGAAAATAAAGGTGGATAAGCTTCTCGAAAGAGAGATTCCAGTTATAGAAAATAAAGGCAGATAAGCTTCTCGAAAGAGAGATGCCAATTATCGAAAATAAAGCTGGATAAGCTTCTCGAAATAGAGATGCCACTTATCGAAAATAAAGGCGGATAAGCTTCTCGAAAGAGAGATGCCACTTATCAAAAATAAAGGTGGATAAGCTTCTCGAAAGAGAGATGCCACTTATCGAAAATAAAGGTGGATAAGCTTCTCGAAAGAGAGATTCCAGTTATAGAAAATAAAGGCAGATAAGCTTCTCGAAAGAGAGATGCCAATTATCGAAAATAAAGGTGGATAAGCTTCTCGAAATAGAGATGCCAGTTATCGAAAATAAAGGTGGATAAGCTTCTCGAAAGAGAGATGCCACTTATCGAAAATAAAGGTGGATAAGCTTCTCGAAAGAGAGATGCCACTTATCGAAAATAAAGGCGGATAAGCTTCTCGAAAGAGAGATGCCACTTATCGAAAATAAAGGCGGATAAGCTTCTCGAAAGAGAGATGCCACTTATCGAAAATAAAGGTGGATAAGCGTCTCGAAAGAGAGATGCCACTTATCGAAAATAAAGGTGGATAAGCTTCTCGAAAGAGAGATTCCAGTTATCCAAAATAAAGATGGGTAAGCTTCTCGAAAGAGAGATGCCACTTATCGAAAATAAAGGTGGATAAGCTTCTCGAAAGAGAGATGCCACTTATCGAAATTAAAGGCGGATAAGCTTCTCGAAAGAGAGATGCCAGTTATCGAAAATAAAGGTGGATAAGCTTCTCGAAAGAGAGATGCCACTTATCGAAAATAAAGGTGGATAAGCTTCTCGAAAGAGAGATGCCACTTATCGAAAATAAAGGTGGATAAGCTTCTCGAAAGAGAGATTCCAGTTATAGAAAATAAAGGCAGATAAGCTTCTCGAAAAAGAGATGCTAGTTATCGAAAATAAAGGTGGATAAGCTTCTCTAAAGAGAGATGCCACTTATCAAAAATAAAGGTGGATAAGCTTCGCGAAAGAGAGATGCCACTTATCTAAAATAAAGGTGGATAAGCTTCTCGAAAGAGAGATGACAGTTATCGAAAATAAAGGTGGATAAGCTTCTCGAATGAAAGATACCATTTATCGAAAATAAAGGGGGATAAGCTTCTCGAAAGAGAGATGCCACTTATCGAAAATAAAGGTGGATAAGCTTATCGAAAGAGAGATGCCACTTATCCAAAATAAAGATGGGTAAGCTTCTCGAAAGAGAGATGCCACTTATCGAAAATAAAGGTGGATAAGCTTCTCGAAAGAGAGATGCCACTTATCGAAAATAAAGGGGGATAAGCTTCTCGAAAGAGAGATGCCACTTATCGAAAATAAAGGCGGATAAGCTTCTCGAAAGAGAGATGCCACTTATCGAAAATAAAGGTGGATAAGCTTCTCGAAAGAGAGATGCCACTTATCGAAAATAAAGGTGGATAAGCTTCTCGAAAGAGAGATGCCACTTATCGAAAATAAAGGTGGATAAGCTTCTCGAAAGAGAGATTCCAGATATAGAAAATAAAGGCAGATAAGCTTCTCGAAAGAGAGATGCCAGTTATCGAAAATAAAGGCGGATAAGCTTCTCTAAAGAGAGATGCCACTTATCGAAAATAAAGGTGGATAAGCTTCTCGAAAGAGAGATGCCACATATAGAAAATAATGTTGGATAAGCTTCTCCAAAGAGAGATGCCACTATTGAAAAATAAAGACGGATAAGCTTATCGAAAGAGAGATGCCACTTATCGAAAATAAAGGTGGATAAGCTTCTCGAAAGAGAGATTCCAGTTATAGAAAATAAAGGCAGATAAGCTTCTCGAAAGAGAGATGCCAATTATCGAAAATAAAGGAGGATAAGCTTCTCGAAATAGAGATGCCAGTTATCGAAAATAAAGGTGGATAAGCTTCTCGAAAGAGAGATGCCACTTATCGAAAATAAAGGTGGATAAGCTTCTCGAAAGAGAGATGCCACTTATCGAAAATAAAGGTGGATAAGCTTCTCGAAAGAGAGATTCCAGTTATAGAAAATAAAGGCAGATAAGCTTCTCGAAAGAGAGATGCCAATTATCGAAAATAAAGGTGGATACGCTTCTCGAAATAGAGATGCCACTTTTCGAAAATAAAGGCGGATAAGCTTCTCGAAAGAGAGATGCCACTTATCAAAAATAAAGGTGGATAAGCTTCTCGAAAGAGAGATGCCACTTATCGAAAATAAAGGTGGATAAGCTTCTCGAAAGAGAGATTCCAGTTATAGAAAATAAAGGCAGATAAGCTTCTCGAAAGAGAGATGCCAATTATCGAAAATAAAGGTGGATAAGCTTCTCGAAATAGAGATGCCAGTTATCGAAAATAAAGGTGGATAAGCTTCTCGAAAGAGAGATGCCACTTATCGAAAATAAAGGTGGATAAGCTTCTCGAAAGAGAGAAGCCACTTATCGAAAATAAAGGTGGATAAGCTTCTCGAAAGAGAGATTCCAGTTATAGAAAATAAAGGCAGATAAGCTTCTTGAAAGAGAGATGCCAGTTATCAAAAATAAAGGTGGATAAGCTTCACGAAAGAGAGATGCCACTTATCGAAAATAAAGGTGGATAAGCTTCTCGAAAGAGAGATGCCACTTATCCAAAATAAAGATGGGTAAGCTTCTCGAAAGAGAGATGCCACTTATCGAAAATAAAGGTGGATAAGCTTCTCGAAAGAGAGATGCCACTTATCGAAATTAAAGGCGGATAAGCTTCTCGAAAGAGAGATGCCAGTTATCGAAAATAAAGGTGGATAAGCTTCTCGAAAGAGAGATGCCACTTATCGAAAATAAAGGTGGATAAGCTTCTCGAAAGAGAGATGCCACTTATCGAAAATAAAGGTGGATAAGCTTCTCGAAAGAGAGATTCCAGTTATAGAAAATAAAGGCAGATAAGCTTCTCGAAAAAGAGATGCTAGTTATCGGAAATAAAGGTGGATAAGCTTCTCTAAAGAGAGATGCCACTTATCAAAAATAAAGGTGGATAAGCTTCGCGAAAGAGAGATGCCACTTATCTAAAATAAAGGTGGATAAGCTTCTCGAAAGAGAGATGACAGTTATCGAAAATAAAGGTGGATAAGCTTCTCGAATGAAAGATACCATTTATCGAAAATAAAGGGGGATAAGCTTCTCGAAAGAGAGATGCCACTTATCGAAAATAAAGGTGGATAAGCTTATCGAAAGAGAGATGCCACTTATCCAAAATAAAGATGGGTAAGCTTCTCGAAAGAGAGATGCCACTTATCGAAAATAAAGGTGGATAAGCTTCTCGAAAGAGAGATGCCACTTATCGAAAATAAAGGTGGATAAGCTTCTCGAAAGAGAGATGCCACTTATCGAAAATAAAGGCGGATAAGCTTCTCGAAAGAGAGATGCCACTTATCGAAAATAAAGGTGGATAAGCTTCTCGAAAGAGAGATGCCACTTATCGAAAATAAAGGTGGATAAGCTTCTCGAAAGAGAGATGCCACTTATCGAAAATAAAGGTGGATAAGCTTCTCGAAAGAGAGATTCCAGATATAGAAAATAAAGGCAGATAAGCTTCTCGAAAGAGAGATGCCAGTTATCGAAAATAAAGGCGGATAAGCTTCTCTAAAGAGAGATGCCACTTATCGAAAATAAAGGTGGATAAGCTTCTCGAAAGAGAGATGCCACATATAGAAAATAATGTTGGATAAGCTTCTCCAAAGAGAGATGCCACTATTGAAAAATAAAGACGGATAAGCTTCTCGAAAGAGAGATGCCACTTATCGAAAATAAAGGTGGATAAGCTTCTCGAAAGAGAGATTCCAGTTATAGAAAATAAAGGCAGATAAGCTTCTCGAAAGAGAGATGCCAATTATCGAAAATAAAGGAGGATAAGCTTCTCGAAATAGAGATGCCAGTTATCGAAAATAAAGGTGGATAAGCTTCTCGAAAGAGAGATGCCACTTATCGAAAATAAAGGTGGATAAGCTTGTCGAAAGAGAGATGCCACTTATCGAAAATAAAGGTGGATAAGCTTCTCGAAAGAGAGATTCCAGTTATAGAAAATAAAGGCAGATAAGCTTCTCGAAAGAGAGATGCCAATTATCGAAAATAAAGGTGGATACGCTTCTCGAAATAGAGATGCCACTTTTCGAAAATAAAGGCGGATAAGCTTCTCGAAAGAGAGATGCCACTTATCAAAAATAAAGGTCGATAAGCTTCTCGAAAGAGAGATGCCACTTATCCAAAATAAAGATGGGTAAGCTTCTCGAAAGAGAGATGCCACTTATCGAAAATAAAGGTGGATAAGCTTCTCGAAAGAGAGATGCCAGTTATCGAAAATAAAGGTCGATAAGCTTCTCGAAAGAGAGATGCCACTTATCGAAAATAAAGGCGGATAAGCTTCTCGAAAGAGAGATGCCACTTATCGAAAATAAAGGTGGATAAGCTTCTCGAAAGAGAGATGCCACTTATCGAAAATAACGGTGGATTAGCTTCTCGAAAGAGAGATGCCACTTATCGAAAATTAAGGTGGATAAGCTTCTCGAAAGAGAGATTCCAGTTATAGAAAATTAAGGCAGATAAGCTTCTTGAAAGAGAGATGCCAGTTATCAAAAATAAAGGTGGATAAGCTTCTCGAAAGAGAGATGCCACTTATCGAAAATAAAGGTGGATAAGCTTCTCGAAAGAGAGATGCCACTTATCCAAAATAAAGATGGGTAAGCTTCTCGAAAGAGAGATGCCACTTATCGAAAATAAAGGTGGATAAGCTTCTCGAAAGAGAGATGCCACTTATCGAAAATAAAGGTGGATAAGCTTCTCGAAAGAGAGATGCCACTTATCGAAAATAAAGGTGGATAAGCTTCTCGAAAGAGAGATGCCACTTATCGAAAATAAAGGTGGATAAGCTTCTCGAAAGAGAGATTCCAGTTATAGAAAATAAAGGCAGATAAGCTTCTCGAAAAAGAGATGCCAGTTATCGAAAATAAAGGTGGATAAGCTTCTCTAAAGAGAGATGCCACTTATCGAAAATAAAGGTGGATAAGCTTCTCGAAAGAGAGATGCCACATATAGAAAATAATGTTGGATAAGCTTCTCCAAAGAGAGATGCCACTATTGAAAAATAAAGACAGATAAGCTTCTCGAAAGAGAGATGCCACTTATCGAAAATAAAGGTGGATAAGCTTCTCGAAAGAGAGATTCCAGTGATAGAAAATAAAGGCAGATAAGCTTCTCGAAAGAGAGATGCCAATTATCGAAAATAAAGGTGGATAAGCTTCTCGAAATAGAGATGCCACTTATCAAAAATAAAGGCGGATAAGCTTCTTGAAAGAGAGATGCCAATTATCAAAAATAAAGGTGGATAAGCTTCTCGAAAGAAAGATGACACTATTGAAAAATAAAGGTGGATAAGCTTCTCGAAAGAGAGATGACAGTTATCAAAAATAAAGGTGGATAAACTTCTCGAAAGAGAGATGCCACTTATCAAAAATAAAGGTGGACAAGCTTCGTGAAAGAGAGATGCCACTTATCAAAAATAAAGGTGTATAAGCTTCTCGAAAGAAGACCCCACTTATCGAAAATAAAGATGGATAAGCTTCGCGAAAGAGAGATGCCACTTATCGAAAATAAAGGTGGATAAGCTTCTCGAAAGAGACATGCCACTTATCGAAAATAAAGGTGGATAAGCTTCTCGAAAGAGAGATTCCACTTATCAAAAATAAAGGTGGATAAGCTTCGCGAAAGAGAGATGCCACTTATCTAAAATAAAGGTGGATAAGCTTCTCGAAAGAGAGATGAAAGTTATCGAAAATAAAGGTGGATAAGCTTCTCGAATGAAAGATACCATTTATCGAAAATAAAGGGGGATAAGCTTCTCGAAAGAGAGATGCCAGTTATCGAAAATAAAGGTGGATAAGCTTCTCGAAAGAGAGATGCCACTTATCCAAAATAAAGATGGGTAAGCTTCTCGAAAGAGAGATGCCACTTATCGAAAATAAAGGTGGATAAGCTTCTCGAAAGAGAGATGCCAGTTATCAAAAATAAAGGTGGATAAGCTTCTCAAAAGAGAGATGCCACTTATCGAAAATAAAGGCGGATAAGCTTCTCGAAAGAGGGATGCCACTTATCGAAAATAAAGGTGGATAAGCTTCTCGAAAGAGAGATGCCACTTATCGAAAATAAAGGTGGATAAGCTTCTCGAAAGAGAGATGCCACTTATCGAAAATAAAGGTGGATAAGCTTCTCGAAAGAGAGATTCCAGTTATAGAAAATAAAGGCAGATAAGCTTCTCGAAAGAGAGATGCCAGTTATCGAAAATAAAGGCGGATAAGCTTCTCTGAAGAGAGATGCCACTTATCGAAAATAAAGGTGGATAAGCTTCTCGAAAGAGAGATGCCACATATAGAAAATAATGTTGGATAAGCTTCTCCAAAGAGAGATGCCACTATTGAAAAATAAAGACAGATAAGCTTCTCGAAAGAGAGATGCCACTTATCGAAAATAAAGGTGGATAAGCTTCTCGAAAGAGAGATTCCAGTTATAGAAAATAAAGGCAGATAAGCTTCTCGAAAGAGAGATGCCAATTATCGATAATAAAGGAGGATCAGCTTCTCGAAATAGATATGCCAGTTATCGAAAATAAAGGTGGATAAGCTTCTCGAAAGAGAGATGCCACTTATCGAAAATAAAGGTGGATAAGCTTCTCGAAAGAGAGATGCCACTTATCGAAAATAAAGGTGGATAAGCTTCTCGAAAGAGAGATTCCAGTTATAGAAAATAAAGGCAGATAAGCTTCTCGAAAGAGAGATGCCAGTTATCGAAAATAAAGGTGGATAAGCTTCTCGAAAGAGAGATGCCACTTATCGAAAATAAAGGTGGATAAGCTTCTCGAAAGAGAGATTCCAGTGATAGAAAATAAAGGCAGATAAGCTTCTCGAAAGAGAGATGCCAATTATCGAAAATAAAGGTGGATAAGCTTCTCGAAATAGAGATGCCACTTATCGAAAATAAAGGCGGATAAGCTTCTCGAAAGAGAGATGCCACTTATCAAAAATAAAGGCGGATAAGCTTCTTGAAAGAGAGATGCCAATTATCAAAAATAAAGGTGGATAAGCTTCTCGAAAGAGAGATGACACTATTGAAAAATAAAGGTGGATAAGCTTCTCGAAAGAGAGATGACAGTTATCAAAAATAAAGGTGGATAAACTTCTCGAAAGAGAGATGCCACTTATCAAAAATAAAGGTGGAAAGCTTCGTGAAAGAGAGATGCCACTTATCAAAAATAAAGGTGTATAAGCTTCTCGAAAGAAGACCCCACTTATCGAAAATAAAGATGGATAAGCTTCGCGAAAGAGAGATGCCACTTATCGAAAATAAAGGTGGATAAGCTTCTCGAAAGAGACATGCCACTTATCGAAAATAAAGGTGGATAAACTTCTCGAAAGAGAGATTCCACTTATCAAAAATAAAGGTGGATAAGCTTCGCGAAAGAGAGATGCCACTTATCTAAAATAAAGGTGGATAAGCTTCTCGAAAGAGAGATGACAGTTATCGAAAATAAAGGTGGATAAGCTTCTCGAATGAAAGATACCATTTATCGAAAATAAAGGGGGATAAGCTTCTCGAAAGAGAGATGCCAGTTATCGAAAATAAAGGTGGATAAGCTTCTCGAAAGAGAGATGCCACTTATCCAAAATAAAGATGGGTAAGCTTCTCGAAAGAGAGATGCCACTTATCGAAAATAAAGGTGGATAAGCTTCTCGAAAGAGAGATGCCAGTTATCAAAAATAAAGGTGGATAAGCTTCTCGAAAGAGAGATGCCACTTATCGAAAATAAAGGTGGATAAGCTTCTCGAAAGAGGGATGCCACTTATCGAAAATAAAGGTGGATAAGCTTCTCGAAAGAGAGATGCCACTTATCGAAAATAAAGGTGGATAAGCTTCTCGAAAGAGAGATGCCACTTATCGAAAATAAAGGTGGATAAGCTTCTCGAAAGAGAGATTCCAGTTATAGAAAATAAAGGCAGATAAGCTTCTCGAAAGAGAGATGCCAGTTATCGAAAATAAAGGCGGATAAGCTTCTCTGAAGAGAGATGCCACTTATCGAAAATAAAGGTGGATAAGCTTCTCGAAAGAGAGATGCCACATATAGAAAATAATGTTGGATAAGCTTCTCCAAAGAGAGATGCCACTATTGAAAAATAAAGACAGATAAGCTTCTCGAAAGAGAGATGCCACTTATCGAAAATAAAGGTGGATAAGCTTCTCGAAAGAGAGATTCCAGTTATAGAAAATAAAGGCAGATAAGCTTCTCGAAAGAGAGATGCCAATTATCGATAATAAAGGAGGATCAGCTTCTCGAAATAGATATGCCAGTTATCGAAAATAAAGGTGGATAAGCTTCTCGAAAGAGAGATGCCACTTATCGAAAATAAAGGTGGATAAGCTTCTCGAAAGAGAGATGCCACTTATCGAAAATAAAGGTGGATAAGCTTCTCGAAAGAGAGATTCCAGTTATAGAAAATAAAGGCAGATAAGCTTCTCGAAAGAGAGATGCCAGTTATCGAAAATAAAGGTGGATAAGCTTCTCGAAAGAGAGATGCCACTTATCGAAAATAAAGGTGGATAAGCTTCTCGAAAGAGAGATGCCACTTATCCAAAATAAAGATGGGTAAGCTTCTCGAAAGAGAGATGCCACTTATCGAAAATAAAGGTGGATAAGCTTCTCGAAAGAGAGATGCCACTTATCGAAAATAAAGGCGGATAAGCTTCTCGAAAGAGAGATGCCACTTATCGAAAATAAAGGTGGATAAGTTTCTCGAAAGAGAGATTCCAGTTATAAAAAATAAAGGCAGATAAGCTTCTCGAAAGAGAGATGCCAGTTATCGAAAATAAAGGTGGATAAGCTTCTCTAAAGAGAGATGCCACTTATCGAAAATAAAGGTGGATAAGCTTCTCGAAAGAGAGATGCCACATATAGAAAATAATGTTGGATAAGCTTCTCCAAAGAGAGATGCCACTATTGAAAAATAAAGACGGATAAGCTTCTCGAAAGAGAGATGCCACTTATCGAAAATAAAGGTGGATAAGCTTCTCGAAAGAGAGATTCCAGTTATAGAAAATAAAGGCAGATAAGCTTCTCGAAAGAGAGATGCCAATTATCGAAAATAAAGGTGGATAAGCTTCTCGAAATAGAGATGCCACTTATCGAAAATACAGGCGGATAAGCTTCTCGAAAGAGAGATGCCACTTATCAAAAATAAAGGTGGATAAGCTTCTTGAAAGAGAGATGCCAATTATCAAAAATAAAGGTGGATAAGCTTCTCGAAAGAGAGATGACACTATTGAAAAATAAAGGTGGATAAGCTTCTCAAAAGAGACATGCCACTTATCGAAAATAAAGGTGGATAAGCTTCTCGAAAGAGAGATTCCACTTATCAAAAATAAAGGTGGATAAGCTTCGCGAAAGAGAGATGCCACTTATCTAAAATAAAGGTGGATAAGCTTCTCGAAAGAGAGATGACAGTTATCGAAAATAAAGGTGGATAAGCTTCTCGAATGAAAGATACCATTTATCGAAAATAAAGGGAGATAAGCTTCTCGAAAGAGAGATGCCACTGATCGAAAATAAAGGTGGATAAGCTTCTCGAAAGAGAGA
Organism: Lathyrus sativus; assembly: GCA_963859935.3. Classification (NCBI taxonomy): domain Eukaryota; kingdom Viridiplantae; phylum Streptophyta; class Magnoliopsida; order Fabales; family Fabaceae; genus Lathyrus; species Lathyrus sativus. The sequence continues at coordinate 187,926,390 of OZ012738.1, read as the reverse complement.
TGCCACTTATCCAAAATAAAGATGGGTAAGCTTCTCGAAAGAGAGATGCCACTTATCGAAAATAAAGGTGGATAAGCTTCTCGAAAGAGAGATGCCACTTATCGAAAATAAAGGTGGATAAGCTTCTCGAAAGAGAGATGCCACTTATCGAAAATAAAGGCGGATAAGCTTCTCGAAAGAGAGATGCCACTTATCGAAAATAAAGGTGGATAAGCTTCTCGAAAGAGAGATGCCACTTATCGAAAATAAAGGTGGATAAGCTTCTCGAAAGAGAGATGCCACTTATCGAAAATAAAGGTGGATAAGCTTCTCGAAAGAGAGATTCCAGTTATAGAAAATAAAGGCAGATAAGCTTCTCGAAAGAGAGATGCCAGTTATCGAAAATAAAGGTGGATAAGCTTCTCTAAAGAGAGATGCCACTTATCGAAAATAAAGGTGGATAAGCTTCTCGAAAGAGAGATGCCACATATAGAAAATAATGTTGGATAAGCTTCTCCAAAGAGAGATGCCACTATTGAAAAATAAAGACGGATAAGCTTCTCGAAAGAGAGATGCCAGTTATCGAAAATAAAGGTGGATAAGCTTCTCGAAAGAGAGATTCCAGTTATAGAAAATAAAGGCAGATAAGCTTCTCGAAAGAGAGATGCCAATTATCGAAAATAAAGGTGGATAAGCTTCTCGAAATAGAGATGCCACTTATCGAAAATAAAGGCGGATAAGCTTCTCGAAAGAGAGATGCCACTTATCAAAAATAAAGGTGGATAAGCTTCTTGAAAGAGAGATGCCAATTATCAAAAATAAAGGTGGATAAGCTTCTCGAAAGAGAGATGCCACTTATCGAAAATAAAGGTGGATAAGCTTCTCGAAAGAGACATGCCACTTATCGAAAATAAAGGTGGATAAGCTTCTCGAAAGAGAGATTCCACTTATCAAAAATAAAGGTGGATAAGCTTCGCGAAAGAGAGATGCCACTTATCTAAAATAAAGGTGGATAAGCTTCTCGAAAGAGAGATGACAGTTATCGAAAATAAAGGTGGATAAGCTTCTCGAATGAAAGATACCATTTATCGAAAATAAAGGGGGATAAGCTTCTCGAAAGAGAGATGCCACTTATCGAAAATAAAGGTGGATAAGCTTCTCGAAAGAGAGATGCCACTTATCCAAAATAAAGATGGGTAAGCTTCTCGAAAGAGAGATGCCACTTATCGAAAATAAAGGTGGATAAGCTTCTCGAAAGAGAGATGCCACTTATCGAAAATAAAGGCGGATAAGCTTCTCGAAAGAGAGATGCCACTTATCCAAAATAAAGATGGGTAAGCTTCTCGAAAGAGAGATGCCACTTATCGAAAATAAAGGTGGATAAGCTTCTCGAAAGAGAGATGCCACTTATCGAAAATAAAGGTGGATAAGCTTCTCGAAAGAGAGATTCCAGTTATAGAAAATAAAGGCAGATAAGCTTCTCGAAAGAGAGATGCCAGTTATCGAAAATAAAGGCGGATAAGCTTCTCTAAAGAGAGATGCCACTTATCGAAAATAAAGGTGGATAAGCTTCTCGAAAGAGAGATGCCACATATAGAAAATAATGTTGGATAAGCTTCTCCAAAGAGAGATGCCACTATTGAAAAATAAAGACGGATAAGCTTCTCGAAAGAGAGATGCCACTTATCGAAAATAAAGGTGGATAAGCTTCTCGAAAGAGAGATTCCAGTTATAGAAAATAAAGGCAGATAAGCTTCTCGAAAGAGAGATGCCAATTATCGATAATAAAGGAGGATAAGCTTCTCAAAATAGAGATGCCAGTTATCGAAAATAAAGGTGGATAAGCTTCTCGAAAGAGAGATGCCACTTATCAAAAATAAAGGTGGATAAGCTTCTCGAAAGAGAGATGCCACTTATCGAAAATAAAGGTGGATAAGCTTCTCGAAAGAGAGATTCCAGTTATAGAAAATAAAGGCAGATAAGCTTCTCGAAAGAGAGATGCCAGTTATCGAAAATAAAGGTGGATAAGCTTCTCGAAAGAGAGATGCCACTTATCGAAAATAAAGGTGGATAAGCTTCTCGAAAGAGAGATGCCACTTATCCAAAATAAAGATGGGTAAGCTTCTCGAAAGAGAGATGCCACTTATCGAAAATAAAGGTGGATAAGCTTCTTGAAAGAGAGATGCCAATTATCAAAAATAAAGGTGGATAAGCTTCTCGAAAGAGAGATGCCACTTATCGAAAATAAAGGTGGATAAGCTTCTCGAAAGAGACATGCCACTTATCGAAAATAAAGGTGGATAAGCTTCTCGAAAGAGAGATTCCACTTATCAAAAATAAAGGTGGATAAGCTTCGCGAAAGAGAGATGCCACTTATCTAAAATAAAGGTGGATAAGCTTCTCGAAAGAGAGATGACAGTTATCGAAAATAAAGGTGGATAAGCTTCTCGAATGAAAGATACCATTTATCGAAAATAAAGGGGGATAAGCTTCTCGAAAGAGAGATGCCACTTATCGAAAATAAAGGTGGATAAGCTTCTCGAAAGAGAGATGCCACTTATCCAAAATAAAGATGGGTAAGCTTCTCGAAAGAGAGATGCCACTTATCGAAAATAAAGGTGGATAAGCTTCTCGAAAGAGAGATGCCACTTATCGAAAATAAAGGTGGATAAGCTTCTCGAAAGAGAGATTCCAGTTATAGAAAATAAAGGCAGATAAGCTTCTCGAAAGAGAGATGCCAGTTATCGAAAATAAAGGCGGATAAGCTTCTCTAAAGAGAGATGCCACTTATCGAAAATAAAGGTGGATAAGCTTCTCGAAAGAGAAATGCCACATATAGAAAATAATGTTGGATAAGCTTCTCCAAAGAGAGATGCCACTATTGAAAAATAAAGACGGATAAGCTTCTCGAAAGAGAGATGCCACTTATCGAAAATAAAGGTGGATAAGCTTCTCGAAAGAGAGATTCCAGTTATAGAAAATAAAGGCAGATAAGCTTCTCGAAAGAGAGATGCCAATTATCGATAATAAAGGAGGATAAGCTTCTCGAAATAGAGATGCCAGTTATCAAAAATAAAGGTGGATAAGCTTCTCGAAAGAGAGATGCCACTTATCGAAAATAAAGGTGGATAAGCTTCTCGAAAGAGAGATGCCACTTATCGAAAATAAAGGTGGATAAGCTTCTCGAAAGAGAGATTCCAGTTATAGAAAATAAAGGCAGATAAGCTTCTCGAAAGAGAGATGCCAGTTATCGAAAATAAAGGTGGATAAGCTTCTCGAAAGAGAGATGCCACTTATCGAAAATAAAGGTGGATAAGCTTCTCGAAAGAGAGATGCCACTTATCCAAAATAAAGATGGGTAAGCTTCTCGAAAGAGAGATGCCACTTATCGAAAATAAAGGTGGATAAGCTTCTCGAAAGAGAGATGCCACTTATCGAAAATAAAGGTGGATAAGCTTCTCGAAAGAGAGATGCCACTTATCGAAAATAAAGGTGGATAAGCTTCTCGAAAGAGAGATTCCAGTTATAGAAAATAAAGGCAGATAAGCTTCTCGAAAGAGAGATGCCAGTTATCGAAAATAAAGGTGGATAAGCTTCTCTAAAGAGAGATGCCACTTATCGAAAATAAAGGTCGATAAGCTTCTCGAAAGAGAGATGCCACATATAGAAAATAATGTTGGATAAGCTTCTCCAAAGAGAGATGCCACTATTGAAAAATAAAGACGGATAAGCTTCTCGAAAGAGAGATGCCAGTTATCGAAAATAAAGGTGGATAAGCTTCTCGAAAGAGAGATTCCAGTTATAGAAAATAAAGGCAGATAAGCTTCTCGAAAGAGAGATGCCAATTATCGAAAATAAAGGTGGATAAGCTTCTCGAAATAGAGATGCCACTTATCGAAAATAAAGGCAGATAAGCTTCTCGAAAGAGAGATGCCACTTATCAAAAATAAAGGTGGATAAGCTTCTTGAAAGAGAGATGCCAATTATCAAAAATAAAGGTGGATAAGCTTCTCGAAAGAGAGATGCCACTTATCGAAAATAAAGGTGGATAAGCTTCTCGAAAGAGACATGCCACTTATCGAAAATAAAGGTGGATAAGCTTCTCGAAAGAGAGATTCCACTTATCAAAAATAAAGGTGGATAAGCTTCGCGAAAGAGAGATGCCACTTATCTAAAATAAAGGTGGATAAGCTTCTCGAAAGAGAGATGACAGTTATCGAAAATAAAGGTGGATAAGCTTCTCGAATGAAAGATACCATTTATCGAAAATAAAGGGGGATAAGCTTCTCGAAAGAGAGATGCCACTTATCGAAAATAAAGGTGGATAAGCTTCTCGAAAGAGAGATGCCACTTATCCAAAATAAAGATGGGTAAGCTTCTCGAAAGAGAGATGCCACTTATCGAAAATAAAGGTGGATAAGCTTCTCGAAAGAGAGATGCCACTTATCGAAAATAAAGGCGGATAAGCTTCTCGAAAGAGAGATGCCACTTATCCAAAATAAAGATGGGTAAGCTTCTCGAAAGAGAGATGCCACTTATCGAAAATAAAGGTGGATAAGCTTCTCGAAAGAGAGATGCCACTTATCGAAAATAAAGGTGGATAAGCTTCTCGAAAGAGAGATTCCAGTTATAGAAAATAAAGGCAGATAAGCTTCTCGAAAGAGAGATGCCAGTTATCGAAAATAAAGGCGGATAAGCTTCTCTAAAGAGAGATGCCACTTATCGAAAATAAAGGTGGATAAGCTTCTCGAAAGAGAGATGCCACATATAGAAAATAATGTTGGATAAGCTTCTCCAAAGAGAGATGCCACTATTGAAAAATAAAGACGGATAAGCTTCTCGAAAGAGAGATGCCACTTATCGAAAATAAAGGTGGATAAGCTTCTCGAAAGAGAGATTCCAGTTATAGAAAATAAAGGCAGATAAGCTTCTCGAAAGAGAGATGCCAATTATCGATAATAAAGGAGGATAAGCTTCTCGAAATAGAGATGCCAGTTATCGAAAATAAAGGTGGATAAGCTTCTCGAAAGAGAGATGCCACTTATCAAAAATAAAGGTGGATAAGCTTCTCGAAAGAGAGATGCCACTTATCGAAAATAAAGGTGGATAAGCTTCTCGAAAGAGAGATTCCAGTTATAGAAAATAAAGGCAGATAAGCTTCTCGAAAGAGAGATGCCAGTTATCGAAAATAAAGGTGGATAAGCTTCTCGAAAGAGAGATGCCACTTATCGAAAATAAAGGTGGATAAGCTTCTCGAAAGAGAGATGCCACTTATCCAAAATAAAGATGGGTAAGCTTCTCGAAAGAGAGATGCCACTTATCGAAAATAAAGGTGGATAAGCTTCTTGAAAGAGAGATGCCAATTATCAAAAATAAAGGTGGATAAGCTTCTCGAAAGAGAGATGCCACTTATCGAAAATAAAGGTGGATAAGCTTCTCGAAAGAGACATGCCACTTATCGAAAATAAAGGTGGATAAGCTTCTCGAAAGAGAGATTCCACTTATCAAAAATAAAGGTGGATAAGCTTCGCGAAAGAGAGATGCCACTTATCTAAAATAAAGGTGGATAAGCTTCTCGAAAGAGAGATGACAGTTATCGAAAATAAAGGTGGATAAGCTTCTCGAATGAAAGATACCATTTATCGAAAATAAAGGGGGATAAGCTTCTCGAAAGAGAGATGCCACTTATCGAAAATAAAGGCGGATAAGCTTCTCGAAAGAGAGATGCCACTTATCCAAAATAAAGATGGGTAAGCTTCTCGAAAGAGAGATGCCACTTATCGAAAATAAAGGTGGATAAGCTTCTCGAAAGAGAGATGCCACTTATCGAAAATAAAGGTGGATAAGCTTCTCGAAAGAGAGATTCCAGTTATAGAAAATAAAGGCAGATAAGCTTCTCGAAAGAGAGATGCCAGTTATCGAAAATAAAGGCGGATAAGCTTCTCTAAAGAGAGATGCCACTTATCGAAAATAAAGGTGGATAAGCTTCTCGAAAGAGAGATGCCACATATAGAAAATAATGTTGGATAAGCTTCTCCAAAGAGAGATGCCACTATTGAAAAATAAAGACGGATAAGCTTCTCGAAAGAGAGATGCCACTTATCGAAAATAAAGGTGGATAAGCTTCTCGAAAGAGAGATTCCAGTTATAGAAAATAAAGGCAGATAAGCTTCTCGAAAGAGAGATGCCAATTATCGAAAATAAAGGTGGATAAGCTTCTCGAAATAGAGATGCCACTTATCGAAAATAAAGGCGGATAAGCTTCTCGAAAGAGAGATGCCACTTATCAAAAATAAAGGTGGATAAGCTTCTTGAAAGAGAGATGCCAATTATCAAAAATAAAGGTGGATAAGCTTCTCGAAAGAGAGATGCCACTTATCGAAAATAAAGGTGGATAAGCTTCTCGAAAGAGACATGCCACTTATCGAAAATAAAGGTGGATAAGCTTCTCGAAAGAGAGATTCCACTTATCAAAAATAAAGGTGGATAAGCTTCGCGAAAGAGAGATGCCACTTATCTAAAATAAAGGTGGATAAGCTTCTCGAAAGAGAGATGACAGTTATCGAAAATAAAGGTGGATAAGCTTCTCGAATGAAAGATACCATTTATTGAAAATAAAGGGGGATAAGCTTCTCGAAAGAGAGATGCCACTTATCGAAAATAAAGGTGGATAAGCTTCTCGAAAGAGAGATGCCACTTATCCAAAATAAAGATGGGTAAGCTTCTCGAAAGAGAGATGCCACTTATCGAAAATAAAGGTGGATAAGCTTCTCGAAAGAGAGATGCCACTTATCGAAAATAAAGGCGGATAAGCTTCTCGAAAGAGAGATGCCACTTATCCAAAATAAAGATGGGTAAGCTTCTCGAAAGAGAGATGCCACTTATCGAAAATAAAGGTGGATAAGCTTCTCCAAAGAGAGATGCCACTTATCGAAAATAAAGGTGGATAAGCTTCTCGAAAGAGAGATTCCAGTTATAGAAAATAAAGGCAGATAAGCTTCTCGAAAGAGAGATGCCAGTTATCGAAAATAAAGGCGGATAAGCTTCTCTAAAGAGAGATGCCACTTATCGAAAATAAAGGTGGATAAGCTTCTCGAAAGAGAGATGCCACATATAGAAAATAATGTTGGATAAGCTTCTCCAAAGAGAGATGCCACTATTGAAAAATAAAGACGGATAAGCTTCTCGAAAGAGAGATGCCACTTATCGAAAATAAAGGTGGATAAGCTTCTCGAAAGAGAGATTCCAGTTATAGAAAATAAAGGCAGATAAGCTTCTCGAAAGAGAGATGCCAATTATCGATAATAAAGGAGGATAAGCTTCTCGAAATAGAGATGCCAGTTATCGAAAATAAAGGTGGATAAGCTTCTCGAAAGAGAGATGCCACTTATCAAAAATAAAGGTGGATAAGCTTCTCGAAAGAGAGATGCCACTTATCGAAAATAAAGGTGGATAAGCTTCTCGAAAGAGAGATGCCACTTATCGAAAATAAAGGTGGATAAGCTTCTCGAAAGAGAGATGCCACTTATCGAAAATAAAGGTGGATAAGCTTCTCGAAAGAGAGATTCCAGTTATAGAAAATAAAGGCAGATAAGCTTCTCGAAAGAGAGATGCCAGTTATCGAAAATAAAGGCGGATAAGCTTCTCTAAAGAGAGATTCCACTTATCGAAAATAAAGGTGGATAAGCTTCTCGAAAGAGAAATGCCACATATAGAAAATAATGTTGGATAAGCTTCTCCAAAGAGAGATGCCACTATTGAAAAATAAAGACGGATAAGCTTCTCGAAAGAGAGATGCCACTTATCGAAAATAAAGGTGGATAAGCTTCTCGAAAGAGAGATTCCAGTTATAGAAAATAAAGGCAGATAAGCTTCTCGAAAGAGAGATGCCAATTATCGAAAATAAAGGTGGATAAGCTTCTCGAAATAGAGATGCCACTTATCGAAAATAAAGGCGGATAAGCTTCTCGAAAGAGAGATGCCACTTATCAAAAATAAAGGTGGATAAGCTTCTTGAAAGAGAGATGCCAATTATCAAAAATAAAGGTGGATAAGCTTCTCGAAAGAGAGATGCCACTTATCGAAAATAAAGGTGGATAAGCTTCTCGAAAGAGACATGCCACTTATCGAAAATAAAGGTGGATAAGCTTCTCGAAAGAGAGATTCCACTTATCAAAAATAAAGGTGGATAAGCTTCGCGAAAGAGAGATGCCACTTATCTAAAATAAAGGTGGATAAGCTTCTCGAAAGAGAGATGACAGTTATCGAAAATAAAGGTGGATAAGCTTCTCGAATGAAAGATACCATTTATTGAAAATAAAGGGGGATAAGCTTCTCGAAAGAGAGATGCCACTTATCGAAAATAAAGGTGGATAAGCTTCTCGAAAGAGAGATGCCACTTATCCAAAATAAAGATGGGTAAGCTTCTCGAAAGAGAGATGCCACTTATCGAAAATAAAGGTGGATAAGCTTCTCGAAAGAGAGATGCCACTTATCGAAAATAAAGGCGGATAAGCTTCTCGAAAGAGAGATGCCACTTATCCAAAATAAAGATGGGTAAGCTTCTCGAAAGAGAGATGCCACTTATCGAAAATAAAGGTGGATAAGCTTCTCCAAAGAGAGATGCCACTTATCGAAAATAAAGGTGGATAAGCTTCTCGAAAGAGAGATTCCAGTTATAGAAAATAAAGGCAGATAAGCTTCTCGAAAGAGAGATGCCAGTTATCGAAAATAAAGGCGGATAAGCTTCTCTAAAGAGAGATGCCACTTATCGAAAATAAAGGTGGATAAGCTTCTCGAAAGAGAGATGCCACATATAGAAAATAATGTTGGATAAGCTTCTCCAAAGAGAGATGCCACTATTGAAAAATAAAGACGGATAAGCTTCTCGAAAGAGAGATGCCACTTATCGAAAATAAAGGTGGATAAGCTTCTCGAAAGAGAGATTCCAGTTATAGAAAATAAAGGCAGATAAGCTTCTCGAAAGAGAGATGCCAATTATCGATAATAAAGGAGGATAAGCTTCTCGAAATAGAGATGCCAGTTATCGAAAATAAAGGTGGATAAGCTTCTCGAAAGAGAGATGCCACTTATCAAAAATAAAGGTGGATAAGCTTCTCGAAAGAGAGATGCCACTTATCGAAAATAAAGGTGGATAAGCTTCTCGAAAGAGAGATTCCAGTTATAGAAAATAAAGGCAGATAAGCTTCTCGAAAGAGAGATGCCAGTTATCGAAAATAAAGGTGGATAAGCTTCTCGAAAGAGAGATGCCACTTATCGAAAATAAAGGTGGATAAGCTTCTCGAAAGAGAGATGCCACTTATCCAAAATAAAGATGGGTAAGCTTCTCGAAAGAGAGATGCCACTTATCGAAAATAAAGGTGGATAAGCTTCTTGAAAGAGAGATGCCAATTATCAAAAATAAAGGTGGATAAGCTTCTCGAAAGAGAGATGCCACTTATTGAAAATAAAGGTGGATAAGCTTCTCGAAAGAGACATGCCACTTATCGAAAATAAAGGTGGATAAGCTTCTCGAAAGAGAGATTCCACTTATCAAAAATAAAGGTGGATAAGCTTCGCGAAAGAGAGATGCCACTTATCTAAAATAAAGGTGGATAAGCTTCTCGAAAGAGAGATGACAGTTATCGAAAATAAAGGTGGATAAGCTTCTCGAATGAAAGATACCATTTATCGAAAATAAAGGGGGATAAGCTTCTCGAAAGAGAGATGCCACTTATCGAAAATAAAGGTGGATAAGCTTCTCGAAAGAGAGATGCCACTTATCCAAAATAAAGATGGGTAAGCTTCTCGAAAGAGAGATGCCACTTATCGAAAATAAAGGTGGATAAGCTTCTCGAAAGAGAGATGCCACTTATCGAAAATAAAGGTGGATAAGCTTCTCGAAAGAGAGATTCCAGTTATAGAAAATAAAGGCAGATAAGCTTCTCGAAAGAGAGATGCCAGTTATCGAAAATAAAGGCGGATAAGCTTCTCTAAAGAGAGGTGCCACTTATCGAAAATAAAGGTGGATAAGCTTCTCGAAAGAGAAATGCCACATATAGAAAATAATGTTGGATAAGCTTCTCCAAAGAGAGATGCCACTATTGAAAAATAAAGACGGATAAGCTTCTCGAAAGAGAGATGCCACTTATCGAAAATAAAGGTGGATAAGCTTCTCGAAAGAGAGATTCCAGTTATAGAAAATAAAGGCAGATAAGCTTCTCGAAAGAGATATGCCAATTATCGATAATAAAGGAGGATAAGCTTCTCGAAATAGAGATGCCAGTTATCAAAAATAAAGGTGGATAAGCTTCTCGAAAGAGAGATGCCACTTATCGAAAATAAAGGTGGATAAGCTTCTCGAAAGAGAGATGCCACTTATCGAAAATAAAGGAGGATAAGCTTCTCGAAAGAGAGATTCCAGTTATAGAAAATAAAGGCAGATAAGCTTCTCGAAAGAGAGATGCCAGTTATCGAAAATAAAGGTGGATAAGCTTCTCGAAAGAGAGATGCCACTTATCGAAAATAAAGGTGGATAAGCTTCTCGAAAGAGAGATGCCACTTATCCAAAATAAAGATGGGTAAGCTTCTCGAAAGAGAGATGCCACTTATCGAAAATAAAGGTGGATAAGCTTCTCGAAAGAGAGATGCCACTTATCGAAAATAAAGGTGGATAAGTTTCTCGAAAGAGAGATTCCAGTTATAAAAAATAAAGGCAGATAAGCTTCTCGAAAGAGAGATGCCAGTTATCGAAAATAAAGGTGGATAAGCTTCTCTAAAGAGAGATGCCACTTATCGAAAATAAAGGTGGATAAGCTTCTCGAAAGAGAGATGCCACATATAGAAAATAATGTTGGATAAGCTTCTCCAAAGAGAGATGCCACTATTGAAAAATAAAGACGGATAAGCTTCTCGAAAGAGAGATGCCACTTATCGAAAATAAAGGTGGATAAGCTTCTCGAAAGAGAGATTCCAGTTATAGAAAATAAAGGCAGATAAGCTTCTCGAAAGAGAGATGCCAATTATCGAAAATAAAGGTGGATAAGCTTCTCGAAATAGAGATGCCACTTATCGAAAATACAGGCGGATAAGCTTCTCGAAAGAGAGATGCCACTTATCAAAAATAAAGGTGGATAAGCTTCTTGAAAGAGAGATGCCAATTATCAAAAATAAAGGTGGATAAGCTTCTCGAAAGAGAGATGACACTATTGAAAAATAAAGGTGGATAAGCTTCTCGAAAGAGACATGCCACTTATCAAAAATAAAGGTGGATAAGCTTCTCGAAAGAGAGATTCCACTTATCAAAAATAAAGGTGGATAAGCTTCGCGAAAGAGAGATGCCACTTATCTAAAATAAAGGTGGATAAGCTTCTCGAAAGAGAGATGACAGTTATCGAAAATAAAGGTGGATAAGCTTCTCGAATGAAAGATACCATTTATTGAAAATAAAGGGGGATAAGCTTCTCGAAAGAGAGATGCCACTTATCGAAAATAAAGGTGGATAAGCTTCTCGAAAGAGAGATGCCACTTATCCAAAATAAAGATGGGTAAGCTTCTCGAAAGAGAGATGCCACTTATCGAAAATAAAGGTGGATAAGCTTCTCGAAAGAGAGATGCCACTTATCGAAAATAAAGGCGGATAAGCTTCTCGAAAGAGAGATGCCACTTATCCAAAATAAAGATGGGTAAGCTTCTCGAAAGAGAGATGCCACTTATCGAAAATAAAGGTGGATAAGCTTCTCCAAAGAGAGATGCCACTTATCGAAAATAAAGGTGGATAAGCTTCTCGAAAGAGAGATTCCAGTTATAGAAAATAAAGGCAGATAAGCTTCTCGAAAGAGAGATGCCAGTTATCGAAAATAAAGGCGGATAAGCTTCTCTAAAGAGAGATGCCACTTATCGAAAATAAAGGTGGATAAGCTTCTCGAAAGAGAGATGCCACATATAGAAAATAATGTTGGATAAGCTTCTCCAAAGAGAGATGCCACTATTGAAAAATAAAGACGGATAAGCTTCTCGAAAGAGAGATGCCACTTATCGAAAATAAAGGTGGATAAGCTTCTCGAAAGAGAGATTCCAGTTATAGAAAATAAAGGCAGATAAGCTTCTCGAAAGAGAGATGCCAATTATCGATAATAAAGGAGGATAAGCTTCTCGAAATAGAGATGCCAGTTATCGAAAATAAAGGTGGATAAGCTTCTCGAAAGAGAGATGCCACTTATCAAAAATAAAGGTGGATAAGCTTCTCGAAAGAGAGATGCCACTTATCGAAAATAAAGGAGGATAAGCTTCTCGAAAGAGAGATTCCAGTTATAGAAAATAAAGGCAGATAAGCTTCTCGAAAGAGAGATGCCAGTTATCGAAAATAAAGGTGGATAAGCTTCTCGAAAGAGAGATGCCACTTATCGAAAATAAAGGTGGATAAGCTTCTCGAAAGAGAGATGCCACTTATCCAAAATAAAGATGGGTAAGCTTCTCGAAAGAGAGATGCCACTTATCGAAAATAAAGGTGGATAAGCTTCTTGAAAGAGAGATGCCAATTATCAAAAATAAAGGTGGATAAGCTTCTCGAAAGAGAGATGCCACTTATTGAAAATAAAGGTGGATAAGCTTCTCGAAAGAGACAAGCCACTTATCGAAAATAAAGGTGGATAAGCTTCTCGAAAGAGAGATTCCACTTATCAAAAATAAAGGTGGATAAGCTTCGCGAAAGAGAGATGCCACTTATCTAAAATAAAGGTGGATAAGCTTCTCGAAAGAGAGATGACAGTTATCGAAAATAAAGGTGGATAAGCTTCTCGAATGAAAGATACCATTTATCGAAAATAAAGGGGGATAAGCTTCTCGAAAGAGAGATGCCACTTATCGAAAATAAAGGTGGATAAGCTTCTCGAAAGAGAGATGCCACTTATCCAAAATAAAGATGGGTAAGCTTCTCGAAAGAGAGATGCCACTTATCGAAAATAAAGGTGGATAAGCTTCTCGAAAGAGAGATGCCACTTATCGAAAATAAAGGTGGATAAGCTTCTCGAAAGAGAGATTCCAGTTATAGAAAATAAAGGCAGATAAGCTTCTCGAAAGAGAGATGCCAGTTATCGAAAATAAAGGCGGATAAGCTTCTCTAAAGAGAGGTGCCACTTATCGAAAATAAAGGTGGATAAGCTTCTCGAAAGAGAAATGCCACATATAGAAAATAATGTTGGATAAGCTTCTCCAAAGAGAGATGCCACTATTGAAAAATAAAGACGGATAAGCTTCTCGAAAGAGAGATGCCACTTATCGAAAATAAAGGTGGATAAGCTTCTCGAAAGAGAGATTCCAGTTATAGAAAATAAAGGCAGATAAGCTTCTCGAAAGAGAGATGCCAATTATCGATAATAAAGGAGGATAAGCTTCTCGAAATAGAGATGCCAGTTATCAAAAATAAAGGTGGATAAGCTTCTCGAAAGAGAGATGCCACTTATCGAAAATAAAGGTGGATAAGCTTCTCGAAAGAGAGATGCCACTTATCGAAAATAAAGGTGGATAAGCTTCTCGAAAGAGAGATTCCAGTTATAGAAAATAAAGGCAGATAAGCTTCTCGAAAGAGAGATGCCAGTTATCGAAAATAAAGGTGGATAAGCTTCTCGAAAGAGAGATGCCACTTATCGAAAATAAAGGTGGATAAGCTTCTCGAAAGAGAGATGCCACTTATCCAAAATAAAGATGGGTAAGCTTCTCGAAAGAGAGATGCCACTTATCGAAAATAAAGGTGGATAAGCTTCTCGAAAGAGAGATGCCACTTATCGAAAATAAAGGTGGATAAGTTTCTCGAAAGAGAGATTCCAGTTATAAAAAATAAAGGCAGATAAGCTTCTCGAAAGAGAGATGCCAGTTATCGAAAATAAAGGTGGATAAGCTTCTCTAAAGAGAGATGCCACTTATCGAAAATAAAGGTGGATAAGCTTCTCGAAAGAGAGATGCCACATATAGAAAATAATGTTTGATAAGCTTCTCCAAAGAGAGATGCCACTATTGAAAAATAAAGACGGATAAGCTTCTCGAAAGAGAGATGCCACTTATCGAAAATAAAGGTGGATAAGCTTCTCGAAAGAGAGATTCCAGTTATAGAAAATAAAGGCAGATAAGCTTCTCGAAAGAGAGATGCCAATTATCGAAAATAAAGGTGGATAAGCTTCTCGAAATAGAGATGCCACTTATCGAAAATACAGGCGGATAAGCTTCTCGAAAGAGAGATGCCACTTATCAAAAATAAAGGTGGATAAGCTTCTTGAAAGAGAGATGCCAATTATCAAAAATAAAGGTGGATAAGCTTCTCGAAAGAGAGATGACACTATTGAAAAATAAAGGTGGATAAGCTTCTCGAAAGAGACATGCCACTTATCAAAAATAAAGGTGGATAAGCTTCTCGAAAGAGAGATTCCACTTATCAAAAATAAAGGTGGATAAGCTTCGCGAAAGAGAGATGCCACTTATCTAAAATAAAGGTGGATAAGCTTCTCGAAAGAGAGATGACAGTTATCGAAAATAAAGGTGGATAAGCTTCTCGAATGAAAGATACCATTTATCGAAAATAAAGGGGGATAAGCTTCTCGAAAGAGAGATGCCACTTATCGAAAATAAAGGTGGATAAGCTTCTCGAAAGAGAGATGCCACTTATCCAAAATAAAGATGGGTTAGCTTCTCGAAAGAGAGATGCCACTTATCGAAAATAAAGGTGGATAAGCTTCTCGAAAGAGAGATGCCACTTATCGAAAATAAAGGTGGATAAGCTTCTCGAAAGAGAGATGCCACTTATCGAAAATAAAGGCGAATAAGCTTCTCGAAAGAGAGATGCCACTTATCGAAAATAAAGGTGGATAAGCTTCTCGAAAGAGAGATGCCACTTATCGAAAATAAAGGTGGATAAGCATCTCGAAAGAGAGATGCCACTTATCGAAAATAAAGGTGGATAAGCTTCTCGAAAGAGAGATTGCAGTTATAGAAAATAAAGACAGATAAGCTTCTCGAAAGAGAGATGCCAGTTATCGAAAATAAAGGTGGATAAGCTTCTCGAAAGAGAGATGCCACTTATCGAAAATAAAGGTGGATAAGCTTCTCGAAAGAGAGATGCCACTTATCCAAAATAAAGATGGGTAAGCTTCTCGAAAGAGAGGTGCCACTTATCGAAAATAAAGGTGGATTAGCTTCTCGAAAGAGAGATGCCACTTATCGAAAATAAAGGCGGATAAGCTTCTCGAAAGAGAGATGCCAGTTATCGAAAATAAAGGTGGATAAGCTTCTCGAAAGAGAGATGCCACTTATCGAAAATAAAGGTGGATAAGCTTCTCGAAAGAGAGATGCCACTTATCGAAAATAAAGGTGGATAAGTTTCTCGAAAGAGAGATTCCAGTTATAAAAAATAAAGGCAGATAAGCTTCTCGAAAGAGAGATGCCAGTTATCGAAAATAAAGGTGGATAAGCTTCTCGAAAGAGAGATGCCACTTATCGAAAATAAAGGTGGATAAGCTTCTCGAAAGAGAGATGCCACTTATCCAAAATAAAGATGGGTAAGCTTCTCGAAAGAGAGATGCCACTTATCGAAAATAAAGGTGGATAAGCTTCTCGAAAGAGAGATGCCACTTATCGAAAATAAAGGTGGATAAGTTTCTCGAAAGAGAGATTCCAGTTATAAAAAATAAAGGCAGATAAGCTTCTCGAAAGAGAGATGCCAGTTATCGAAAATAAAGGTGGATAAGCTTCTCTAAAGAGAGATGCCACTTATCGAAAATAAAGGTGGATAAGCTTCTCGAAAGAGAGATGCCACATATAGAAAATAATGTTTGATAAGCTTCTCCAAAGAGAGATGCCACTATTGAAAAATAAAGACGGATAAGCTTCTCGAAAGAGAGATGCCACTTATCGAAAATAAAGGTGGATAAGCTTCTCGAAAGAGAGATTCCAGTTATAGAAAATAAAGGCAGATAAGCTTCTCGAAAGAGAGATGCCAATTATCGAAAATAAAGGTGGATAAGCTTCTCGAAATAGAGATGCCACTTATCGAAAATACAGGCGGATAAGCTTCTCGAAAGAGAGATGCCACTTATCAAAAATAAAGGTGGATAAGCTTCTTGAAAGAGAGATGCCAATTATCAAAAATAAAGGTGGATAAGCTTCTCGAAAGAGAGATGACACTATTGAAAAATAAAGGTGGATAAGCTTCTCGAAAGAGACATGCCACTTATCAAAAATAAAGGTGGATAAGCTTCTCGAAAGAGAGATTCCACTTATCAAAAATAAAGGTGGATAAGCTTCGCGAAAGAGAGATGCCACTTATCTAAAATAAAGGTGGATAAGCTTCTCGAAAGAGAGATGACAGTTATCGAAAATAAAGGTGGATAAGCTTCTCGAATGAAAGATACCATTTATCGAAAATAAAGGGGGATAAGCTTCTCGAAAGAGAGATGCCACTTATCGAAAATAAAGGTGGATAAGCTTCTCGAAAGAGAGATGCCACTTATCCAAAATAAAGATGGGTTAGCTTCTCGAAAGAGAGATGCCACTTATCGAAAATAAAGGTGGATAAGCTTCTCGAAAGAGAGATGCCACTTATCGAAAATAAAGGTGGATAAGCTTCTCGAAAGAGAGATGCCACTTATCGAAAATAAAGGCGAATAAGCTTCTCGAAAGAGAGATGCCACTTATCGAAAATAAAGGTGGATAAGCTTCTCGAAAGAGAGATGCCACTTATCGAAAATAAAGGTGGATAAGCATCTCGAAAGAGAGATGCCACTTATCGAAAATAAAGGTGGATAAGCTTCTCGAAAGAGAGATTGCAGTTATAGAAAATAAAGACAGATAAGCTTCTCGAAAGAGAGATGCCAGTTATCGAAAATAAAGGTGGATAAGCTTCTCGAAAGAGAGATGCCACTTATCGAAAATAAAGGTGGATAAGCTTCTCGAAAGAGAGATGCCACTTATCCAAAATAAAGATGGGTAAGCTTCTCGAAAGAGAGGTGCCACTTATCGAAAATAAAGGTGGATTAGCTTCTCGAAAGAGAGATGCCACTTATCGAAAATAAAGGCGGATAAGCTTCTCGAAAGAGAGATGCCAGTTATCGAAAATAAAGGTGGATAAGCTTCTCGAAAGAGAGATGCCACTTATCGAAAATAAAGGTGGATAAGCTTCTCGAAAGAGAGATGCCACTTATCGAAAATAAAGGTGGATAAGTTTCTCGAAAGAGAGATTCCAGTTATAAAAAATAAAGGCAGATAAGCTTCTCGAAAGAGAGACGCCAGTTATCGAAAATAAAGGTGGATAAGCTTCTCTAAAGAGAGATGCCACTTATCGAAAATAAAGGTGGATAAGCTTCTCGAAAGAGAGATGCCACATATAGAAAATAATGTTGGATAAGCTTCTCCAAAGAGAGATGCCACTATTGAAAAATAAAGACGGATAAGCTTCTCGAAAGAGAGATGCCACTTATCGAAAATAAAGGTGGATAAGCTTCTCGAAAGAGAAATTCCAGTTATAGAAAATAAAGGCAGATAAGCTTCTCGAAAGAGAGATGCCAATTATCGAAAATAAAGGTGGATAAGCTTCTCGAAATAGAGATGCCACTTATCGAAAATACAGGCGGATAAGCTTCTCGAAAGAGAGATGCCACTTATCAAAAATAAAGGTGGATAAGCTTCTTGAAAGAGAGATGCCAATTATCAAAAATAAAGGTGGATAAGCTTCTCGAAAGAGAGATGACACTATTGAAAAATAAAGGTGGATAAGCTTCTCGAAAGAGACATGCCACTTATCAAAAATAAAGGTGGATAAGCTTTTCGAAAGAGAGATTCCACTTATCAAAAATAAAGGTGGATAAGCTTCGCGAAAGAGAGATGCCACTTATCTAAAATAAAGGTGGATAAGCTTCTCGAAAGAGAGATGACAGTTATCGAAAATAAAGGTGGATAAACTTCTCGAATGAAAGATACCATTTATCGAAAATAAAGGGGGATAAGCTTCTCGAAAGAGAGATGCCACTTATCGAAAATAAAGGTGGATAAGCTTCTCGAAAAAGAGATGCCACTTATCCAAAATAAAGATGGGTTAGCTTCTCGAAAGAGAGATGCCACTTATCGAAAATAAAGGTGGATAAGCTTCTCGAAAGAGAGATGCCACTTATCGAAAATAAAGGCGGATAAGCTTCTCGAAAGAGAGATGCCACTTATCGAAAATAAAGGTGGATAAGCTTCTCGAAAGAGAGATGCCACTTATCGAAAATAAAGGTGGATAAGCTTCTCGAAAGAGAGATGCCACTTATCGAAAATAAAGGTGGATAAGCTTCTCGAAAGAGAGATTCCAGTTATAGAAAATAAAGGCAGATAAGCTTCTCGAAAGAGAGATGCCAGTTATCGAAAATAAAGGTGGATAAGCTTCTCTAAAGAGAGATGCCACTTATCGAAAATAAAGGTGGATAAGATTCTCGAAAGAGACATGCCACATATAGAAAATAATGTTGGATAAGCTTCTCCAAAGAGAGATGCCACTATTGAAAAATAAAGACGGATAAGCTTCTCGAAAGAGAGATGCCAGTTATCGAAAATAAAGGTGGATAAGCTTCTCGAAAGAGAGATTCCAGTTATAGAAAATAAAGGCAGATAAGCTTCTCGAAAGAGAGATGCCAATTATCGAAAATAAAGGTGGATAAGCTTCTCGAAATAGAGATGCCACTTATCGAAAATAAAGGCGGATAAGCTTCTCGAAAGAGAGATGCCACTTATCAAAAATAAAGGTGGATAAGCTTCTTGAAAGAGAGATGCCAATTATCAAAAATTAAGGTGGATAAGCTTCTCGAAAGAGAGATGCCACTTATCAAAAATAAAGGTGGATAAGCTTCTCGAAAGAGACATGCCACTTATCGAAAATAAAGGTGGATAAGCTTCTCGAAAGAGAGATTCCACTTATCAAAAATAAAGGTGGATAAGCTTCGCGAAAGAGAGATGCCACTTATCTAAAATAAAGGTGGATAAGCTTCTCGAAAGAGAGATGCCAGTTATCGAAAATAAAGGTGGATAAGCTTCTCGAAAGAGAGATGCCACTTATCGAAAATAAAGGTGGATAAGCTTCTCGAAAGAGAGATGCCACTTATCCAAAATAAAGATGGGTAAGCTTCTCGAAAGAGAGATGCCACTTATCGAAAATAAAGGTGGATTAGCTTCTCGAAAGAGAGATGCCACTTATCGAAAATAAAGGCGGATAAGCTTCTCGAAAGAGAGATGCCAGTTATCGAAAATAAAGGTGGATAAGCTTCTCGAAAGAGAGATGCCACTTATCGAAAATAAAGGTGGATAAGCTTCTCGAAAGAGAGATGCCACTTATCGAAAATAAAGGTGGATAAGTTTCTCGAAAGAGAGATTCCAGTTATAAAAAATAAAGGCAGATAAGCTTCTCGAAAGAGAGACGCCAGTTATCGAAAATAAAGGTGGATAAGCTTCTCTAAAGAGAGATGCCACTTATCGAAAATAAAGGTGGATAAGCTTCTCGAAAGAGAGATGCCACATATAGAAAATAATGTTGGATAAGCTTCTCCAAAGAGAGATGCCACTATTGAAAAATAAAGACGGATAAGCTTCTCGAAAGAGAGATGCCACTTATCGAAAATAAAGGTGGATAAGCTTCTCGAAAGAGAAATTCCAGTTATAGAAAATAAAGGCAGATAAGCTTCTCGAAAGAGAGATGCCAATTATCGAAAATAAAGGTGGATAAGCTTCTCGAAATAGAGATGCCACTTATCGAAAATACAGGCGGATAAGCTTCTCGAAAGAGAGATGCCACTTATCAAAAATAAAGGTGGATAAGCTTCTTGAAAGAGAGATGCCAATTATCAAAAATAAAGGTGGATAAGCTTCTCGAAAGAGAGATGACACTATTGAAAAATAAAGGTGGATAAGCTTCTCGAAAGAGACATGCCACTTATCAAAAATAAAGGTGGATAAGCTTTTCGAAAGAGAGATTCCACTTATCAAAAATAAAGGTGGATAAGCTTCGCGAAAGAGAGATGCCACTTATCTAAAATAAAGGTGGATAAGCTTCTCGAAAGAGAGATGACAGTTATCGAAAATAAAGGTGGATAAACTTCTCGAATGAAAGATACCATTTATCGAAAATAAAGGGGGATAAGCTTCTCGAAAGAGAGATGCCACTTATCGAAAATAAAGGTGGATAAGCTTCTCGAAAAAGAGATGCCACTTATCCAAAATAAAGATGGGTTAGCTTCTCGAAAGAGAGATGCCACTTATCGAAAATAAAGGTGGATAAGCTTCTCGAAAGAGAGATGCCACTTATCGAAAATAAAGGCGGATAAGCTTCTCGAAAGAGAGATGCCACTTATCGAAAATAAAGGTGGATAAGCTTCTCGAAAGAGAGATGCCACTTATCGAAAATAAAGGTGGATAAGCTTCTCGAAAGAGAGATGCCACTTATCGAAAATAAAGGTGGATAAGCTTCTCGAAAGAGAGATTCCAGTTATAGAAAATAAAGGCAGATAAGCTTCTCGAAAGAGAGATGCCAGTTATCGAAAATAAAGGTGGATAAGCTTCTCTAAAGAGAGATGCCACTTATCGAAAATAAAGGTGGATAAGATTCTCGAAAGAGACATGCCACATATAGAAAATAATGTTGGATAAGCTTCTCCAAAGAGAGATGCCACTATTGAAAAATAAAGACGGATAAGCTTCTCGAAAGAGAGATGCCAGTTATCGAAAATAAAGGTGGATAAGCTTCTCGAAAGAGAGATTCCAGTTATAGAAAATAAAGGCAGATAAGCTTCTCGAAAGAGAGATGCCAATTATCGAAAATAAAGGTGGATAAGCTTCTCGAAATAGAGATGCCACTTATCGAAAATAAAGGCGGATAAGCTTCTCGAAAGAGAGATGCCACTTATCAAAAATAAAGGTGGATAAGCTTCTTGAAAGAGAGATGCCAATTATCAAAAATAAAGGTGGATAAGCTTCTCGAAAGAGAGATGCCACTTATCAAAAATAAAGGTGGATAAGCTTCTCGAAAGAGACATGCCACTTATCGAAAATAAAGGTGGATAAGCTTCTCGAAAGAGAGATTCCACTTATCAAAAATAAAGGTGGATAAGCTTCGCGAAAGAGAGATGCCACTTATCTAAAATAAAGGTGGATAAGCTTCTCGAAAGAGAGATGACAGTTATCGAAAATAAAGGTGGATAAGCTTCTCGAATGAAAGATACCATTTATCGAAAATAAAGGGGGATAAGCTTCTCGAAAGAGAGATGCCACTTATTGAAAATAAAGGTGGATAAGCTTCTCGAAAGAGAGATGCCACTTATCCAAAATAAAGATGGGTAAGCTTCTCGAAAGAGAGATGCCACTTATCGAAAATAAAGGTGGATAAGCTTCTCGAAAGAGAGATGCCACTTATCGAAAATAAAGGTGGATAAGCTTCTCGAAAGAGAGATGCAACTTATCGAAAATAAAGGCGGATAAGCTTCTCGAAAGAGAGATGCCACTTATCGAAAATAAAGGTGGATAAGCTTCTCGAAAGAGAGATGCCACTTTTCGAAAATAAAGGTGGATAAGCTTCTCGAAAGAGAGATGCCACTTATCAAAAATAAAGGTGGATAAGCTTCTCGAAAGAGAGATTCCAGTTATAGAAAATAAAGGCAGATAAGCTTCTCGAAAGAGAGATGCCAATTATCGAAAATAAAGGCGGATAAGCTTCTCTAAAGAGAGATGCCACTTATCGAAAATAAAGGTGGATAAGCTTCTCGAAAGAGAGATGCCACATATAGAAAATAATGTTGGATAAGCTTCTCCAAAGAGAGATGCCACTATTGAAAAATAAAGACGGATAAGCTTCTCGAAAGAGAGATGCCACTTATCGAAAATAAAGGTGGATAAGCTTCTCGAAAGAGAGATTCCAGTTATAGAAAATAAAGGCAGATAAGCTTCTCGAAAGAGAGATGCCAATTATCGAAAATAAAGGAGGATAAGCTTCTCGAAATAGAGATGCCAGTTATCGAAAATAAAGGTGGATGAGCTTCTCGAAAGAGAGATGCCACTTATCGAAAATAAAGGTGGATAAGGTTCTCGAAAGAGAGATGCCACTTATCGAAAATAAAGGTGGATAAGCTTCTCGAAAGAGATATTCCAGTTATAGAAAATAAAGGCAGATAAGCTTCTCGAAAGAGAGATGCCAGTTATCGAAAATAAAGGTGGATAAGCTTCTCGAAAGAGAGATGCCACTTATCGAAAATAAAGGTGGATAAGCTTCTCGAAAGAGAGATGCCAATTATCCAAAATAAAGATGGGTAAGCTTCTCGAAAGAGAGATGCCACTTATCGAAAATTAAGGCGGATAAGCTTCTCGAAAGAGAGATGCCAGTTATCGAAAATAAAGGTGGATAAGCTTCTCGAAAGAGAGATGCCACTTATCGAAAATAAAGGTGGATAAGCTTCTCGAAAGAGAGATGCCACTTATCGAAAATAAAGGTGGATAAGTTTCTCGAAAGAGAGATTCCAGTTATAAAAAATAAAGGCAGATAAGCTTCTCGAAAGAGAGATGCCAGTTATCGAAAATAAAGGTGGATAAGCTTCTCTAAAGAGAGATGCCACTTATCGAAAATAAAGGTGGATAAGCTTCTCGAAAGAGAGATGCCACATATAGAAAATAATGTTGGATAAGCTTCTCCAAAGAGAGATGCCACTATTGAAAAATAAAGACGGATAAGCTTCTCGAAAGAGAGATGCCACTTATCGAAAATAAAGGTGGATAAGCTTCTCGAAAGAGAGATTCCAGTTATAGAAAATAAAGGCAGATAAGCTTCTCAAAAGAGAGATGCCAATTATCGAAAATAAAGGTGGATAAGCTTCTCGAAATAGAGATGCCACTTATCGAAAATAAAGGCAGATAAGCTTCTCGAAAGAGAGATGCCACTTATCAAAAATAATGGTGGATAAGCTTCTTGAAAGAGAGATGCCAATTATCAAAAATAAAGGTGGATAAGCTTCTCGAAAGAGAGATGACACTATTGAAAAATAAAGGTGGATAAGCTTCTCGAAAGAGAGATGACACTTATCAAAAATAAAGGTGGATAAACTTCTCGAAAGAGAGATGCCACTTATCAAAAATAACGGTGGATAAGCTTCGTGAAAGAGAGATGCCACTTATCAAAAATAAAGGTGTATAAGCTTCCCGAAAGAAGACCCCACTTATCGAAAATAAAGATGGATAAGCTTCGCGAAAGAGAGATGCCACTTATCGAAAATAAAGGTGGATAAGCTTCTCGAAAGAGACATGCCACTTATCGAAAATAAAGGTGGATAAGCTTCTCGAATGAGAGATGCCACTTGTCGAAAATGAAGGTGGATAAGCTTCTCGAAAGACAGATGCCAGTTATCGAAAGTAAAGGTGGATAAGCTTCTCGAAAGAGAGATGCCACTTGTCAAAAATAAAGGTGGATAAGCTTCTCGAAAGAGAGATTCCAGTTATCGAAAATAAAGGCGGATAAGCTTCTCGAAAGAGAGATGCCAGTTATCGAAAATAAAGGTGGATAAGCTTCTCGAAAGAGAGACGCCACTTATTGAAAAAAAAGGCGGATAAGCTCCTCGAAAGAGAGATGCCAATATTGAAAAATAAAGGTGGATAAGCTTCTCGAAAGAGAGATGCAATTTGTCAAAAATAAAGGTGGATAAGCTTCTCGAAAGAGAGATCCCATTTATCGAAAATAAAGGCGGATAAGCTTATCGAGAAAGAGATGCCAGTTATCGAAAATAAAGGTGGATAAGCTTCTCGAAAGGGAGACGCCACTTATCTAAAATAAAGGTGGATAAGCTTCTCGAAAGAGAGATTCCAGTTATAGAAAATAAAGGCAGATAAGCTTCTCGAAAGAGAGATGCCAATTATTGAAAGTAAAGGAGGATAAGCTTCTCGAAATAGAGATGCCAGTTATCGAAAATAAAGGTGGATAAGCTTCTCGAAAGAGAGATGCCACTTATCGAAAATAAAGGTGGATAAGCTTCTCGAAAGAGAGATGCCACTTATCGAAAATAAAGGTGGATAAGCTTCTCGAAAGAGAGATTCCAGTTATAGAAAATAAAGGAAGATAAGCTTCTCGAAAGAGAGATGCCAGTTATCGAAAATAAAGGTGGATAAGCTTCTCGAAAGAGAGATGCCAGTTATCGAAAATAAAGGTGGATAAGCTTCTCGAAAGAGAGATGCCACTTATCGAAAATAAAGATGGGTAAGCTTCTCGAAAGAGAGATGCCACTTATCGAAAATAAAGGTGGATAAGCTTCTCGAAAGAGAGATGCCACTTATCGAAAATAAAGGCGGATAAGCTTCTCGAAAGAGAGATGCCAGTTATCGAAAATAAAGGTGGATAAGCTTCTCGAAAGAGAGATGCCACTTATCGAAAATAAAGGTGGATAAGCTTCTCGAAAGAGAGATGCCACTTATCGAAAATAAAGGTGGATAAGCTTCTCGAAAGAGAGATTCCAGTTATAGAAAATAAAGGCAGATAAGCTTCTCGAAAAAGAGATGCCAGTTATCGAAAATAAAGGTCTATAAGCTTCTCTAAAGAGAGATGCCACTTATCGAAAATAAAGGTGGATAAGCTTCTCGAAAGAGAGATGCCACATATAGAAAATAATGTTGGATAAGCTTCTCCAAAGAGAGATGCCACTATTGAAAAATAAAGACGGATAAGCTTCTCGAAAGAGAGATGCCACTTATCGAAAATAAAGGTGGATAAGCTTCTCGAAAGAGAGATTCAGTATAGAAAATAAAGGCAGCTAAGCTTCTCGAAAGAGAGATGCCAATTATCGAAAATAAAGGTGGATAAGCTTCTCGAAATAGAGATGCCACTTATCGAAAATAAAGGCGGATAAGCTTCTCGAAAGAGAGATGCCACTTATCAAAAATAAAGGCGGATAAGCTTCTTGAAAGAGAGATGCCAATTATCAAAAATAAAGGTGGATAAGCTTCTCGAAAGAGAGATGACACTATTGAAAAATAAAGGTGGATAAGCTTCTCGAAAGAGAGATGACACTTATCAAAAATAAAGGTGGATAAACTTCTCGAAAGAGAGATGCCACTTATCAAAAATAAAGGTGGACAAGCTTCGTGAAAGAGAGATGCCACTTATAAAAAATAAAGGTGTATAAGCTTCTCGAAAGAAGACCCCACTTATCGAAAATAAAGATGGATAAGCTTCGCGAAAGAGAGATGCCACTTATCGAAAATAAAGGTGGATAAGCTTCTCGAAAGAGACATGCCACTTATCTAAAATAAAGGTGGATAAGCTTCTCGAAAGAGAGATTCCACTTATCAAAAATAAAGGTGGATAAGCTTCGCGAAAGAGAGATGCCACTTATCGAAAATAAAGGCGGATAAGCTTCTCGAAAGAGAGATGCCACTTATCGAAAATAAAGGTGGATAAGCTTCTCGAAAGAGAGATGCCACTTATCGAAAATAAAGGTGGATAAGCTTCTCGAAAGAGAGATGCCACTTATCGAAAATAAAGGTGGATAAGCTTCTCGAAAGAGAGATTCCAGTTATAGAAAATAAAGGCAGATAAGCTTCTCGAAAGAGAGATGCCAGTTATCGAAAATAAAGGCGGGTAAGCTTCTCTAAAGAGAGATGCCATTTATCGAAAATAAAGGGGGATAAGCTTCTCGAAAGAGAGATGCCACTTATTGAAAATAAAGGTGGATAAGCTTCTCGAAAGAGAGATGCCACTTATCCAAAATAAAGATGGGTAAGCTTCTCGAAAGAGAGATGCCACTTATCGAAAATAAAGGTGGATAAGCTTCTCGAAAGAGAGATGCCACTTATCGAAAATAAAGGTGGATAAGCTTCTCGAAAGAGAGATGCAACTTATCGAAAATAAAGGCGGATAAGCTTCTCGAAAGAGAGATGCCACTTATCGAAAATAAAGGTGGATAAGCTTCTCGAAAGAGAGATGCCACTTTTCGAAAATAAAGGTGGATAAGCTTCTCGAAAGAGAGATGCCACTTATCAAAAATAAAGGTGGATAAGCTTCTCGAAAGAGAGATTCCAGTTATAGAAAATAAAGGCAGATAAGCTTCTCGAAAGAGAGATGCCAATTATCGAAAATAAAGGCGGATAAGCTTCTCTAAAGAGAGATGCCACTTATCGAAAATAAAGGTGGATAAGCTTCTCAAAAGAGAGATGCCACATATAGAAAATAATGTTGGATAAGCTTCTCCAAAGAGAGATGCCACTATTGAAAAATAAAGACGGATAAGCTTCTCGAAAGAGAGATGCCACTTATCGAAAATAAAGGTGGATAAGCTTCTCGAAAGAGAGATTCCAGTTATAGAAAATAAAGGCAGATAAGCTTCTCGAAAGAGAGATGCCAATTATCGAAAATAAAGGAGGATAAGCTTCTCGAAATAGAGATGCCAGTTATCGAAAATAAAGGTGGATGAGCTTCTCGAAAGAGAGATGCCACTTATCGAAAATAAAGGTGGATAAGGTTCTCGAAAGAGAGATGCCACTTATCGAAAATAAAGGTGGATAAGCTTCTCGAAAGAGATATTCCAGTTATAGAAAATAAAGGCAGATAAGCTTCTCGAAAGAGAGATGCCAGTTATCGAAAATAAAGGTGGATAAGCTTCTCGAAAGAGAGATGCCACTTATCGAAAATAAAGGTGGATAAGCTTCTCGAAAGAGAGATGCCAATTATCCAAAATAAAGATGGGTAAGCTTCTCGAAAGAGAGATGCCACTTATCGAAAATTAAGGCGGATAAGCTTCTCGAAAGAGAGATGCCAGTTATCGAAAATAAAGGTGGATAAGCTTCTCGAAAGAGAGATGCCACTTATCGAAAATAAAGGTGGATAAGCTTCTCGAAAGAGAGATGCCACTTATCGAAAATAAAGGTGGATAAGTTTCTCGAAAGAGAGATTCCAGTTATAAAAAATAAAGGCAGATAAGCTTCTCGAAAGAGAGATGCCAGTTATCGAAAATAAAGGTGGATAAGCTTCTCTAAAGAGAGATGCCACTTATCGAAAATAAAGGTGGATAAGCTTCTCGAAAGAGAGATGCCACATATAGAAAATAATGTTGGATAAGCTTCTCCAAAGAGAGATGCCACTATTGAAAAATAAAGACGGATAAGCTTCTCGAAAGAGAGATGCCACTTATCGAAAATAAAGGTGGATAAGCTTCTCGAAAGAGAGATTCCAGTTATAGAAAATAAAGGCAGATAAGCTTCTCAAAAGAGAGATGCCAATTATCGAAAATAAAGGTGGATAAGCTTCTCGAAATAGAGATGCCACTTATCGAAAATAAAGGCAGATAAGCTTCTCGAAAGAGAGATGCCACTTATCAAAAATAATGGTGGATAAGCTTCTTGAAAGAGAGATGCCAATTATCAAAAATAAAGGTGGATAAGCTTCTCGAAAGAGAGATGACACTATTGAAAAATAAAGGTGGATAAGCTTCTCGAAAGAGAGATGACACTTATCAAAAATAAAGGTGGATAAACTTCTCGAAAGAGAGATGCCACTTATCAAAAATAACGGTGGATAAGCTTCGTGAAAGAGAGATGCCACTTATCAAAAATAAAGGTGTATAAGCTTCCCGAAAGAAGACCCCACTTATCGAAAATAAAGATGGATAAGCTTCGCGAAAGAGAGATGCCACTTATCGAAAATAAAGGTGGATAAGCTTCTCGAAAGAGACATGCCACTTATCGAAAATAAAGGTGGATAAGCTTCTCGAATGAGAGATGCCACTTGTCGAAAATGAAGGTGGATAAGCTTCTCGAAAGACAGATGCCAGTTATCGAAAGTAAAGGTGGATAAGCTTCTCGAAAGAGAGATGCCACTTGTCAAAAATAAAGGTGGATAAGCTTCTCGAAAGAGAGATTCCAGTTATCGAAAATAAAGGCGGATAAGCTTCTCGAAAGAGAGATGCCAGTTATCGAAAATAAAGGTGGATAAGCTTCTCGAAAGAGAGATGCCACTTATTGAAAAAAAAGGCGGATAAGCTCCTCGAAAGAGAGATGCCAATATTGAAAAATAAAGGTGGATAAGCTTCTCGAAAGAGAGATGCAATTTGTCAAAAATAAAGGTGGATAAGCTTCTCGAAAGAGAGATCCCATTTATCGAAAATAAAGGCGGATAAGCTTATCGAGAAAGAGATGCCAGTTATCGAAAATAAAGGTGGATAAGCTTCTCGAAAGGGAGATGCCACTTATCCAAAATAAAGATGGGTAAGCTTCTCGAAAGGGAGACGCCACTTATCTAAAATAAAGGTGGATAAGCTTCTCGAAAGAGAGATTCCAGTTATAGAAAATAAAGGCAGATAAGCTTCTCGAAAGAGAGATGCCAATTATTGAAAGTAAAGGAGGATAAGCTTCTCGAAATAGAGATGCCAGTTATCGAAAATAAAGGTGGATAAGCTTCTCGAAAGAGAGATGCCACTTATCGAAAATAAAGGTGGATAAGCTTCTCGAAAGAGAGATGCCACTTATCGAAAATAAAGGTGGATAAGCTTCTCGAAAGAGAGATTCCAGTTATAGAAAATAAAGGAAGATAAGCTTCTCGAAAGAGAGATGCCAGTTATCGAAAATAAAGGTGGATAAGCTTCTCGAAAGAGAGATGCCAGTTATCGAAAATAAAGGTGGATAAGCTTCTCGAAAGAGAGATGCCACTTATCGAAAATAAAGATGGGTAAGCTTCTCGAAAGAGAGATGCCACTTATCGAAAATAAAGGTGGATAAGCTTCTCGAAAGAGAGATGCCACTTATCGAAAATAAAGGCGGATAAGCTTCTCGAAAGAGAGATGCCAGTTATCGAAAATAAAGGTGGATAAGCTTCTCGAAAGAGAGATGCCACTTATCGAAAATAAAGGTGGATAAGCTTCTCGAAAGAGAGATGCCACTTATCGAAAATAAAGGTGGATAAGCTTCTCGAAAGAGAGATTCCAGTTATAGAAAATAAAGGCAGATAAGCTTCTCGAAAAAGAGATGCCAGTTATCGAAAATAAAGGTCTATAAGCTTCTCTAAAGAGAGATGCCACTTATCGAAAATAAAGGTGGATAAGCTTCTCGAAAGAGAGATGCCACATATAGAAATAATGTTGGATAAGCTTCTCCAAAGAGAGATGCCACTATTGAAAAATAAAGACGGATAAGCTTCTCGAAAGAGAGATGCCACTTATCGAAAATAAAGGTGGATAAGCTTCTCGAAAGAGAGATTCAGTATAGAAAATAAAGGCAGCTAAGCTTCTCGAAAGAGAGATGCCAATTATCGAAAATAAAGGTGGATAAGCTTCTCGAAATAGAGATGCCACTTATCGAAAATAAAGGCGGATAAGCTTCTCGAAAGAGAGATGCCACTTATCAAAAATAAAGGCGGATAAGCTTCTTGAAAGAGAGATGCCAATTATCAAAAATAAAGGTGGATAAGCTTCTCGAAAGAGAGATGACACTATTGAAAAATAAAGGTGGATAAGCTTCTCGAAAGAGAGATGACACTTATCAAAAATAAAGGTGGATAAACTTCTCGAAAGAGAGATGCCACTTATCAAAAATAAAGGTGGACAAGCTTCGTGAAAGAGAGATGCCACTTATAAAAAATAAAGGTGTATAAGCTTCTCGAAAGAAGACCCCACTTATCGAAAATAAAGATGGATAAGCTTCGCGAAAGAGAGATGCCACTTATCGAAAATAAAGGTGGATAAGCTTCTCGAAAGAGACATGCCACTTATCTAAAATAAAGGTGGATAAGCTTCTCGAAAGAGAGATTCCACTTATCAAAAATAAAGGTGGATAAGCTTCGCGAAAGAGAGATGCCACTTATCGAAAATAAAGGCGGATAAGCTTCTCGAAAGAGAGATGCCACTTATCGAAAATAAAGGTGGATAAGCTTCTCGAAAGAGAGATGCCACTTATCGAAAATAAAGGTGGATAAGCTTCTCGAAAGAGAGATGCCACTTATCGAAAATAAAGGTGGATAAGCTTCTCGAAAGAGAGATTCCAGTTATAGAAAATAAAGGCAGATAAGCTTCTCGAAAGAGAGATGCCAGTTATCGAAAATAAAGGCGGGTAAGCTTCTCTAAAGAGAGATGCCACTTATCGAAAATAAAGGTGGATAAGCTTCTCGAAAGAGAGATGCCACATATAGAAAATAATGTTGGATAAGCTTCTCCAAAGAGAGATGCCACTATTGAAAAATAAAGACGGATAAGCTTCTCGAAAGAGAGATGCCACTTATCGAAAATAAAGGTGGATAAGCTTCTCGAAAGAGAGATTCCAGTTATAGAAAATAAAGGCAGATAAGCTTCTCGAAAGAAAGATGCCAATTATCGAAAATAAAGGAGGATAAGCTTCTCGAAATAGAGATGCAAGTTATCAAAAATAAAGGTGGATAAGCTTCTCGAAAGAGAGATGCCACTTATCGAAAATAAAGGTGGATAAGCTTCTCGAAAGAGAGATGCCACTTATCGAAAATAAAGGTGGATAAGCTTCTCGAAAGAGAGATTCCAGTTATAGAAAATAAAGGCAGATAAGCTTCTCGAAAGAGAGATGCCAGTTATCGAAAATAAAGGTGGATAAGCTTCTCGAAAGAGAGATGCCACTTATCGAAAATAAAGGTGGATAAGCTTCTCGAAAGAGAGATGCCACTTATCCAAAATAAAGATGGGTAAGCTTCTCGAAAGAGAGATGCCACTTATCGAAAATAAAGGTGGATACGCTTCTCGAAAGAGAGATGCCACTTATCGAAAATAAAGGTGGATAAGCTTCTCGAAAGAGAGATTCCAGTTATAGAAAATAAAGGCAGATAAGCTTCTCGAAAGAGAGATGCCAATTATCGAAAATAAAGGTGGATAAGCTTCTCGAAATAGAGATGCCACTTATCGAAAATAAAGGCGGATAAGCTTCTCGAAAGAGAGATGCCACTTATCAAAAATAAAGGCGGATAAGCTTCTTGAAAGAGAGATGCCAATTATCAAAAATAAAGGTGGATAAGCTTCTCGAAAGAGAGATGACACTATTGAAAAATAAAGGTGGATAAGCTTCTCGAAAGAGAGATGACACTTATCAAAAATAAAGGTGGATAAACTTCTCGAAAGAGAGATGCCACTTATCAAAAATAAAGGTGGACAAGCTTCGTGAAAGAGAGATGCCACTGATCAAAAATAAAGGTGGATAAGCTTCTCGAAAGAGAGATTCCAGTTATAGAAAATAAAGGCAGATAAGCTTCTCGAAAGAAAGATGCCAATTATCGAAAATAAAGGAGGATAAGCTTCTCGAAATAGAGATGCAA
Organism: Lathyrus sativus; assembly: GCA_963859935.3. Taxonomy (NCBI): domain Eukaryota; kingdom Viridiplantae; phylum Streptophyta; class Magnoliopsida; order Fabales; family Fabaceae; genus Lathyrus; species Lathyrus sativus. The sequence continues at coordinate 187,895,114 of OZ012738.1, read as the reverse complement.
GTTATCAAAAATAAAGGTGGATAAGCTTCTCGAAAGAGAGATGCCACTTATCGAAAATAAAGGTGGATAAGCTTCTCGAAAGAGAGATGCCACTTATCGAAAATAAAGGTGGATAAGCTTCTCGAAAGAGAGATTCCAGTTATAGAAAATAAAGGCAGATAAGCTTCTCGAAAGAGAGATGCCAGTTATCGAAAATAAAGGTGGATAAGCTTCTCGAAAGAGAGATGCCACTTATCGAAAATAAAGGTGGATAAGCTTCTCGAAAGAGAGATGCCACTTATCCAAAATAAAGATGGGTAAGCTTCTCGAAAGAGAGATGCCACTTATCGAAAATAAAGGTGGATACGCTTCTCGAAAGAGAGATGCCACTTATCGAAAATAAAGGTGGATAAGCTTCTCGAAAGAGAGATTCCAGTTATAGAAAATAAAGGCAGATAAGCTTCTCGAAAGAGAGATGCCAATTATCGAAAATAAAGGTGGATAAGCTTCTCGAAATAGAGATGCCACTTATCGAAAATAAAGGCGGATAAGCTTCTCGAAAGAGAGATGCCACTTATCAAAAATAAAGGCGGATAAGCTTCTTGAAAGAGAGATGCCAATTATCAAAAATAAAGGTGGATAAGCTTCTCGAAAGAGAGATGACACTATTGAAAAATAAAGGTGGATAAGCTTCTCGAAAGAGAGATGACACTTATCAAAAATAAAGGTGGATAAACTTCTCGAAAGAGAGATGCCACTTATCAAAAATAAAGGTGGACAAGCTTCGTGAAAGAGAGATGCCACTGATCAAAAATAAAGGTGTATAAGCTTCTCGAAAGAAGACCCCACTTATCGAAAATAAAGATGGATAAGCTTCGCGAAAGAGAGATGCCACTTATCGAAAATAAAGGTGGATAAGCTTCTCGAAAGAGACATGCCACTTATCGAAAATAAAGGTGGATAAGCTTCTCGAAAGAGAGATTCCACTTATCAAAAATAAAGGTGGATAAGCTTCGCGAAAGAGAGATGCCACTTATCTAAAATAAAGGTGGATAAGCTTCTCGAAAGAGAGATGACAGTTATCGAAAATAAAGGTGGATAAGCTTCTCGAATGAAAGATACCATTTATCGAAAATAAAGGGGGATAAGCTTCTCGAAAGAGAGATGCCACTTATCGAAAATAAAGGTGGATAAGCTTCTCGAAAGAGAGATGCCACTTATCCAAAATAAAGATGGGTAAGCTTCTCGAAAGAGAGATGCCACTTATCGAAAATAAAGGTGGATAAGCTTCTCGAAAGAGAGATGCCACTTATCGAAAATAAAGGTGGATAAGCTTCTCGAAAGAGAGATGCCACTTATCGAAAATAAAGGCGGATAAGCTTCTCGAAAGAGAGATGCCACTTATCGAAAATAAAGGTGGATAAGCTTCTCGAAAGAGAGATACCACTTATCGAAAATAAAGGTGGATAAGCTTCTCGAAAGAGAGATGCCACTTATCGAAAATAAAGGTGGATAAGCTTCTCGAAAGAGAGATTCCAGATATAGAAAATAAAGGCAGATAAGCTTCTCGAAAGAGAGATGCCAGTTATCGAAAATAAAGGCGGGTAAGCTTCTCTAAAGAGAGATGCCACTTATCGAAAATAAAGGTGGATAAGCTTCTCGAAAGAGAGATGCCACATATAGAAAATAATGTTGGATAAGCTTCTCCAAAGAGAGATGCCACTATTGAAAAATAAAGATGGATAAGCTTCTCGAAAGAGAGATGCCACTTATCGAAAATAAAGGTGGATAAGCTTCTCGAAAGAGAGATTCCAGTTATAGAAAATAAAGGCAGATAAGCTTCTCGAAAGAAAGATGCCAATTATCGAAAATAAAGGAGGATAAGCTTCTCGAAATAGAGATGCAAGTTATCAAAAATAAAGGTGGATAAGCTTCTCGAAAGAGAGATGCCAATTATCGAAAATAAAGGTGGATAAGCTTCTCGAAAGAGAGATGCCACTTATTGAAAATAAAGGTGGATAAGCTTCTCGAAAGAGAGATTCCAGTTATAGAAAATAAAGGCAGATAAGCTTCTCGAAAGAGAGATGCCAGTTATCGAAAATAAAGGTGGATAAGCTTCTCGAAAGAGAGATGCTACTTATCGAAAATAAAGGTGGATAAGCTTCTCGAAAGAGAGATTCCACTTATCCAAAATAAAGATGGGTAAGCTTCTCGAAAGAGAGATGCCACTTATCGAAAATAAAGGTGGATACGCTTCTCGAAAGAGAGATGCCACTTATCGAAAATAAAGGCGGATAAGCTTCTCGAAAGAGAGATGCCAGTTATCGAAAATAAAGGTGGGTAAGCTTCTCGAAAGAGGGATGCCACTTATCGAAAATAAAGGTGGATAAGCTTCTCGAAAGAGAGATGCCACTTATTGAAAAGAAAGGCGGATAAGCTTCTCGAAAGAGAGATGCCAGTTATCAAAAATAAAGGTGGATAAGCTTCTCGAAAGAGAGATGCCACTTATCAAAAATAAAGGTGGATAAGCTTCTCGAAAGAGAGATGCCACTTATCGAAAATAAAGGTGGATAACCTTCTCGAAAGAGAGATGCCACATATAGAAAACAAAGGTGGATAAGCTTCTCCAAAGAGAGATGCCACTATTGAAAAATAAAGACGGATAAGCTTCTCGAAAGAGAGATGCCACTTATCGAAAATAAAGGTGGATAAGCTTCTCGAAAGAGAGATTCCAGTTATAGAAAATAAAGGCAGATAAGCTTCTCGAAAGAGAGACGCCACTTATCAAAAATAAAGGTGAATAAGCTTCGCGAAAGAGAAATGCCACTTATCAAAAATAAAGGTGGATAAGCTTCTCGAAAGAAGACGCCACTTATAAAAAATAAAGATGGATAAGCTTCGCGAAAGAGAGATGCCACTTATCGAAAATAAAGGTGGATAAGCTTCTCGAAAGAGACATGCCACTTATCGAAAATAAAGGTGGATAAGCTTCTCGAATGAGAGATGCCACTTGTCGAAAATGAAGGTGGATAAGCTTCTCGAAAGACAGATGCCAGTTATCGAAAATAAAGGTGGATAAGCTTCTCGAAAGAGAGATGCCACTTGTCAAAAATAAAGGTGGATAAGCTTCTCGAAAGAGAGATTCCAGTTATCGAAAATAAAGGTGGATAAGCTTCTCGAAAGAGAGATGCCACTTATTGAAAAAAAAGGCGGATAAGCTTCTCGAAAGAGAGATGCCAATATTGAAAAATAAAGGTGGATAAGCTTCTCGAAAGAGAGATGCCACTTGTCAAAAATAAAGGTGGATAAGCTTCTCGAAAGAGAGATTCCATTTATCAAAAGTAAAGGCAGATAAGCTTCTCGAAAGAGAGATGCCAGTTATCGAAAATAAAGGTGGATAAGCTTCTCGAAAGGGAGATGCCACTTATCAAAAATAAAAGTGGATAAGCTTCTCGAAAGAGAGATGCCACTTATTGAAAAGAGAGGCGGATAAGCTTCTCGAAAGAGAGATGCCAGTTATCCAAAATAAAGGTGGATAAGCTTCTCGAAAGAGAGATGCCACTTATCGAAAATAAAGGTGGATAAGCTTCTCGAAAGAGGGATGCCACTTATCGAAAATAAAGGTGGATAAGCTTATCGAAAGAGAGATGCCAGTTATCGAAAATAAAGGTGGATAAGCTTCTCGAAAGAGAGATGCCACTTTTGCAAAATAAAGACGGATAAGCTTCTCGAAAGAGAGATGCCACTTATAGAAAATAATGGTGGATAAGCTTCTCCAAAGATAGATTCCACTTATCAAAAATAAAGGTGGATAAGCTTCGCGAAAGAGAGATGCCAATTATCGAAAATAAAGTATAAGCTTCTCGAATGAGAGATGCCACTTATCAAATATAAAGGCGGATAAGCTTCTCGAAAGAGAGATGCCACTTATCGAAAATAAAGGTGGATAAGCTTCTCGAAACAGAGATGCCACTTATCAAAAATAAAGATGGGTAAGCTTCTCGAAAGAGAGATGCCACTTATCGAAAATAAAGGTGGATAAGCTTCTCGAAAGAGAGATGCCACATATAGAAAATAAAGGTGGATAAGCTTCTCCAAAGAGAGATGCCACTTTTGAAAAATAAAGACGGATAAGCTTCTCGAAAGAGAGATGCCACTTATCGAAAATAAAGGTGGATAAGCTTCTCGAAAGAGAGATTCCAGTTATAGAAAATAAAGGCAGATAAGCTTCTCGAAAGAGAGATGCCAGTTATCGAAAATAAAGGTGGATAAGCTTCTCGAAAGAGAGATGCCACTTATCGAAAATAAAGGTGGATAAGCTTCTCGAAAGAGAGATGCCAATTATCCAAAATAAAGATGGGTAAGCTTCTCGAAAGAGAGATGCCACTTATCGAAAATAAAGGTGGATAAGCTTCTCGAAAGAGAGATGCCACTTATCGAAAATTAAGGCGGATAAGCTTCTCGAAAGAGAGATGCCAGTTATCGAAAATAAAGGTGGATAAGCTTCTCGAAAGAGAGATGCCACTTATCGAAAATAAAGGTGGATAAGCTTCTCGAAAGAGAGATGCCACTTATCGAAAATAAAGGTGGATAAGTTTCTCGAAAGAGAGATTCCAGTTATAAAAAATAAAGGCAGATAAGCTTCTCGAAAGAGAGATGCCAGTTATCGAAAATAAAGGTGGATAAGCTTCTCTAAAGAGAGATGCCACTTATCGAAAATAAAGGTGGATAAGCTTCTCGAAAGAGAGATGCCACATATAGAAAATAATGTTGGATAAGCTTCTCCAAAGAGAGATGCCACTATTGAAAAATAAAGACGGATAAGCTTCTCGAAAGAGAGATGCCACTTATCGAAAATAAAGGTGGATAAGCTTCTCGAAAGAGAGATTCCAGTTATAGAAAATAAAGGCAGATAAGCTTCTCAAAAGAGAGATGCCAATTATCGAAAATAAAGGTGGATAAGCTTCTCGAAATAGAGATGCCACTTATCGAAAATAAAGGCAGATAAGCTTCTCGAAAGAGAGATGCCACTTATCAAAAATAAAGGTAGATAAGCTTCTTGAAAGAGAGATGCCAATTATAAAAAATAAAGGTGGATAAGCTTCTCGAAAGAGAGATGACACTATTGAAAAATAAAGGTGGATAAGCTTCTCGAAAGAGAGATGACACTTATCAAAAATAAAGGTGGATAAACTTCTCGAAAGAGAGATGCCACTTATCAAAAATAACGGTGGATAAGCTTCGTGAAAGAGAGATGCCACTTATCAAAAATAAAGGTGTATAAGCTTCCCGAAAGAAGACCCCACTTATCGAAAATAAAGATGGATAAGCTTCGCGAAAGAGAGATGCCACTTATCGAAAATAAAGGTGGATAAGCTTCTCGAAAGAGACATGCAACTTATCGAAAATAAAGGTGGATAAGCTTCTCGAATGAGAGATGCCACTTGTCGAAAATGAAGGTGGATAAGCTTCTCGAAAGACAGATGCCAGTTATCGAAAGTAAAGGTGGATAAGCTTCTCGAAAGAGAGATGCCACTTGTCAAAAATAAAGGTGGATAAGCTTCTCGAAAGAGAGATTCCAGTTATCGAAAATAAAGGCGGATAAGCTTCTCGAAAGAGAGATGCCAGTTATCGAAAATAAAGGTGGATAAGCTTCTCGAAAGAGAGATGCCACTTATTGAAAAAAAAGGCGGATAAGCTCCTCGAAAGAGAGATGCCAATATTGAAAAATAAAGGTGGATAAGCTTCTCGAAAGAGAGATGCAATTTGTCAAAAATAAAGGTGGATAAGCTTCTCGAAAGAGAGATCCCATTTATCGAAAATAAAGGCGGATAAGCTTATCGAGAAAGAGATGCCAGTTATCGAAAATAAAGGTGGATAAGCTTCTCGAAAGGGAGATGCCACTTATCCAAAATAAAGATGGGTAAGCTTCTCGAAAGGGAGACGCCACTTATCTAAAATAAAGGTGGATAAGCTTCTCGAAAGAGAGATTCCAGTTATAGAAAATAAAGGCAGATAGGCTTCTCGAAAGAGAGATGCCAATTATTGAAAGTAAAGGAGGATAAGCTTCTCGAAATAGAGATGCCAGTTATCGAAAATAAAGGTGGATAAGCTTCTCGAAAGAGAGATGCCACTTATCGAAAATAAAGGTGGATAAGCTTCTCGAAAGAGAGATGCCACTTATCGAAAATAAAGGTGGATAAGCTTCTCGAAAGAGAGATTCCAGTTATAGAAAATAAAGGAAGATAAGCTTCTCGAAAGAGAGATGCCAGTTATCGAAAATAAAGGTGGATAAGCTTCTCGAAAGAGAGATGCCAGTTATCGAAAATAAAGGTGGATAAGCTTCTCGAAAGAGAGATGCCACTTATCGAAAATAAAGATGGGTAAGCTTCTCGAAAGAGAGATGCCACTTATCGAAAATAAAGGTGGATAAGCTTCTCGAAAGAGAGATGCCACTTATCGAAAATAAAGGCGGATAAGCTTCTCGAAAGAGAGATGCCAGTTATCGAAAATAAAGGTGGATAAGCTTCTCGAAAGAGAGATGCCACTTATCGAAAATAAAGGTGGATAAGCTTCTCGAAAGAGAGATGCCACTTATCGAAAATAAAGGTGGATAAGCTTCTCGAAAGAGAGATTCCAGTTATAGAAAATAAAGGCAGATAAGCTTCTCGAAAAAGAGATGCCAGTTATCGAAAATAAAGGTCTATAAGCTTCTCTAAAGAGAGATGCCACTTATCGAAAATAAAGGTGGATAAGCTTCTCGAAAGAGAGATGCCACATATAGAAAATAATGTTGGATAAGCTTCTCCAAAGAGAGATGCCACTATTGAAAAATAAAGACGGATAAGCTTCTCGAAAGAGAGATGCCACTTATCGAAAATAAAGGTGGATAAGCTTCTCGAAAGAGAGATTCAGTATAGAAAATAAAGGCAGCTAAGCTTCTCGAAAGAGAGATGCCAATTATCGAAAATAAAGGTGGATAAGCTTCTCGAAATAGAGATGCCACTTATCGAAAATAAAGGCGGATAAGCTTCTCGAAAGAGAGATGCCACTTATCAAAAATAAAGGCGGATAAGCTTCTTGAAAGAGAGATGCCAATTATCAAAAATAAAGGTGGATAAGCTTCTCGAAAGAGAGATGACACTATTGAAAAATAAAGGTGGATAAGCTTCTCGAAAGAGAGATGACACTTATCAAAAATAAAGGTGGATAAACTTCTCGAAAGAGAGATGCCACTTATCAAAAATAAAGGTGGACAAGCTTCGTGAAAGAGAGATGCCACTTATAAAAAATAAAGGTGTATAAGCTTCTCGAAAGAAGACCCCACTTATCGAAAATAAAGATGGATAAGCTTCGCGAAAGAGAGATGCCACTTATCGAAAATAAAGGTGGATAAGCTTCTCGAAAGAGACATGCCACTTATCTAAAATAAAGGTGGATAAGCTTCTCGAAAGAGAGATTCCACTTATCAAAAATAAAGGTGGATAAGCTTCGCGAAAGAGAGATGCCACTTATCGAAAATAAAGGCGGATAAGCTTCTCGAAAGAGAGATGCCACTTATCGAAAATAAAGGTGGATAAGCTTCTCGAAAGAGAGATGCCACTTATCGAAAATAAAGGTGGATAAGCTTCTCGAAAGAGAGATGCCACTTATCGAAAATAAAGGTGGATAAGCTTCTCGAAAGAGAGATTCCAGTTATAGAAAATAAAGGCAGATAAGCTTCTCGAAAGAGAGATGCCAGTTATCGAAAATAAAGGCGGGTAAGCTTCTCTAAAGAGAGATGCCACTTATCGAAAATAAAGGTGGATAAGCTTCTCGAAAGAGAGATGCCACATATAGAAAATAATGTTGGATAAGCTTCTCCAAAGAGAGATGCCACTATTGAAAAATAAAGACGGATAAGCTTCTCGAAAGAGAGATGCCACTTATCGAAAATAAAGGTGGATAAGCTTCTCGAAAGAGAGATTCCAGTTATAGAAAATAAAGGCAGATAAGCTTCTCGAAAGAAAGATGCCAATTATCGAAAATAAAGGAGGATAAGCTTCTCGAAATAGAGATGCAAGTTATCAAAAATAAAGGTGGATAAGCTTCTCGAAAGAGAGATGCCACTTATCGAAAATAAAGGTGGATAAGCTTCTCGAAAGAGAGATGCCACTTATCGAAAATAAAGGTGGATAAGCTTCTCGAAATAGAGATTCCAGTTATAGAAAATAAAGGCAGATAAGCTTCTCGAAAGAGAGATGCCAGTTATCGAAAATAAAGGTGGATAAGCTTCTCGAAAGAGAGATGCCACTTATCGAAAATAAAGGTGGATAAGCTTCTCGAAAGAGAGATGCCACTTATCCAAAATAAAGATGGGTAAGCTTCTCGAAAGAAAGATGCCACTTATCGAAAATAAAGGTGGATACGCTTCTCGAAAGAGAGATGCCACTTATCGAAAATAAAGGTGGATAAGCTTCTCGAAAGAGAGATTCCAGTTATAGAAAATAAAGGCAGATAAGCTTCTCGAAAGAGAGATGCCAATTATCGAAAATAAAGGTGGATAAGCTTCTCGAAATAGAGATGCCACTTATCGAAAATAAAGGCGGATAAGCTTCTCGAAAGAGAGATGCCACTTATCAAAAATAAAGGCGGATAAGCTTCTTGAAAGAGAGATGCCAATTATCAAAAATAAAGGTGGATAAGCTTCTCGAAAGAGAGATGACACTATTGAAAAATAAAGGTGGATAAGCTTCTCGAAAGAGAGATGACACTTATCAAAAATAAAGGTGGATAAACTTCTCGAAAGAGAGATGCCACTTATCAAAAATAAAGGTGGACAAGCTTCGTGAAAGAGAGATGCCACTGATCAAAAATAAAGGTGTATAAGCTTCTCGAAAGAAGACCCCACTTATCGAAAATAAAGATGGATAAGCTTCGCGAAAGAGAGATGCCACTTATCGAAAATAAAGGTGGATAAGCTTCTCGAAAGAGACATGCCACTTATCGAAAATAAAGGTGGATAAGCTTCTCGAAAGAGAGATTCCACTTATCAAAAATAAAGGTGGATAAGCTTCGCGAAAGAGAGATGCCACTTATCTAAAATAAAGGTGGATAAGCTTCTCGAAAGAGAGATGACAGTTATCGAAAATAAAGGTGGATAAGCTTCTCGAATGAAAGATACCATTTATCGAAAATAAAGGGGGATAAGCTTCTCGAAAGAGAGATGCCACTTATCGAAAATAAAGGTGGATAAGCTTCTCGAAAGAGAGATGCCACTTATCCAAAATAAAGATGGGTAAGCTTCTCGAAAGAGAGATGCCACTTATCGAAAATAAAGGTGGATAAGCTTCTCGAAAGAGAGATGCCACTTATCGAAAATAAAGGTGGATAAGCTTCTCGAAAGAGAGATGCCACTTATCGAAAATAAAGGCGGATAAGCTTCTCGAAAGAGAGATGCCACTTATCGAAAATAAAGGTGGATAAGCTTCTCGAAAGAGAGATACCACTTATCGAAAATAAAGGTGGATAAGCTTCTCGAAAGAGAGATGCCACTTATCGAAAATAAAGGTGGATAAGCTTCTCGAAAGAGAGATTCCAGATATAGAAAATAAAGGCAGATAAGCTTCTCGAAAGAGAGATGCCAGTTATCGAAAATAAAGGCGGGTAAGCTTCTCTAAAGAGAGATGCCACTTATCGAAAATAAAGGTGGATAAGCTTCTCGAAAGAGAGATGCCACATATAGAAACTAATGTTGGATAAGCTTCTCCAAAGAGAGATGCCACTATTGAAAAATAAAGATGGATAAGCTTCTCGAAAGAGAGATGCCACTTATCGAAAATAAAGGTGGATAAGCTTCTCGAAAGAGAGATTCCAGTTATAGAAAATAAAGGCAGATAAGCTTCTCGAAAGAAAGATGCCAATTATCGAAAATAAAGGAGGATAAGCTTCTCGAAATAGAGATGCAAGTTATCAAAAATAAAGGTGGATAAGCTTCTCGAAAGAGAGATGCCAATTATCGAAAATAAAGGTGGATAAGCTTCTCGAAAGAGAGATGCCACTTATCGAAAATAAAGGTGGATAAGCTTCTCGAAAGAGAGATTCCAGTTATAGAAAATAAAGGCAGATAAGCTTCTCGAAAGAGAGATGCCAGTTATCGAAAATAAAGGTGGATAAGCTTCTCGAAAGAGAGATGCTACTTATCGAAAATAAAGGTGGATAAGCTTCTCGAAAGAGAGATGCCACTTATCCAAAATAAAGATGGGTAAGCTTCTCGAAAGAGAGATGCCACTTATCGAAAATAAAGGTGGATACGCTTCTCGAAAGAGAGATGCCACTTATCGAAAATAAAGGCGGATAAGCTTCTCGAAAGAGAGATGCCAGTTATCGAAAATAAAGGTGGGTAAGCTTCTCGAAAGAGGGATGCCACTTATCGAAAATAAAGGTGGATAAGCTTCTCGAAAGAGAGATGCCACTTATTGAAAAGAAAGGCGGATAAGCTTCTCGAAAGAGAGATGCCAGTTATCAAAAATAAAGGTGGATAAGCTTCTCGAAAGAGAGATGCCACTTATCAAAAATAAAGGTGGATAAGCTTCTCGAAAGAGAGATGCCACTTATCGAAAATAAAGGTGGATAACCTTCTCGAAAGAGAGATGCCACATATAGAAAACAAAGGTGGATAAGCTTCTCCAAAGAGAGATGCCACTATTGAAAAATAAAGACGGATAAGCTTCTCGAAAGAGAGATGCCACTTATCGAAAATAAAGGTGGATAAGCTTCTCGAAAGAGAGATTCCAGTTATAGAAAATAAAGGCAGATAAGCTTCTCGAAAGAGAGACGCCACTTATCAAAAATAAAGGTGGATAAGCTTCGCGAAAGAGAAATGCCACTTATCAAAAATAAAGGTGGATAAGCTTCTCGAAAGAAGACGCCACTTATAAAAAATAAAGATGGATAAGCTTCGCGAAAGAGAGATGCCACTTATCGAAAATAAAGGTGGATAAGCTTCTCGAAAGAGACATGCCACTTATCGAAAATAAAGGTGGATAAGCTTCTCGAATGAGAGATGCCACTTGTCGAAAATGAAGGTGGATAAGCTTCTCGAAAGACAGATGCCAGTTATCGAAAATAAAGGTGGATAAGCTTCTCGAAAGAGAGATGCCACTTGTCAAAAATAAAGGTGGATAAGCTTCTCGAAAGAGAGATTCCAGTTATCGAAAATAAAGGTGGATAAGCTTCTCGAAAGAGAGATGCCACTTATTGAAAAAAAAGGCGGATAAGCTTCTCGAAAGAGAGATGCCAATATTGAAAAATAAAGGTGGATAAGCTTCTCGAAAGAGAGATGCCACTTGTCAAAAATAAAGGTGGATAAGCTTCTCGAAAGAGAGATTCCAGTTATAGAAAATAAAGGCAGATAAGCTTCTCGAAAGAGAGATGCCAGTTATCGAAAATAAAGGTGGATAAGCTTCTCGAAAGAGAGATGCTACTTATCGAAAATAAAGGTGGATAAGCTTCTCGAAAGAGAGATGCCACTTATCCAAAATAAAGATGGGTAAGCTTCTCGAAAGAGAGATGCCACTTATCGAAAATAAAGGTGGATACGCTTCTCGAAAGAGAGATGCCACTTATCGAAAATAAAGGCGGATAAGCTTCTCGAAAGAGAGATGCCAGTTATCGAAAATAAAGGTGGGTAAGCTTCTCGAAAGAGGGATGCCACTTATCGAAAATAAAGGTGGATAAGCTTCTCGAAAGAGAGATGCCACTTATTGAAAAGAAAGGCGGATAAGCTTCTCGAAAGAGAGATGCCAGTTATCAAAAATAAAGGTGGATAAGCTTCTCGAAAGAGAGATGCCACTTATCAAAAATAAAGGTGGATAAGCTTCTCGAAAGAGAGATGCCACTTATCGAAAATAAAGGTGGATAACCTTCTCGAAAGAGAGATGCCACATATAGAAAACAAAGGTGGATAAGCTTCTCCAAAGAGAGATGCCACTATTGAAAAATAAAGACGGATAAGCTTCTCGAAAGAGAGATGCCACTTATCGAAAATAAAGGTGGATAAGCTTCTCGAAAGAGAGATTCCAGTTATAGAAAATAAAGGCAGATAAGCTTCTCGAAAGAGAGACGCCACTTATCAAAAATAAAGGTGGATAAGCTTCGCGAAAGAGAAATGCCACTTATCAAAAATAAAGGTGGATAAGCTTCTCGAAAGAAGACGCCACTTATAAAAAATAAAGATGGATAAGCTTCGCGAAAGAGAGATGCCACTTATCGAAAATAAAGGTGGATAAGCTTCTCGAAAGAGACATGCCACTTATCGAAAATAAAGGTGGATAAGCTTCTCGAATGAGAGATGCCACTTGTCGAAAATGAAGGTGGATAAGCTTCTCGAAAGACAGATGCCAGTTATCGAAAATAAAGGTGGATAAGCTTCTCGAAAGAGAGATGCCACTTGTCAAAAATAAAGGTGGATAAGCTTCTCGAAAGAGAGATTCCAGTTATCGAAAATAAAGGTGGATAAGCTTCTCGAAAGAGAGATGCCACTTATTGAAAAAAAAGGCGGATAAGCTTCTCGAAAGAGAGATGCCAATATTGAAAAATAAAGGTGGATAAGCTTCTCGAAAGAGAGATGCCACTTGTCAAAAATAAAGGTGGATAAGCTTCTCGAAAGAGAGATTCCATTTATCAAAAGTAAAGGCAGATAAGCTTCTCGAAAGAGAGATGCCAGTTATCGAAAATAAAGGTGGATAAGCTTCTCGAAAGGGAGATGCCACTTATCAAAAATAAAAGTGGATAAGCTTCTCGAAAGAGAGATGCCACTTATTGAAAAGAGAGGCGGATAAGCTTCTCGAAAGAGAGATGCCAGTTATCGAAAATAAAGGTGGATAAGCTTCTCGAAAGAGAGATGCCACTTATCGAAAATAAAGGTGGATAAGCTTCTCGAAAGAGGGATGCCACTTATCGAAAATAAAGGTGGATAAGCTTCTCGAAAGAGAGATGCCAGTTATCGAAAATAAAGGTGGATAAGCTTCTCGAAAGAGAGATGCCACTTTTGAAAAATAAAGACGGATAAGCTTCTCGAAAGAGAGATGCCACTTATAGAAAATAAAGGTGGATAAGCTTATCCAAAGATAGATTCCACTTATCAAAAATAAAGGTGGATAAGCTTCGCGAAAGAGAGATGCCAATTATCGAAAATAAAGTATAAGCTTCTCGAATGAGAGATGCCACTTATCAAATATAAAGGCGGATAAGCTTCTCGAAAGAGAGATGCCACTTATCGAAAATAAAGGTGGATAAGCTTCTCGAAACAGAGATGCCACTTATCAAAAATAAAGATGGGTAAGCTTCTCGAAAGAGAGATGCCACTTATCGAAAATAAAGGTGGATAAGCTTCTCGAAAGAGAGATGCCACATATAGAAAATAAAGGTGGATAAGCTTCTCCAAAGAGAGATGCCACTTTTGAAAAATAAAGACGGATAAGCTTCTCGAAAGAGAGATGCCACTTATCGAAAATAAAGGTGGATAAGCTTCTCGAAAGAGAGATTCCAGTTATAGAAAATAAAGGCAGATAAGCTTCTCGAAAGAGAGATGCCAATTATCGAAAATAAAGGTGGATAAGCTTCTCGAAATAGAGATGCCACTTATCGAAAATAAAGGCGGATAAGCTTCTCGAAAGAGAGATGCCACTTATCAAAAATAAAGGCGGATAAGCTTCTTGAAAGAGAGATGCCAATTATTAAAAAATAAAGGTGGATAAGCTTCTCGAAAGAGAGATGCCACTATTGAAAAATAAAGGTGGATAAGCTTCTCGAAAGAGAGATGACACTTATCAAAAATAAAGGTGGAGAAACTTCTCGAAAGAGAGACGCCACTTATAAAAAATAAAGGTGGATAAGCTTCGCGAAAGAGAAATGCCACTTATCAAAAATAAAGGTGGATAAGCTTCTCCAAAGAAGACGCCACTTATAAAAAATAAAGATGGATAAGCTTCGCGAAAGAGAGATGCCACTTATCGAAAATAAAGGTGGATAAGCTTCTCGAAAGAGACATGCCACTTATCGAAAATAAATGTGGATAAGCTTCTCGAATGAGAGATGCCACTTGTCGAAAATGAAGGTGGATAAGCTTCTCGAAAGACAGATGCCAGTTATCGAAAATAAAGGTGGATAAGCTTCTCGAAAGAGAGATGCCACTAATCAAAAATAAAGGCGGATAAGCTTCTCTAAAGAGAGATGCCACTTATCAAAAATAAAGGCGGATAAGCTTCTCGAAAGAGAGATGCCACTTTTCAAAAATAAAGGTGGATAAGCTTCTTGAAAGAGAGATGTCACTTATCGAAAATAAAGGTGGATAAGCTTCTCGAAAGAGAGATGACAGTTATCGAAAATGAAGATGGATAAGCTTCTGGAAAGAGAGATGCCACTATTGAAAAATAAAGGTGGATAAGCTTCTCGAAAGAGAGATGACACTTATCGAAAATAAAGGTGGATAAGCTTCTCGAAAGAGAAATGCCACTATTGAAAAATAAAGGTGGATAAGTTTCTCGAATGAGAGATGCCACTTATCGAAAATAAAGGTGGATAAGCTTCTCGAAAGAGAGATTCCAGTTATAGAAAATAAAGGCAGATAAGCTTCTCGAAAGAGAGATGCCAATTATCGAAAATAAAGGTGGATAAGCTTCTCGAAATAGAGATGCCACTTATCGAAAATAAAGGCGGATAAGCTTCTCGAAAGAGAGATGCCACTTATCAAAAATAAAGGCGGATAAGCTTCTTGAAAGAGAGATGCCAATTATTAAAAAATAAAGGTGGATAAGCTTCTCGAAAGAGAGATGCCACTATTGAAAAATAAAGGTGGATAAGCTTCTCGAAAGAGAGATGACACTTATCAAAAATAAAGGTGGAGAAACTTCTCGAAAGAGAGACGCCACTTATAAAAAATAAAGGTGGATAAGCTTCGCGAAAGAGAAATGCCACTTATCAAAAATAAAGGTGGATAAGCTTCTCCAAAGAAGACGCCACTTATAAAAAATAAAGATGGATAAGCTTCGCGAAAGAGAGATGCCACTTATCGAAAATAAAGGTGGATAAGCTCCTCGAAAGAGACATGCCACTTATCGAAAATAAATGTGGATAAGCTTCTCGAATGAGAGATGCCACTTGTCGAAAATGAAGGTGGATAAGCTTCTCGAAAGACAGATGCCAGTTATCGAAAATAAAGGTGGATAAGCTTCTCGAAAGAGAGATGCCACTAATCAAAAATAAAGGCGGATAAGCTTCTCTAAAGAGAGATGCCACTTATCAAAAATAAAGGCGGATAAGCTTCTCGAAAGAGAGATGCCACTTTTCAAAAATAAAGGTGGATAAGCTTCTTGAAAGAGAGATGTCACTTATCGAAAATAAAGGTGGATAAGCTTCTCGAAAGAGAGATGACAGTTATCGAAAATGAAGATGGATAAGCTTCTGGAAAGAGAGATGCCACTATTGAAAAATAAAGGTGGATAAGCTTCTCGAAAGAGAGATGACACTTATCGAAAATAAAGGTGGATAAGCTTCTCGAAAGAGAAATGCCACTATTGAAAAATAAAGGTGGATAAGTTTCTCGAATGAGAGATGCCACTTATCAAAAATAAAGGTGGATAAGCTTCTCGAAAGAGAGATGCCACTTATCGAAAATAAAGGTGGATAAGCTTCTCGAAAGAGAGATGCCACTTATCAAAAATAAAGGTGGATAAGCTTCTCGAAAGAGAGATTCCGGTTATCGAAAATAAAGGTGGATAAGCTTCTCGAAAGAGAGATTCCACTTATCGAAAATAAAGATAGATAGGCTTCTTGAAAGAGAGATGCCACTTATCGAAAAATAAAGGTGGATAAGCTTCTCGAAAGAAAGATGCCACTTATCGAAAATAAAGGTGGATAAGCTTCTCGAAAGAGAGATGCCACTTATTGAAAATAAAGGTAGATAAGCTTCTCGAAAGAGAGATGCCACTTATCGGAAATAAAGATGGATAAGCTTCTCGAAAGAGAGATGCCACTTATCGAAAATAAAGGTGGATAAGCTTCTCGAAAGAAAGATGCCACTTATCGAAAATAAAGGTGGATAAGCTTCTCGAAAGAGTGATGTCACTTACCGAAAATAAAGATGGATAAGCTCCTCGAAAGAGAGATGCCAGTTATCGAAAATAAAGGTGGATAAGCTTCTCGAAAGAGAGATGCCACTTATCGAAAATAAAGGTGGATAAGCTTCTCGAAAGAGAGATGCCACTTATCGAAAATAAAGGTGGATAAGCTTCTCGAAAGAGAGATGCCACTTATCGAAAATAAAGGTGGATAAGCTTCTCGAAAGAGAGATTCCAGTTATAGAAAATAAAGGCAGATAAGCTTCTCGAAAGAGAGATGCCAATTATCGAAAATAAAGGCGGATAAGCTTCTCTAAAGAGAGATGCCACTTATCGAAAATAAAGGTGGATAAGCTTCTCGAAAGAGAGATGCCACATATAGAAAATAATGTTGGATAAGCTTCTCCAAAGAGAGATGCCACTATTGAAAAATAAAGACGGATAAGCTTCTCGAAAGAGAGATGCCACTTATCGAAAATAAAGGTGGATAAGCTTCTCGAAAGAGAGATTCCAGTTATAGAAAATAAAGGCAGATAAGCTTCTCGAAAGAGAGATGCCAATTATCGAAAATAAAGGAGGATAAGCTTCTCGAAATAGAGATGCCAGTTATCGAAAATAAAGGTGGATGAGCTTCTCGAAAGAGAGATGCCACTTATCGAAAATAAAGGTGGATAAGCTTCTCGAAAGAGAGATGCCACTTATCGAAAATAAAGGTGGATAAGCTTCTCGAAAGAGAGATTCCAGTTATAGAAAATAAAGGCAGATAAGCTTCTCGAAAGAGAGATGCCAGTTATCGAAAATAAAGGTGGATAAGCTTCTCGAAAGAGAGATGCCACTTATCGAAAATAAAGGTGGATAAGCTTCTCGAAAGAGAGATGCCAATTATCCAAAATAAAGCTGGGTAAGCTTCTCGAAAGAGAGATGCCACTTATCTAAAATAAAGGTGGATAAGCTTCTCGAAAGAGAGATGCCACTTATCGAAAATTAAGGCGGATAAGCTTCTCGAAAGAGAGATGCCAGTTATCGAAAATAAAGGTGGATAAGCTTCTCGAAAGAGAGATGCCACTTATCGAAAATAAAGGTGGATAAGCTTCTCGAAAGAGAGATGCCACTTATCGAAAATAAAGGTGGATAAGTTTCTCGAAAGAGAGATTCCAGTTATAAAAAATAAAGGCAGATAAGCTTCTCGAAAGAGAGATGCCAGTTATCGAAAATAAAGGCGGGTAAGCTTCTCTAAAGAGAGATGCCACTTATCGAAAATAAAGGTGGATAAGCTTCTCGAAAGAGAGATGCCACATATAGAAAATAATGTTGGATAAGCTTCTCCAAAGAGAGATGCCACTATTGAAAAATAAAGACGGATAAGCTTCTCGAAAGAGAGATGCCACTTATCGAAAATAAAGGTGGATAAGCTTCTCGAAAGAGAGATTCCAGTTATAGAAAATAAAGGCAGATAAGCTTCTCGAAAGAAAGATGCCAATTATCGAAAATAAAGGAGGATAAGCTTCTCGAAATAGAGATGCAAGTTATCAAAAATAAAGGTGGATAAGCTTCTCGAAAGAGAGATGCCACTTATCGAAAATAAAGGTGGATAAGCTTCTCGAAAGAGAGATGCCACTTATCGAAAATAAAGGTGGATAAGCTTCTCGAAAGAGAGATTCCAGTTATAGAAAATAAAGGCAGATAAGCTTCTCGAAAGAGAGATGCCAGTTATCGAAAATAAAGGTGGATAAGCTTCTCGAAAGAGAGATGCCACTTATCGAAAATAAAGGTGGATAAGCTTCTCGAAAGAGAGATGCCACTTATCCAAAATAAAGATGGGTAAGCTTCTCGAAAGAGAGATGCCACTTATCAAAAATAAAGGTGGATACGCTTCTCGAAAGAGAGATGCCACTTATCGAAAATAAAGGTGGATAAGCTTCTCGAAAGAGAGATTCCAGTTATAGAAAATAAAGGCAGCTAAGCTTCTCGAAAGAGAGATGCCAATTATCGAAAATAAAGGTGGATAAGCTTCTCGAAATAGAGATGCCACTTATCGAAAATAAAGGCGGATAAGCTTCTCGAAAGAGAGATGCCACTTATCAAAAATAAAGGCGGATAAGCTTCTTGAAAGAGAGATGCCAATTATCAAAAATAAAGGTGGATAAGCTTCTCGAAAGAGAGATGACACTATTGAAAAATAAAGGTGGATAAGCTTCTCGAAAGAGAGATGACACTTATCAAAAATAAAGGTGGATAAACTTCTCGAAAGAGAGATGCCACTTATCAAAAATAAAGGTGGACAAGCTTCGTGAAAGAGAGATGCCACTGATCAAAAATAAAGGTGTATAAGCTTCTCGAAAGAAGACCCCACTTATCGAAAATAAAGATGGATAAGCTTCGCGAAAGAGAGATGCCACTTATCGAAAATAAAGGTGGATAAGCTTCTCGAAAGAGACATGCCACTTATCGAAAATAAAGGTGGATAAGCTTCTCGAAAGAGAGATTCCACTTATCAAAAATAAAGGTGGATAAGCTTCGCGAAAGAGAGATGCCACTTATCTAAAATAAAGGTGGATAAGCTTCTCGAAAGAGAGATGACAGTTATCGAAAATAAAGGTGGATAAGCTTCTCGAATGAAAGATACCATTTATCGAAAATAAAGGGGGATAAGCTTCTCGAAAGAGAGATGCCACTTATCGAAAATAAAGGTGGATAAGCTTCTCGAAAGAGAGATGCCACTTATCCAAAATAAATATGGGTAAGCTTCTCGAAAGAGAGATGCCACTTATCGAAAATAAAGGTGGATAAGCTTCTCGAAAGAGAGATGCCACTTATCGAAAATAAAGGTGGATAAGCTTCTCGAAAGAGAGATGCCACTTATCGAAAATAAAGGCGGATAAGCTTCTCGAAGGAGAGATGCCACTTATCGAAAATAAAGGTGGATAAGCTTCTCGAAAGAGAGATACCACTTATCGAAAATAAAGGTGGATAAGCTTCTCGAAAGAGAGATGCCACTTATCGAAAATAAAGGTGGATAAGCTTCTCGAAAGAGAGATTCCAGATATAGAAAATAAAGGCAGATAAGCTTCTCGAAAGAGAGATGCCAGTTATCGAAAATAAAGGCGGGTAAGCTTCTCTAAAGAGAGATGCCACTTATCGAAAATAAAGGTGGATAAGCTTCTCGAAAGAGAGATGCCACATATAGAAAATAATGTTGGATAAGCTTCTCCAAAGAGAGATGCCACTATTGAAAAATAAAGATGGATAAGCTTCTCGAAAGAGAGATGCCACTTATCGAAAATAAAGGTGGATAAGCTTCTCGAAAGAGAGATTCCAGTTATAGAAAATAAAGGCAGATAAGCTTCTCGAAAGAAAGATGCCAATTATCGAAAATAAAGGAGGATAAGCTTCTCGAAATAGAGATGCAAGTTATCAAAAATAAAGGTGGATAAGCTTCTCGAAAGAGAGATGCCAATTATCGAAAATAAAGGTGGATAAGCTTCTCGAAAGAGAGATGCCACTTATCGAAAATAAAGGTGGATAAGCTTCTCGAAAGAGAGATTCCAGTTATAGAAAATAAAGGCAGATAAGCTTCTCGAAAGAGAGATGCCAGTTATCGAAAATAAAGGTGGATAAGCTTCTCGAAAGAGAGATGCTACTTATCGAAAATAAAGGTGGATAAGCTTCTCGAAAGAGAGATGCCACTTATCCAAAATAAAGATGGGTAAGCTTCTCGAAAGAGAGATGCCACTTATCGAAAATAAAGGTGGATACGCTTCTCGAAAGAGAGATGCCACTTATCGAAAATAAAGGCGGATAAGCTTCTCGAAAGAGAGATGCCAGTTATCGAAAATAAAGGTGGGTAAGCTTCTCGAAAGAGGGATGCCACTTATCGAAAATAAAGGTGGATAAGCTTCTCGAAAGAGAGATGCCACTTATTGAAAAGAAAGGCGGATAAGCTTCTCGAAAGAGAGATGCCAGTTATCAAAAATAAAGGTGGATAAGCTTCTCGAAAGAGAGATGCCACTTATCAAAAATAAAGGTGGATAAGCTTCTCGAAAGAGAGATGCCACTTATCGAAAATAAAGGTGGATAACCTTCTCGAAAGAGAGATGCCACATATAGAAAACAAAGGTGGATAAGCTTCTCCAAAGAGAGATGCCACTATTGAAAAATAAAGACGGAAAAGCTTCTCGAAAGAGAGATGCCACTTATCGAAAATAAAGGTGGATAAGCTTCTCGAAAGAGAGATTCCAGTTATAGAAAATAAAGGCAGATAAGCTTCTCGAAAGAGAGACGCCACTTATCAAAAATAAAGGTGGATAAGCTTCGCGAAAGAGAAATGCCACTTATCAAAAATAAAGGTGGATAAGCTTCTCGAAAGAAGACGCCACTTATAAAAAATAAAGATGGATAAGCTTCGCGAAAGAGAGATGCCACTTATCGAAAATAAAGGTGGATAAGCTTCTCGAAAGAGACATGCCACTTATCGAAAATAAAGGTGGATAAGCTTCTCGAATGAGAGATGCCACTTGTCGAAAATGAAGGTGGATAAGCTTCTCGAAAGACAGATGCCAGTTATCGAAAATAAAGGTGGATAAGCTTCTCGAAAGAGAGATGCCACTTGTCAAAAATAAAGGTGGATAAGCTTCTCGAAAGAGAGATTCCAGTTATCGAAAATAAAGGTGGATAAGCTTCTCGAAAGAGAGATGCCACTTATTGAAAAAAAAGGCGGATAAGCTTCTCGAAAGAGAGATGCCAATATTGAAAAATAAAGGTGGATAAGCTTCTCGAAAGAGAGATGCCACTTGTCAAAAATAAAGGTGGATAAGCTTCTCGAAAGAGAGATTCCATTTATCAAAAGTAAAGGCAGATAAGCTTCTCGAAAGAGAGATGCCAGTTATCGAAAATAAAGGTGGATAAGCTTCTCGAAAGGGAGATGCCACTTATCAAAAATAAAAGTGGATAAGCTTCTCGAAAGAGAGATGCCACTTATTGAAAAGAGAGGCGGATAAGCTTCTCGAAAGAGAGATGCCAGTTATCGAAAATAAAGGTGGATAAGCTTCTCGAAAGAGAGATGCCACTTATCGAAAATAAAGGTGGATAAGCTTCTCGAAAGAGGGATGCCACTTATCGAAAATAAAGGTGGATAAGCTTCTCGAAAGAGAGATGCCAGTTATCGAAAATAAAGGTGGATAAGCTTCTCGAAAGAGAGATGCCACTTTTGAAAAATAAAGACGGATAAGCTTCTCGAAAGAGAGATGCCACTTATAGAAAATAAAGGTGGATAAGCTTCTCCAAAGATAGATTCCACTTATCAAAAATAAAGGTGGATAAGCTTCGCGAAAGAGAGATGCCAATTATCGAAAATAAAGTATAAGCTTCTCGAATGAGAGATGCCACTTATCAAATATAAAGGCGGATAAGCTTCTCGAAAGAGAGATGCCACTTATCGAAAATAAAGGTGGATAAGCTTCTCGAAACAGAGATGCCACTTATCAAAAATAAAGATGGGTAAGCTTCTCGAAAGAGAGATGCCACTTATCGAAAATAAAGGTGGATAAGCTTCTCGAAAGAGAGATGCCACATATAGAAAATAAAGGTGGATAAGCTTCTCCAAAGAGAGATGCCACTTTTGAAAAATAAAGACGGATAAGCTTCTCGAAAGAGAGATGCCACTTATCGAAAATAAAGGTGGATAAGCTTCTCGAAAGAGAGATTCCAGTTATAGAAAATAAAGGCAGATAAGCTTCTCGAAAGAGAGATGCCAATTATCGAAAATAAAGGTGGATAAGCTTCTCGAAATAGAGATGCCACTTATCGAAAATAAAGGCGGATAAGCTTCTCGAAAGAGAGATGCCACTTATCAAAAATAAAGGCGGATAAGCTTCTTGAAAGAGAGATGCCAATTATTAAAAAATAAAGGTGGATAAGCTTCTCGAAAGAGAGATGCCACTATTGAAAAATAAAGGTGGATAAGCTTCTCGAAAGAGAGATGACACTTATCAAAAATAAAGGTGGAGAAACTTCTCGAAAGAGAGACGCCACTTATAAAAAATAAAGGTGGATAAGCTTCGCGAAAGAGAAATGCCACTTATCAAAAATAAAGGTGGATAAGCTTCTCCAAAGAAGACGCCACTTATAAAAAATAAAGATGGATAAGCTTCGCGAAAGAGAGATGCCACTTATCGAAAATAAAGGTGGATAAGCTTCTCGAAAGAGACATGCCACTTATCGAAAATAAATGTGGATAAGCTTCTCGAATGAGAGATGCCACTTGTCGAAAATGAAGGTGGATAAGCTTCTCGAAAGACAGATGCCAGTTATCGAAAAT